>LR738709.1:301713962-301797745 GCA_902687465.1 Secale cereale
CCCCCCCCCCCCCCCCATATAATTTTTCTGGATTTTTCTGGCAGTTCTCGTAATGTGAAAACCTGAAATACAAAAACAGCCGAAAACAGAAACTGGCACTGGGGTGCACTGAGTTAATAGGTTAGTCCAAATATGATCAAAAGTGTATGGAAGTGTATAAATAACATAGCAATATCACCCAAAAGAGGCATGGAGCAAGCAGAAATTATAGATACGTTTTGGACGTATCAAAGGTTGGTCCTCGAATAGCTCCGTAGTCGTAGTCGTCGCCGCACCATCTTGAAAAAGAGTCGAAGTAGACTCGGCATCATCAATGCCACAAAGAGGGATGGCGGTGGAGTCGAACTTGGGAGCGTCGTCTTGGAGCTCGTTGGGCTTGGACATCATGATGGTACTAGCCTCATGCTCTCCGTCTTGGAGCTTGGTCTTTGAGAAGTGTGATTGCGGTGGAGAAGCCTTGTCCATCCTGAGTTCTTGTTCCGCCTTGAGAGCACCAATGTAGTTGTCGTCAAGGGACTTGTAGTTCTCGAGGAAGATAGTCTTGGAGATGTCGTTGTTCAGTCCCATCATGAAGTGAAACTTCATCAAAATGGGTTCGTCCACGCCGGCTCGTCGCAAGGCAATCTTCATCTCCTTGAAGTACTTGTCGATGGACTTGGATCCTTGGTTGGTGTTCTCCAATTGGCGTAGAAGTTGTTCCGTGTAGGTGGGAGGCACGAACTCTCGCCGCAAAGCTTTCTTTGTCTTGGGCCAACTCATCTCATACTCCTCCGAAGGTGTGTGAAACCACCATGTCGATGCGAAGTCGTGGAAGTTTCTTGTGGCGCACTTCACTTGATCTCCGGGAGGAACTTGATGTAGCGTGAGGTAGTCGTCCATCAAGCGTTCCCACTCGAGATACTCCTCGGGTTCTTGGGTCCCATGGAAAGGAATCTCGTGGTCCTTGTCGAGGTCATTGTAGCTCGTGGTAGTCGCAGACTTGAACTTGGGAAGCTTCTCTTAAGCATAATCTTGAGGTGCGTGTGGGCGAAGATGCCACATATCCAAAGGCAAAGATGCCGCATATCCAAAGGCAAAAATGCCTTGAAGTCGCTTGGCGAAGATGCCAAGGTACATGGTGAATTCGTTGAGCGGTTGTTAGTGTTGAGCTCATGACCTTCACGTTCTTGTCGTTGATGTTGTCGATGCTGATGTGATCTCGTCGAAGATGGTAGCTCGGAAGGATGTGCACTAGAGCATCTTCTCGAAGATGAGGGAGACCTCTTGCGGTTTTTGAGGAGGGCTTTGAGCTCCTTCAATTGAGCATCCATGTTGGCACACAAGTTGTTCATCATGGCATCGAACTTGTCGTTGTTGGTGTAGACCGAAGTAGATGAAATGCTTTGCCTATCCATCACAAGACTCGAGCAAAGGTGAGTAGGAGATGAGATAAACAATACCAAGGTACCTTTTCCCAAAGTTGAGGATGTATCTCGTTTCACTCAATGTGAAATGAAAGAATAGTGGAATTGGTATCAGACTTGTTCACTCACACCTATCAAGTAAAGCTTATCGAGTGGCTTGGTGAGGATAGTGGCACAAAAATTTGATGCAAAATGTTAGAAAGAGTCAATAATGTTGAAAGAGATTCACAAATTCGCAAGTGAAACAAGTAGACCAATAGCAATGAATGGAACACGGAAACACACACACGGATAGATAAATGGGTTCGTGCAACCAAGGAATGAGCACAAAATGTGGAGTCCATGGAAAACGCTCGTGTTGCACAACTCAAGAGAGACTCTAGCAAGATTGCTTTATAGGAGGATACGACAGTTATGCACAACCTATTAGATGTCAAATGTATCAACTTTCTATCGCAAGTATGCTATGTATGTATGGTTCCCGGTGTTGATCCAAGATGATTGGATATCATATCATATGATGTGATGTTATGGCTCTTGCTTACAAGCTTCTTTGCTTTACTCTTTTTCCTTAAAAGCTTTTTTTATGGCCGCGATGCACAAACCAAGATAGCAATTGTGTATATGCGGGAACAGTCTTGTGACGCAAGGGATGATATGATGATACCAATATGATATGGTATATATGCAATGGAAGAGCGGATCGATGATCACTAATGTGCACAAGTAACGTTGCCGGCAATACTCAAAGGCTAGTCTCGATAGGCAAGTGACGCAAAATGGGCTAGGGGTTAAAATTGCAATTGCAAGGGGAATATACAATGATGTCGTCGAGGTTACCATCCTTATGTATGATGACGACCTCGTGGTGATGATGAGTGGCGGTGTTCTCGATGTATACATGTTCCTAATTAGCCAAAACACCTTAGGAAACGGAAAAACCATCAAAATCTCAAGGACAAATGTCAAATGGTGGTAGCGGACAAGCGGTGGTGGTTGCAAAAATGTTGGTGGAAACCCGGTCAAAATGGGTTATGGTGGCGGAAGGGTAAGATGGGCTATACACGGTGTTGGAGTTGAAGTCATGGTCCCTAAGTAGCCGAAACACCTTAGGAGACACAAGCCATAACTCAAACAAGCTCAACAAAATTGGGTTAGGTTGGGTTGGCGGAAATGTATAGTGGGCAATGGGTATGCGGAAGTGGTGGTGGTGGTGGATGAAAAAGCAATCGTCCCTAAGTAGCCTAAACACCTTAGGAGACTCAAATCACTACTCAAGCAACCACAAATTCTATGGTGGACAAAATGGGTTAGGTTGCGGAAGGCTATGCTGGCTATGCGGATGATATAGTGGAAGGCCTAGGCAAACTTGCCAAATTTGACAAAATTTTATGAAGTCAAATGATTATTTTAGTATTTTTATGGTATGGAGGATGTCAAGAGCTTCAAAACGGGCTAAAGAACGTCAAAAACGGAGTTCGGATGAATTAGTTATGGATAAAACAAAAATAAGCCGAAGTGGGAATCTACAGGTACCGGACGTCCGGGAAGTGACGGATGTTCGGTGACCGGATGTCCGGTCGGGCTCGGGAATCCGGTAATTTCTTCTGTATAGGTGTTTCCGGTCATCTGGTGGATGATGGACGTCCGGTGCTTCGTGAGGGTCCAGACGTCCGGTAAAACGCCGGTCGTCCGGTGGGTCGGGGTCAAAGCGAGATGCGAGTTCCGGGACGCGATTTTGGGCGGAAAATGGAGATTTTGGGCTCGAAGTTGATGAGATTTCGTGGGTGAAAGATGGCGAAACTTGGGGAAATTCTATATCCACTTGAAACCAAGCAAATCCAAGGATCAAATTCAACAAAACATCATCAAACCAACAAATCACAAAAAATTGGGGCTATTTTTGCTGGGAAATTTTCGAATTTGGGGAAGAACACAACAAAAAACAAGGCTAGAAAACGGTGGGGAGGCTCCAAATTCGTGATGAACCAAGGCTCATGATACCATATGATGTAGGGTGGAACCCTAGATGGCCGATCTTTCACGAAATGGAGAGGATCCCACGAAGAACATGATGAACACGGGGAGAAAACACAAGGGAAATGTAATGCCCCGGATGTAACACTTTCCCTATATGGCAATATATAAACTTTGGCTTCATCAATTCCATTCCGGGTTCTTCGTCTTTTCGGGTTTTCGTCGTTTTGTCGTGTGCGTGTGTGCATTTCATCCATGTCATGTTGTCATGTGCATTGCATTGCATTTGTGTTTTTACTTGCATCCGGTTCCACTCGTCTCTTCCCGTTGTCCCTTTCGAGTTCCGACGCTCTCACACGTGCCCATGGCATCCCCGAGTCCTTCTTTCGTGTTTGGCCGTGTAACGTTTCCGGAATGATGTGAGACTTGTCGTGCGATGTTGTTTTGATACGTGTAGGCCGCCTGTCAAGTTTTGTCGCGTTTGGAGTTCGTTTGGTACTCCAGCGGTTAACCTAGTGGGCTAAAAGTACCTCCTCTTTGAGGCCCAAGACCCCCTCCACAACAGCCCACCAACCCAGCACAACCCTTCCGATCATCTCTGTCGTTGAATTGTGATCGCGTGGCCGAAAACCGCTCCCCGTTTGGAGTCTCCTAGCTCCTTGTGCCTATAAAAACGTCCCCCTTGCCATTTTCGTCCAAAACCCTAGCCTCCTCCTAGCTCCAGCCGCCGCCTCGTTTTCCGTGCCGAACGGACGTGTCCGTCCGCGCCGGACACAACCGCCGTCTCCCACCGCGCGGGCCTGCCGGGCCCGTCCCCGGCCCCCGCGGCCCGCATCGCCTCCGCCCGCCGCGCGCGACCTCCGCCGCCGTCCTCCTCAGCTCCGGCGCCGTCGCCGCCGTCGTGAGGCCCAGCCGCCGCGCCGCCACCCGCAGGCGGCCGGAGCCCCGTCGCCGCCGCCCGAGCTTCTAGCTCGCACCGCCGCCGGCTCGTGACCCCTCGAGCTCACCGCGCCCTTCAGCCTCCTCCGGCGGGCCCCTCACCGCCGGCGCCCGTCGTCCGCCGACCCGGCCGCCTCGCCGGAGGAACGAGCCACCGCCAATCCCGTTCGAGCAAGGCGCCGCCGCAAGGACGCCCGATCCGATCGGTCGAGGACGAGCCGACCAGAGAACCCTAACGGTTCCCGGGTCCGACCCGGTACCCGTTGACCCGCGACCCGTCCGCCCGCGTTGACTCCGGAGGTTGACCCCGTTTCCCTTGGGTTTTTTTGCGAAGTCTTTAGTTATTTCTTTGTTTGATGCATTCTTGTGATAGCAATAACTTATACTATGCTTATCCGATTTGTGCGTATGATATGTCAAAATGATCGTGGTGATGTGTACTATGTTTTGTTCCATTGTGTCATGCATGTTTGAGTCCATCTAGATGTCTTAATTTTCATAACAAGAGTGCTACATGATATAAACTGCTGCTATTAGTTGTTTTCATGCCATGTTTGTGATGTGATAACTTGGTGCATGTTTATCCAAATGAAGCAAATGATATATCCAAATGGTCATCATGAGATGCTCTACATGTTGGTTGCTATAGGATGCATGTTAGAGTTCGTATTGCCATGTTTATCTCCATTGCAAAAGTGCATGTGGCTGTTAGCTTTTGTAACTTGTTACGAGATGCCTAGTTGAGGAGCTCGTTGCTATTGTTGTGTTTGTCCCCATGTTGCATGCTCATATGTTTTAGATTCCCCGTCATGTGTTCTTTGCTGTGGTGCAAACCAATTGCCATGATATGCTTTGAGGTGACTTAAACATGCTCACAAACATGCCATGATAATGTTACTGTTTTAACACTGTGAAATTTCACTAAGTCTGGAATCTGTAATATCCTGATGCTATGTTTGCTTGTTGTCCTAGGCAAATCCATGATAGTTTTGGGGTGGCCATTGATCATTCCTTGCTGTATATGTTGTTGTCTATCCATCCATGCCCTCACATGCTCATTTGGGTTGCTTTAGCATATCTAATTCTTGCTCCAAAGTTGCTATAAAATATTACTGTCAGGTTTTTATTGTCATGATCAAAATGTTGTAGCTTGTTGCTATTGATCCATGCCTTCTATGGAGTTGCTCCAATGAAGTTGTTTGCTGTAGGATATGTCTACTTCATGTCCATGCTTCTTATCACCATGTTTGAGTGTTGTAGAATATATATTTATTGCTCCAAAGTTGCTATGTGGCTGTTATTTTCAGCTTTGCATTGTTTCTTGTTTCGGGTGTATCTTTTAGCCCGTTGCTCCGTTTTGAGCAAGTCCTATATGAAACTTGTGTGATTTTGCATGTAGATTCATAATTTCATCTTTTTTACATGTTTGGAGTATGTTTCCTTGATGTTTGGGGGCATCTTGCACCGTTGCCATGCTTATCTTGTTTTGATCATATCTTCTAGACCGTAGCTCCGTTTTAAACAAACATTTTATGAAACTTGACTAGATTTTCATGTAGATTGTCATGGTGCATGATAACTTGCTGTTTAACAACTTTAACTTAAGGTTTGTTCAGATCTGGACTAATTTCAAACTATGCATATGAGGACTTACCGGATTTGTCTTAAGTAGTTTCCGGCCTCTTTTAAACCTGTTGTTTCTTGTGTTGTTTCTCTGTGCTTCTTACCTTGCCATGTTTTGCATCCTAAATAGACTTGTCTTGCATCCTATTTGCTTGAGTATATTGTCATGTTTATTGTGCTGTTTATATGTGCTTCCTAAGTTGTCATGTTGTGCATCCTATGTGCATCTGCAGTGCTTCCTTAGTGCATCAACCATGCATCCTGTAGTTTGCGCTTTTCACCTTGTTTGATTTCGTGCCTCGTGTGTTCTTGTGTTGAATAGAGCCGGAAGCTGAGACCGAGTACGAGAACGAGGTTACTACCGAGGTTGAGAACGAGGAGCGTCTTATGATCCCATCGACGACTCGACAGGCAAGATGACCTGACCCAGATATCATTACTATCTTTGCCTATTGCTAGAAGTCTCGCTCTTTAGCTTATTGCCTCAATGCCCATGTTTGTCTGTCAGCCTCCTATTGTAACCATGAATCTGTCTAACCACCCTACCTATGCAAACCTTTGATTGGCTACGTAGGCTTCGCTTAGCCCCTCTTATAGCATTGCTAGTTGCAGGAGAAAATTTGAAGATTCTTGCTTCATGTGAAGCTTGTTGGGATATCACACTATATAAACTCTTTAATGAAATCATCTATATATTGGTAATGGGTGGAAGGCTAAGCCTCTTGCTTGGTGATTTGTTCCACTCATGCCGCCCTAGGAACCGTATAAACCGGTGTTATGTTCCTTGATTTTGCGTTCCTCACACGGTTGGGGTTATGGGACCCCTCGATAAACCGCTTAGCGCTAAGTCTTTTCCAGCGAGGCCCAACATTGGTACTCCATTCGCCTAACAACTAAAAACTTGCCGAGGGATTAATTAACCCGAGGATTAATTAATCAACCCCCCTGGGCCAGTGCTCGATTTGAGTGTTGGTCCAAACTAGAGTCGTGTGCGGTACCCCCCTTGGCAACTTGGGTTTTGGTCACTATACGTTGTGCTCATCCGGTCGTGGCCTGAGACTAGATACGCGTGGCTACTGTCAGGGTGTCGGCACACCGGGAGGTCTTGCTGGATTAGTCTTACCTTAGTCGGAGTATCTTGAGCACGGGATTCCGAGAATACTCGGGCCTTCCCACCTTGGAGTTGCGACTCCGCGGATCGTGGGCTTGTAATGGGCCAAGTTGGAACACCCCTACAGGGTTTTGAACTTTTGAAAGCCGTGCCCGCGGTTATGTGGCAGATGGGAATTTGTTAATATCCGGTTGTAGAAAACTTGACACCATGTTCAGAACACACTACCAGCGTGAGTACCGTGACGGTCATTTTCCGAAAGGGGTTCGGGAAGTGAACACGGTGGGGTTATGTTTGACGTGCTTAGTTAGGATCACTTCGTGATCACCTTGTCGCTCGTGGCACTTCTCTTCTCGCTTTTATTACGTAAGCTAGTGCTAGTGCACCTGCAGCCTTTTATTCTTTCTTCAGCCTTGTTCCACACCCAAGGCTTAGATAGATCTGTTACCCGGGAACGGGATTGCTGAGTCCTCCGTGGCTCACAGATTCTACACCACACCAGATGCAGGTACCATGGTGAGCTACTCAAGTGACGGCACAGAGCTATACTGGGAGTACGATGAGGAACGTAGCCGTTACTATGTGCACTATCCCGATGATTAGTAGTGGTTTCTACTAGGGGCGATTCGAACCTGTGGCTTTATGTATGTTTGGTATCTTTCATTTGGATCTTCACCCGTAGACGGGTTGTGATGTTATTTGGATGATGATTTGCTATGTAATGAATTGTGTGACGTGGCGAGTGTAAGCCAACTATCTCTTTTCCTTTTCATCCCTATTTTTACATGAGATGTGCAAATATACCGAACTTGAGATCATTCCAGAATGGGCTTATACCTTTAAGTCGTGCCTCGACACGTAGGAGGTATAGTCCCATCCTGAGCGTTACAAGTTGGTATCAGAGCCGACCCTCACGGTTACACGGATGTTTGTGAACAGTTTGCAGTCATGTTGTGCATGACGTTTGTGACCCGTCGTGGCACACGGCATGGCACATGTGCTGTCCTGGAAGCACATATGTTTATGCCAAGAGGGAACGTTCCTGTGGCCCGACGAGGACGTCGGTTCCTCTGAGTGGGGGTGTATGTGATAGCCTGGCATATTAGGGATGATAGACTACTCATATCAATAAGGAATTCCTTCTTTTCCGGGAACCCATTCGGAAAGAACTCCAAAGTTAAGCGTGCTCAGCTTGGAGTAGTTTCAAGATGGGTGACCGACCGGGAAGTTGCTCCCGGGTGCGCACGAGTGAGGACAAAGTGCGCAGAAAAGACTAGTATTGATATGTGGGGCCAGTCTAGACCCCGCCAGGAGTAACGACCATCGGCGGGTGTGTTCGGGGCGTTATAAGTTGGTATTAGAGCCTTCTCCGACCTAGAAGCCCCCACTGATTGATCGAATCGTTGACAGTTGAGTCTAGGCACACACTTAAAATGTTTTGTGTCCTATATATATATCAGAGAGTAGTATTTCTTTTGCTCCTCATCTCTTTTCACTCTGGTGAGGACTCCTTACGATTACTCTTGCCTCTTCTACTCTCAAAATTGCACCAAATATTTTTAGGAATCTCGCGAGTATTGTTTGGATTGTTTCGATGTCTTTGTGACGAGAACATTGTTCTTGATGCCTCCTGTCATTTAGGGGTTGTGGCAGTGTCCCGGGGAGTTGAGCTCCGAGGTGTTGTCGTCACAAATATATCGCATCAGTTCTGGAATACTTAAGACGGCCGACATCGAAAACTCTCCTATGCGGTTAGTGGCAAGATAACCCCGACATCACCCAGTACTGGGGAGGTAGTTCGGGGGTATTGCCATAGCTTGCATAGTAGATGCGTTTCGAAGGTCCGAGGTAGACGGTTTCCGGAAATAACTGGTTATGTGTTGAAGGATGGATACAGCTGGATGTAGGATTAGAGTTGAGTGCGCGATGCTTCCCCTGTAACCCCAACACCTGATTGCATAACTGGAAACTTTCGGAAATTAATAGGTGGGTTCATATAGTAGATCATAGGCATTCTTCCAACAAATGCATGATATGGAGTTCGGGGTTCTACATTGAGTGAAGTAGTTTTATGGCCATTGTTCCGATCGGGAGTTGCATCTTAAAGGGTCCTTGGCTATGCTGATCCGGGGATTGCAAAACCCTTTTGTAACACGTTCCATAAGCTTTCAGCACGAATATGTCGAACGAAGCTTCTATCTTGTATTTGTTCTATCTGCACCTTGTTGTTTTATTTACCTTTTCTCTCCCAAGTGGCTTCTCGTGAAGATTGTTGTTATCATTGAACTGAGATTTACATTCGTTCATTCTTGTTCGGATGCTCTTGTGAAGACTATGTTGCAATTTCTAGCCGTTGATTCAGCTTATATATTCTTTCAATCAATGGCTAATAGTGGACATCTCATTCAGGATGGCTCCTAAAAGGATTCCCAACGCTAACCCGGAGGGTGAAGATGTTCCTGATCGTCCTCCTTCCCCTCCTCCTCCGTCTGAGGCCTGGAGAGCAATTATGCAAGCTACGAATCAGAACACCTAGATGCTTTTGCAAATGATGCAGAACATTCAAGCAAATCAAGCAAATCAGGGTGCTCATGGGAACCAAGGCAATTTGTTCAACCAACCTCATTTTACTACGCTCAACCAGTTCTTGGCAAATCAACCAAAGGCATTCAGTTACTACGTGGACCCTCTAGATGCTGAAGACTGGATAACAGATATCAAGAAGCATTTCGAGTGCAGCAACGTAAGGCCCGAGGACTATGTGAAGTTTGCAGCCTTCCAACTCAAGGACCAAGCAGCTGATTGGTGGCAGCAGTACAAAGATTCCAGAGAGGGGATGTGTAATCTCCTGGGATGACTTCTGCAAGGACTTTCGTTCTCACCACATTCCAACAAGTGTCATCGAGGGTATGCGTGAGCAATTCCGCAACCTGAAGCAAGGCTCAATGACTGTCTACCAATATAATGTCAAGTTCCAGAACCTTGCCCGCTATGCCAAGCAAGACATCCCAGATGCAAAGAGCAAGATCTATCAGTTCCGAGGTGGTCTGAAGGATGAACTCCAACTAGCTCTCACCTTGTTCAAGCCTGATGAGTTTGATCAATTCTATAACATGGCACTTAAGCAAGAGGCAGCCCAGCTCAAGATGGAAGCTTCCAAAAAGAGGATCAGAGACGCTGTTCACTCCTCCTCTTCTTCTCAAGTGGTCGCAAAGCAACAGAAGTTCTGGCTTCCACCTCCTCCAGTGATCCGAGCTCCCAACAACAACAACAACAAGAACTCTGGTGGCCGTGCTTTCTCCCACCCACCCAACCCAAGCAATCAGTCAAAGAATCATTTTCAAGCTTCCAAGTCAAGTGCTACTCACTACCGTCCTCTCTTAGTAGTGGTTTGCAACAAGTGCTCTCAGAAGGGTCACTATGCTAACAAGTGCCCCAACCCAAGGCGCCTTCCGCCTCCTCCACCTGTCAGCACTACTATTGTCAATCACAACCCCAAGTCAGCAAGAGTGAATCCGATGAATGCAGCTCAAGCAGAGAATTCTTCAGATGTGATACTTGGTAACCTTCCAGTTAACTCTATTCCTGCAAAAGTCTTGTTTGATTCAGGTGCATCACATTCTTTCATGTCAAGACGTTTTGCATTGTCACATGATATGCCATTGCAAGCTTTGCCTAGTCCGATGTCTGTGCTTTCTCCGGGTTTGCTTATGAACTCCAACAACTTTGCTCCGAATGTATCTATTCGCATGGGTGATTACCGTTTTCTGGCTTCTCCGGTTATTCTCGGCAATTCTGACATTGATCTTATTCTCGGGATGGATTGGCTTTCTCAGCATGATGCTCACATTGATTGTGCAAATAAGGAAGTCAAGATTACTCATTCCGACAAAGACGTGATTATCTTCGCCTCTCGGGATAACACAATCAGGCTATTCTCTCTCAATGACAAGGGCGAGATTAATGCCATCTCTCAAATTCCAGTGGTTAATGAATACGAAGATGTTTTCCCTGAAGAGCTTCCAGGCATGCCTCCGCATCGTCAAGTTGAATTTGTCATTGAACTCGAGCCTGGTACTGAGCCAGCATGTCGGCGTCCGTACAAGCTCTCCCCTGAAGAGTTGAAGGAGTTGAAGAAACAGCTTGATGAACAAGAGCGTATGGGTCTGATCAGGCCTAGCATGTCTCCTTGGGGCTGTGGTGTCTTATTTGTCAAGAAGAAGGATGGCACGGAGCGCCTTTGTGTTGATTACCGGCCATTGAACAAGAAGACAATAAAGAACAAGTATCCGCTCCCCAACATCAATGAACTGTTCGAGCAGCTCAAAGGAGCTAAAGTGTTCTCAAAGCTCGATCTCCGAATGTGTTATCACCAAATTCGCATTCGTGAAGAAGATATCCACAAGACTGCCTTCAGAACGAGCTACGGTTCCTATGAATATACAGTCATGTCTTTTGGCCTCGCTAATGCTCCACCTACCTTCTCGAGAATGATGCACTACATTTTCAACCCCTACACCAACGAATTTGTGCTTGTGTATCTGGATGACATCTTGGTATTCTCCAAGAGAGGATCACGAAAAGCACCTCCGTCTGGTTCTCGACAAACTCCGTGAACATAAGTTCTATGCCAAGTTCTCCAAGTGCGAATTCTGGCTCGATAAGGTCTTGTATCTGGGCCATATCATCTCCGCTGACGGTATTGCGGTCAACCCCGAGAAAGTTGAAGCGATTGTCAACTGGGAACCTCCTCAGAACGTCAAGCAACTCCGAAGCTTCCTTGGTCTTGCTAGCTATTGCAGAAGGTTCGTTGAGAACTTCTCCAAGATTGCCAAGCCTCTCTCCAACTTGCTGCAGAAGAATGTCAAGTACAACTGGTCTCCGGATTGTGATGTGGCATTCAAAACTCTCAAAGAAAAACTCATCTCTGCTCCAGTTCTTACCCCTCCAGATGAGTCCAAGCCCTACGAAGTATTCTGTGATGCTTCTCTTCAAGGACTTGGTGGTGTGCTAATGCTGGACAAGAAAATTGTGGCATACACCTCTCGTCAATTGAAGCCAAGTGAGAAGAACTACCCCACACATGATCTCGAGCTAGCAGCTGTGGTACACGCCTTGATTACGTGGAGACACCTTCTGTTGGGCAGGAAAGTGGACATCTTCACCGATCACAAGAGCTTGAAGTACATCTTCACACAGCCGAACCTGAACCTTCGCCAGACTCATTGGGTTGAGATGGTCCAAGAGTATGATCCAAGCATCGAATACACACCTGGCAAGGCCAATGTCATTGCAGATGCCTTGAGCAGAAAGGCATATTGCAACAGTCTCCTTATCAAGCCGTTCCAGCCTGAGCTTTGTGAAGCATTCAGGAAGCTCAACCTTCAAGTTGTTCCGCAAGGCTTTCTTGCAAATCTTCAAGTTGCTCCTACCTTGGAAGATCAGATCCGTGAGGACCAACTCAGTGATGCTATGGTGCAGAAAGTGAAACATGGTATTGCAAAGGGTACTCCCAAATACAAGTGCTATCGCATTGATGAGAGAGATACCTTGTTCTTTGAGGACAGACTTGTGGTTCCCAAGGGTGATCTCAGGAAGCTCATAATGAACGAAGCACATGACTCCCTCCTTTCGATTCATCCTGGAAGTTCTAAGATGTACCAAGACCTCAACCAATCTTACTGGTGGACTCGCATGAAAAGGGAGATTGCCCAATTCGTGAATGAATGTGATGTCTGCAGAAGAGGGAAGGCAGAGCATCAACATCCAGCCGGTCTTCTCCAACCTCTTCCTATTCCCGAGTGGAAATTCGACCACATTGAAATGGATTTCGTCACTGGCTTTCCCAAGTCCAAGAAAGGAAATGATTCTATCTTTGTGGTGATTGACAAGCTTACCAAAGTAGCTCACTTCCTTCCAGTCAAAGAATCCATCAATGCAGCTCAACTGGCAGAGTTGTACACTTCCAGAATTGTATCCTTACATGGCATTCCTCAAGTTATCTCCTCAGACCGTCGAAGTTTGTTTGCATCCAAGTTCTGGGACTCCTTTCAGTCTGCCATGGGCACTAAAATCAGTTTCAGCACTGCATTTCATCCTCAGACTAGTGGTCAAGTCGAGATAGTGAACCAGATTCTAGAAGACATGCTCAGAGCTTGTGTCATATCTTTTGGCATGAAGTGGGAAGATTGCTCTTACAACAACAGTTTCCAAGCAAATGCCGGCAAAGCTCCGTTTGAAATCCTCTATGGCAGAAAGTGTCGTACCCCTCTCAACTGGTCAGATACTGGTGAACGTCAACTTCTTGGCAATGACTTGATCTTAGAAGCCGAAGAAATGTGCAAAGTCATACGTGAGAATCTCAAGGCCGCTCAGTCGCGTCAGAAGAGTTACTATGACGGCAAGCATCGTGATTTGGCCTTCAACATTGGGGATCATGTCTATCTCCGTGTTTCTCCTTTGAAAGGAACCCAAAGATTTGGTATCAAAGGAAAGTTTGCTCCTAGATACGTGGGCCCTTTCAAGATCCTTGGCAAAAGAGGCGATCTAGCCTATCAACTTGAGCTCCCTTCCAACTTCGCTAATGTTCATGATGTGTTTCACGTGTCTCAACTCCGCAAGTGCTTCAAGACACCTGAACGCACCATTCCGTTTGAGGAGATTGATCTTCAACAAGACTTGTCTTACCGAGAGCACCCCGTTGCTATTCTCGAAGAAACCGAGCGCAAGACCCGCAACAAGTCAATCAAGTTCTTGAAAGTTAAATGGTCACACCATACCGACCGAGAAGCTACGTGGGAACGAGAAGATCACCTTCGTTCCGAGTATCCTCCCTTCTTCAAGTCCTAGATCTCGGGACGAGATCTTTTCGTAGTAGAGGAGAGTTTGTAATGCCACGGATGTAACACTTTCCCTATATGGCAATAAATAAACTTTGGCTTCATCAATTCCATTCCGGGTTCTTCGTCTTTTCGGGTTTTCATCGTTTTGTCGTGTGCGTGTGTGCATTTCATCCATGTCATGTTGTCATGTGCATTGCATTGCATTTGTGTTGTTACTTGCATCCGGTTCCACTCATCTCTTCCCGTTGTCTGTTTCGAGTTCCGACGCTCTCACACGTGCCCGTGGCATCCCCGAGTCCTTCTTTCGTGTTTGGCCGTGTAACGTTTCCGGAATGACGTGAGACTTGTCGTGTGATGTTGTTTTGATACGTGTAGGCCGCCTGTCAAGTTTCGTCGCGTTTGGAGTTCGTTTGGTACTCCAACGGTTAACCTAGTGGGCTAAAAGTACCTCCTCTTTGAGGCCCAAGACCCCCTCCACAACAGCCCACCAACCCAGCACAACCCTTCCGATCATCTCGGTCGTTGAATTGTGATCGCGTGGCCAAAAACCGCTCCCCATTTGGAGTCTCCTAGCTCCTTGTGCCTATAAAAACGTCCCCCTTGCCATTTTCGTCCAAAACCCTAGCCTCCTCCTAGCTCCAACCGCCGCCTCGTTTTCCGTGCCGGGCGGACGTGTCCGTCCGCGCCGGACACAACCGCCGCCTCCCACCGCGCGGGCCCGCCGGGCCCGTCCTCGGCCCCCGCGGCCCGCATCGCCTCCGCCCGCCGCGCGCGACCTCCGCCGCCGTCCTCCTCAGCTCCAGCATCGTCGCCGCCGTCGCGAGGCCCAGCCGCCGCGCTGAAGGAAATATGCCCTAGAGGCAATAATAAAGTTGTTATTTATATTTCCTTATATCATGATAAATGTTTATTATTCATGCTAGAATTGTATAACCGGAAACTTAGTACATGTGTGAATACATAGACAAAACAGAGTGTCCCTAGTATGCCTCTACTAGACTAGCTCATTGATCAAAGATGGTTATGTTTCCTAGCCATAGACATGAGTTGTCATTTGATCAACGGGATCACATCATTAGGAGAATGATGTGATGGACAAGACCCATCCGTTAGCATAGCACTATGATCGTTTAGTTTTACTGCTATTGCTTTCTTCATGACTTATACATGTTCCAATGACTATGAGATTATGCAACTCCCGAATACCGTAGGAACACCTTGTGTGCTATCAAACGTCACAACGTAACTGGGTGATCATAAAGATGCTCTACAGGTGTCTCCGAAAGTATTCGTGGTGTTGGCATAGATCAAGATTAGGATTTTTCACTCCGAGTGTCGGAGAGGTATCTCTGGGCCCTCTCGGTAACACACATCACAATAAGCCTTGCAAGCAAAAGACTAATGAGTTAGTCACGAGATGATATGTTACGGAACGAGTAAAGAGACTTGCCGGTAACGAGATTGAACTAGGTATGGAGATACCGACGATCGAATCTCGGGCAAGTAACATACCGATGACAAAAGGAACAACGTATGTTGTTATGCGGTTTTGACCGATAAAAGATCTTCGTAGAATATGTAGGAGCCAATATGAACATCCAGGTTCCGCTATTGGTTATTGACCGGAGATGAGTCTCGGTCATGTCTACATAGTTCTCGAACCCGTAGGGTCCGCACGCTTAACGTTTGATGACGATCGGTATTATGAGTTTATAAGTTTTGATGTACCGAAGGTAGTTCGGAGTCTCGGATGAGGTCACGGACATGACGAGGAGTCTCGGAATGTCCGAGACATAAAGATTGATATATTGGATGACTATATTCGAACACCGGAAGTGTTCCGGAAAAGTTTCGGATTTAACGGGATTGCCGGAGGGGGGGTTACCGGAACCCCCTACGAGGGGGGATGGTCCATAGTGGGCCTTATGGAAAAGAGAGAGGCAGCCCATAGGGGCTGGCCGGCGCCCCACCTAGGGTTCCTAGTTGGACTAGGATTGGGGGGCGCCACCTCTCCTTCTTTTCCTTTCCCTCTCTTCCTTCTTTGGTAGTTCCTACTAGGAATATGATTGCAATCCTATTCCTAGTAGGATTGCACTCCTAGCCGCACCATAGAAGGGCCAGCCGGCCTCCCCCTTGCTCCTTTATATACGGGGGCAGGGGGCACCCAAAGACACACAAGTTGAATTGTTCCAGCCGTGTGCGGTGCCCCCCTCCACAGAAACACACCTCGGTCATACCGTCGCGGTGCTTTGGCGAAGCCCTGCGCCGGTGAATACGTCATATCCGTCACCACGCCGTCGTGCTGACGAAACTCTCCCGTGAAGCTCAACAGGATCAAGAGCTCGTGGGACGTCATCAAGCTGAACGTGTGCTGAACGCGGAGGTGCCGTACGTTCGGTGCTTGATCGGTTGAATCGCGAAGAAGTTCGACTACATCAACCGCGTCACTTGACGCTTCCGCTTCCGGTCTACGAGGGTACGTAGACACACTCTTCCCTCTCGTTGCTATGCATCTGGTAGATAGATCTTGCGTGATCGTAGGAAAATTTTAAAATACTACGTTCCCCAACAGTGGCATCATGAGCCAGGTCTATGCGTAGATGATATGCACGAGTAGAACACAATGAGTTGTGGGCGATACTAGTCATACTGCTTACCAGCATGTCATACTTTGCTTCGGCGGTATTGTGAGATGAAGCGGCCCGGACCGACATTACGCGTACGCTTACGCGAGACTGGTTTTATCGTTACGAGCACTCGTTGCTTAAAGGTGACTGGCGGGTGTCTGTCTCTCTCACTTTAGCTGAATCAAGTGTGGCTACGCCCGGTCCTTGTGAAGGTTAAAACAGCACATACTTGACGAAACATCGTTGTGGTTTTATATGCGTAGGTAAGAACGGTTCTTGCTAAGCCCGTAGCAGCCACGTAAAACTTGCAACAACAAAGTAGAGGACGTCTAACTTGTTTTTGCAGGGCATGTTGTGATGTGATATGGTCAAGACATGATGAGTTATAAGGTTTTGTATGAGATGATCATGTTTTGTAATGTTATCGGCAACTGGCAGAAGCCATATGGTTGTCGCTTTATTGTATGAAATGCAATCGCCATGTAATTGCTTTACTTTATCACTAAGCGGTAGCGATAGTCGTAGAAGTAATAGTTGGCGAGACGACAAAGATGCTACGATGGAGATCAAGGTGTCGCGTCGGTGACGAAGGTGATCATGAAGGTGCTTTGGAGATGGAGATCAAAAGCACAAGATGATGATGGCCATATCATGTCACATATTTTGATTGCATGTGATGTTTATCTTATTATGCTTCTTATTTTGCTTAGAACGACGGTAGCATTATAAGATGATCCCTTACTAAATTTCAAGGTATAAGTGTTCTCCCTGAGTATGCACCGTTGCGAAAGTTCGTCGTGCCGAGACACCACGTGATGATCGGGTGTAATAAGCTCTACGTTCAAATACAACGGGTGTAAGCCAGTTTCGCACACGCAGAATACTCGGGTTAAACTTGACGAGCCTAGCATATGCAGATATGGCCTCGGAACACTGGAGACCGAAAGGTCGAGCGTGAATCATATAGTAGATATGATCAACATAAGATGTTCACCATTGAAACTACTCCATCTCACGTGATGATCGGACATGGTTTAGTTGATTTGGATCACGTGATCATTTAGATGACCGGAGGGATGTCTATCTAAGTGGGAGTTCTTAAGTAATATGATTAATTGAACTTTAATTTATCATGAACTTAGTCCTGGTAGTATTAGCATATCTATGTTGTAGATCAATAGCTCGCGATGTTGCTCCACGTTTATTTTTTATATGTTCCTAGAGAAAACCAAGTTGAAAGATGTTAGTAGCAGTGATGCGGAATTGTTCCGTGATCTGAGGATTATCCTCATTGCTGCACAGAAGAATTATGTCCTTGATGCACCGCTAGGTGACAGACCTATTGTAGGAGCAGATGTAGACGTTATGAACGTTTTGACAAAAGCTCGATATGATGACTACTTGATAGTTTAGTGCACCATGGTTTACGGCTTATAACCGGGACTTCAAAAACGTTTTGAACGCCACGGAGCATATAAGTTATTCCAAGAGTTGAAATTAGTATTTCATACTCATGCCCGTGTCGAGAGGTATAAGACTTCTGACAGTACTTTGCCTACAAGATGGAGGAGAATAGCTCAACCAGTGAGCATGTGCTCAGATTGTCTGGGTACTGCAATTACTTGAATCAAGTGGGAGTTAATCTTCCATATAAGATAGTAATTGACAAAGTTCTCTAGGCACTATCACCAAGTTAGTAGAACTTCGTGATGAACTATAATATGCAAGGGATGACGAAAGGAATTCCCGAGCTCTTCACGATGCTGAAATCGGCGAAGGTAGAAATCAAGAAAGAGCATCAAGTGTTGATGGTTAACCAGACCACTTGTTTCAAGTAAAGGGCAAAGGGATAGAAGGGGAACTTCAAGAAGAATGACAAGCAAGTTGTCACTCCCGTGAAGAAACCCAAAGCTAAACTCAAGCCTGAAACTAAGTGCTTCTACTGCAAAGGAAATAGTCACTAGAAGTGGAACTGCCCTAGATATTTGGCGGATAAGAAGGATGGCAAAGTGAACAAAGGTATATTTGATATACAGATTATTGATGTGTATTTTACTAGTGTTCATAGCAGCCCCTCGGTATTTGATATTGGTTCAGTTGCTAAAGAGTAGTAACTCGAAATGGGAGTTGCATAATAAACAGAAACTAGTTAAAGGATGAAGTGACGATGTGTATTGGAAGTAGTTCCAAGATTGATATGATCATCATCGCACACTCCCTATACTTTCGGGATTAGTGTTGAACCTAAATAAGTGTTATTTGGTGTTTGTGTTGAGCGTGAATATGATTTGATCATGTTTATTGCAATACGGTTATTCATGTAAGTTAGAGAATAATTGTTGTTCTGTTTACATGAATAAAACCTTCTATGGTCATACACCCAATGAAAATGGTTTGTTGGATCTCGATCGTGTGATACACATATTCATAATATTGAAGCCAAAAGATGCAAGGTTAATAATGATAGTGCAACTTTTTTGTGGCACTGCCGTTTAGGTCATATTGGTGTAAAGCGCATGAAGAAACTTCATAGTGATGGACTTTTGGAATCACTTGGTGCTTGCGAACCATGCCTCATGGGCAAGATGACTAAAACTCCGTTCTCCGGAACTGTGGAGCGAGCAACAGAGTTGTTGGAAATCATACATACTGATGTATGCGGACCAATGAGTGTTGAAGCTCGCGGCAGGTATCGTTATTTTCTGACCTTCACTGATGATTTGAGCAGATATGGGTATATCTACTTAATGAAGCACAAGTCTGAAACATTTGAAAAGTTCAAAGAATTTCAGAGTGAAGTGGAGAATCATCGTAACAAGAAAATAAGAGTTTCTACGATATGATCGTAGAGGTAAAATATTTGAGTTAGCGAGTTTGGCCTTCAATAAAAACAATGTGAAATAGTTTCACTACTCACGCCACCTGGAACACCACAGTGTAATGGTGTGTCCGAACGTCATAACCGTACTTTATTAGATATGGTGCGATCTATGATGTCTCTTACCGATTTACCACTATCGTTTTTGGGGTTATGCTTTAGAGACAGCTGCATTCACGTTAAATAGGGCACCATCTAAATCCGTTGATACGACACCTTATGAACTATGGTTTGGCAAGAAACCAAAGTTGCAGTTTCTTAAAGTTTGGGGCTGCGATGCTTATGTGAAAAAGCTTCAACCTGATAAGCTCGAACCCAAATCGGAGAAGTAAATCTTCATAGGATACCCAAAAAGAAACTGTTGGGTACACCTTCTATCAAAGATCCTAAAGTAAGGTCTTTGTTGCTAAGAGTGGATCCTTTCTAGAGAAGAAGTTTCTCTCGAAAGAAGTGAGTGGGAGGAAAGTAGAACTTGATGAGGTAATTGTACCTTCTCCCGAATTGGAAGGTAGTACATCACAGAAACTCGTTCCAGTGATTCCTACACCAATTAGTGAGGAAGCTAATGATGATGATCATGAAACTTCAGATCAAGTTTCTGCTGAACTTCGTAGATCAACCAGAGTTCGTTCAGCACCAGAGTGGTACGGCAACCCAGTTCTAGAAGTCATGTTACTAGACCATGATGAACCTACGAACTATGAGGAAGCGATGATGAGCCCAGATTCCGCAAAATGACTTGAGGCCATGAAATCTGAGATGGGATCCATGTATTAGAACAAAGTATGGACTTTGGTTGACTTGCCCGATGATCGGCAAGCCATCGAAAATAAATGGATCTTCAAGAGGAAGACCGACGCAAACGGTAATGTTACTGTTTACAAAGCTCGACTTGTTGCGAAAGGGTTTCGACAAGTTCAAGGAGTTGACTACGATGAGACTTTCTCACTCGTAGTGATGCTTAAGTCTGTCCGAATCATGTTAGCAATTGCCGCATTTTATGAAATCTGGCAAATGGATAACAAAACTGCATTCTTTAATGGATTTATTAAAGAAGACTTGTATATGATGCAACCAGAAGGTTTTGTCAATCCTAAAAGTACTAACAAAATGTGCAAGCTCCAGCGATCCATCTATGGACTGGTGCAAGCATCTCGGAGTTGGAATATACGCTTTGATAAGTTTATCAAAGCATATAGATTCATACAAACTTGCGGTGAAGCCTGTATTTACAAGAAGTGAGTGGGAGCACTACAACCTTTCTGATAAGTATATGTGAATGACATATTGTCGATCGGAAATGATGCAGAATTTTCTGGAAAGCATAAAGGAGTGTTTGAAAGGAGTATTTCAAAGAAAGACCTTGGTGAAGCTACTTACATATTGGGCATCAAGATCTATAAAGATAGATCAAGACACTTGATAAGACTTTCGATGAGTACATACCTTGATAAAATTTTGAAGTAGTTCAAAATGGATCAGTCAAAGAAGGAGTTCTTGCCTGACTTGTAAGGTGTGAAGTTGAGTAAGACGCAAAGCCAGACCACGGCAGAAAAATATAGAGAGAATGAAAGTCATTCCCTATGCCTCGGCCATAGGTTCTATAAAGTATGCCATGCTGTGTACAAAACACGTTGTGTACCTTGCCATGAGTTTGACAGGGAGGTACAATAGTGATCCAGGAGTAGATCACTGTACAACGGTCAAAATTATCCTTAGTAATTGGATGACTGAGGAAATATTTCTCGATTATGGAGGTGATAAAGAGTTCGTCGTAAAGGGTTACGCCAATGCAAGCTTTGACACTAAATCCAGATGACTCTAAGTATCAATCTGGATGCGTATTGAAAGTGGGAGCAATTAGCTAGAGTAGCTCCATGCAGAGCATTGTAGACATAGAAATTTGCGAAATACATACGGATCTAAATGTGACAGACCCGTTGACTAAACTTCTCTCACAAGCAAAACATGATCACACCTTATTACTCTTGGGTATTAATCACATAGCGATGTGAACTAGATTATTGACTCTAGTAAACCCTTTGGGTGTTGGTCACATGGTGATGTGAACTATGGGTGTTATTCACATAACGATGTGAACTATCGGTATTAAATCACATGGCGATGTGAGCTAGATTATTGACTCTAGTGCAAGTGGGAGATTGAAGGAAATATGCCCTAGAGGCAATAATAAAGTTGTTATTTATATTTCCTTATATCATGATAAATGTTTATTATTCATGCTAGAATTGTATTAACCGGAAACTTAGTACATGTGTGAATACATAGACAAAACAGAGTGTCCCTAGTATGCCTCTACTAGACTAGCTCATTGATCAAAGATGGTTATGTTTCCTAACCATAGACATGAGTTGTCATTTGATCAACGGGATCACATCATTAGGAGAATGATGTGATGGACAAGACCCATCCGTAAGCATAGCACTATGATCGTTTAGTTTTACTGCTATTGCTTTCTTCATGACTTATACATGTTCCTATGACTATGAGATTATGCAACTCCCGAATACCGTAGGAACACCTTGTGTGCTATCAAACGTCACAACGTAACTGGGTGATCATAAAGATGCTCTACAGGTGTCTCCGAAAGTATTCGTGGTGTTGGCATAGATCAAGATTAGGATTTGTCACTCCGAGTGTCGGAGAGGTATCTCTGGGCCCTCTCGGTAACACACATCACAATAAGCCTTGCAAGCAAAAGACTAATGAGTTAGTCACGAGGTGATGTGTTACGGAACGAGTAAAGAGACTTGCCGGTAACGAGATTGAACTAGGTATGGAGATACCGACGATCGAATCTCGGGCAAGTAACATACCGATGACAAAAGGAACAACGTATGTTGTTATGCGGTTTTGACCGATAAAAGATCTTCGTAGAATATGTAGGAGCCAATATGAACATCCAGGTTCCGCTATTGGTTATTGACCGGAGATGAGTCTCGGTCATGTCTACATAGTTCTCGAACCCGTAGGGTCCGCACGCTTAACGTTTGATGACGATCGGTATTATGAGTTTATGAGTTTTGATGTACCGAAGGTAGTTCGGAGTCCCGGATGAGATCACGGACATGACGAGGAGTCTCGGAATGTCCGAGACATAAAGATTGATATATTGGACGACTATATTCGGACACCGGAAGTGTTCCGGAAAAGTTTCGGATTTAACGGGATTGCCGTAGGGGGGGTTACCGGAACCCCCTACGAGGGGGGATGGTCCATAGTGGGCCTTATGGAAAAGAGAGAGGCAGCCCATAGGGTCTGGCCGGCGCCCCACCTAGGGTTCCTAGTTGGACTAGGATTGGGGGGCGCCACCTCTCCTTCTTTTCCTTTCCCTCTCTTCCTTCTTTGGTAGTTCCTACTAGGAATAGGATTGCAATCCTATTCCTAGTAGGACTGCACTCCTAGCCGCACCATAGAAGGGCCGGCCGGCCTCCCCCCTTGCTCCTTTATATACGGGGGCAGGGGCACCCAAAGACACACAAGTTGAATTGTTCCAGCCGTGTGCGGTGCCCCCCTCCACAGAAACACACCTCGGTCATACCGTCGCGGTGCTTAGGCGAAGCCCTGCGCCGGTGAATACATCATATCCGTCACCACGCCGTCGTGCTGACGAAACTCTCCCGTGAATCTCAACTGGATCAAGAGCTCGTGGGACGTCATCAAGATGAACGTGTGTTGAACGCGGAGGTGCCGTACGTTCGGTGCTTGATCGGTTGAATCGCGAAGAAATTCGACTACATCAACCGCGTCACTTGACGCTTCCGCTTCCGGTCTACGAGGGTACGTAGACACACTCTTTCCTCTCGTTGCTATGCATCTGGTAGATAGATCTTGCGTGATCGTAGGAAAATTTTAAAATACTACGTTCCCCAACACGCGCCGCCACCCGCGGGCGGCCGGAGCCCCGTCGCCGCCGCCCGAGCTTCTAGCTCGCACCGCCGCCGGCTCGTGACCCCTCGAGCTCACCGCGCCCTTCAGCCTCCTCCGGCGGGCCCCTCATCGCCGCCGCCCGTCGTCCGCCGACCCGGCCGCCTCGCCGGAGGAACGAGCCGCCGCCGATCCCGTTCGAGCAAGGCGCCGCCGCGAGGACGCCCGATCCGATCGGTCGAGGACGAGCCGATCCAGAGAACCCTAATGGTTCCCGGGTCCGACCCGGTACCCGTTGACCCGCGACCCGTCCGCCCACGTTGACTCCGGAGGTTGACCCCGTTTCCCCTGTTTTTTTGCTAAGTCTTTAGTTATTTCTTTGTCTGATGCATTCTTGTGATAGCAATAACTTTTACTGTGCTTGTCCGTTTTGTGCGTATGATATGTCAAAATGATCGTGGTGATGTGTACTATGTTTTGTTCAATTGTATCATGCATGTTTGAGTCCATCTAGATGTCTTCATATTCATGACAAGAGTGCTACATGATATAAACTGCTGCTATTAGTTGTTTTCATGCCATGTTTGTGATGTGATAACTTGGTGCATGTTTATCCAAATGAAGGAAATGATATGTCCAAATGTTCATCATGGGATGCTCTACATGTTGGTTGCTATAGGATGCATGTTAGAGTTCATATTGCCATGTTTATCTCCATTGCAAAAGTGCATGTGGCTGTTAGGTTTTTTAACTTGTTACGAGATGCCTAGTTGAGGAGCTCGTTGCTATTGTTGTGTTTGTCCCCATGTTGCATGCTCATATGTTTTAGATTCACATCATGTGTTCTTTGCTGTGGTGCAAACCAATTGCCATGATATGCTTTGAGGTGACTTAAACATGCTCACAAACATGCCATGATAATGTTATTGTTTTAACACTTAGTGAAATTTCACTAAGTCTGGAATCTGTAATATCCTGATGCTATGTTTGCTTGTTGTCCTAGGCAAATCCATGATAGTTTTGGGGTGGCCATTGATCATTCCTTGTTGTATATGTTGTTGTCTATCCATCCATGCCCTCACATGCTCATTTGGGTTGCTTTAGCATATTTAATTCTTGCTCCCAAGTTGTTATAAAATATTACTGTCAGGTTTTTATTGTCATGATCAAAATGTTGTAGCTTGTTGCTATTGATCCATGCCTCCTATGGAGTTGCTCCAATGGAGTTGTTTGCTGTAGGATATGTATACTTCATGTACATGCTTCTTATCACCATGTTTGAGTGCTGTAGAATATATATTTATTGCTCCAAAGTTGCTATGTGGCTGTTATTTTCAGCTTTGCATTGTTTCTTGTTTCGGGTGTATCTTTTAGCCCGTTGCTCCGTTTTGAGCAAGTCCTATATGAAACTTGTGTGATTTTGCATGTAGATTCATAATGTCATCTTGTTTACATGTTTGGAGTATGTTTGCTTGATGTTTGGGGGCATCTTGCACCGTTGCCATGCTTATCTTATTTTGATCATATCTTCTAGACCGTAGCTCCGTTTTAAACAAACTTTATATGAAACTTGACTAGATTTTCGTGTAGATTGTCATGGTGCATGTTAACTTGCTGTTTAACAACTTTAACTTAAGGTTTGTTCAGATCTGGACTAATTTCAAACTATGCATATGAGGACTTACCGGATTTGTCTTAAGTAGTTTCCGGCCTCATTTAAACCTGTTGTTTCTTGTGTTGTTTCACTGCACTTCTTACCTTGCCATGTTTCGCATCCTAAATAGACTTGTCTTGCATCCTACTTGCTTGAGTATATTGTCATGTTTATTGTGCTGTTTATATGTGCTTCCTAAGTTGTCATGTTGTGCATCTTATGTGCATCTGCAGTGCTTCCATAGTGCATCAGCCATGCATCCTGTAGTTTGCGCTTTTCACCTTGTTTGATTTCGTGCCTCGTGTGTTCTTGTGTTGAGTAGAGCCGGAAGCTGAGACCGAGTACGAGAACGAGGTTACTACCGAGGTTGAGAACGAGGAGCCGTCTTACGATCCCATCGACGACTCGACAGCCAAGATGACCTGACCCAGATATCATTACTATCTTTGCCTATTGCTAGAAGTCCCGCTCTTTAGCTTATTGCCTCGATGCCCATGTTTGTCTGCCAGCCTCCTATTGTAACCATGAATCTGTCTAACCACCCTACCTATGCAAACCTTTGATTGGCTACGTAGGCTTCGCTCAGCCACTCTTATAGCATTGCTAGTTGCAGGAGAAGATTTGAAGATTCTTGCTTCATGTGAAGCTTGTTGGGATATCACACTATATAAACTCTTTAATGAAATCATCTATATATTGGTAATGGGTGGAAGGCTAAGCCTCTTGCTTGGTGATTTGTTCCACTCATGTCGCCCTAGGAACCGTATAAACCGGTGTTATGTTCCTTGATTTTGCGTTCCTCACACGGTTGGGGTTATGGGACCCCCTCGATAAACTGCTTAGCGCTAAGTCTTTTCCAGCGAGGCCCAACATTGGTACTCCATTCGCCAAACAACTAAAAACTTGCCGAGGGAGTAATTAACCCGAGGATTAATTAATCAACCCCCCTGGGCCAGTGCTCAATTTGAGTGTTGGTCCAAACTAGAGTCGTGTGCGGTAACCCCCTTGGCAACTTGGGTTTTGGTCACTGTATGCTGCGCTCATCCGGTCGTGGCCTGAGACTAGATACGCGCGGCTACTGTCAGGGTGTCGGCACGCCAGGAGGTCTTGCTGGATTAGTCTTACCTTAGTCGGAGTATCTTGAGCACGGGATTCCGAGAATACTCGGGCCTTCCCACCTTGGAGTTGCGACTCCGCGGATCGTGGGCTTGTAATGGGCCAAGTTGGAACACCCCTGCAGGGTTTTGAACTTTCTAAAGCCGTGCCCGCGGTTATGTGGCAGATGGGAATTTGTTAATATCCGATTGTAGAAAACTTGACACCATGTTCAGAACACACTACCAGCGTGAGTACCGTGACGGTCATTTTCCGAAAGGGGTTCGGGAAGTGAACACGGTGGGGTTATGTTTCACGTGCTTAGTTAGGATCACTTCGTGATCACCTTGTCGCTCGTGGCACTTCTCTTCTCGCTCTTATTACGTAAGCTAGTGCTAGTGCTAGTGCAGCTGCAGCCTTTTATTCTTTCTTCAGCCTTATTCCACACCCAAGGCTTAGATTGTTCTGTTACCCGGGAACGGGATTGCTGAGTCCTCCGTGGCTCATAGATTCTACATCACACCAGATGCAGGTACCATGGTGAGCTACTCAGGTGACGACACAGAGCTATACTGGGAGTACGATGAGGAACGTAGCCGTTACTATGTGCACTATCCCGATGATCAGTAGTGGTTTCTACTAGGGGCGATTCGAACCTGTGGCTTTATGTATGTTTGGTATCTTTCATTTGGATCTTCACCCGTAGACGGGTTGTGATGTTATTTGGATGATGATTTGCTATGTAATGAATTGTGTGACGTGGCAAGTGTAAGCCAACTATCTCTTTTCATTTTTCATCCCTATTTTTACATGAGATGTGCAAAGATACCGAACTTGAGATCATTCCAGAATGGGCTTATACCTTTAAGTCGTGCCTCGACACGTAGGAGGTATAGTCCCATCCTGGGCATTATAAGTTGGTATCAGAGCCGACCCTTACGGTTACACGGATGTTTGTGAACAGTTTGCAGTCATGTTGTGCATGACGTTTGTGACCCGTTGTGGCACACGGCATGGCACATGTGCTGTCCTGGAAGCACAGCCGTTTGTGCCAAGAGGGAACGTTCCTTTGGCCCGACGAGGACGTCGGTTCCTCTGAGTGGGGGTGTATGTGATAGCCTGGCATATTAGGGATGATAGACTACTCATATCAATAAGGAATTCCTTCTTTTCCGAGAACCCATTCGGAAAGAACTCCAAAGTTAAGCGTGCTCAGCTTGGAGTAGTTTCAGGATGGGTGACCGACCGGGAAGTTGCTCCCGGATGCGCACGAGTGAGGACAAAGTGCGCAGAAAAGACTAGTATTGATATGTGGGGCCAGTCTAGACCCCGCCAGGAGTAACGACCACCGGCGGGTGTGTTCGGGACGTTATAGGAAAACACTCAAGAACAAGTCCAATCACACATCCACTAGACAATCAAACACACAAGATCACAAGGTACATGAACAACAAAGGGAAAGATACAAGGTAAAGTTCATCTCCGTGAGGAGGTCTTGAATCCACGATGATCTTCCCATTAGGGGTCTTGAATCCAAGGTGGATCTTCTCTGTAGAAGGGTCGTGGTCTCTCTCGTGGAGTAGATCTGTATTGGATGAGCAAAACTCTATCTCACATATGAGCTAAACTAATGCTAACCCTAAAATGGTGGAGGTGGAGGAGTATATATAGTCTAGGGCCACCAAGGGGTAAGTGAGGGGCGAAAGGGATACATGGGCCTCGGGCCCGAACACTGTGCGCAGACAGGTACCGATCGTCCGGTGGCTCGGGAGGGACCGAACGTCCGGTATCTCTCGGACTTCCGGTATTTTCCGCTATTTGGGTTCTGTGAAGGATGTCACGGACGTCCGGTGGCTGCCGGTCGTCCGGTCGCCTGGGACGCGACGGACGTACGGTAAACGCCGGTCGTCCGGAGCCTGTAGCTTGCAGCAGCTCCATTTCTTCCGTCTTCTCTTCCAAGCTTCTCTTGCGGATGGTGTAGGTGATCCTTGCCGCTTGCACTTCTCCTCGTCATCCGTGAAGCTCCGACAATACATATGCATGCACACGAGTGGAGTTTCAAGTAGTATACCATCCTCGAAGGGGTCAAGTGGACACGTGTAAAGGAGATGATTCACCTTTATGTATGTGAAGTAGATGTTGCCCGTGTCACTTGCCAAATGGACTCTTGACATGGTGATGTACGTAGGATGCTCCGCATCAATCTCTCTCTCTCTCTCTCTCTCTTTCCAAGACTCACCCATGCACTCATTCGCTCAATCTATTTGTGCGCGCGCGTGCGCGCAGTTCACACACCTGAACCCAATTACTGAAGTGTATCAGTGTCAGTTTACTTGAATGATACTTGCTCCATTTTTGTGTTTATTCATATTGTCCAATCTTAACATATGTTGTGCTCGCCAAGTTCAACTATCAATATATAATTTCTCATCTGATTTTGACACCTTGATCTTCTGCAGTTTTGTTTCACTTTTCAAGGATGAGTACAAAGTACCAAGGGGATCTGTAATTGAGCTTTCGAGGGAATCAAACCACATTCTTAAAATAAGCAGTAAGTCATTTTGTTTTCGCTTCCATTTATTTTTAGATGATTTGAGAACTTAGGATATGATCTGTGTTGATGGAAGAAAGGAAAAAATTTAAGAGTCGGAAAGATATGTTGGTTATTCACAATGAACTAGCTTGCATTCAGTATTCGAGTACCAGTCAGCATACACTTACTTTTCTTCACTCATTTGATTCATGTATTCGACATGGAGAATACTGAAAAGAATAATGAAATCAATCTATTATTGTAATAACTTATACATTCGACGGCCGTTTTATGAGTGATAACCAGCCAGTTCTCTTACATGCGATGGTAGGCTATGGACCAAGAGATGTGGGCGCACCGACGCCCACCGGGCACAATTTCTCGGCATCGTCCTGTTCTTACTCCCGTGGCTCCAATTTCTAGATGGCCACCAGCAGCAGTAGAAGGAAGGTCAAGCTCCGACCAGATTCGTGCCCCTTCACCTCCAGGTTCCTCTCCCTCACTTGCCCCTTCCTCCCTCTTATTTCTAATAAGTAAACCCATGTGTGTTTAGCACTCGCTACATGTAGGATCAATTTGTGCATGCTTTGCATTTATGCAAGTATTGTTATGGTCAATATTCCATCTTCAATCCATGTTTGTGATGTAACATTGTGCAAAAAAAGCCATGTAAAATATATTTTGGGATGAATTGGCATAGTTAGTTATCTGCAGCACCAAGTACAATGACATGATATATAGCTTTGTTTGCCAGTTTGGTTCAAGAACTCATTTTCTGGTTTGTACAATATATGTACCCTTTCTCAACTTTATCAGTTTTAGTTTGTGCTGTCTGCGGCGCAAAACATAGTTCAAAGGCAGGGCTGCGTCAAATATGTGTGTCACATAATTAAGCTGATGGAAATATCAAACTTTGGATGCAATCTTCTTGGTCCTGTAGCGTCTTCACTCTTTGGTCTTTTCGGTTGCTCCTTTTACTGCTTCCTTCATTTTTCGTTTGCGCTGCTAGCTCTAACAAGGGTGTGATAATTTTCTTAAGGATAAAGCAAACCATGACAACAGTATTAGGATAAGATATACATAATCAGTAAATAGCATGTGCTCTTTTACCTGGTTTGCTTTGTTCCCTCAAAAAATGATCACGCCCTCGTTAGTTTGCATGTCTTACTGGTTTGCGCTTAGATGGTCCCTTTAGGTGTGTAAGTTTTACATAATCATACAACCTTTGGAATTCTAAAATCTTCCTTTGCTTCCGTAGTTTCGCCGAACTGAACTTCTCTAAAGTGCACCAACTAGAGCTTAGTCTTAGATATTTTGTGTGTAATTTAAAATTGCTCAAATCTATTAATCCACCATTAAAATGATTTTTCTAGAGGAAAAATGATTGTATATATGACTGGCCGATACAAAATCTGGACAATTCTGTCATGCCTTTTATCTTCACATCTGCCTTTCATGAATCTACTAAAGTTTTTTTTACTTGATCTTCTATGCAGCTACGTTTATTCAGGTTATATGGCCTCCATAGGAAATGCAATAATCTGAATTCCTAAGTAAATATAACAGCTATAGTGTGATTTTCTTGCTTAAATTTTCCATTCTGAATTCCTAAGTATTTATAACAACTCAAGTATATCCATATAGTAAGATATCACATTAGATTTTCTTCTTACTTGGTTCTTTTGCCATGTAAAGTAGGTTGTCTTCGATTTGTTGTTGTGCTACTGCTAAGCATGAACAGAATGGCCTCCTCTTATTGCGAACCACACTGATGTTGGCTTCTGGTTTCTGCTGTAATGGATTATTTACTATGGACAAATATGACAACATTCATTTGGAGCACCGTTTCCACGACTGCAATAAGTAGTCCCAAGGGAAAAGTTATCTCCTCTTAGTGATGTTAGTGGTGCTCGACTTATTTCATCATCAATCTGCTAGCTCCAAACATAACCCAAGAGCTCCTTTTAGTGTTGTTTGGGCCCTTATCTACCATTCTTAAGAAGTTGCTCCCCACTACAAGGCATTCTCTTAACATGCAAATGGTCCAACTCAGCATGCCATGTCATCAGTCACCAACCAATCAAAAAATTACAACTATCTCTCGCCCTGACCAGTGTCTCTCGTGACCATTCTTCCCTCACAATATTAAAGTGCATATGTCATGGCAGACGTTCCGTTACTAGCGTTAATTCCCCCGGAAATCCCTTTCATATTAAAGTGCAAATAACCGACTATGGACGAACCCTCTTTACTAGCAGCTTCCTATCTTCACGGTGCTTATTCTTCCAGCAATTAATTCGCCTCTCCGTATTCACTTTCTCCACCGATTCCTGTGCCTCCCAGGCCCACGTACTATTTCATATGGATGGTCTTCCTGATTGCTTTTCCTCCTCGTCTTCACCTGCTCCATTGATTCCTCTACCGGTATGTTCTTTCATAGTCTTGCATCAAATCTGGTCCCTCTTGGTCTTTCAAGATAAGAACATGATTGATTCCCGTCGTCACCAGAACAACTAGGTGTCCTTGGTCCAGATCCTTTAATTTTTTGGTCTGCATCACCTCATCATCACTCAAGAGTCAAGATTGCTCCATGTCGCTACCGCACCACTCCTGGACGACGTTGCCGCATGCCCGGTGCGCATCGTCGTCACCCACAGCGCCTCCTTGGTACCCCGCCTTGGCTTCTCCCAGCCGCGACGCTGTGACGCCGCGCCTGGACGACACCTGTACATGCCCGTCTCCACGTAACACCTCCTCTCTCCCCTCAAGGTTCAGCCACAGTCCTCCATTCTTTTGAGCTGCTAATGGCGGAGACACGTAAAGAGTCGGCCCAGTGTTGCTGCTAATTCCTCAAGGTTCAGCTCCGGTCCTCGCACATACCCCCTTCAGGAATAAGGTAGCAATCAACTTGTAGCAGCGACACGTCCTAGAGCTCATTGCTGGGCTGATTGGCAGGCTTTGTTTCTTCCGAATTCTGGCTCATTCCATAATTATATGTCATTCTTGACTTCTCTTTGTAATAAGATCCCCGCCATCAGCGTCCATCATGGTGCTTTGCTGCAATTGGTCACTAGGTTTCTTACCAACGGCATGACAAAGCGCCCATAACCCCAAATTATGAAGCATGAGATGGGTAAGAAAATCTTAAATGTTTTGCTCTTCCCAATAATATTGCATACTTTCTTACCTGCTTTCTCATCTTCAATGGTTTATTATCTACGTTTAATTGTGTACACATATCACTTTGTTTTAAAGCACAATGCATGGCTAACTATTGTTACATCCCACTACAGTTTTTAAAGGCAGATTTATGGTTCAGATTAGAGCACACGCCTCACTTAAAAAACTCAGTATAAATAACTTATATTTAAAAAAACACATTATCCATCCGATACAAGAACGAACTCGGTATTCAACAAATATGACGCCTGAAGAATTATTATTTTCATTTTTTAACATGCAGCCATTCTGATAAGAGAGTATAACTTCATTATTGGAAAAACAAATAGTCTGATCTCCATCTCAAGTTGGACTTACCTTTTTTTAATTTGGTACTCCCTCCGTTCTTTTATAAGATGCTTTAGATTGTCTAAAACGTCCTTTAAAAGTTAACAGAGGAAGTATATGGTAAAATGATTTTGTTAAATGTGTTAGACTCACCTCATGGACGAACTTCTCAATTTTTTGTGTGGGTGATGGACAAACTTTTCATACCACCACATGCAGATATATACCTATTGTACTTTACACTCTTATAACAGATATTTTTTTTTGTAAATTTCACTCAAAAAATTGCTATAGAATTCCGCCGCAACGCGCGGGGCATTATCTAGTTTATTATTGTATTTGTTAACAATTACTCTATAATACAATGCCCTTACAGCAAAAGAAATACCCGTCTTATTTTTACATTTCTTGTTTTTATTCATGTGCATCAATCTTCTCTTTTATCTGCATCAGGTTGCTAACAGAGTTACGCATATGAGATATCCAGCAGAAAAGACAACTAAAGGGTGGATTTATTAAATTTATTTTGTCTACATAAAGGTGAGTACAAATGCCGTTGCTACTATACCCTTTCCCGCCATTATATCAATTTTTCAATGCTCAAGTATGTGTATATGCTTGGTTTGTATAACTTTTTGCGATAAAGCATGTTTATTTGTATGGCTTGCGATGCTTTGTTAGAAAGAAGATCAGACATGTGATGGCCATCAACATGTTTTAGCATTTTAGGTATATTAGATAAGTATCTAAGAAATGTTTGATGTTTTATGAGGATCCAGAAAAGTAATGTGGTTTATGTTACGGACCTACTGTGAATGATCGTACGGATTATGTTGGTTTTGGTTCCTATGCGCAAACGCTTTTTGATATGCCTTTGGCCAATCGGATTTTATCCATTGTATGAATATTTTGTGTCTTTATGGTGAAAAAGCCTAATAGCAACATTTAGACTTCTGCTTATATTCAATAGCTTATCAATTTCTTCTGATATGAATTCTCACCAGACTTTTGTGCTACTTAGAAATTATGTGGGTATGAAATTATGCCCACTACCCTGGATTCAATTGATTGGCGGCGGGTTCTGGGTTCAGTGAACAAGGCTATCTATCTAAAATAGTTAACTACTTCCTTCGTAAACTAATATAAGAGTGTTTAGATCACTACTTTAGTAATCTAAACGCTCTTATATTAGTTTACAGAGGGGGTATATGGACATATGGTTTACTCCTATGCTTTGGTAAAGCATTATAAATTAAAATTAGTTACAGTGAACAATCTTTGTTGCTTTTTTGGCACAATGTGCTAAACCCTGATGTATTTAGTATAAAAAATGGACCATTGGCATGTAATGGACTATATAGTGCTATGGATAATTTTGTTCTCTGAACCTATGGAATATAAACCATGTCTTACTGGATAGGGGTGTGGCAAGCTACAATTCCAATTTTTCTCTTGGGTCATATGTAATGCTTTGGTGTGCTATATTGCACTGAAACTATATCGCTATGTTTATATTTTAAATGCAATGCTTTAGTTGCTTTGCTTTTGGAGGCTTCATCAAAATAGAGGCATTTTAGGCTATGTTTGGTAGCAAAGGACTAGAAAAACTGAAGTATAGAAAGCTACATTATTTTAGCCAGTAGGTACAAGATACTACATTTTTCACATACCAAAGTATCTTGAAGTATTGAGAATACTGTGACCCGTTTGGCAAGTGCTTATATGCACCAACGTCAATTAGGTAGCTATCATATGATGATATGAAGCAGTTGCAATGCGCGCGTTGCTAGCTAGCTGGACGCACTGAACGGGCATGCATGACAACCAGCCGCATGCACTGAACTACCATGCACAAAGATGCTTACATGAAAAGAAGGCACTTGAACACGACGTAGAGCTGTCGGCGGCTTAACGTGGGCTCGCTCGGCTCGCTCTCCAAGTTCAAGGGCGCCTCGTTTCTCTCAGCTGGCACTGTGTGCAGTAGGAGGGGTAACGAAGCAGCCACAGAGGCAAGTGCCAGCGGCCAGCACGAAGAGGCGGAGGACAAAGATCAGCATACCCGCGCTCTTCTCTCATCTGACTTCTCTTGGTTTGTCCTCGATGGAGACGATGTCCATATGCAACATGGTGGCTGCAGCTTAGAAGGGGGAAGAAGATAACTACACGGCGTTTCTTATTTTCTTTCGCATGCTCTGTTTTAAAAAAAGAGATCAATGGTTCTTTTTTTAAAGAGAGAAAATACTATGGTTTTCTAAATACTACAGTTTTAATACCACAGTTTTTAGTCATAGCCAAACAGCTCATGGTAATTAATACTATGGTATTTTAAAATACTGCAGTATTTTTCAAATACTCCAAAAATACTTTGTTATCAATAGTTGTCTAAATTTTTCTTAAGCCAGTTCATAGATAATGATTTGTGTATGGTATTGTACTGAATCAATATCATGTTTTTTTATTTGCAATGTCTCAATGACTGTATTACCAGATAGTTACCGGATAGGATATGACTATACCCGGCAGTGGTGGATATTGTTGGAATCAGAAGTGATTGAATCCTCGACGATGGTTACAGGAAGCTTATATCTCCCTTGGAGAGACGCGGCAATCCAGAGGAGGGACGCGTCAGTTCCAGGAAGATGGGAGCGAGGCGTCGGTTGCGAGAGCAACCGTACGTCTGTTCGGGCAAGGGGAGATTTTCCCCTAATTGCATAATTAGTTTTAACACTCCCCCTAATCTACGCTTGACCATGTAGAATCATCTTCACAATTCTTCGGGTAGCTCTATCATCTCAAAAGATTCTCCTTCAAAAGTTGTTCATAAAATCTTTGATGAGATCCTGAAACACATACTCACAAAGAAAGATAGTGTAATGTGATGTTTGAACAAGAGTGTCTCAAGAAGAGACTCCCCCTGACGCTTGCAAGTCCCGAAGTCTTCGCATACCAATTCCATGAACATATTTCTGGAATATTGAATTTGGTAGAGACTTGGTAAATAAATCAGCAAGGTTGTCGCATGATTTGACTTGCAGAATGCTTATTTTCCTGCTTTTCTGAAGATTATGGGGGGGGGACCATTTAGGAGAAATATGCTTGGTGATATTGCTCTTGATGTATCCTCTTTGCATCTGTGCAACACAGGCCGCATTATCTTCATAGATAATGGTAGGTGATTTTATCGAACCAATTCCACATGACTACTGTATGTGGTTTATCATTCTGCGAAGCCATACACATTCGCATGTTGCTTCAAATAATGAAATTATTTTAGAATGATTGGTCGAAGTTGCTACCAGAGTCTGTTTTGAAGACTTCCATGATATAGCAGTACCACCATGTAGGAACACAAAACCGGTCTGAGATCTGGCATTGTGGGGATCAAACAAATAACCGGCATCTGCATATCCAATCATATCCGAGTCCAGATTTCTCTGGAACTGGAAAAATAGGCCAAGATCCTTTGTGCCTTGGAGATATTGAAAGATATTCTTCACTCCAGATCAATGACGTTTAGTGGGAGCTGCGCTATGTCTAGCAAGTAGATTCACTGCAAATGCAATATCAGGTCTTGTGCAATTTGCAAGATACATAAGCGCTCCAATGGCACTGAGGTATGGAACTCCAGGTCCAAACACCTCTTCTCCATCATCCCTCGGTCTGAACGGATATTTCTCTACGTCTAGAGATCGAACCACCATAGGAGTTTTAGATGGATAGGGTTTGTCCATATTGAATGTCTCCAATATTTTCTGGATATAGGCAGCTTGGTGTACCATGATTCCCGAGGGAAGGTGCTCAAGTTGAATACCTAAGCATAATTTGGTTTTACCCAAATCCTTCATCTCAAATTCCATTTTTAGATGATTGTATGCTTCATCAATGTCTGGTGTGCTGCCAATGATGTTGAGATCATCAAAATACATAGAAATGATGCAAAATCCTGTAGAGGACTTTTTGATGAAAACACATGGGCAATCAGCACTATTGGAGTAACCTTTCTGAAGAAGGAACTCACTGAGTCGGTTGTACCACATCCGTCCCGACTGCCTTAAGCCATATAATGACTTATCCAGCTTTACACAATACATGTTGCGTTTTGCATTTTCATTCGGGACAGAGATTCCATCAGGAACCTTCATATATATGTCCGAATCTAGTGACCCATAAAGATATGCGGTCACGACGTCCATCAACTGCATAGATAGACGATTTTGCACCGCCAAAGATATAAGATATCGGAAAGTGGTTGCACTCATTACTGGAGGATATGTTTCAGTGAAACAATGCCGGGTTTCTGCGTGAAACCTTGTGCTACGAGCCTTGCTTTGTATCTCACCACCTCATTGTTCTCATTCCGTTTCCGGAGAAAAACCCCATTTAAATCCCACAGGGAAAACACTGGGAGGTGTCGGTATTGCTTCAGTGAATACCTTTCTTTTGTTAAGCGAGGCAATTTCTGCTTGGATTGCATCCTTCCATTTAGGCTGGTCGGAGCACTTTTGGCACTCAACGATAGACCTTGGATAATGATCAGTGAGAAGGGTATCTGCAATCTTTTCAGCGAAATATATGTCGACAGTCGTAGTCTTACGGTCAAATGATTCTCTAGAATCAACATAGTTGATAGAAATTTCCTACACCCCTAGTGACTCTTCGTGATTTCCCAATATGATTGAGTCTGGGTGTTCCGATGTCCCAGCCAGTTTGTGCACACTGGAGCTGGATTGTGGAGGTTGCCCTTCCACAGGGTGTATACTACCCATCAAGTGTTTGTCAATGTTGAGTTGACCTGCATTTACTGACTCCGAGGTTTTTCTCCTCGATTTCCTTTGATGCTTGCTATAAGCATGCTCCAGGTCAGAGGCCGTACTACTCCCCCTCTTTTTAGGAATAGGGAGTTGAGTGGTTTTATTGGTACCTCCACTCTTTCCGGCGCGTTTCTGGCTGGATTTAAGGATTTTGTAGCACCTTTCAGATCAGTAAATGAATCTGGCCGATTATTTGCAAGATGTTGCAAATTAATGATCTTCCGAACTTGAAGTTCGGTCTCTTGGGTGCGTGGATCAAAGGATGAAATGGCATGAGCATTCCGATCAATTTCTGGGCATTCTTTCTGGTACTAGAAATCTCCCCCTAATGCCGGAAAATGTTCCTTGTTAAATATACAATCAGCGTGACGGGCTGTGAATAGATCCCTGGTTAGGGGTTCCAGGTACTTGATAATCGACAGCGATTTGTACCCCACATAGATCCCCAACTTCCTATGTGGGCCCATAGATGTCCATTGTGGTGGTGAGATCGAGATGTATGCAGCACATCCGAACTTATGCAGATGGGAAATGCTTGGAGGATTTCCACGTACCAATTCCAGAGGGGAAGAACTGTGATATGCAGTTGGTCTCAATTGTATCAAGTCAGCAGCGTGTAAGACAGCATGACCCCAACAAGAGGTTGGCAAGTTGCAATTCGTCAACAAAGGTCTTGCAATGAGTTTGATCCTCTTAATTATTGATTCAGCCAAACCATTTTGTATATGGACATATGGAACAGAGTGCTGAACTTCAATCCCCAAAGCCATACAATAATCATTGAAAGCATGAGAGGAGAATTCTACAGCGTTGTCCATTTGAATTGACTTAATTCGACTTTCAGGATAATGGGCTTGCCCTTAATGACTTGCCTCATTATCTTGGCAAATGCATCGTTACGTGTGGATAGAAGACACACATGTGACCATCGTGTAGATGCGTCAATGAGAACCATGAAATACCTGAAAGGTCCAGATAATGGTTGAATGGGACCACAAATGTCTCCTTGAATACGTTCAAGGAACTGAAGTGGTTCAGCTTGTATTCTGAGGTGCGAGGGCCTCAATATTAGCTTTGCCGTGGCACAAGATGTGCACAAAAAATCAGAAGATTGAGGAAATTTTGGCTCAAGCAAATTATGACCAATGGAATTGCTAGTAATTTTTTTCATCATCCCGATTCCGGGATGGCCTAGGCGATCATGCCAGGTTTGGAATGCATTCACATTCTGAAAAATTACTTTGTATGCAACATGTTCTACGGGTTTGATGTATGTATAGTACAAACCAGATGGTAGAGAAGGAATTTTCTCATGTACCTTTTTGCCATATCTGTGATCTTTGGTAAAGAGTAGATACTCATCTTTGTTGTCTTCATGGGTTTCAATATGAAAACCATTTTTACGGATATCTCGATAACTGATCAGGGTACGTGAAGAATCGGGATATAGTAAAGCATCCTCAATTGTCACATGTGTACCACTTGGGAGGGTGAACATGGCACGTCTAGTACCAACAATCATTGTATCGCGTCCAGCGATAGTTAGAATATCTCCATTCGTCTTTTTCAGAGTTTGGAAATATTTCATCTCCCTCAGTATGGAGTTTGTGGCGCCACTGTCCACAAGGCATAATTCCTCTTCCATCGGATTGTCCCCGTAGATAACTATATAAAACAAAGAATTTCAATAAGAAAATCTCATGGCAATACATAGTATACAATCTTTATTATATCAAATGTCCTGATACAATACAATATAAAGACAACAAAAAACTTATGTTCTTATTACAATCATCACAAATGGACATAAATGAGTAGATCACTAGGAGATTAAGGGACTAGTCGAAGTCGCCAAACATGTTGTTTGCGGTGTACTCAATCAACGTGTTCTCCATTTCAGCAGGATCCTCAGGCAGATAAGGAATCATGGTGTTGCTCGGTCCAGGAGGGACATCGTGCGAATCACTAGCTCCTTGTGCGCTATGCGGATGAAGGTTGAAGTTGGCTTTAAACCTTTTCCCTTGAGGTGATTTGCGTCCCTGAGATTGCTGGTACAGCATAACCAGATGCTTGGGCATTTTGCACTTTTCAGTAGAATGTGCTTTGCGTCCCTGAGATTGCTGGTACAGCATAACCAGATGCTTGGGCATTGTGCACTTTTCAGTAGAATGTGCTTTGCGTCCCTGAGATTGCTGGTACAGCATAACCAGATGCTTGGGCATTGTGCACTTTTCAGTAGAATGCGTGTAGCATCCACACTTGTTGCAAAGCTTAGATCTATCAAACCTGGGCTTTGAAGTGCCTTTTCCCTTGCCTGGGTTTCTGGATCTTCTGTTCCCATTGCGCTTTCGCTTATGCTCGAAATTGGATTGTTTACCCTGAAAGGTATCATTAAACTTTTGTATATTCGCGATATTCATATGAACTTCAGGTAAAGGTTGTGCCCCAACTGGGCGCTAAGAGCCATTCTTAGCAAGTAGCTCATCATGCTTTTCAGCCTGAAATAACATGTGAATAAGCTTGGAATAGACGGTGAAGTTACGAGCACGGTATTACTGTTGGAGGATCCTATATGAAGGGAGCATAGTAGACATAGTTTTTTCTATCTTCTCCCCCTCAGTAAGTTCCTTCTCATAAAAGCGCAGTTTGGAACATATCTTATGAACAACATGATTGTACTCACCGATGGATTTGAAATCCTGGAGACGGAGATGAGTCCAATCATGAAGTGCTTCTGGCAGGACTACTGCCTTCTGATGTTCATACCTCGTTTTGAGGGCCAGAAACAGAGTACTAGGAGATTCCTCCTTTAAATACTCAGACTTGAGATCTGGATGAATATGATGCCTTATGATGAATAAAGCAGCATAGTTATGTTGTTGTGTCAGCGGCGTGGCTCCAGTCGGGAGAGGAGTCTCAGGGGGCCGGATTGCACGCGCAATCCCACGAGACGCAAGACTGATCTTGATATCCATAGCCCATGTAGGATAGTTGTGGCCATTGAGGGCAAGCTCCTCAAACTCTTTGGCAGTCATCTTTGCCTACATGAGGAACCAGATATAATTAATTTACAGATGGTAAATTAAAAACCATCATGGTTCTGTAATAAGAACGCAAAAATTTGATGCTCAAGTGAAAAACTTGAAAAATTCTCAATCTCAAATGTGTAAACATAACACATTGAAGATCACTTAGATCTCACAGTAATAGGCTACATTGCCATTACCTTGTGTATGCTACAATTCATATATAAGGAGGGAGAAATATTCAAAAATTTGCAAGTTTGGTATGCGAGAGAAGATGATCTCGATCACAAGAACATGTACAAGAGAACTTGATATGTGGTAAACACATGGAACATGTCATTCTTCCCGGATGGAATCCGGTACTTTATTTATATTATCAATCCAATGCATAATATAAACACACTAGTAATTACACAAGTCATATCCTAGATTAAATCTAGAACTGAACTAGAATGTAAGTAGCAGTCAAACTAGGTACTAAACAATACTAATCTAGTCTAAAACTATATTAATACAATAACTAGTACTCCCTCCGTTCCCAAATATTTGCCTTTTTAGAGATTTCAACAAATGACTACATACGAAGCAAAATAAGTGAATTTACACCCTAAAATATGTCTACATACATCCATATGTTGTAGTCCATTTGAATGTCTAGAAAGACAAATATTTAGGAACGGAGGGAGTACTAACTAGTACTAAACAGAGAAATAAGAAAGAAAAAAGAATAACAGCCACAAGGGGCAGCCCGAGGCTATCCAGCCGCCTTGGCTTGGGTTTGCTCGGCCCGAGGCCGAGCCAACCAACACCGCATAAGAGGCGATGAGGAGACTGGAGCGGTTATGGATAAGGTCGACCATAACCCGCACCACCCGCATGCACCATGGCCACACCTCTCGTTCTTCACCTCCTGCACGGCGCGGCTGGCAGAGGACCAAGCCGCTGCACTCCCCCTGCGCCTCCACGCCTTCACCGGCTTGACGCGGACGAAACAGCCTCCTTCGAAGAAGAGACGACAAGGACAGCAGCAGGGGCATGGCGGCCACCCTGAGGCGGGGCGGCGGCTAAACCGAGGCTCGCCGGAGCCCACGAGCCTAGGCGGCGGTCGGGGCGGCGGTCGAGGGCTGCGACGGCGCACCGAAGAGGCGGCTGAAGCGCCGCTCCGCGCGGCTGCTCGAACCCGCGGCTGTCTCCTGTTGAGGCGTGCCGGCGGCGGCGGCACCCTCCATGCCGACTCCAAGGCGGACGACGCCAGAAGCGTCGGATGGCACGGAGATAAAGGCGAGCGATTCCTCTGCATTCACCGTCGAGCACATCGGCATCGGGGCATAGCCAGCCGGGCGGAGGCTCGGTCCAGTGGCCACGGCAGGCGTCGGTGTCGATGGCGGGATCCATGCGGCCGACGGAGGAGGGGGTGGAGGCAGAGACCCAGTGGGCAGGGCAGGCGCGTCAGCGGACCCGTGCATCATGGGGGCGCTCGGGCCGGCCACCAGCCAAGGGTCGTACCCCATGGGCGCCTGGCCACGGGCGCGGGGAGCACCGCAGTGGGCGCGTCCAGGAGCACGGGGACCGTGTCCAGGAGCGTGGTGAGCACCGCGACCGGCGCGTCCAGCGGCGCGGTGGCTGCCAGGAGCGCCACGTCCAGCAGCGCTGCGGCCGAACCATCGGATGGCTTGCATCCGGCGACGGAAACGGCATAGGCCACCAACTCCATGGCGGCGAAGGGCAACGAGGCGGTAGCGGCGACCGTCCTCGCGGATTAGGCGGAGGAAGGAGACGAGCCATGTCATCTCACCGGCGACGAGTGCCCTTCCTCCCTTCCTTCCTCTGTTCTCGTTGGTAGTTCTACGTGCGTGATAACATGTTGGAATCAGAAGTGATTGAATCCTCGACGATGGTTACAGGAAGCTTATATTTCCCTTGGAGAGACGCGACGATCCAGAGAAGGGACGCGTCGGTTCCAGGAAGATGGGAGCGAGACGCCGGTTGCGAGAGCAACCGTACGTCTGTTCGGGTAAGAGGAGATTTTTTCCCTAATTACATAATTAGTTTTAACAGATATGACTGTACCCGGCAGCATCGCTATCGGATACGGCAAGCCGCATTTACTACATAATATCGGTAGCTACCTGGATATCACCTCTAAGGACAGTACACGTAATCTACTCAAGCGACCCCGCTCTTGAGTCGCACACCGGCGGCACGCACGGGAAAGCGCGACGTCCTCGCCCTCATCCATGGATGACGATGGATCAATACGCGGCACGAAGGCATGGCAGCGTCCGTATAGCACGCGCGCCTCCCAGCTTGCAGGTAGCACATGTACGCGGCAAAAGTCAGAGCGCGCGGGTTGAGTGCGATGCGCGCACGGAGGATCTCCATTATTTTTGTCGCTTTTGCCCCACAGCCGACCCATGTACCGATCCATCAAGAGGTGTTGTTTCTACTTTCTACTGGGCATCATGGCATTGGCGCGGCGGAATTTTACCAGTCGATCGATCGGGTGCGTGGGCACGGGGCTGGGCAGTATGCATGCTGCGTAGTACTCCGTAGTACTGCCTGGCTACAGTGGCACTCCACTATTTAACTACTTAGTACTGTACCATTAAGTTAAGGCCATTGCATGCTGCTATGCTGGAGTACTGCTCACGTTTTTCTTCCTGCGGGTGTACCTCAGTCCTCATCGCTACTCCGGCCATATATCTCGTAGTAGTACGACCGTGACACTCGACCAAGCCGGCCGGTCCAGCCCAGCCTATACTTACATCTCAGCCTCATCATCATCCCATCCTGCAACAAATGGACGGATATCACGAACGTCGGTTTCGCGAGCCGATCGGCAAGGAGCTTCTCTTGAAATTTACCAAATGATTTTATTAACAGAAATACTAGATAAAGCACGACTAATATAAAAGAGATAAAAAGTCATGCAATCTAACAGAGAGAAGGTAAATAATATCTGCATATATAAACTAGAACCAAACATATCTAGGGCACACACTAGTGCTAGAAACTGAAGCAGAATGTCAAACAGAGAGAGTATGAGAACATACGTAGCAGGAGCAGAAGCCCCGGTCTTGGGTGCAGTGTCCTAGCCAGCCATGTCGTCGAAGAGGTTGTTGACGTCAGGAAAGAAGTCGTCGTCGGAGTCCGGGGAGTCCGTGACGAAGAAGTCAGTAGTCGCGCGGAGCGCTCCCCAAAAACCTTATCACCCTTCTCCCGCACAGAACTCAAAGTGATGCAGTTTCGGAGGCCTACTGTCCCGACCTGCGGTGCACGCCGCAAGCCGAGATGAGGAAGATCGTAGCGGCAACGCAGTGCTCGGAAACTTTGTGGCGAGAGGAGATGATCTTCCGGTGTGTCTCTCTGGAGAGGAGCGACCTCCCTTTTATAGGCATAGGAGAGGAGGCGAGAGGCTGCACCGGGAGCTGAATAGAACGAAAAATTTAGACATCTGCTCGGCTCATTCCCGCAACCCGCATCGTGACGTGGCGTGGCGATGCGAGGCGGCGGGCGGTGGAGGAGGAGCGCCCGTGGATGTCCCTCTTGTTCTCATGCTCATACAAGTGGGGAAAGAACCTCCCTTATAAGGAGGTCCAATTCTCTCTAAACTAGCAATGTGGGACTAAACTTTAATAGTGTTCATTGCCTTGCACGAATGCGCTAAGTGGGCTGAAGGAAATATGCCTTAGAGGCAATAATAAAGTTGTTATTTATATTTCCTTATATCATGATAAATGTTTATTATTCATGCTAAAATTGTATTAACCGGAAACTTAGTACATGTGTGAATACATAGACAAAACAGAGTGTCCCTAGTATGCCTCTATTTGACTAGCTCGTTAATCAAAGATGGTTATATTTCCTAACCATAGACATGTGTTCTTATTTGATAAACGGGATCACAGCATTAGGATAATGGTGTGATGGACAAGACCCATCCATTAGCTTAACACTATGATCGTTCAGTTTTTCTACTATTGCTTTCTTCATGATTTACACATGTTTTATGACTATGAGATTATGCAACTCCCGAATACCGGAGGAACACCTTGTGTGCTATCAAACGTCACAACGTAACTGGGTGATTATAAAGATGCACTACAGGTGTTTTCGAAGGTGTTTGTGGTGTTGGCATAGATCGAGAATAAGATTTGTAACTCCGAGTATCGGAGAGGTATCTCTGGGCCCTCTCGGTAATACACATCATAATAAGCGTTGCAAACAAACGACTAATGAGTTGGTCACGAGATGATGTATTACAGAACGATTAAAGAGACTTGTCGGTGACGAGATTAAACTAGGTATGATGATATCGACGATCGAATCTCGGGCAAGTAACATACCGATGACAAAGGGAACACCGTATGTTGTTGTGCGGTTTGACCGATAAAGATCTTTGTAAAATATGTAGGAACCAATATGAGCATCCAGGTTCCGCTATTGGTTATTGACCGGAGATGAGTCTCGGTCATGTCTACATAGTTCTCGAACCTATAGGGTCCGCACGCTTAACGTTCGATGACGATCGTACTATGAGTTTATGTGGTTTGATGCATTGAAGTTAGTTCGGAGTCCCGGATGTGATCACGGACATGACGAGGAGTCTTGAAATGGTCGAGACATAAAGATTGATATATTGGAAGGTTATATTCGAACACCGGAAGTGTTCCGGGGTCACCGGATCAAAACCGGATTACCGGGAGGTTACCGGAACCCCCCGGGAGGTATATGGGCCTTAATGGGCTTTAGGGAAAAGAGAGGGGGTTGGGTAGGGCTGGGCCACGCGCATCCCCAAGCCTAGTTCGAATCGGACTCGGGGGAGGGCGGCGCCCCCTCCTTTCCTTCTCCTCCTCTCCCTTCCTTCCCCTCTCCTACTCCTACTAGGAAAAAGGAGGAGTCCTACTCCTAGTGGGAGTAGGATTCCCCCTCTTGGCGCGCCCTTTCCTTGGTTGCCTCCTCCTCCCTCCCTCTTTTATATATGTAACACCCGAAGAATCACGCTACAGTAATTCACCGTTGATGATGCCATTTCATCACTCTTACTGTTGCTAATCCTCATTTGCATTCAAACACAACTCAAATTCAAATCCAAATTTAAAGACAAATTCAAAAATTCTCAAACATGAAAACATTTTTTTTCAAAGAGTTGTAAATAATCCCTAAGTAATTATCATATTGAAGACAACCTCATTTGAATTCCCAAAATGCCCCTGGATTTTAGATAAGTGGTTCAACAGCAAAGTATTTGACCTTTTCAATTATAAAAATATTTAAACTTTTTCAAATGCTTAGAAACTTTTGTACAACACCACAGTATTGATATTGATTTATTTGCACAGTTTCACATCTGACAAAAACCATTTAGTAGCTTTCTTGTTAAATAATTAGCACGCAGTTGAATTATATATAAAAAACAGAAAACAGAAACCCCCCTCCCTCCTGGGCCACTTGGCGCAGGTGCCCACCAGGCCGGCCCGGCGGCCCAGCCCCACCGGGTCATCCCCTACCTCTCTACACGGACCGACCGAGGCGCCCTCCCGCTCGTCCCTGCCGCACCACCTCGGTCCCGCGCCACTGACGCACCGAGGGGATAAGGCCGAGCCCCCTCGGCTTTGTCAGCCCCCCGACAGATATTTTACTCTCCCCTTGTTTCCTCTCGCCCCTCAGGCCCTCACCCTCTGTATCTCGCTCGGCAGGACGCTGTCGTCGCCGTGCACGCTGAGATCCCGCGGCCACCGTCATCTCCACGCCTCCAGCTCGTATCAACGAGCTCCTCCTCGGCGTCGTCTACCCCTACGCCACTGGATCGAGGCAGGGATGCGCGACGCCATCACCCACGACGTTCTCCTTCGCCATCACCGTCGGATGCCGTCGTGCGATTCGTCGGCTCCCGTGCTACCCCAAGCTCGTTGACCACATCTCCAGACACCATGTGAGCTCTCCATCGAACCCCTCTCTTCCCCGCGCGTCTCCGTCCCCATGTCACGCCATGCCACCGTCGTCGTTGCTTCGGCCCGCGTCGTGCTCACCCCGGCCTTGTCCGGCCGCGCATGGCCGCGCTCACCGCGTGGTGGTCGCGCTCTCTCAGCCGCTGGCCGCGTCCCGAGTGCCGCCCTGCCCGAGCCCGCCTGGCCTCGCCCCGGCGTGCCTCTGCTCTCCCGTTGCCTTTGTTGCCGCTGGATTGCTTGCTCTAGACAGTCGCACCACGGCCGCAACAGCAGTCGCGCAGCCCGCGCCTGCCGCCGCTGCCTCGCGCACCCCGCCAGCTTGCCCGCCTCGCCGCCGGCCCATCTTCTGCTCCGCGCGCAGGGCCGCCGTCCCCTGCGCCCGCGTCGCCGCTGCCCGCAGCTCCTCCGTCGCCACATCGCATCCCCATACCACACGCGACCTCACCTGGCCGCTGCGCCCGCCAGCGCCCAGCCCCTGCCCCACCGCCGCCTGCAGCACCCGCGCCCTGGCGACGGCCCGTCGTGGCCTCGCCGCCGTCGTGTACAACCCCGATCGACCGGCCTCACCCTCCCCCTCCCGCGCACGATGGGCGCCTGGGTGCGCCCCGCCCCAGCGCCTGTTAGCCCACGCCCGTTAGACCATAGGGCCTATAACAGATGGGGCCCAGCCCCTTTTTTTTAAAGAGAAGATTTAAAAATATAAATATAAAGAAATATATTAATTAATGAATTTGGCTTAATTAAACTTAATTAGATTAACGGCCTAATTAGACTAAATTAACTACTAATTAGTGTAGAGTAAATGACGAATGGGCACCACCAGTCAGTTTGACCAGTCAACTATCTAGTTGACTGATGATGTCATGTTGATGTCATGATGACGCCATAATTGTAATTTCGATTTTAAATATTAATGATAATTTCAGAAAATGGTTAAAACTTTAGAAAATCATATAAAATAATTCGTAGCTCGGATGAAAAAGTTTTATATATGAAAATTGCTGAGAAGGACAAGGCGAACCCGAGTACGCAGACCGTTCGTCTGCCACATGCTCCTACCATAGCGAACATGCAACTTTCCCCCTCTGATTCATTTGTCCGAAAACATAAAACACTGGGGATACTTTCCCGGATGTTATCCCCTTTCGCCGGTATTGTGTAGCACCGCGTTAGAGCACCCTAGCACTGCGTGTTGACATGTCGTACTTTTCGGTTGCATCTATATGTTTTGTATTTATTGTTTCTTCCCCCTCTTCTCTCCGGTAGACCGCGAGACTGATGCTACCTCGGTGATCGACTGCATCGACGACGACCCCTCCTTCTCGTTTGAGGTACCAGGCAAGCGAACCCCCTTTGATCATTCCGATATCGCCCATTCCCTTCTCTCTTATGCTTGCATTAGAACTGCTACTGCTTTTTATATGATCCTATTCTGATGCATAGCCTATTGTTGATACCCGCTTTCATACCTTACATGTTTATACTAAACTGCTTAGTATAGGCTGGTTAGAGATCCATCAGAGACCCCTTCCCCCACTTTGTCCTGTCTGCCCCGCTGGATTATCAGAAGACCCGATCAACGGGATCGAAGACCAGGCCCCGGCACTGCACATCACTTTCCCCATAGTTGCTCGACAATACTAGGTTACTATCGAGTGCCGAGGGTGACACCTCAGCAGCACTTTTGATGTTAACCTTGTAGGTTAGTTCATCGGTTATGGTCATCGAGGGTGATTCCTCTTTCTCCACTCCCAATAATGACACTATCGTGCAACTCCTCAAGAGTGGACCTCGAGGGTGACTCCTCTTTCGTTCACCTTGACGATAAACATCAGGTGGAATTCCATCGAGGGTAATTTCCTCAGGTTTCCCTTTGGTGTTAGACACACAGTTACTATGGTTATTATGACTTTACAACTGTTACTTGGAAAGGCGGGTCGACCCTGAGGGGTACCCATGAGTGATGTGGAGACAGGTTGACCTGGACGTTACGCGAGAGTTGAATACGAGGCATGGCCGGGCACTCTTAGCCCTTGCCGCAAGTCCTCGAGATGGGGCGATGAGGTCACATGATCGTGAGTCTCTGCTCGTTACCGCATTCCCAAGACACTAAATGTTTTGGATATTTGATCCATGGGGCATCTGGCCTGATAGCGCTAAACATCACATGGGCATAGCATGGGCGTTCTGCGTCGTATGCATCAGCCGAAGTTTAACTGACGCCATGCGACTGAGTGGCGCGCGCCGGGTTGGACTGGTTATGCACCTGCCTTTTTAAGGAGGTAGCTAGGTCTGCTCACCCGCCGCGTATGCAACGTGCAGGAGTTCCCAGGGAGATGGCCCATGACCCCTGGGGGCATAGTTTTAGTCCGGCGTGCATGACCTCTCTATTAAGCCTAGGTCGAGTTGCGGCGTATTGTTTGGCTGAAGCCGGGCATGACCTGATGGTGTGTCTGGCCGGAGTTAAGCGAGCGTGGTGGGTAAGTTGGTGCACCCCTGCAGGGAAGAAAACATCTATCGATAGCTTGTCCTATGGTAACAGACACTTGGCGTTCTATCCTGATTGCTACAACTAGAATTGGATATTGAGACATGAATGGATATGTGGCTCCGGGATTGCTTCCTCGCACGGAGTCGAGGAAGGATCTCTAGGCGTTAATGCTACAACATGCTTGATAACTATAATATGTTATTATGTACTCTCTTCTACTGCTGCAAGATTGGTGGTTTCCAGAAGATGCTAGTCTTCGATAGGACTAGCTTCTCCCCCTCTTATTCTGGCATTCTGCAGCTTAGTCCACAGATACTACCCTTTTCATTGATATTGATGCATATGTAGTGTAGATCCTTGCTTGCGAGTACTTTGGATGAGTACTCACGGTTGCTTTGCTCCCCCTTTCCCCCCTTCTTTCTTCTTTCTGGTTGATGCAACCAGATGGTGGAGTCCAGGAGCTAGAAGCCACCTTTGACGACTACTACTATCCCGGGGGTGCCTACTACTACGTGACGGCCGCCGATGACCAGGAGTAGTTTGGAGGATCCCAGGCAGGAGGCCTTGCCTTTTTGATCATGATGCTTTTGTGCTAGCCTTCTTATGGCAATCTTGTTTAACTTATGTCTGTACTCAGATATTGTTGCTTCTGCTGACTCTTGTGTATTTGAGCTTATGTATTCGAGCCCTCGAGGCCCCTGGCTTGTAATATAAAGCTTGTATTATTTTAGTTGTGTCAAGAGTTGTGTTGTGATATCTTCCTGTGAGTCCGTGATCTTGGTCGTACACATTTGCGTGCATGATTAGTGTACGGTCAAATCGGGGGCGTCACAAGTTGGTGTGAGAGTCGGCTGCCTATAGGAATCCCCCTTTCCAACTCCTTGGCCGAAGTCGAGTCTAGTCTTTGAAAAACTGTTTTACTAACATCGCTGTGTGGCTTACGGGCCCACGTCGCCATTGGGTAGTATTAGGATCTTTTACTCATCGTCTATACTCCGGGACTCTAATCTCTCTTCTATATGGGTTAAATGATTTTGCTAACTTCAACTTTAGGTTCTCGAAAATACTTCTCCCGAAGAGCCCCTTCAGTCAGATGATCGCCTGCTTCATCAAAAGATTCTGGAGATAATATTCTATGTTTTCCAAGATTCTTCCGGCCTCCGTCTTTTGCAATTCCTTACCACCGATATATTCATATGGATAACGACTTACACCTGTTATTCATACAATAAATTATCCATTGCTCTTGTTATTACAAGGTACCCCGAAACATCTTCCTATATTCCGTATATCGATTGTGCCACTACTTTGCAGTTCATTGCCACATGAATACCCTTATGGATAACTCCTCACATTACCGAGTATCCGCCCATCCCCATTCATGTGTTTCACAAGTCTTAGAAATATCATTCGACCTTCGGAAAATCCTGAGCAACCTATTGCTCTTGAAATTCTTGCTTGCTAACATTATGGTTAACCCCATAAGTCTAGTTATCTTTTTGACATCCTTTGTCATTATCATTTTGAGTCCGTTGATTCAACATGTTGCGAATGCTCGCAATCCTCGATCCTAGAATTCATCCTTTCGGTTCAGACGTCATGTTGAACATGAGCTGGTTCTCGACCAATCAAATTATCATCGATTGCACCAATACGCCTACTCAACTTGTCAATCTGTAATTAGAGTGTTTGCTCCTGATCCCTTGAATTGAACATCATAATTCCTTCGCATTGGAGCTCTGAATTAGTCAGTTGTTTCTACGCTCCAATTCCTTTGCATTGTTTCTGCCTCTGGTTGTGTGCCGATGCTCACATCAGCTCCATTATGGACTATTCGATCCTTTGTTGAACTATTATCTGACATTGTCCTTCATATTCCATAACTTTGTGAGCCTTTCCTCGGATACATAATGCCTTTGGTAAATTGTATCCTCTGCTTTGTCAACCATGCTCTACTATCGAGCTTGTGATAAGTACTCCTAAAAGTTTGTGGTATATGTTCCTAAGAGGCCCTGATGGGTTGAACCTGTACCCCATAAAGCCGAGTGAACCCGAAAGAATTCACGGGTCTTACTCATCTGTTATTTCACCAGGTAAAACTTTCAATACTAATGCCATTTTCAAATAATAAGTGAATGAAAGGTCATACATTGAAGAAGTGGGAGTCAACCTTGAACTTTCTGTCCATGCCCATGGACACGGTGTGGATCTTATCACTGAGGCTTCTCTTAAAATTAATTATTCCCTTGATATAAGATCAACTTATATCTAGGATCTGGCCTTTTGCGATCGTGGTTCCGACCATGCTCTCCTTTAAATACCATTTCTCGGACAAGTTAAACCACTTGTCCTATGCAGATCAATACATCTCTGCAGTCTCTGTTTTGATCTTTCTTCGAGTATTATCCTCTGGTATCTTGAGAATAACAAAGAACTGTGTTACTTCCTGTGAGTCTTCATCTGGTATTGCTTCTCACCGAATTCAGATGTCCCTCGGGTTCTGAGTTATTAGTCACCCGAGAACACCGATAAGCGAATCGATTCCGCACTCTGATTCAATAACTCTAAGTAATTTTCGCTGCTTACGAGTTTAATAATCCTTCAAGTCATTCCTAGCCTGATCGACTATATATTTATCGTACTAAATTTTGACTGTGCTACCTGGTCCTTCTTCCCGGAGCACAACTTTCGTCGATGAGCTAAGCTGACATCGATCATCCTCGTCATATCATTTCACCTTGAACAACAAGCTTGATTTCAAGTTTGTGTCGTACCCGTGGTTCCAATAACCTTTTGCTTGATCATTTGTTTGACTTGATGTCATCGTCGATCGATTACATATTCATGAAATCTCTCGACAAAGGTGTCGTGATCACCATCAACATTCTGAGCTCTTCCAGGATATCAATCGAGTTCATGATGAGAACTAACATCCTTGCCCCTCGATGATTTGTGTTATCGTCGACAACATTTTTGCCTCCCCCCCAACCCAAACTAGTTCATATAATTTTGGAAATACATCCTTTTTGACTTGTCGGTGGATTGCCGCTGAACCCATCGTCCACATCCTCATCTTTTTCCTGATAGAATTGCATGAGATGTTCTAGAAATTCCCGATGCATCCTTTGTGTATTCAAAGACTGATCTTTACCTAATGACCATGTCGGTGCTATCTCGAAGCATGTCTGTGGTACTCCGAAGATCCACAAGAACATTGTAAGCGCAAGGCTAAATGTTTCTTGTTCAACTATCCAACATCGTTGTGTGGGTACATATCATAATCCTTCTTACCCCTTTTTTCTATATGGTTTTGACTTTGATCTCCTGACACGTATATCATGCCCTGCTTAATCTGGGTGATGATATACTCCTATTCATTGTGTTTAAACCCATTTTCCTTTCCATTTGTTTGGTTAACCTTTCTTGTGATCTATATAATATAAGCGGTAATATTTCCCTGCTTATATAAACACCTTGGTGTACAACTCTGTCAGTAAGACCCTGTTACTATTGTTGATAACATTCCGGTAACCATCGGTGGACGAGAACTTTGCCTATTGGCCCGCCTCATCTCAACGAGCAGGAAAATGGTTCTCTTCGTCCCTCGCCCTTGGTACCCACATTGTTGCCAACATAACTGACAGTCTATGCTCTGACATGCCTTGCTATCATCGTCCTTCCTACTTTTAACCCACATGGTGGGCCCGTAACCCATAGTTCCTCATGATCAAAACCTGACTCTCATGTACACCCTATGTTCCCAATGTTATTCCTCGCGTGTGGTCTCGTCTGTAATTCAGGAGCCACCGTCCTAGAGATGATCTATTTTGGTATCAGACGCAACACATATTCCGTTGCTCTGAAACCCCCTTCACCCTCTACTTCAGGCATCGAATGATTGCTTACCCGTTTGAAACTTTCGTACCCCCTATAATGCTCTCGAGGTGTTTCTGTTGGGGATCATTGCAGAAAATCAAAAAAATTCCTACGCATCACCAAGATCTATCTATGGAGTCCACTAGCAACAAGAGGGGAGTGCATCTTCATACCTTTGAAGATCGCGATGTGGAAGCGTTGCAAGAACGCGGTTGGTGGAGTCGTACACGAAGCGATTCAGATCGCGGTCGAATCCGATCTAAGCGCCGAACAACGGCGCCTCCGTGTTCAACACACGTGCAGCCCGGTGACATCTCCCGCGCCTTGATCCAGCAAGGGGTGAGGGAGAGGTTGGGGAAGACTCCGTCCAGCAGCAGCACGACGGCGTGGTGGTGGTGGAGGAGCGTGGCACTCCAGCAGGGCTTCACCAAGCACCGCAAGAGACGAGGAGGAAGAGGGGTAGGGTTGCGCCAATGGAGAGAGGAACTCGTGCATCTCGCAGCCCCGAAACCCCACATATATATAGGGGGAGGGGAGGGGTTGTGCCCCCATCTAGGGTTCCCCCCCCCCTAGGGGTGGCGGCAGCCCCTAGATCCCATCTAGGGGCGTCCAGGAGGGGGGAGAGAGGGGCCGCCCTAGGGTGGGCCTTAAGGCCCATCTGGACCTAGGGTTTGCCCCCCTCTCCCATCCCCTGCGCCCTGGGCCTTGGTGGAGGGGCGCACCAGCTCATCTAGGGCTGGTCCCTTCCCACACTTTGCCCACGCAAGCCTCTGGGGCTGGTGGCCCCTCCCGGTGGACCCCCGGAACCCTTCCGGTGGTCCCGGTACGTTACCGATAACGCCTAGAACAATTCCGGTAACCAAAACGGGACTTCCCAAATATAAATCTTAACCTCCGGACCATTTCGGAACTCCTCGTGACGTCCGGGATCTCATCTAGGACACCGAACAACATTCGGTAACCACGTACTACATTCCCTATAACCCTAGCGTCATTGAACCTTAAGTGTGTAGACCCTACGGGTTCGTGAACCATGCAGTCATGACCGAGACATATCTTCGGCCAATAACCATCAGCGGGATTTGGATACCCATGTTGGCTCCCACATGTTCCACGATGATCTCATCAGATGAACCACGATGTCAAGGGTTCAATCAATCCCGTATACGATTCCCTTTGTCTATCGGTATAGTACTTGCCCGAGATTCGATCGTCGGTATACCGATACCTTGTTCAATCTCGTCATGGCAAGTCACTTTACTCGTTCTGTAACACATCATCCCGTGACCAACCCCTTAGTCACAATGAGCTCATTACGATGATGTCTTACCGAGTGGGCCCAGAGATACCTCTCCGTCATACGGAGTGACAAATCCCAGTCTCGATTCGTGCCAACCCAACAGATACTTTCGGGATACCCGTAGTGTACCTTTATAGCCACCCAGTTACGTTGTGATGTTTGGCACACCCAAAGTACTCCTACGGTATCCAGGAGTTGCACAATCTCATGGTCTAAGGAAAGGATACTTGACATTGGAAAATCTTTAGCATACGAACTACACGATCTTGTGCTAGGCTTAGGATTGGGTCTTGTCCATCACATCATTCTCCTAATGATGTGATCCCGTTATCAATGACATCCAATGTCCATGGTCAGGAAACTGTAACCATCTGTTGATAAACGAGCTAGTCAACTAGAGGCTTACTAGGGACACATTGTGGTCTATGTATTCACACATGCATTACTGTTTCCGGATAATACAATTAAAGCACGAACAATAGACAATTATCATGAACAAGGAAATATAATAATAACCATTTTATTATTGCCTCTAGGGAATATTTCCTATAGTCTCCCATTTGCACTAGAGTCAATAATCTAGTTACATTGTGATGAATCGAACACCCATAGAGTTCTGGTGTTGATCATATTTTGCTCGTGGAAGAGGTTTAGTCAACGAATCTGCGACATTCAGATCCGTAACATACTTTACAAATATCTATGTCTCCATCTTGAATATAATTCTGGATGGAGTTGAAACGGCGCTTGATGTGCTTGGTCTTCTTGTGAAACCTGGGCTCCTTGGCAATGGCAATAGCTCCAGTGTTGTCACAGAAGAGAGTCATCGAGCCCGACGCGCTTGGAATGACTCCTAGGTCGGTGATGAACTCCTTCATCCAGACTCCTTCATGCGCTGCTTCGGAAGCAGCTATGTAGTCCGCTTCACATGTAGATGCCGCCACGACGCTTTGCTTGCAACTGCACCAGCTAACTGCTCCACCATTCAAAATATACACATATCCGGTTTGAGACTTGGAGTCATCCAGATCTGTGTCGAAGCTAGCATCGACGTAACCCTTTACGACGAGCTCTTCGTCACCTCCATAAACGAGAAACATATCCTTAGTCCTTTTTAGGTACTTCAGGATGTTCTTGACCGCTGTCCAGTGTTCCATACCGGGATCACTTTGGTACCTCCCCACCAAACTTATGGCAAGGTTCACATCAGGTCTTGTACACAGCATGGCATACATAATAGAACCTATGGCCGAGGCATAGGGGATGACACTCATCTTTTCTCTATCTTCTACCGAGGTCGGGCATTGAGTTGTGCTCAATCTCATACCTTGCAATACAGGCAAGAACCCTTTCTTGGACTGATCCATATTGAACTTCTTCAATATCTTGTCAAGGTATGTGCTTTGTGAAAGACCAATGAGGCGTCTCGATCTATCTCTATAGATCTTTATGCCTAATATGTAAGCAGCTTCTCCAAGGTCCTTCATTGAAAAACACTTATTCAAGTAGGCCTTTATGCTTTCCAAGAGTTCTACATCATTTCCCATCAGCAATATGTCATCCACATATAATATGAGAAATGCTACAGAGCTCCCACTCACTTTCTTCTAAATACAGGCTTCTCCCCATGTCTGTATAAACCCAAACGCTTTGATCACTTCATCAAAGCGAATGTTCCAACTCCGAGATGCTTGCACCATCCCATAGATGGAGCGCTGGAGCTTGCATACCTTGTTAGCATTCTTAGGATAGACAAAACCTTCCGGCTGCATGATATACAGTTCTTCCTTGAGGAAGCCGTTAAGGAATGTTGTTTTCACGTCCATTTGCCATATCTCATAATCATAGAATGCGGCAATTGCTAACATGATTCGGACAGACTTCGCATCGCTACGGGAGAGAAAGTCTCGTCATAGTCAATTCCTTGAACTTGTCGATAACCTTTAGCGACAAGTCGAGCCTTATAGATGGTCACATTACCATTCGCGTCAGTCTTCTTCTTAAAGATCCATTTATTTTCTATGGCTTGCCGATCATCGGGCAAGTCAACCAAAGTCCATACTTTGTTATCATACATGGATCCTATCTTGGATTTCATGGCTTCAAGCCATTTGTTGGAATCCGGGCCCGCCATTGCTTCTTCATAGTTCAAAGGTTCACCGTTGTCTAACAACATGATTTCCAGGACAGGGTTGCCGTACCACTCTGGTGCGGAACGTGTCCTTGTGGACCTACGAAGTTCAGCTGTAACTTGATCTGAAGTTTCATGATCATTATCATTAACTTCCTCCCTAGTCGGTGCAGGCACCACAGAAACATCTTCCTGTGGTGCGCTACTTTCCAGTTTGGAAGGGGTGACAATCACCACATCAAGTTCCACTTTCCTCCCACTTACTTCTTTCGAGAGAAACTCTTTCTCCACAAAGGATCCATTCTTGGCAACAAAGACCTTGCCTTCGGATCTGAGGTAGAAGGTATACCCAATAGTTTCCTTAGGGTATCCTATGAAGACACATTTTTCCGATCTGGGTTCGAGATTTTCAGGTTGAAGTTTCTTGACATAAGCATCGCATCCCCAAACATTTAGAAACGACAACTTAGGTTTCTTCCCAAACCATAGTTCATACAGTGTCGTCTCAACGGATTAAGACGGTGCCCTATTTAAAGTGAATGCGGCAGTCTCTAAAGCATAACCCCAGAATGATAGTGGTAAGTCGGTAAGAGACATCATAGATCGCACCATGTCCAACAGAGTACGATTACGACGTTCGGATACACCATTACGCTGAGGTATTCCAGGCGGCGTCAATTGTGAAACAATTCCACATTTCCTTAGGTGCGTGCCAAATTCATGACTTAAATATTCTCCTCCATGATCTGATCGTAAGAACTTTATTTTTCTATCACGTTGATTCTCAACCTCATTCTGAAATTCCTTGAACTTTTCAGAGACCTCAGACTTGTGCTTCATCAAGTAGACATACCCATATCTACTTAAGTCATCAGTGAGGGTGAGAACATAGCAATAGCCACCGCGAGCTTCAACACTCATTGGACCGCACACATCGGTATGTATGATTTCCAACAAGTTGGTTGCTCGCTCCATTGTTCCGGAGAACGGAGTCTTGGTCATCTTGCCCAAGAGGCATGGTTCGCACGTGTCAAATATTCATAATTAAGAGACTCCAAAAGTCCATCTACATGGAGCTTCTTCATACGTTTGACACCAATATGACCGAGGCGGCAGTGCCACAAGTATGTGGGACTATCATTACCAACCTTACATCTTTTGGCATCCACACTATGAATATGTGTAACATCACGTTCGAGATTCATTAAGAATAAACCATTGACCAGCGGGGCATGACCATAAAACATTTCTCTCATATAAATAGAACAACCATTATTCTCAGATTTAATTGAGTAGCCATCTCGCATTAAACAAGATCCAGATACAATGTTCATGCTCAAAGCTGGTACTAAATAACAATTATTGAGGTTTAACACTAATCCCGAAGGTAGATGCAGGGGTAGCGTGCCAACGGCGATCACATCGACCTTGGAACCATTCCCGACGCGCATCGTCACCTCATCCTTCGCCAGTCTCCGCTTATTCCGCAGCTCCTGCTTTGAGTTACAACTGTGAGCAACCGCACCGGTATCAAATACCCAGGAGCTACTACGAGCACTGGTAAGGTACACATCAATAACATGTATATCACATATACCTTTGACGTTTCTGTCCTTCTTATTCGCCGAGTATCTGGGACAGTTTCGCTTCAAGTGACCGGTTCCCTTGCAATAAAAGCACTCAGTCTCAGGTTTGGGTCCATTCGATGGCTTCTTCCCGGCAACTGGCTTACCGGGCGCGGCAACTCCTTTGCCGTACTTCTTGAAGTTCTTCTTACCCTTGTCTTTCTTGAACTTAGTGGTTTTATTCACCATCAACACTGGATGTTCTTTCTTGATCTCCACCTCCGCTGATTTCAGCATTGAATACACCTCGGGAATGGACTTCTCCATCCCCTGCATATTGAATTTCATCACGAAGCTCTTGTAGCTAGGTGGGATCAACTGGAGGATTCTGTCAATGACCGCGTCATCTAGGAGATTAATTCCCAGCTGAGACAAGCGGTTGTGCAACCTAGACATTTTGAATATATGTTCGCTGACAGAACTATTCTCCTCCGTCTTACAACTGTAGAACTTGTCGGAGACTTCATATCTCTTGACTCGGGCATGAGCTTGAAAAACCATTTCAGCTCTTGGAACATCTCATATGCTTCGTGCTGCTCAAAACGCTTTTGGAGCCCCGATTCTAAGCAGTAAAGCATACCACACTGAACCAGGGAGTAATCATCACTACGCGACTGCCAGACGTTCATAACGTCTTGAGTTGCTGGGAAAACGGGTGCATCACCTAGCGGTGCTTCAAGGACATATGCTTTCTTGGCAGCTATGAGAATGATCCTCAAGTTACGGACCCAATCCGTATAGTTGCTACCATCGTCTTTCAGCTTGGTTTTCTCTAGGAACGCGTTGAAGTTGAGGGCAACATTAGCGTGGGCCATTGGATCTACAAGACATATTGTAAAGATTATAGACTATGTTCATGACAATTAAGTTCATCTAAACAAATTTAATGAACTCCAACTCAGATAGACATCTCTCTAGTCATTTAAGTGATACATGATCCGAATCGACTAGGCCGTGTCTGACCGTCACGTGAGACGGACTAGTCATCAACGGTGAACATCTTCATGTTGATCGTATCTTATTTACGACTCATGTTCGACCTTTCGGTCTTCCGTGTTCCGAGGCCATGTCTGTACATGCTAGGCTCGTCAAGTCAACCCTAAGTGTATTGTGTGTGTAAATCTGGCTTACACCCGTTGTATGTGAACGTTAGAGCCTATCACTCCCGATCATCACGTGGTGCTTCGGAACAACGAACCTTAGCAACGGTGCATAGTTAGGGGGGACACAATTCTTGAAATTTTAGTGAGAGAACATCTTATTTACTACCGTCGTTCCAAGCAAATAAGATGTAAAACATGATAATCATCACATGCAATCAAATAGTGACATGATATGGCCAATATCATTTTGCTCCTTTTGATCTTCATCTTCGGGGCTCCATGATCATCATTGTCACCGGCATGACACCATGATCTCTATCATCAAGATCTCCATCATTGTGTCTTCATGAAGTTGTCTCGCCAAACATTACTTCTATTATGATGGCTAACGGTTAGCAATAAAGTAAAGTAATTACATGGTGTTTTCAATGGCACGCGGGTCATACAATAAAATAAGACAACTCCTATGGCTCCTGCCGGTTGTCATACTCATCGACATGCAAGTCGTGATTCCTATTACAAGAATATGATCAATCTTATACATCACATATATATCATTCATCACATCCTTTTGGCCATATCACATCACACGGCACATGCTGTAAGAACAAGTTAGACGTCCTCTAATTGTTGTTGCAAGTTTTTACATGGCTGCTATAGGTTTCTAGCAAGAACGTTTCTTACCTACGCAAAAACCACAACGTGATATACCAATTACTATTTACCCTTCATAAGGACCCTTTTCATCGAATCCGGTCCGACTAAAGTGAGAGAGATAGACACCCGCTAGCCACCTTATGCAACTAGTGCATGTCAGTTGGTGGAACCTGTCTCATGTAAGCGTACGTGTAAGGTCGGTCCGGGCCGCTTCATCCCACGATTCCGCCAAATCAAGATAGGACTAGTAGCGGCAAGTAAATTGACATGATCTACACCCACAACAGTCTTGTGTTCTACTCGTGCATAGTAACTACGCATAGACCTAGCTCATGTTGCCACTGTTGGGGATCCTTGCAGAAAATCAAAAAAATTCCTACGCATCACAAGGATCTACCTATGGAGTCTACTAGCAACGAGAGGGCAGTGCATCTTCATACCTTTTAAGATTGTGATGCAGAAGTGTTGCAAGAACGCGGTTGGTGGAGTCGTACACGAAGCGATTCAAATCGCGGTCGAATCCGATCTAAGCGCCGAACAACGGCACCTCCGCGTTCAACACACGTGCAGCCCGGTGACGTCTCCCGCGCCTTGATCCAGCAAGGGGTGAGCGAGAGGTTGGGGAAGACTCCGTCCAGCAGCAGCACGACGGCGTAGTGGTGGTGGAGGAGCGTGGCACTCCAGCAGGGCTTCACCAAGCACCTCAAGAGACGAGGAGGAAGAGAGGTAGGGCTGCGCCAATGAAGAGAGGAACTCGTGCATCTCGCAGCCCCGAAACCCAACATATATATAGGGGGAGGGGAGGGGTTGTACCCCCATCTAGGGTCCCCCCCCCCTAGGGGTGGCGGCAGCCCCTAGATCCCATCTAGGGGGCGGCCAGGAGGGGGAGAGAGGGGGCGCCCTAGGGTGGGCCTTAAGGCCCATCTGGACCTAGGGTTTGCCCCCTCTCCCATACCCTGTGCCCTGGGCCTTGGTGGGGGGCGCACCAGCCCATCTAGGGCTGGTCCCTTCCCACACTTTGCCCACACAAGCCTCTGGGGCTGGTGGCCCCTCCCTGTGGACCCTCGGAACCCTTCCGGTGGTCCCGATACGTTACCGATAACGCCTAGAACAATTCTGGTGAGCAAAACGGGACTTCCCATATATAAATCTTTACCTCCGGACCATTCCGGAACTCCTCGTGACGTTTGGGATCTCATCCAGGACTCCAAACAACATTCGGTAACCACGTACTACATTCCCTATAACCCTAGCATCATCGAACCTTAAGTGTGTAGACCCTACGGGTTCGGGAACCATGCAGTCATGACCGAGACATATCTTCGGCCAATAACCAACAGCGGGATCAGGATACCCATGTTGGCTCCCACATGTTCCACGATGATCTCATCGGATGAACCGTGATGTCAAGGATTCAATCAATCCCATATACGATTCCCTTTGTCTATCGGTATAGTACTTGCCCGAGATCCGATCGTCGGTATACCGATACCTTGTTCAATCTCGTCATGGCAAGTATCTTTACTTGTTCCATAACACATCATCCCGTGACCAACCCCTTAGTCACATTGAGCTCATTACGATGATGTCTTACTGAGTGGGCCCAGAGATACCTCTCTGTCATACGGAGTGACAAATCCCAGTCTCGATTCGTGCCAACCCAATAGATACTTTCGGGGATACCCGTAGTGTACCTTTATAGCCACCCAGTTACGTTGTGACGTTTGGCACACCCAAAGTACTCCTACGGTATCCGGGAGTTGCACAATCTCATGGTCTAAGGAAAGGATACTTGACATTGGAAAAGCTTTAGCATACGAACTACACGATCTTGTGCTAGGCTTAGGATTGGGTCTTGTCCATCACATCATTCTCCTAATGATGTGATCCCGTTATCAATGACATCCAATGTCCATGGTCAGGAAACCGTAACCATTTGTTGATCAACGAGCTAGTCAACTAGAGGCTTACTAGGGACACATTGTGGTCTATGTATTCATACATGCATTACTGTTTCCGGATGATACAATTAAAGCACGAACAATAGACAATTATCATGAACAAGGAAATATAATAATAACCATTTTATTATTGCCTCTAGGGCATATTTCCAACAGTTTCTTGTAATCAACTCGAGAGGAACTTTATGCTTCTTCCCGTGAGTTAATCGCTCGATGCTCAATCTTGGTAAAAACCCGTCCTTGTAGAGTTTCCACTCTCATCCTTTCGTAAGTACGGTGAAGATCGTGAAGGGAGGACAGTGACTTCATCGTGATGCCCTAATGCAGCGAAATGCTGGCATCAACAAAAGGGATCAACTTCTTCAAGAAGGGCAACCAAGACCGTGAAGACTCATTAGAATTTCGTAGCCAAATCTTTCCCCCTTAATCCACCTCTTAAATCTCGGGACGCGATTTCTTGTAGTGGAGGAGATTTGTAACACCCAGAGAATCATGCTATAGTAATTCCACGTTGATGGTGCCATTTCATCACTCTTACTGTTGATAATCCTCATTTGCATTCAAACACAATTCAAATTCAAATCCAAATTTAAAGACATATTCAAAAATTCTCAAACATGAAAATAGTTTTTTTTCAAAGAGTTGCAAATAATCCCTAAGTAATTATCATATTGAAACCAACCTCATTTGAATTCCCAAAATGCCCCTGGATTTTAGATAAGTGATTCAACAACAAAGTATTTGACCTTTTCAATTATAAAAATATTTAAACTTCTTCAAATTCTTAGAAACTTTTGTACAACACCACAGTATTGAGATTGATTTATTTGCACAGTTTCACATCTGACAAAAACGATTCAGTAGCTTTCTTTTGAAATAATTAGCAAGCAGTTGAATTATATAAAAAAAAACAGAAAACAGAAACCCCCCTCCCTCCTGTGCCACTTGGCGCAGGTGCCCACCAGGCCGGCCCAGCCCCACCGGGTCATCCCCTACCTCTCTACAGGGACCGACCGGGGCGCCCTCCCGCTCGTCCCTGCCGCACCACCTCGGTCCCGCGCCACTGACGAACCGAGGGGATAAGGCCAAGCCCCCTCGGCTTCGTCAGCCCCCCAGCAGATATTTTCCTCTCCCCTCGCTTCCCCTCGCCCCTCAGGCCCTCACCCTCTGTATCTCGCTCGCCAGGACGCTGTCGTTGCCGTGCACGCTGAGATCCCGCGGCCACCGTCGTCTCCACGCCCGCAGCTCGTATCAACGAGCTCCTCCTCGACGTCGTCTACCCCTACGCCGCTGGATCGAGGCGGGGATGCTATGACGCCATCACCCACGACGTTCTCCTTCGCCATCATCGTCGGACGCCGTCGTGCGATTCATCGGCTCTCGTGCTACCCCAAGCCCATTGACCACATCTCCAGACTCCATGTGAGCTCTCCATCGAAACCCTCTCTTCCGCTCGTGTCTCCGTCCTCGTGTCACGCCACGCCACCATCGTCGTTGTTTCGGCCCGCGTCGTGCTCACCTTGGCCTCGTCCACCCGCTCATGGTCGCGCTCCCCGCGTGGTGGTCGCGCTCTCGCAACCGCTGGCCGTGTCCCGAGTGCTGCCCTGCCCAAGCCCGCATGGCCTCGCCCCGGCGTGCCTCCGCTCTCCCGTTGCCATTGTTGCCGCTGGCTTGCTCGCTCTAGACCCCCGCACCCGCGTCGCCGTTGCCCGCAGCTCCTTCGTCGCCGCGTCACATCCCCACCCCGCGCGCGACCTCACCTCGCCGCTGCGCCCGCCAGCGCCCAGCCCCTGCCCCTGCCCCGCCGGTCGCCCGCAGCACCCGCGCCTTGGTGCCGGCCCGTTGTGGCATCGCCGTTGCCGGGCACAACCCCGGTCGACCGGCCTCACCCTGCCCCTCCCATGCACGATGGGCGCCTGGGTGCGCCCCGCCCCAGCGCGCGTTAGCCCACGCCCGTTAGACAGTAGGGCCTATGACAGATGGGGCCCAGCCCCCTTTTTTTAAAGAAAATATTTAAAAATATAAATATAAAGAAATATATTAATTAACTTAATTAACTTATTAATTTGGCTTAATTAAACTTAATTAGATTAATGGCCTAATTAGACTAAATTAACTACTAATTAGTGTATAGTAAATGACGAATGGGCGCCACCACTCAGTTTAACTAGTCAACTGTCTAGTTGACTGATGATGTCATGTTGATGTCATGATGACGCCATAATTGTAATTTCGATTTTAAATATTAATAATAATTTCCGAAAATGGTTAAAAATTTAGAAAATCATATAAAATAATCTGTAGCTCGGATGGAAAAGTTTTATATATGAAAATTGCTCAGAACGGCGAGGCAAACCCGAATACCCGGACAGTTCGTCTGCCACATGCTCCTAGCATAGCGAACATGCAACTTTCCCCCTCTGATTCATTTGTCCAAAAACATGAAACACCGGGGATACTTTCCCGGATGTTATCCCCTTTCGTCGGTATCGTGTAGCACCACGTTAGAGCACCCTAGCACTACGTGTTGACATGTCGTGCTTCTTTGTTGCATCTGTATGCTTTGTATTTATTGTTTGTCCCCCCCTCTTCTCTCCGGTAGACCGCGAGACTCATGCTACCTCGGTGATCGACTGCATCGACGACGACCCCTTCTTCTCGTCTGAGCAACCAGGCAAGCCAACCCCCTTTGATCATTCCAATATCGCCCATTCCCTTCTCTCTTATGCTTGCATTATAACTGCTACTGCTTTTTATATGATCCTATTCTGATGCATAGCATGTTGTTGATACCTGCTTTCATACGTTACATGTTTATACTAAACTGCTTAGTATAGGATGGTTAGAGATCCATCAGAGACCCCTTCCCCCACTTTGTCATGTCTGCCCCGCTGGATTATCAGAAGACCCGATCAACGGGATCGAAGACCAAGCCCCGGCACCGCACATCACTTTCCCCTTAGTTGCTCGACAATACTGGGTTACTATCGAGTGCCGAGGGAGACACCTCAGCAGCACTTTTGATGTTAACCTTGTAGGTTAGTTCATCGGTTATGGTCATCGAGAGTGATTCCTCTTTCTCCACTCCCGATAATGACACTGTCGTGCAACTCCTTAAGAGTGGACCTCGAGGGTGACTCCTCTTTCGTTCACCTTGACGATAAACATTAGCTGGAATTTCAGCAAGGGTGATTTCCTCAGGTTTCCCTTTGGTGTTAGACACACAGTTACTATGGTTACTATGACTTTACAACTGTTACGTGGAAAGGCGGGTCGACCCTGAGGGGTGCCCGCGAGTGATGTGGAGACGGGTTGACCTGGAGGTTACCCGAGAGTTGAATACAAGGCGTGGTCGGGCACTCTGAGCCCTTGCCGCAAGTCCTTGAGACGGGGCGACGGGCTCACATGATCGTGAGTCTCTGCTCATTACTGCGTTCCCAAGACACTAAACGGTTTGGATATTTGATCCAAGGGGCCTCTGGCCTGATAGCGCTAACCATCATGTGGGCATAGCATGGGCATTCTGCGTCGTATCCATCTGCCGAAGTTTAACTGACGCCATGCGACTGAGCGGCGCCCTCCGGGTTGGACTGGTTATGCACCTGCCGATTTAAGTTGGTAGCTAGGTCTGCTCACCGGCCGCGATGCAATGTGCAGGAGTTCCCGGGGAGATGGCCCATGACCCCTGGGGCATAGGTTTAGTCTGGTGTGCATGACCTCTCTATTAAGCCTAGGTCGGGTTGCGGCGTATTGTTTGGCCGAGGCTGGGCATGACCTGATGGTGTGTCCGGCCAGAGTTAAGCGAGCGTGGTGGGTAAGTTGGTGCACCCCTGCAGGGAAGAAAACATCTATCGGTAGCCTATCCTACGGTAACAGACACTTGGAGTTGTATCATGATCGCTACAACTAGAACTGGATACTGAGACATGAATGGATATGTGGCTCCGGGATTGCTTCTTTGCAGGGAGTCGAGGAAGGAACTCTAGGCGTTAATGCTACAACATGCTTGATAACTATAATATGTTATTCTGTACTCTCTTCTACTACTGCAAGATTGGTGGTTTCCAAAAGATGCTAGTCGTCGATAGGACTAGCTTCTCCCCCTCTTATTCTGGCATTCTGCAGCTTAGTCCACAGATACTACCCTTTTCATTGATACCGATGCATATGTAGTGTAGATCGTTGCTTGCGAGTACTTTGGATGAGTACTCACGGTTGCTTTGCTCCCCCTTTCACCCCTTCTTTCTTCTTTCTGGTTGATGCAACCAGATGGTAGAGTCCAGGAGCTAGAAGCCACCTTTGATGACTGCTACTACCCCGAGGGTGCCTACTACTAAGTGACGGCCGCCGACGACCAGGAGTAGTTTGGAGGATCCCAGGCAGGAGGCCTTGCCTTTTCGATCACGATGCTTTTGTGCTAGCCTTCTTAAGCAATCTTGTTTAACTTATGTCTGTACTCAGATATTGTTGCTTCCGCTGACTCTTGTGTATTCGAGCTTATGTATTCGAGCCCTCGAGGCCCCTGGCTTGTAATATAAAGCTTGTATTATTTTATTTGTGTCTAGAGTTGTGTTGTGATATCTTCCCGTGAGTCCCTGATCTTGGTCGTACACATTTGCATGCATGATTAGTGTACGGTCAAATCGGGGGCGTCACAATATACCTGTGGAGGGGGCACCCCATAGACACACAAGTTGATTTCTTAGCCGTGTGTGATGCCCCTCCCCACAGTTACACACCTCGGTCATATTGTTGCAGTGCTTAGGCGAAGCCCTACGTCGGTAACTTCATCATCACCATCACCATGCCGTTGTGCTGACGAAACTCTCCCGTGACGCTCAACTGGATCAAGAGCTCGTGGGACGTCATCGAGCTGAATGCGGAGGTGTCGTACCTTCGGTGCTTGGATCGGTTAGATTGCAAAGACGTTCGACTACATCAACCGTGTCACTAGACGCTTCCGCTTTCGGTCTATGAGGGTACGTAGACACACTCTCCCCGCTCGTTGCTATGCTTCTCCTAGATAGATCTTGCGTGATCGTAGGAAAATTTTAAAATACTACGTTCCCCAACAGTGGCATCATGAGCCAGGTCTATGCGTAGATGATATGCACGAGTAGAACACAATGAGTTGTGGGCGATAATAGTCATACTGCTTACCGACATGCCATACTTTGATTCAGCGGTATTGTGAGATGAAGCGGCCCGGACCAACATTACGCGTACGTTTACGCGAGACTGGTTTCGCCGTTACGAGCACTCGTTGCTTAACGGTTACCGGCAGGTGTTTGACTCTCTCTCTTTAGTTGAATCGAGTGTGGCTACGCCCGATCGTTGTGAAGGTTAAAACAGGACACTTGACGAAAAATCGTTGTGGTCTTTGTATGTGTAGGTAAGAACGGTTCTTTCTAAGCCCGTAGCAGCCACATAAAACTTGTAGCAACAAAGTAGAGGACGTCTAACTTGTTTTTGCAGGGCATGTTGTGATGTGATATGGTCAAGACGTGATGAGTTATACGTTGTTGTATGAGATGATCATGTTTTGTGTGGTGACCCCGACTTAGAAGTCGAGATCACCGAATGCACGTGTACAGTGATCCCAGAGATCAATGCTCACTGAACACACAGAAGCTGAATAATAAGAGTCTTACATCCATACATATCGTCTTACACAAATTAAGGCCATTATGGCCAAGTCTTACATAGATAAAGCCTCATGGGCTGAATAGCAAATAACTTAAGTAGCGGAAGTCTTCGATGATAGGTAGAACCCATGCCATCTGCCTTAACCCTACAGGCATTCTGACTGGGATAGCGTCCTAGTTCGCATGTTCGTCTCCAAAGAACTCTTCTTCATATTCATGTTCCTCCATGCCTGGCCAATTAAATAACCAGTGGCAAGCCAATGAGTACTTTGAATGTACTCGCAAGCAACCCATGATTTGGTTCAAAGTAACAATGCAATTGAACAACAATGAACAATCTAGCCATGAGCTAGAATAAATACTCTACCATCAAGTGTATGCATCAATAAACTCATGTAACCTCGAAGACAGGTTACCGATATCAACATGAATATGATTCATCTCATCGAGTCAAGTCACCACCTTGACTCAACATACACACACACAAGGTTTCGCAAACATTGGACGTAGCCCAAGAGCGGTTACCCAACTGTCCTTGACCGTGGACACGGTTATTTGAATAGTTTTACACTCTGCAGAGGTTGCGCACTTTACCCACAAGATCCGGGAAGCTTTTGTGTCACCCACGATCCCGCAGTACCTCAAGTACTCGGGGGAAGCACCCGGTCATTATCTTTCCTTAGACGACACTAACATAGAGTCCACTCGTTGGTACACGGCCCTCGAGTACAAACAATAGATCACGGGACTTGCCCTAATTTCAATGTCACGCGTATCCGAAGGGACCAACGGTGTGTCCGGTGCCCTGTGAAAACAGTCATGGTCATCTATCCAAGCACGACCCTGTCCCGGGAAAGACCTCAAGTCTTCCCGTCACTAGTAATGCGGGCACCATGCTAGTATCGGCCTAAGTAATCAATAAAGCCCCGTCCCATAAGGGGTAGAGTGGTTGCACATGTATGGTTGGAATAACGGTTGGAACTTAAACCAATCCGTTTGAAAAACATCACACATACTTGTCTCGGTACACCACTTCGTCATCAAGTGGTTACCCATCTCATCTTCTCCCTCGGGCATGAATGGCACCCGACGTTTTTTTTTGAAAAGAATGCAACCACGAAGGTATCATGCATCACTAAGCATCACTACTAACCATTTGTATGACATCTAGCACATAGCAAGATCATGAGCACAGCATGCATCATGTGGTGGTTTCAACTAGGTCACCACCGTAACTCTATCATCATGCATCGGAAACAAACGGGTTCCGAAGAACAAGTGTATCATGGTCAAAGGGCTGCTTGCCTGGATTGGCTTGGTCTTCAAAGTCTTCAAATCCTTCTCCTTCTCCTTCTTCAGCAACTTCGTCAAATACGGGATCTAATCGCCGCAAAATAACAACGGGAAAATAAGACCATAATAAAAACAGAAAAATCAAAGTACTCAGAAAAATGTCAACTTATTTTTGTTAAATACTAGAGGGAAAACTAAGATGGCAAAAATTCTTAGTTGGAGTTTTGGAGTTACAGAATGGAATCTAGGGATTTAGAACAGGAGTTTTATTGCTCAAATTTGAATTTAAATTTGAACAGAACAGAAAAGTTTCATGGATATGTGTGAAAGTGATACCATTAAATAGATTGGAATATTACAAGATTTTAGGAGTTGGAATTAATTTATTTGGACAAATATTCATTTCTGTAAAATTATTTGAAACTTTACAGAAAAGAAAAAGAAGAAAAGGCCCTATGCAATTGGGCCAGAGTGGCCACAGTGCACGGCCCAGGGCGAAGAGCCCAGCCGCTTGGGCGCTAGCGCGCGCACGTCAGGATTTCAAACCTGACGGACGGGGCCCGGCGGTCAGCGGCTGCGAGGGGAGAGAGAGGGTGGTGAGGATGACAGGCGGGGCCCGCCTGTCATCTTCAACCTCTCGGCCACGGCCACGGCGAGCTCACCGGCGACGATTCCGGGCACGACGGAGCCAACGGAGGGCAGGGACGGGCTCAGCAACGAGTCGCGGATGCAGGGGTGGTGGTGCGACTCGCCAGGGAGGCCTGGTTCGCCGGCGACGAGGTGGGACGGCGGAGGAGCTTCGGGAGGTCGCTGCTCCGGCCGATTCCGGCAGCTACAGAGAGGGAAAAGCAAGGGGAAAGTATCAGTGGGGTGCGGCGGTTCCAAATCGAGCAAAAGGAAGAGCTGGGAGGGCTTGTACTGCGAGATCGCCGGTTGCCCGACGCGGCGGAGCTCCGGTCGATCCCGAGCACTAGGGCTCTTCGGGGAGGAACGGGTGGTGCTGGAGTGTTGCTGGGGATGAGGGGAGGCTGTTTGTGCCGTTGGAGAGGCTTGGGGGTGCTTATATAGCCGAGCCCACGGTCCACCGTGGACTCGTGCGCCGACGAGGTTGCAGGCGAGGCCAGAGGCAGTTCTGGTGCCTGTGATTGAGCCGGGGAGGCTCATGGACGAGTCCTACGCCTAGTCGAGGAGAGAGGAGGAGCGGGGAGGCTTCCAGACGGCGCGCGCGTGTGAGGCCGGCGAGTGGGTGCTGCGGGCGGCCAGCGCGCGTGTGAAAACGGCCACTGGAGGGCGGAGGAGGAGGGGGACAGCACCGGGGGAGGTTGCGGACGTCGAGGGGCATCGACTGGCGCGAGGGGAGAGCTCGAGGCTATCGGGGGCAGGCGATTGGGGGAAGCTACAGTGCGGGGGCGCACTGTAGCACGCTCTGGAGCGGCCTTATCGCATGCCATGGCATGCCATTGGCCCTCTGGGCGCGTCCATCGTGTCTGGGGGGTCCAGGGTGATGCAAGCAGCTCGTCTGTGGCTTTGGATGCTCTGGAGGATCAAGGAGAGAGAGAGGAAGCTGGTAACTTGGTAGAAAATGGTTGTCCAGCAAGGTGAACTAGGGTTTTCACCCCCCAATCATGGAGCTGGGGGCATGGGGGAGTTACTGGTGATAGATAGTAACTAGATGAAGCTGTGGTAGAAAGTTGAGGCCAAGGTAAATAGTAAAAGGGGTCAATATGGTAGTTTTGGTGAAATTGCAGAAGGTGTTTGATCAAGTTTTGATCAAGCAAATGATCTCCACTTGTCATGACACTTAACATGATTGAATGACACATGAAAATAGGGTGTTTCACCAAATTTGGGCTCATTTGAAGAAACTAGCCAATGTAACTTTGGGGAACCCTAGAAATCAACAGAAATGGCTTCATCTTGTTTGAGTCAAGCTAATCATCTCCCCTTGATGCACCACTTGGTGTAGTTTCATCATTTGGGGTTATGATCATGCCCACAAAGTTTGAAGCTCCAGGTAAAAAGTTGGTAATGTAAAGTTGTTCCAATTTGCATTTGAACAGAAATGGTTTTGGGGTATTCTGATCAAGTTTCTCTACTCCAAATCTTGTGCCATTCGGTCTATATGCCTTATTAGGCCATTCTAGCATGTGCACCAAGTCTGAGAGCATTTGGACAAGTTTGGCAATGTAAAGTTGCTCAAACTTCAAATATGGACAGAATGGTTATGAAGGGTTTTGAGGATGTTTTCTTGCTTCCCAAGGCATGGGACTTGGCAAGATCATCAAATATGTCATATTTGACATGATAGAATTTCCATAGAATTTTTGGAGAATATTTCCTTTGTAAATATTTCAAAAGCTTGAAATATCCAGAAAGGGTTTTAGAGGGATTAGCCCATTATTTTGAACATGACCAAGTGTTGAAACTCTTATATATGGACAATATACGTCCTATGAGTCTCCCTGAATTTTGGCAAATATTTTTGAAATACTTAAATAATTTTTCCCTATTAAAGACCATTTCTGGCCTTAAGAAAAAGCTTTTAAATAAAATAGGAAAATAACTCTTAAAATTATACTTTTGTGGTTTCTGGGAGTCCTATGACTACTAGGTCTCAAATATACATTTTGAAATAATTTTCTCACCCTAAATCAAGCACTTGCAGTGCAAACCTCAATTCAGGGGTTTTTGGAATACTAAATTTATAAAATACATTTTGGCCAAATTAATTTTGTAAGAAAATACTATACTGTTATATAACACTTGGCATGATCATTGGGCAGAAGTTTTGGGTATGGAGATGAATTCTACAAGAGGTAATAGTTGACTTTAATGAGCACATGAAAAGCATATGAAGAAAAACTCAATTCCAAATAAAAGCCAAATGATGCCAAAAAAAATTGCTGGTCCAAAATTTCATGCTTCATTGATGCAAATAACATGTTACAAAATGCAGGGTGTGACATTTTCTAAATTATCGGCAACCGGCAGGAGCCTTATGGTGGTCTCTTTATTGTATGAATTGCAAAGGCCATGTAATTGCTTTACTTTATCACTATGAGTTAGCGATAGTAGTAGTAGCAATAGTTGGCGAGACGACCACGACGCTACGATGAAGATCATGGTGTCAAGCCGGTGACGATGGAGATCATGACGATGCTTTGGAGATGGAGAGCAAAAGCACAAGATGATGATGGCCATATCATGTCACATATTTTGATTGCATGTGATGTTTATCTTATTATGCTTCTTATTTTGCTTAGTACGGTAGTAGCATTATAAGGTTATCCCTTACAAAATTTCAACCTACAAGTGTTCTCCCTGAGTATGCACCATTGCGAAAGTTCGTCGTGCCGAGACACCACGTGATGATCTGGTGTGATAAGCTCTACGTTCAAATACAACAGGTGTAAGACAGTTTTGCACATGCAGAATACTCGGGTTAAACTTGACGAGCCTAGCATGTACAAACATGGCCTCGGAACACTGGAGACCGAAAGTTCGAGCGTGAATCATATAGTAGATATGATCAACATAAGATGTTCACCATTGAAAACTACTCCATCTCACGCGATGATCGGACATGGTTTAGTTGATTTGGATCACGTGATCATTTAGATGACTAGAGGGATGTCTATCTAAGTTGGAGTTCTTTAGTAATATGATTAATTGAACTTTAATTTATCATGAACTTAGTCCTGATAGTTTTTGCATATCTATGTTGTTGTAGATCAATGGCCCGTGCTACCGCTCCCTTGAATTTTAATGCATTCCTAGGGAAAGCTAAGTTGAAAGATGATGGTAACAACTACACGGACTGGGTCCGTAACTTGAGGATTATCCTCATTGCTGCACAGAAGAATTATGTACTGGAAGCACCGCTAGGTGACAGGCCTGCTGCAGGAGCAACTCCGGACGTTATGAACGTCTGGCAAGCTCATTCTGATGACTACTCGATAGTTCAGTGTGCCATGCTTTACGGCTTAGAATCAGGACTTCAAAGACGTTTTGAAAGTCATGGAGCATATGAGATGTTCCAAGAGTTGAAGTTAATATTTTAGGAAAATGCCCGAATTGAGAGATATGAAGTCTCACATAAGTTTTATAGCTGCAAGATGGAGGAGAACAGTTCTATCAGTGAACACTTGCTCAGAATGTCTGGGTACTACAATCATATGACTCAACTTGGTTGCAAAGTTGACGAAGATAGTGTTATTGATAGAGTTCTTCAATCACTATCACCAAGCTATAAAGGCTCCGTGATGAACTATACTATGCATGGGATGCAGAAGACAATTCCCAAGCTCTTCGCTATGCTCAAAGCTGCGGAGGTAGAAATCAAAAAGGAGCATCAAGTGTTGATGGTTAACAAGACCACTAGTTTCAAGAAAAGGGGCAAGGGAAAGAAGGGGAACTTCAAGAACAATAGAAAGATAGCTGCTACTCCCGCGAAGAAACGCATGTCTGGAGCCAAGCCTGAAACTGAGTGCTTCTACTGCAAAGGGACTGGACACTGGAAGCGGAACTGCCCCAAGTATTTGGCGGATAAGAAGGATGGCAAAGTGAACAAAGGTATATTTGATATACATGTTATTGATGCGTACCTTACTAATACTCCTAGTAGCACCAGGGTATTTGATACTGGTTCGGTTGCTAATACTTGTAACTCGAAACAGGGGCTAGGGATTAAACGAAGATTAGCCAAGGACGAGGTGACGATGCGCGTGGGAAATGGTTCCAATGTCGATGTGATCGCCATCGTCACGCTACCTCTACATCTACCTTCGGGATTAGTTTTAGACCTAAATAATTGTTATTTGGTGCCAGCGTTAAGCATGAACATTATATCTGGATCTTGTTTGTTGCGAGACGGTTATTCATTTAAATCAGAGAATAATGGTTGTTCCATTTATATGAGTAATATCTTTTATGGTCATGCACCCTTGAAGAGTGGTCTATTCTTATTGGATCTCGATCGTAGTGATACACATATTCATAATATTGAAGCCAAAAGATGCAAGGTTGATAATGATAGTGCAACTTATTTGTGGCACTGCCGTTTAGGTCATATTGGTGTAAAGCGCATGAAGAAACTCCATGCTGACGGACTTTTGGAATCACTTGATTATGAATCCCTTGGTGCTTGCGAACCATGCCTCATGGGCAAGATGACTAAAACTCCGTTCTCCGAAACAATGGAGCGTGCAACTGACTTGTTGGAAATCATACATACTGATGTATGTGGACCGATGAGTGTTGAGGCTCGCGGCGGGTATCGTTATTTTCTGACCTTCACTGATGATTTGAGCAGATATGGGTACATCTACTTAATAAAGCACAAGTCTGAAACATTTGAAAAGTTCAAAGAATTTGAGAGTGAAGTAGAGAATCATCGTAACAAGAAAATAAAGTTTCTACGATTTGATCGCTGAGGCGAATATTTGAGTTACGAGTTTGGTCTTCATTTGAAACAATGTAGAATAGTTTCACAACTCACGCCACCCGGAACACCACCGCGTAATGGTGTGTCTGAACGTCGTAACCGTACTTTATTAGATATGGTGCGATCTATGATGTCTCTTACCGATTTACCACTATCGTTTTGGGGTTATGCTTTAGATACAACTGCATTCACGTTAAATAGGGCACCATCTAAGTCCGTTGAGACGACACCTTATGAACTGTGGTTTGGCAATAAACCCAAGTTGTCGTTTCTTAAAGTTTGGGGCTGTGATGCTTATGTGAAAAACTTTCAACATGATAAGCTCGAACCCAAGTCGGAGAAATGTGTCTTCATAGGATACCCAAAGGAAACTGTTGGGTACACCTTCTATCACAGATCCGAAGGCAAGATATTCGTTGCTAAGAATGGATCCTTTCTAGAGAAGGAGTTTCTCTCGAAAGAAGTGAGTGGAAGGAAAGTAGAACTTGATGAGGTAATTGTACCTTCTCCCGAATTGGAAAGTAGTACATCACAAAAATTAGTTCCAGTGGTTCCTATACCAATCAGTGAGGAAGCTAATGATGATGATCATGAAACTTCAGATCAAGTTACTACTGAACCTCATAGGTCAACCAGAGTAAGTTCCGCGCCAGAGTGGTATGGTAACCCAGTTCTGGAAGTCATGTTACTAGACCATGATGAACCTACGAACTATGAGGAAGCGATGATGAGCCCTGATTCCGCAAAATGGCTTGAGGCCATGAAATCTGAGATGGGATCCATGTATGAAAACAAAGTGTGGACTTTGGTTGACTTGCCCGATGATCGGCAAGCCATTGAAAATAAATGGATCTTTAAGAGAAAGACTGACGCCGATGGTAATGTTACTGTCTACAAAGCTCGACTTGTTGCGAAAGGTTTTCGACAAGTTCAAGGAGTTGACTACGATGAGACTTTCTCACCCGTAGCGATGCTTGAGTCTGTCTGAATCATGTTAGCAATTGCCGCATTTTATGATTATGAAATCTGGCAAATGGATGTCAAAACTATATTCCTTAATGGATACCTCAAAGAGGAGTTATATATGATGCAACCAGAAGGTTTTGTCGATCCTAAAGGTGCTAACAAAGTGTGCAAGCTCCAGCGATCCATCTATGGACTGGTGCAAGCATCTCGGAGTTGGAATATACGCTTTGATGAGGAGATCAAAGCATATGGTTTTATACAGACTTTTGGAGAAGCCTGTATTTACAAGAAAGTGAGTGGGAGATCTGTAGCATTTCTGATATTATATGTGGATGACATATTGTTGATTGAAAATGATATAGAATTTCTGGATGGCATAAAAGGATACTTGAATAAGAATTTTTCAATGAAAGACCTCGGTGAAGCTGCTTATATATTGGGCATCAAGATCTATATAGATAGATCAAGACGTTTAATTGGACTTTCACAAAGCACATACCTTGATAAAGTTTTGAAGAAGTTCAAAATGGATCAGTCAAAGAAAGGGGTTCTTGCCTGTGTTACAAGGTGTGAAGTTTAGTAAGACTCAATGCCCGACCACTGCAGAAGATAGAGAGAAAATGAAGGTCATTCCCTATGCCCCAGTCATAGGATCTATCATGTATGCAATGCTGTGTACCAGACCTGATGTGTGCCTTGCTATAAGTTTAGCAGGGAAGTACCAAAGTAATCCAGGAGTGGATCACTGGACATCGGTTAAGAACATTCTGAAGTACCTCAAAAGGACAAAGGATATGTTTCTCTATTATGGAGGTGACAAAGAGCTCGTCGTAAATGGTTACGTCGATTCTAGCTTTGACACTGATCCCGATGACTCTAAGTCACAAACCGGATATGTATTTTTGTTGAACGGTGGAGCTGCAGTTGGTGCAGTTCCAAGCAGAGCGTCGTGGCGGGATCTACATGTGAAGCGGAGTACATAGCTGCTTTGGAAGGAGTCTGGATGAAGCAGTTCATATCCGATCTAGGTGTAATACCTAGTGCATTGGGTCCAATGAAAATCTTTTGTGACAACACTGGAGCAATAGCCTTGGCGAAGGAATCCAGGTTTCACAAGAGAACCAAGCACATCAAGAGATGCTTCAATTCCATCCACGATCAACTCAAGGAGGGAAACATAGAAATTTGCAAGATACATACAGATCTGAATGTCGCAGACCCGTTGACTAAGCCTCTTCCACGAGCAAAACATGATCAGCACCAAGACTACATGGGTGTCAGAATCATTACAATGTAATCTAGATTATTGACTCTAGTGCAAGTGGGAGACTGAAGGAAATATGCGCTAGAGGCAATAATAAAGTTGTTATTTATATTTCTTTATATCATGATAAATGTTTATTATTCATGCTAGAATTGTATTAACCGGAAACTTAGTACATGTGTGAATACATAGACAAAACAGAGTGTCCCTAGTATGCCTCTACTTGACTAGCTCGTTAATCAAAGATGGTTATGTTTCCTAACCATAGACATGTGTTTTTATTTGATGAACGGAATCACATCATTAGGAGAATGATGTGATGGGCAAGACCATACGTTAGCTTAGCACTATGATCGTTTAGTTTTTCTGCTATTGCTTTCTTCATGACTTATACATGTTCCTATGACTATGAGATTATGCAACTCCCGAATACCGGAGGAGCACCTTGTGTGCTATCAAATGTCATAACGTAACTGCGTGATTATAAAGATGCTCTACAGGTGTTTCCGAAGGTGTTTGTGGTGTTGGCATAGATCGAGAATAGGATTTGTCGCTCTGAGTGTCGGAGAGGTATCTCTGGGCCCTCTCGGTAATACACATCATAATAAGCCTTGCAAGCAAACGACTAATGAGTTGGTCAGGAGATGATGTATTACAGAACAAGTAAAGAGACTTGCCGGTGACGAGTTTGAACTAGGTATGATGATACCAGCGATCGAATCTCGGGCAAGTAACATACCGATGACAAAGGGAACAACGTATGTTGTTGAGTGGTTTGACCGATAATAATCTTCGTAGAATATGTAGGAACCAATATGAGCATCCAGGTTCCGCTATTGGTTATTGACCGGAGATGACTCTTGGTCATGTCTACATAGTTCTCGAAACCATGGGGTCTGCACGCTTAACGTCGATGACAATCAGTATTATTAGTTTATGTGTTTTGATGCACAAAAGTTAGTTCGGAGTCCCGGATGTGATCACGGACATGACGAGGAGTCTTGAAATGGTCGAGACATAAATCTTGATATATTGGAAGGTCATATTCGGACACCAAACGTGTTCCGGGGGTCACCAGATAAAAACCGGAGTACCGAGAGGTTACCGGAACCCCCAGAGAGGTATACGGACCTTAATGGGATTTAGGGAAGAGAGAGAGGGCTGGCTAGGGCTGGGCCGCGCGCCTCCCCAAGCCTAGTCTAAATTGGACTAGGGGGAGGGGCGGCGCCCCCTCCTTCACTTCTCCTCCTCTCCCTTCCTTCCCCTCTCCTACTCCTACTAGGAAAAAGGAGGAGTCCTACTCCTAGTGGTAGTAGGACTCCCCCTCTTGGTGCGCCCCCTCCTTGGCCGCCTCCTCCTCCCTCCCTCCTTTATATACGTGGGGAGGGGGCACCCCATAGACACGCAAGTTGATTTGCAAGCCATGTGCGGTGCCCCTCTCCACAGTTACACACCTCGGTCATATCGTTGCAGTGCTTAGGCGAAGCCCTACGCCAGTAACTTCATCATCACCGTCACCACGCCGTCGTGCTAACGAAACTCTCCCGTGACGCTCAACTAGATCAAGAGTTCATGGGACGTCATCGAGCCGAACGTGTGCTGAACGCGGAGGTGCCGTACGTTCGGCACTTGGATCGGTTGGATCGCGAAGACATTCGACTACATCAACCGCGTCACTAGACGCTTCCACATTCGGTCTACGAGGGTACGTAGACACACTCTCCCCGCTCTTTGCTATGCTTCTCCTAGATAGATCTTGCGTGATCGCAAGATTTTTTTGAAATACTACGTTCCCCAACATGGGCCTCTAGGATTTATTAGGAATTTTTGAAATTATTATTGGGCTGGCCCATAAGTAGATAAAATTCCAGGAATCCCCCACCAGACCCGAGAAGCACACAAAATTTGCCTTTGGTTCCAAAACACTATTTTATATACCAGTACTGCAGTGGAGACTGTTAAGTTGAACTTCCACCTAGAACTCTATGTTACACCAGTAAGCAACTTGAACAGTGGACTGGGTCTTGAACCGCAAGTTTTCTGCGAATCTAGCTTCACACAAAGCCTTGACCGATATTTGGCTACCGTGGGTCTTCCCCGCGGGTGGAGCTTATGCGTCATACTCCGTGACCTTTCATTAGTTTACTAGATAGAACCCTACTCTCATAGATTGCGATGTTTCACAATCAGACTTATATAGGTGTGTTCTTCGAAAGATGTTCTGGAGGACAACATCTCTACTTACATGAGCCACTTGGAACACATTAAGGTATACATCAACCTGCCATGTAGATTTAGGAGAGTATTGCATCTTCATGGAATGGTATTATTAATAGTAAGGATACTCTCCTCTCAGTTGACCAATAGCTTGTCTTCCACATCTAATTCACGGGATCTCCGATCACATAGACTAGGTTACCACTATGAACAACTCATATTGTGGGTCTCATACCCATCTCCCTCGTTGCATTATCTATCACATTTCATGATAGACCCTTAGTAAAAGGATCTACCAGATTTTTAGACTTTTGGATTTGGATATAATCCAATGCAATTACTCCAGAGTTTTTCATTTTCCTGACAGATTTTAACCTTCTCTAAACGTGTCTTGATGACTTCATGTTATCCTTTGAGCTGCTCACTTTCGTGATCACATTTTGATTATCATAGTTCATAAGGATACTCGGTACAGGTTTCTCAACTACCGGCAAGTCATTCAAGAGCCAACGAAGCCAATCCACTTCGATCGTAGCTATATCTAGTGATGTGAGCTCTGCTTTCATTGTTGACCTCGTTAAGATGGTCTGCTTGCAAGATTTCCAAGAAACAGCGCCACCTCCATGAGTGAATACATATTCGCTCGTGGCCTTTATCTCATCAGCGTCTGAGATTCAGTTTGAGTCACTATACCATTCAAGCACCTTTGGGTGCCCGGTGTAGTGAATTCCATAATTTGAAGTGCCTTTCAAATAACGCAAAACTCTCTCTAGAGCTTTCCAATGCACATCTCCTGGTTTTGAGACAAACCGACTCAGTTTGCTAATAGCAAAAGAGATGTCGGGTCTTGTAGCACTGGCTAAGTACATAAGCGAGCCAATAATCTGAGAATATTTCAATTGATCTCTAGCAATTCTTAGCACGCTGGCATCATATGGTGTTGGAGAGGGCTTGCAGTCACTATAGCCAAAGTGACTCAAGATCGTTTCCACATAGTGTGATTGAAGCAATGTAATCCCATCATCATCGTCTCTCAACAACTTGATGTTCAGAATGACATCGGCCACTCCTAAAGCCTTCATCTCAAAACAACGAGATAGGAAATCCTTGACCTCCTTAATAATATTCAAATTTGTTAGGAAAATTAGTACGTCATCAACATACAAGCAAAGGATAACTCTCTCGCCCCCACCATGGCGATAGTATACACATTTGTCAGCTTCGTTCACAACAAAGCCTGTAGCTGTTAAAGTTCTTTCAAAATTTTCATGCCACTGCTTGGGTTCTTACTTAAGTCCATACAGAGACTTGAGCAACTTGCACACTTTTCCTTCCTGACCATCTATTACAAACCCATTTGGTTGTTCCATATAAATTTCCTCATCAAACTCTCCATTTAGGAAAGCAGTCTTAACATCCATTTGATGAACAAGAAGACCATGTGAGGCAGCTAGTGAAAGTAGAACTCGAATAGTGGTCAATCACGCCACAAGTGAGTAAGTATCAAAAAAGTCTTCACCTTCCTTTTGGGTATAACCCTTAGCCACGAGCCATGACTTATACTTTTTGATAGTACCATCAGGCCTAAGCTTCTTCTTGAATACCAATTTGCAACCTATAGGCTTGCACCCATAGGGACGATCGGTTATCTCCCAAGTTTCATTCGCTAAGATGGAATTTATCTCACTACGAACCACTTTCTTCCAGTAGTCAGCATCTTCATATGCATAGGCCTCTGAAATAGAACTGGGAGATTCATCTATTATATAGAGAAGAAAATCATCACCAAAGGATTTTGCAGTCCTCTGTTTCTTGCTCCTAGTAGGAGCTTCATTTTTCTCCTCCACGGGCTTTTCAAAGTGTTCCATCGAAATGGTAGGTTCAGTAATTGTAATTGATTCTTGATTCGATGAACTAGGCATCTCCTAAGTAGATGAGGTAGCCATATCCTTCATGGGAAAGATAGCTTCAAAGAAAGTCACATCATTCGACTCCATGATTGTACCGACATGCATGTTAGATACCTCAGATTTTACAACTAAGAATCTATATCCAATGCTATGAAAAGTATATCTCACAAAAACACAATCCGCAGTATTTGGTCCTAGTTTGCGTTTCTTTGAATTTGGCACATTGGCTTTCGCCCAACAACCCCAGGTTCGTAGATAAGAGAGATTTAACCTTTTCTTCTCCCATTCCTCGAATGGAGTTATCTCTTTGTTCTTTGTGGGAACTCGGTTTAGGACATGACATGCAGTCAATATTGCCTCCCCCCACCATGCCTTGGATAGACCCGATGTGTCTAACATGGCCAAATCAGTTAGAGTACGGTTCTTTATTTCGGCCACCCCATTTGACTGAGGTGAATAGGGAGGCGTCCTCTCATGGATTATACCATGTTCAGCACAAAAAGTATCAAATTCATTGGAAAAAATACTCTCCACCACGGTCGGACCTAAGCCTCTTGATTTTATGATCAGGTTGGTTTTCCACCTCAGCTTTATAGATCTTGAAAAAGTTCAAGGCCTCATCCTTAGATTTCAGAAGATACACATGGCAGTATCTAGTGGAGTCATCAATCAACGACATGAAATATTTCCTTCCACCTTTTGTCAAAACACCATTCATTTCACATAGATCTGAATGTATGAGCTCTACTGGTGCAAGATTTCTCGTTTCTGCAGTCGTGTGAGACTTACGAGGTTGCTTAGCTTGCACACAAACTTGACACTTAGATCCCTTGACAGTGGTGAAACTAGGGATTAAGTTCAATTTGGCTAGTCGCGACATGCAACCAAAGTTAACATGACAGAGACATGAATGCCACACATTTGATTCACTATTGTTGCAAACATGATTAACAACTTTATTGCAAACATCTGACAAGGATAAACGAAACAGGCCTCCTGACTCATAGCCTTTGCCAACAAACGTTCCATACTTGGATATTACAAATTTATTTAACTCGAAAAAAAAGCTTGTAGCCATCTCTACACAGAGGAGATCTGATAACAAGATTTTTATTGACGGAGGGGACATAATGCATGTTCTTCAACCGCATGATCTTCCCCAAAGTAAACTTCATATTGACCGTGCCAACACCACGAACATAAGCACTTGAATCGTTGCCCATCAGCATGGTGGAAGTCCCTGCGGTATGATAAGATGAAAACATAGAAATATCATCGCATGCATGCACATTAGCACCCGTGTCAATCAACCAATCAGGAGAATGACATACTGAAAGAATAGTGGGAAATATACCATACCCATCATCCTTCATGTCAGTGTCTCCAATGACAACATTAACGGTCTTGCCGCCTTTCCCAAGATGACGCTTGTCATAGCGATTTGGGCAACTAGGAGCCCAATGATCAGGATCTCCACACACATGACAAACACCTTTTTTTTGTCATTCTTCTTCTTGAAGTTAGTGTGTTGTACAACCTTGTTCTTCTCATCAAACTTTGCTTTACCATCAAACTTGCCCTTGTTCTTGAACTTGTAGGACTGGAAGTTTTTCTTCTATACCAGATTGGCACTAGATCCTCCCTCAATACCTCAAGCACGTTGCAACCTCTTGAGCTTGCGTTGTTTTTCCCTTGAAGAGGAAAGGGTGATGCAAAAGTAGCATAAGTATTTCCCTCGGTTTTTGAGAACTAAGGTATCAATCCAGTAGGAGACCACGCGCGAGTCCCTCATACCTACACAAACAAATAAGAACCTTGCAACCAACGTGATAAAGGGGTTGTTAATCTCTTCTCGGCCACTTGCAAAAGTGAGATCTGATAGAGATAATAAGATAAATATTTTTGGTATATTTGTTATAGATTTAAAAGTAAAGATTGCAAAATAAAAGTAAAGTAAAGATAAGTAATTGATGGAGGATTGATATGATAGAAAATAGACCCGGGGGCCTGTAGCGACCAGACCTCAAACAGTCTGATCTCTGTGCATCAGTGTCATCCCTGGATCAGTAATGCTGACACGCACAGTACTTGAAGGATTTATAATAGAGTAGCAATCACACACTTATTACATCGATAGTTCCTACGATGAACTTATTACAATAAAAATGGCTGAAGGCCATCTAACACGATAACAGCGGAAGGCTTGGAAGATAAGTGAGTCCATAAACTCCAACGGCATCACTGAGTATAGAACCACGACCTAAAAGGCACCTTACTCGTCGTCTGAAAAGTCTGCAACATGAACGTTGCAGCCCGAAAACGGGTCAGCACATGGAATATGCTGGCAAAGTAACACAAGCGAGCAATGAAAGTAAAGCTATACTATATGCAATATGGCTGGTGGAAAGCTCTATGGTTACAGTTTTTGCGTAAAGACAATTTTTCCCTACTTCAAAGGAATAGATTTTAATTAACTATCATGGTAGTTGAAACATCATTGAGAAGATAGACATCCTCTCAACCCCAATTAAAGTTCATCATTAAACCCAACAATATTAATTTACAGTAACATGATGACATTCACATGATAATTCAAGTACTAGATACTCAAGACGTCCATAACCGGGGACACGGCTAATCATGATCAGTTTGTACACTCTGCAGAGGTTTGTGCACTTTTCCCCACAAGACCCGATCTCCTCCGTTAGATTTCTCGCACTGCATCATGTTTGAGAAACGGATGACCGAGACACAGTCTTTCAGAAGCGCTAGCCCTTCCCCGGGTGGACCGTACCAACCTACATCCCCTACATCTGCTAGTCCACCACTGTAAGAGTTCGCACGACTTACTCATACTATGCTAGAGCCCATAATAGCATTGTGGCTGCACACGGAAGTTTCTAGTTTGAATAATCTCATGATCCCTTTGAGCCTGGGTGGCGGTCCGAAAAAAACAGGCAATCCCTGGATACCCAGATGCCTCAATCCACCCAGATGTGTATTAATGTTGCCACCTTAAGTTGAACCATTAATTAATAAACTCACATCTGTCATGGATACACTCACCCAATCCACGTCTACGAGCATAGCATGGCCTAACAGCAAACGTAGAAGTAACTCCCAAAGGTTTGAATGTAATGCAGGTAATAGGTACTACCTCAATCTACTTCCCAGTCCCACAAGTTAATTGATCCTACTCATGCAATGTGTGAGGGGTTGACTAATGCAATGAAAACTGGGTAGTTGGAAGTATGATCAAAGTGTTACTTGCCTTGCTGATGATCCGCAAAACCTAGAGATTCAAAGTAGCAAGCGGCGCACTCCGGGTACTCTATCGCAAACAAACAAACACACAATAAGTACTTAACTAATGCACGGGTAAAACTCAAATAAAAGATCTAATCAGAAAGTTCAACTTAAGAACTCCGGTTTGCAAAAGAACCAACAAAAGAAAGCAACAAAAGACAAACGGCGAAAGAGAAAACAACTACCGAACCAATCTGGATCTAAGTCCAAATTTAGCAGAGGCAAACGCTTGAGCGACTAGGTTAAACGAAAAGAGAATTTCGAGTTGAAACTCCAAGCGCTTGAATCACCTGATTCCGATAAACGAGCGAAAAGTTAAACTAAAACGAAGATCGGATCAAAGATCGCGATCAGAAAATAACTGCGGAAAAAGAAAACTAAAACAGCTTAACGAACGGACGTTCGTCAGCTGAGACTAAACGACGAATTCGTTCGTTAGGACGAATGAACGGGTGAACGTTTACTACTTAACTAAACCAGAAAATAAAAACAGAAAACCGATCTAATAAAACCGATCTAATAATAAAAAACGACTAGGGTTCTAAAAAAACCAACGGTCTTCTAAAGAAAACCGGCGACGGCTACCTCGTCGGAACAGGCGGCGGCTGGCGTCGCGGCGGCGGGAGAGGGGGCGGCTGCGGGGTGGCGGCGGGCAGCGGCGGCGAGGGCGGCGGCGTCGCGGCGGCGAGGGCGGCGGCGTCGCGGCGGCGGGACGGGCTGGCGTCGCGGC
>LR738709.1:301797755-301839143 GCA_902687465.1 Secale cereale
TATATATATATATATATATATATATATATATATATATATATATATATATATATATATATATATATATATATATATATATATATATATATATATATATATATATATATATATATATATATATATATATATATATATATATATATACACACACGTCGGCGCTAAAATAACTCTAGAAAATAAAATAAAATCTAGAAATTGCCAAAACAAATTTTCACCGTCTAAATAAAATATTTAGAACAAGATGAACATTTTCTTGGCACTAAAATGCATTTTTTTTAAAACATGCAATTTTTCCTAATTCAAATAAAATCCAAATAAACTCCAAATAAAACTTATTTGATATTTTTATTAAATCTTCCGTATTTCTTTATTTTGGGAGAGTCATTTTACTCCCTCTCTCATAATTTTTTGATAGAAATACTTGAAGATAAAATAAATAAAATCAAACGATCCTATTTTCAAAATTTGAGAAACCTCAAATATGAAAATTTAGAAATCCCCAACTCTCTCCGAGGGTCCTTGAGTTGCTTAGGATTTTCTTGGATCACCAAAAGCGAGAAAAATGTGATGTGCATGATGATCTAATGTATAACATTCCAAATTGAAATTTTGGGATGTTACAAACCTACCCCCCTTAAGATGAATCTCGCCCTCGAGATTCGGGTTGGCTAGAAAATAGGTGAGGGTGGTCCTTGCGTAGATCATCTTCTCGTTCCCAGGTGGCTTCTTCCTTGGTGTGGTGACTCCACTGAACTTTGCAAAACTTGATAACCTTGCTGCGGGTAACTCTGCTCGAAAATTCGAGGATCTTAACAGGCTTCTCCTCGTAGGTCAGATCACTGTCCAACTGAATTGCTTCCAGGGGTACTGTGTCTCTAAGCGGTATATCGGCCATCTCCGCATGGCATTTCTTAAGCTGCGAAACGTGAAACACATCGTGTACTCCTGACAATCCTTCAGGCAATTCCAATTTGTAGGCAACCTCTCCCATGCGTTCCAAAACACGGTAAGGTCCCACAAATCTAGGGGCTAGCTTTCCTTTAACTCCGAAACGTTTGACTCCTCGCAGTGGCGATACTCTCAAGTATGCTCTGTCTCCGATCTCATAGGATATCTCCTTGCGCTTCGAGTCTGCATAACTTTTCTGTCTAGACTGAGCTACCTTCAGTCGGTCTCGAATCAACTTCACCTTTTCCTCAGACTCTTTGATCAGATCTGGTCCAAACAACTGTCGGTCTCCAACTTTGTCCCACGACAACGGAGTCCTACATCTCCTTCCGTATAACGCTTCGAAAGGGGCCATCTTCAAACTGGCTTGATAGTTGTTGTTGTAAGAAAATTCGGCATACGGCAAATTGTCGTCCCAACTAGATCCATAATCTAGTGCACAGGCTCTCAGCATATCCTCCAAAATCTGATTGACTCTTTCAGTCTGTCCATTTGTCTGCGGGTGAAAAGCTGTGCTAAACTCTAGCCTGGTACCCAAAGTTTCATGTAAATGATTCCAGAACTTTGAGGTAAACTGGGTTCCTCTATCTGATACGATGCTCCTCGGAACTCCATTCAGACATACGATTCAGGTCATGTATATCCTTGCCAACTTTGCACTGGTATAGGTAGTCTTTACGGGGATGAAATGAGCTACCTTTGTTAACCGATCGACTACGACCCAAATTGAGTCATAGCCAGAACGAGTTCTGGGTAGTCCCGTAATAAAATCCATACCTAGCTTATCCCACTTCTATTCGGGTATTGGCAATGGTTGTAACAATCCTGCCATCTTCTGATGCTCTGCCTTCACTCTCTGACATACATCACAAACTGCTACATACTCCGCAATATCCTTCTTCATACCGGTCCACCAGAAAATGTCCTTCAAATCCAAATACATCTTAGTATTTCCTGGGTGAATCGAGTATGGTGAATCATGGGCCTCCTGTAGAATCAACTTCCTGATCTCCGGGTCATTAGGCACATAAATGCGGTCCTCAAACCATAAGGTGTCGTGTTCATCCTCACAAAATCCTTTAGCTTTTCCTTCGCTCATCCTCTCCTTTATAGAGGCAACCTCCTCGTCAGTTTTCTGAGCTTCTCTGATTTTATACATCAGGGTAGACTGGATTTCTAGTGTTGCTATGTAGCCTCTTGGAACTATCTCCAAACGTAGTTCTCGTAAGTCCTTGGCTAACTCCTTTGGAAATTCTTCCGTCATTAGGGTATTGACATGGCTCTTACGGCTTAGCGCATCGGCTACTACGTTAGCCTTTCCAGGATGATAATGCAATCTCATGTCATAGTCCATAATGAGTTCCAGCCATCTACTTTGCCTGAGATTCAACTCCTTCTGAGTGAATATATACTTCAAACTCTTGTGATCCGTACATACTTCACCATGGTTTCCAATGAGAAAATGTCTCCATGTCTTCAAGGCATGCACTACGGCTGCTAACTCCAAATCACGAGTGGCATAGTTCAACTCATGAGGTTTCAGTTGTCGTGAAGCACACGAAACTACTCTTCCTTCCTGCATAAGAACTGCTCCAAGTCCTCGACGTGAGGCGTCGCAGTACACCTCATAATCTTTACGTTGATCTGGCAGAATCAACACAGGTGATGAGACCAAACGTTTCTTTAACTCCTGGAAACTGGCCTCACATTCTTCTGTCCAACTGAACTTGGTGTCCTTCTTTAACAACTCCGTCATTGGCTTTCCAATCCTTGAGAAATTCTCAATAAATCTCCGGTAGTAACCTGCAAGTCCAAGAAAACTCCGGATCTCTCCAACTGTTGTCGGTGCTTCCCAATGGGTCACAGTGTCCACCTTGGCGGGATCTACTGCTATTCCTTCTCCAGATATAACGTGTCCGAGAAATCCGACTTCCTTCAACCAATATTCACATTTGCTAAACTTGGCGTATAACTGATGTTCTTGGAGCTTCTCCAATACCAAACGCAAATGCTCTGTATGCTCCTCTTCATCCTTCGAGAAGATCAATATATCATCTATGAACACTACGACGAACTTATCCAAATACTCCATAAACACTTTGTTCATCAGGTTCATAAAGTATGCCGGTGCGTTAGTCAGACCAAAAGACATAACGGTATACTCGTACAACCCGTACCTGGTGGTAAAGGTCGTCTTAGGTATATCCTGCTCTCGGATCTTCAATTGATGGTACCCTGATCGCAGATCGATCTTGGAAAATACCTTAGCTCCTTACAATCTATCGAACAGATCATTGATCATCGGCAATGGGTACTTGTTCTTGATCGTTACTTCATTCAATCCTCGGTAATCAACAACCATTCTTAACGATCCATCCTTCTTCTCTACTAGAAGTACTGACGAACCCCAAGGCGAAGAACTTGGGCGTATGAATCCTTATCCAGTAACTCCTTAATCTGTTTCTTAATTTCCTCCAAATCATTTGTGGGCATCCGATATGGTCTCTTAGAAATCGGCCCAGTGCCTGGCAAAAGCTCAATCAAAAACTCTATATCTCTGTCAGGTGGCATTCTTGGCAGTTCTTCTGGGAATACGTCAGGGAAATCCTTCACCACTGGTACTTCCTCCTGAACAACTCCTGATAAGGAATTTAATTTGTTCCTCTTCGACTCATGCCGGGATACATACTTGATCCTTCTTCCTTCTGGCGTAGTAAGCAAAATGGACTTACTGGCGCATTCAATATTCCCTTCATACTTAGATAACCAATCCATGCCTAATATCACATCCAATCCTTGAGATTCCAATACTATTAGGTCCGAAGGGAAAATGTAGTTACCAATCCTCAATGGCAACTGATCACACGATAACTTAGCCATATACTCCGCTCCTGGTGAGGTTCCTAACATGGGCGACCTAAGGGCTTGGGTTGGCAGCTTATACTTATCCACAAATCCCCTTGAAATGTATGAATGTGATGCACCAGTATCGAAAAGAACGAGTGCAGTAAAGGACTTAACTAAAAACTTACCTATTACTGCATCTGGCTGAGCTTCAACCTCCTCCACGCTAACGTGATTCACTTGTCCTTTGTTGAAGGGGTTGGGCTTCTTCGTGGCGCTTCCATTGTCGTTCCCATTCTTAGCTTCTGGGCAGTCAGTGGCATAATGTCCATTCTTCCCGCACTTGAAACAAGTGACATGGCTGAAATCCTTCTTGGTGGGTGTGGACGGTGTAGGGCGGCTCTGGTTACCATTTGCTCCATTTCCATTTCCATTCTTAGGGCCATTATGATTGTGCGAGCTACCTCCTCCATGGGTATGCTGAAACTGTCCTACCATTTTAGGGGTAAAACGGGGCTTCTGCTGTGCTCCAGAATTATACTTTCATTGCCCATACTTCCTCTTGCGACTTTCAATCTGTTGATGCTTCCTTTCAATCATTAGGGCGCGATCAACCAGCTCCTGGTAGTTATTGAAAGTTGTCACCATCAACTGTACACTCATCTCATCATTCAGCCCTTCCATGAATCTCTCCTGCTTAGCGACATCTGTGGCCACATCATCTGGGGCATAATGAGATAGGGTACTAAACTCATCCACGTACTGAGCCACAGTACGGTTGCCTTGGCGCAAATTGCGAAACTCCTGCTTCTTCATACTCATAGCTCCAGTTGAGACATGGGCGGTACGAAAAGCTTGCTGAAACTGATCCCAAGTCACATTGGCTATGGGGTAAGTGGCTGTGTAATTCTCCCACCATGATGCGGCTGGTCCAGACAACTAGTGTGCGGAAAATCGCACCTTCTCAGCATCCGAGCAATTGGCGGTGGTCAAATCCCTTCCAATCTTGCGTAGCCAGTCATCAGCCACTATTGGTTCGATGTTGCTAGCAAACACAGGTGGTTGCAACCTTAAAAAACGTGTCAGGTTGTCCACGGGTGGTGGCGGTGGAGGGTTGTTGTTGTTGTTCTGGTTGTTCTGAGTATTCTGGACAAGAAGTTGCATCAGGGTGTTCTGCTGCTGGATCAACTGAGTGAGCTCAGGGGGAAACTCAAATCCGGGCTCACGTCTTGGAGGCATCTGATGGGTGTAGAGGGAAGAGATTAGAATAGAAAAGAGGTCTAAGGGAAAATCACTACCCATATGCTCATGAGGAAAACACACAATTTATCACACCAAAATCAATATCAAACAAGGGCTTACACGGATGTAATCGTTACAAAAGTGTTCTAAGTCTACTAAATGGAAAAAAAAACTACTAGTCAAGGGAAGGTCTTCTAGAAATTTTGGTCGACAGAGGATTCCATGATATCTGCTCCAGCTTCATCTTCATAGTCTTCATCCTTGCTGTCATCGGGTTCCGAATCCGTGTCGTCGATGATAATGTAGTCTTCGGGTGGAATCTCCTTGGGTTCTTCTTCCTCGTCTTCTTCTCCCATGAGTATCCCTAACTTCCGTGTCAAGTCATCATTCTTCTCCACAAGTATTTGCATCTCCTCCTCGTATCCGTCGCGTGTAGACTTGAGTTCTTCCTCTAGCTCCAAATCCTATTTAGGGCTTTCTTCAAATCTATCGTCCCTGCACACATCTGGTGCTCCTGGCGACGAATGTGATGGTTCAACCCCTGGATGAAGGCTGCAATGGATCTATCCTTCTGAATGCTGATCATATCCCAATTCTCATCCCGGCGTCCACAAATCTAGTAGATGGTGTCCTTTAGCTCCTGCTTATAGACTTCTCCAATCCTTCCCATAGCGATGTGGGCTGCCATGCTCCTGCCTAGGCTCCATGTAGGCGCATTAAAAGAAAATGCTATGAGTGCGGTGACGGGCTTGAACGTCCTTCCTGGAACTTGAGCTTGAATCAACCAACACTCCTCCTCAGGTAGAGTGGCATTGTAGGTTCCGGTGAAACTTGGTAGTCCAATGTTTAGATATCTGGTGACTTCCTTCAGGTGTCGTCCAAATGGTGTATCGTCATCCGGCTGCATGAACTTGTTCTTTGCATCCACCATCCTAAAAGCGTAGAAAAGATGAGGAGTCAGAAAAGAGAAGAGTGAATAGTGCTCTAGGGCTTTAGCTTAGTGGTCGTGTCCTAAAGTCAGCGTGTGCTCTGATACCATCTTGTAGCGACCAGACCTCAAACAGTCTGATCTCTGTGCATCAGTGTCATCCATGGATCAGTAATGCTGACACGCACAGTACTTGAAGGATTTATAACAGAGTAGCAATCACACACTTATTACATCGATAGTTCCTACGATGAACTTATTACAATAAAAATGGATGAAGGCCATCTAACATGATAACAGCGGAAGGCTTGGAAGATAGGTGAGTCCATCAACTCCAACAGCATCACTGAGTATAGAACCACGACCTAAAAGGCACCTTACTCGTCGTCTGAAAAGTCTGCAACATGAACGTTGTAGCCCGAAAACGGGTCAGCACATGGAATATGCTGGCAAAGTAACACAAGCAAGCAATGAAAGTAAAGCTATACTATATGCAATATGGCTGGTGGAAAGCTCTATGGTTACAGTTTTTGTGTAAAGCCAATTTTTCCCTACTTCAAAGGAATAGATTTTAATTAACTATCATGGTAGTTGAAACATCGTTGAGAAGATAGACATCCTCTCAACCCCAATTAAAGTTCATCATTAAACCCAACAATATTAATTTACAGTAACATGATGACATTCACATGATAATTCAAGTACTAGATACTCAAGACGTCCATAACCGGGGACACGGCTAATCATGATCAGTTTGTACACTCTGCAGAGGTTTGTGCACTTTTCCCCACAAGACCCGATCTCCTCCGTTAGATTTCTCGCACTGCATCATGTTTGAGAAACGGATGACCGAGACACAGTCTTTCAGAAGCGCTAGCCCTTCCCCGGGTGGACCGTACCAACCTACATCCCCTACATCTGCTAGTCCACCACTGTAAGAGTTCGCACGACTTACTCATACTATGCTAGAGCCCATAATAGCATTGTGGCTGGACACGGAAGTTTCTAGTTTGAATAATCTCATGATCCCTTTGAGCCTGGGTGGCGGTCCGAAAAAAACAGGCAATCCCTGGAATACCCAGATGCCTCAATCCACCCAGATGTGTATTAATGTTGCCACCTTAAGTTGAACCATTAATTAACAAACTCACATATGTCATGGATACACTCACCCAATCCACGTCTACGAGCATAGCATGGCCTAACAGCAAACGTAGAAGTAACTCCCAAAGGCTTGAATGTAATGCAGGTAATAGGTACTACCTTAATCTACTTCCCAGTCCCACAAGTTAATTGAAACTACTCATGCAATGTGTGAGGGGTTGACTAATGCAATGAAAACTGGGTAGTTGGAAGTATGATCAAAGTGTTACTTGCCTTGCTGATGATCCGCAAAACCTAGAGATTCAAAGTAGCAAGCGGCGTACTCCGGGTACTCTATCGCAAACAAACAAACACACAATAAGTACTTAACTAATGCACGGGTAAAACTCAAATAAAAGATCTAACCAGAAAGTTCAACTTAAGAACTCCGGTTTGCAAAAGAACCAACAAAAGACAAACTACGAAAGAGAAAACAACTACCGAACCAATCTGGATCTAAGTCCAAATTTAGCAGAGGCAAACGCTTGAGCGACTAGGTTAAACGGAAATAGAATTTCGAGATGAAACTCCAGGCGCTTGAATCACCTGATTCCGATAAACGAGCGAAAAGTTAAACTAAAACGAAGATCGGATCAAAGATCGCGATCAGAAAATAACTACGAAAAAAGAAAACTAAAACAGCTTAACGAACGGACGTTCGTCAGCTGAGACTAAACGACGAATTCGTTCGTTAGAACGAACGAACGGGTGAACGTTTACTACTTATCTAAACCAGAAAATAAAAATAGAAAACCGATCTAATAAAACCGATCTAATAAAACCGATCTAATAATAAAAAACGACTAGGGTTCTAAAAAAAACCAACGGTCTTCTAAAGAAAACCGACGGCGGCTACCTCGTCGGAACAGCCGGCGAAGGCGGCTGGTGTCGCTTCGGCGGGCGAGGGCGGCGGCTGCGGGGTGGCGGCGGGCGGCGGCTAGCGGCGGCGAGGGCGACGGCGTCGCGGCGGCGGGACGGGCTGGCATCGGCGGCGGTGGTTGAAAGGGGGTGCTAGCTTTATATAGGAGGGGGGTGGCTGGCTTGGGGGAGGGGCAAGCCATGGCGGCGGCGGTGGCAGAGTCCGACGCGGCCACGGGCGACGGCGCGGGGAAGGCGGCGCGGCGGCGGGCCTGCTTGGCTAGGCTTCGGCCCAGTCGGGTCGGGTCCCCCTAGTTTTTTTTTATATGTACACGCCGACGCTAAAATAACTCTAGAAAATAAAATAAAATCTAGAAATTGCCAAAACAAACTTTCACCGTCTAAATAAAATATTTAGAACAAGATGAATATTTTCTTGGCACTAAAATGCATTTTTTTAAACATGCAATTTTTCCTAATTCAAATAAAATCCAAATAAACTCCAAATAAAACTTATTTGATCTTTTTATTAAATCTTCCGTATTTCTTTATTTTGTGAGAGTCATTTTACTCCCTCTCTCATATTTTTTGATAGAAATACTTGAAGATAAAATAAATAAAATCAAACGATCCTATTTTCAAAATTTGAGAAACCTCAAATATGAAAATTTAGAAATCCCCAACTCTGTCCGAGGGTCCTTGAGTTGCTTAGGATTTTCTTGGATCACCAAAAGCGAGAAAAATGTGATGTGCATGATGATCTAATGTATAACATTCCAAATTGAAAATTTGGGATGTTACAGGGCAATATGTTTCACTAGTGGCTTCTGTCATGATAGCAGTTTTCTACGGTGGGTGAACAAATTACTATCGAGCAATTGATAGAAGAGCGCATAGTTATGAGAATATCTAGGCATGATCATTGTATATAGGCATCACGTCCGTGACAAGTAGACCGAAACGATTCTGCATCTACTACTATTACTCCACACATCGACCGCTATCCAGCATGCATCTAGAGTATTAAGTTCATAAGAACAGAGTAACGCCTTAAGCAAGATGACATGATGTAGAGGGATAAACTCATGCAATATGATGTAAACCCCATATTTTTATCCTCGATGGCAACAATACAATACGTGCCTTGCTGCCCCTGCTGTCACTGGGAAAAGACACCGCAAGATTGAACCCAAAGCTAAGCACTTCTCCCATTGCAAGAACTACCAATCTAGTAGGCCAAACCAAACTGGTAATTCAAAGAGACTTGAAAAGATATTTAAATCATGCATAAAATATTTCAGAGAAGAATCAAATATTGTTCATAGATAATCTTGATCATAAACTCACAATTCATCGGATCTCGACAAACACATCGCAAAAAGAATTATATCAAATAGATCTCCAAGAAGATCGAGGAGAACTTTGTATTGAGATCCAAAGAAAGAGAAGAAGCCATCTAGCTAATAACTATGGACCCGAAGGTCTGTGGTAAACTACTCACAACTCATCGGAGAGGCTATGGTGTTGATGTAGAAGCCCTCCGTGATCGATGCCCCCTTCGGTGGAGCTCCGAAACATGCCCCAAGATGGGACCTCATGGGTACAGAAGGTTTTGGCGGTGGAATTAGGGTTTCGTGGTGCTCTCGGATGTTTTCAGGGTATGTAGGTATATATAGGAGGAATAAGGATGTCAGGGGAGCCACGAGGGGCCCATGAGGGTGGGGGCGCGCCCCTGCCCTCGTGGCTGCCTCGTGTCTTTCCTGGCATGTACTCCAAGTCTTCTGTGTTGTATTTGTTCCAAAAACGACTCTCCCATAGGTTTCATTCCGTTTGGACTCCGTTTGATATTCCTTTTCTGCGAAACACTGAAATAGGCAAAAAAAACAATTTGCACTGGGCCTTGGGTTAGTAGGTTAGTCCCAAAAATAATATAAAAGTGTATAATAAAGCACATTAAACATCCAAAACATATAATATAATAGCATGGAACAATAAAAAATTATAGATACGTTGGAGACGTATCAAGCATCCCCACGCTTAATTCCTGCTCGTCCTCGAGTAGGTAAATGATAAAAACAGAATTTTTGATGTGGAATGCTACCCAACATAATTCTCAATGTAATTTTCTTTATTGTGGCATGATGTTCAGATCCGAAAGGTTCAAGACAAAAGTCTATATTGACATAAGAATAATAATACTTCAAGCATACTAACAAAGAAATTATGTCTTCTCAAAATAACATGTCCAAAGAAAGTTCATCCCTTCAAAATCATATAGTTTGGCTATGTTTCATCTTCGTCACACAAAATACTCAAATCATGCACAACCCCGGTTTCATCCAAGCAATTGATTCATACTTAAATTTTTTCCAACTCTTTCAACTTTCACGCAATACACGAGCGTGAGCCATGGATATAGCACTATAGGTGGAATAGAGTGGTGGTTGTGGAGAAGACAAAAGAGGAAGATGGTCTCACATCAACTAGGCGTATCAATGGGCTATGGTGATGCCCATTAATAGATATCAATGTGAGTGAGTAGGGATTGCCATGCAACGGATGCACTAGAGCTATAAATGTATGAAAGCTCAACAAAAGAAACTAAGTGGGTGTGCATCCAACTTGCTTGCTCACGAAGACCTAGTGCATTTGAGGAAGCCCATCGTTGGAATATACAAGCCAAGTTCTATAATGAAAATTCCCACTTGTATATGAAAGTGACAAAACAAGAGACTCTCTATCATGAAGATCATGGTGCTACTTTGAAGAACAAGTGTGGAAAAGGATAGTAGCATTGCCCCTTCTTTTTTTGGGTCTTCCTTTTTATTTGGCCTTTTTTTTCTTTGGGACAATGCTCTAATAATGATGATCATCACACTTTTATTTACTTACAACTCGATACTAGAGCAAAGTATGACTCTATATGAATGCCTCCGACGATGTACCGGGATGTGCAATGAATCAAGAGTGACATGTATGAAAAATTATGCATGGTGGCCTAACCACAAATACGATGTCAACTACATGATCATGCATGGCAATATGACAATGATGAAGCGTGTCATATGAACGGAATGGTGGAAAGTTGCATGGCAATATATCTCGGAATGGCCATGGAAATGCCATGATAGGTAGGTATGGTGGCTGTTTTGAGGAAGGTATATGGAGGGTGTATGGTACCGGCGAAAGTTGGGCGGTACAAGAGAAGCTAGCAATGGTGGAAGGATGAGAGTGCGGATAATCTATGGACTCAACATTAGTCATAAAGAACTCACATACTTATTGCAAAAATCTACAAGTCATCAAAACAAAGTACTACACGCATGCCCCTAGGGGAAGGGTTGGTAGGAGTTAACCATCGTGCGATCCCACACAAAGGATGACACTCAATGAAATACCTCATGCTTCAAATTTGTCACGCAACGATTACCATACGTGCTTTCTACGAGACTTGCAAACCTCAACACAAGTATTTCTCAAATTCACAACTACTCTACTAGCATGACTCTAATATCACCATCCTCATATCTCAGAACAATCATCAAGTATCAAACTTCTCATAATATTCAATGCACTTTATATGAATGTTTTTATTATACGCATCTTGGATGCCTATCATATTAGGACTAATTTTATAACCAAAGCAAATTACCATGTTGTTCTAAGAGACTCTCAAAATAATATAAGTGAAGCATGAGAGATCAATAATTTTTATAAAATAAAACCACCACCGTGCTCTAAAAAGATATAAGTTAAGTACTAGAGCAAAACTATCTAGCTCAAAAGATATAAGTGAAGCGCATACAGTATTCTAATAAATTCCGATTCATGTGTCTCTCTCTCAAAAGGTGTGTCCAGCAAGGATGATTGTGGTAAAATAAAAAGCAATGACTCAAATCATACATTACGCTCCAAGCAAAACACATATAATGTGGTGAATAAAAATATAGTCTCAAGTAAAGTTACCGATAGACGAAGATGAAAGAGGGGATGCCTTCCCGGGGCATCCCCAAGCTTAGGCTTTTGGTTGTCCTTGAATTTGACCTTGGGGTGCCTTGGTCATCCCCAAGCTTAGGCTTTTGCCACTCTTTGTTCCATAGTCCATCAAATCCTTATCCAAAAACTTGAAAACTTCACAACAGAAAACTTAACAGAAAATCTCGTGAGCTTCGTCGGTATAAGAAAACAAACCACTACTCAAAGGTACTGTAATGAACTCATTATTTATTTATATTAGTGTTAAACCTAATGTATTCCAACTTCTCTATGATTCATACCCCCCGATACTACTCATAGATTCATCAAAATAAGCAAACAACACATGAAAAACAGAATCTGTCAAAAACAGAACAGTCTCTAGCAATCTGTAACTTTCGAATACTTCTGTAACTCTAAAAATTCTGAAATAAATTGGTGGACATGAGGAATTTGTCTATTAATCATCTGCAAAAAAGAATCAACTAAAAAGCACTGTCCAGTAAAAATGGTAGCTAATCTCGTGAGCGCAAAAGTTTCTGTTTTTTACAGCAAGATCGCAAAGACTTCACCCAAGTCTTCCCCAAGGTTCTACTTGGCACAAACACTAATTAAAACACAAAACCACATCTAAACAGAAGCTAGATGCATAATTTATTACTAAACAGAAGCAAAAACAAAGAAAATAAAATTGGGTTGTCTCCCAACAAGCGCTATCGTTTAACGCCCCTAGCTAGGCATGACACAAGAATAGATCTAGGAATTGCTATCTTTGGTAGGCAATCCATAAGTGGCTCTCATAATAGATTCATAAGGTAATTTGATTTTATTTCTAGGAAAGTGTTCCATGCCTTTCCTTAACAGAAATTGGAATCTAATATTTCCTTCCTTCAAATCAATAACTGCACCAATCGTTTTAAGGAAAGGTCTACCAAGAATAATAGGACATGTTGGATTGCAATCTATATCAAGAATGATGAAATCTACGGGCACATAATTCCCATTTGCAATAATAAGAACATTATTAATCCTTCCCATAGGTTTTTTAATGGTAGAATCCGCAAGACGAAAATTTTAAAGAAAAATCATCAAGTTCATGGAAACCTAACACATCACACAAAGTTTTTGGAATTGTGGAAACACTAGCACCCAAATCACACAAAGCATAGCATTCATGATATTTAATCTTAATTTTAATAGTAGGTTCCCACTCATCATAAAGTTTTCTCGGGATAGAAACTTCTAATTCAAATGTTTCTTCATAAGATTGCATTAAAGCATCAACTATGTGTTTGGTAAAGGCTTTATTTTAATTATAAGCATGAGGAGAATTTAGCACGGATTGCAATAAGGAAATACAATCTATTAAAGATCAATTATCATAATTAAATCCCTTGAAATCCAAAATAGTGGGTTCATTGCTATGTAAAGTTTTGACCTCTTCAATCCCACTTTTAACAATTTTAGCATCAAGATCTTACAACTCTGAATCATTGGGACGCCTTTTAACTAAAGTAGACTCATCTCCAGTCCCATCTTTATCAAGATTCATATTAGAAAACAAGGATTTAATAGGAGACACATCAATTACTTTTAGATCTTCATCTTTATTATCATGGAAACTATAAGAACACGCTTTCACAAAGCAATCTCTTTTAACATGCATCCTAGCGGTTCTTTCCTTGCACTCTATGGAAATTCTCATGGCTTTGAGAGACTTATTGATATCATACTTAGGTGGGATAGATCTAAGTTCAAAGAATCAACATCAAGAGAAATTCTATCCATGTTCCTAGCCAACTCATCAATCTTAAGCAATTTTTCTTCAAGCAAAGCATTGAAATTCTTTTGTGAATTCATATTTTTTTTAACACTAGTCTCAAAATCAGAGGGCATCTTATTAAAATTTCCATAAGAGTTGTTCTAGGAATTACCATAATTATTGGAGGAATTACTAGGGAAAGGCCTAGAATTAAAGTTTCCTCTATATGCATCGTTACCAAAATTATTCCTACCAACAAAATTCACATTCAAAGATTCATTATTATTCTCAATCAACGTGGACAAAGGCATATCATTAGGATCAGAAGACACACTCTTAGTAGCAAATAATTTCATAAGTTCATCCATCTTTCCACTCAAAACACTAATCTCTTCAATAGCATGTATTTTTTTACTAGTAGATCTTTCTGTGTGCCATTGAGAGTAGTTAACCATAATATTATCTAGGAGTTTAGTAGCTTCTCCTAAGGTGATTTCCATGAAAGTGCCCCCCCGCGGCTGAATCGAAAAGATTTCTAGAAGCGAAATTCAAGCCAGCATAAAAGTTTTGTATAATCATTCAAAAGTTCAAACCATGTGTAGGGCAATTACGTATCATTAATTTCATCATCTCTCAGGCTTGTGCAACATGCTCATGATCAAGTTGCTTAAAATTCATAATATCGTTCCTAAGAGAGATAATCTTAGCGGGAGGAAAATACTTAGAGATAAAGGCACTTTTGCACTTATTCCATGAATCAATACTATTTTTAGGCAAAGAAGAGAACCAAGTTTTAGCACGATCTCTAAGCGAGAAAGGGAATAGCTTTAATTTAATAATATCATTATCTATATCTATTTTCTTTTGCATATCACACAAATCAATAAAGTTGTTTAGATGGGTAGCGGCGTCTTCACTAGGAAGGCCAGAAAATTGATCTTTCATAACAAAGTTTAACAGAGCAACATTGATTTCACAAGATTCAGCATCGGTAATAGGAGCAATCGGAGTACTAATAAAATTATTATTGTTGGTATTGGAAAAGTCACACAATTTGGTATTGTCTTGAGCCATAGTGATGAACAAGCAATCCAACACACAAGCAAACAAGAAGCAAGCAAAAAGAGGCAAACGGAAAAAGGGCGAATAAAACAGCAAGGGTGAAGTGGGGAAGAGGAAAACGAGAGGCAAATGGCAAATAATGTAATGCGAGGGATAAGTGTTTGTGATGGGTACTTGGTGTATGACTTTTGCGGTGATCTCCCCGGCAACGGCGCCAGAAATTCTTCTTGCTACCTCTTGAGCTTGCGTTGTTTTTTCCTGGACGAGGAAAGGGTGATGCAGCACAGTAGCGTAAGTATTTCCCTCAGTTTTTGAGAACCAAGGTATCAATCCAGTAGGAGACCACGCGCGAGTCCCTCGTACCTACACAAACAAATAAGAACCTTGCAACCAACACGATAAAGGGGTTGTCAATCCATTCTCGGCCACTTGCAAAAGTGAGATCTGATAGAGATAATAAGATACATATTTTTGGTATTTTTTATTATAGATTGAAAATTAAAATTGCAAAATAAAAGTAACGTAAAGATAAATAGTTGATGGAGGATTGATATGATGGAAGATAGACCCGAGGGCCACAGGTTTCACTAGTGGCTTATCTCATGATAGCAGATTTCTACGGTGGGTGAACAAATTACTGTCGAGCAATTGATAGAAGAGCGCATAGTTATGAGAATATCTAGGCATGATCATTGTATATAGGCATCACGTCCGTGACAAGTAGACCGAAACGATTCTGCATCTACTACTATTACTCCACACATCGACCGTTATCCAGCATGCATCTAGAGTATTAAGTTCATAAGAACAGAGTAACGCCTTAAGCAAGATGAAATGATGTAGAGCGATATAAACTCATGCAATATGATGTAAACCCCATCTTTTTATCCTCGATGGCAACAATACAATACGTGCCTTGCTGCCCCTAGTGTCACTAGGAAAGGACACCGCAAGATTGAACCCAAAGCTAAGCACTTCTCCCACTGCAAGCACTACCAATCTAGTAGGCCAAACCAAACTGATAATTCGAAGAGACTTGCAAAGATATTTAAATCATGCATAAAATATTTCAGAGAAGAATCAAATATTGTTCATAGATAATCTTGATCATAAACCCACAATTCATCGGATCTCGACAAACACACCGCAAAAAGAATTACATCAAATATATCTCCAAGAAGATCGAGGAGAACTTTGTATTGAGATCCAAAGAAAGAGAAGAAGCCATCTAGCTAATAACCATGGACCCGAAAGTCTGTGGTAAACTACTCACAACTCATCGAAGAGGCTATGGTGTTGATGTACAAGCCCTCCGTGATCGATGCCCCCTCCGATGGAGCTCCGGAATAGGCCCCAAGATGGGACCTCACAGGTACAGAAGGTTGTGGCGGTGGAATTAGGGTTTCATGGTGCTCTTGGATGTTTTCAGGGTACGTAGGTATATATAGGAGGAAGAGGGACGTCACGGGAGCCGTGAGGGGCCCACGAGGGTGGGGGCGCGCCAACCCCCCTGGGCGCGCCCCTGCCCTCGTGGCCGCCTCGTTTCTTCCCTGACGTGTACTCCAAGTCTTCTGTGTTGTATTTGTTCCAAAAACGACTCCCCCGAAGGTTTCATTCCGTTTAAACTCCGTTTGATATTCCTTTTCTGTGAAACACTGAAATAGGCAAAAAAACAGCAATTTGCACTGAGCCTTGGGTTAGTAGGTTAGTCCCAAAAATAATATAAAATGTATAATAAAGCCCATTAAACATCCAAAACATATAATATAATAGCATGGAACAATAAAAAATTATAGATACGTTGCAGACGTATCACACGTGTGTCCTTTGCTCTCGCCTTTTCTTCCACATTAAGAGTACCAATGAGATCCGGAATGGAAAACTCCTGCCTCTTATGCTTCAGTAAGGTAGCAAAGTTCCTCCACGAAGGAGGAATCTTAGAGATGATACCCCCGACAACAAACTTTTCCGGTAGCATGCAATTGAAGTGCTCACGTTCTCTAGCAAATGACTGTATCTCATGAGCTTGCTCAACCACGGAGCGCTCTTCAGTCATCCTGTAATCATAGAATTGCTCCAGGATGTACAACTCACTGCCGGCATCCGAGACCCCAAACTTGGTCTTGACTGCGTCCCACATATCTTTTCCATTATCAATTGACGCATAAGCATCAACTATGTTCTCACCAAGAACACTCAAGAGAGCAACCCTAAACATGATATCCATTTTCAGAAAAGCTTATTCCTGTTGAGCATTATAATCTCCTTCATATTTGCCAAGAGTGGCGTCGTAGCAGCTAATGGTTTGAAACCATAGAACGGCTCTCACGCGTCACCTCTTATAATGGATACCCTCAAACACAAGAGGTCTCATGGAAGCAGCAAAACCACTTGGGGTAAATTGCCTATAATAAGGTTTTTGGATTGTTTGAAATATGAGCAATTTACCAAGTGATTTTATTAACATAAATACTAGATAAAGCATGACTAATATAGAAGAGATAAAACAAGTCATGCGATCTAACAGAGAGAAGGTAAATAGTATATACATATATAAACTAGAACCAAACATATCTAGGGCAGACACTAGTGTTAGAAACTGAAGCAGAACCTCAAACAGAGAGTATGAGAACATACGCAGCAGGAGCAGAAGGCCCGATCTTGGGTGCAGTGTCCTCGCCAGCCATGTCGTAGAAGAGGTTGTCGACGTCAGGAAAGAAGTCGTCGTCGGGGAAGTAGTCGTCGTAGTCCGGGGAGTCCGTGCGAAGAAGTCAGTAGTCGCGCAAAGCGCTCCCCAAAAACCTTATCACCCTTCTCCCGTACATGACTCAAAGTGGTCCGGTTTCGGAGGCCTACTGTCCGGACCTGTGGTGCACGCCGCAAGCCGGGATGAGGAAGATCGTAGCGGCAGCGCAGTGCTCGGGAACTTTGTGGCGAGAGAAGAGGATCTTCTGGTGTGTCTCTCTGGAGAGGAGCGACCTCCCTTTTATAGGCACAAAAGAGGAGGCGAGAGGCTGCGCCGGGAGCCGAAGAGAACGAGGAGATGAAACGAACAAACAGCAGCCGAAGGGTGCAACGATCGTATTCAATGTCCACTACAACAAAAACTTTCAGCTCCCGCGTGACCTTTCGTATACCCGTCGTGCGTGGCAAAAATTAGATATCGGCTCAGCTCATTCCCACAACCCGCGGCGCGTCGTGACGAGGCGTGGCGGGCGGCGGAGGAGGAGCGCGCGTGGATGTCCCTCTTGTTCTCATGCTCATACAAGTGGGAAAGAACCTCCCTTATAAGGAGGTCCAACTCCCTCTAAATAGCAATGTGGGACTAAACTTTAGTAGTGCCCGTTGCCTTGCATGAATGGGCTAAGTGGGCCTCTAGGATTTATTAGGAATTTCTGAAATTATTATTGGGTTGTCCATAAGTAGATAAAATTCCAGCAGCTTCATCGACGGTTCTTCTTCCATCTTCATCTCCGGGATGGATGTGGTCTTCTTGACCCGTTTAGCGACTTCCTATCCACATTCAACTACGTCAGGCCGGCTCAGGGAGGAGTGGCAGCGGGGTCGCGCCATCGACATGGTCTGGAGGTTGAAGACGAAGGGCATCTCAAGGATTTGGTTGTAATTTTTGTTTTTGTTGAGGTTCTTTGTACTGTCTGGTGTTTCTTTTAATGCTAGTGTCTTTTTTGTAAAAGGAAAGAAAAATATACCCTTCTTAGAATTAAAAGACACATTTGTTAATATATTTTTTTTGAAATTTATAAGTGGCAACCGTGTGGCAGATTGCAAAACTGCCACATGCATCCTACACCGTCAGTTCCGGCCGCCCTCCTCCTTCCTTTCCCGCGCGTCCTCCGATCTCCTTCCTATCCTCGCGATCTCCTTCCTTTCCCGCACGTCCTCCGATCTCCTTCCTTTCCTCGCGATCTCCTTCCTTTCCCGCACATCCTCCGATCTCCTTCCTTTCCTCGCGATCTCCTTCCTTCTTCCAGATTTTTGGGCAAAAATAATGCTTGAATTGGGATTTGATCTCTGGTCTGCAGGTAATCAATGAAGGAAGCTAACCACCTCGCCTATGACACTCATTGTTGAACAAGCTAAGGAAAATACTGTTTTTGACATGTTTTGCCTTTAATATTTTAGGACTAAAAAACTTTTGTTTCACCTATCAAACCTGGCACATACACTTTTCCCGTGGTAAATTCTTCATCACCACCACGATAAATGACCCACCACCAACATGATAACTTTTGTATACCACGCGGTAAATTATGTGTAAGTAGCATGGTCATAAGCATTGAAGGCGTGATAACTTTGGTGAAAGAATCGTGGTAACTTTGATCATTGAGAAGAAATTTGTTGAACCCCGGCCCTCGGTAATTTCTGTAAATAGCACGATAACATTCACACCATAGACTTGATATTTTAGATACAAACATCATGGTAACTTTAACCATTGGGGAAGAAAAATGTGAAAAGATACCAGATAATTTATGTGTCAATAGATGGTAATATACGCAACACACATCTCATAACTGTGGTAGAAACACCATGGTAACTTTGACCATAGGGAAGATTTTTTTTTAAAGATACTCCGGTATCTTCTGTGTAAATAGCATGAAAACATATGCACCGCGATAACTAAACGCCGTGATAAGTTTTGACCATGGAGGTAAATTTTGCTGAAACATAACCCTGATAAATTTTATGTAAATAGCATGATATTTTAAGCACTACGGGCTTGATAGGTTACCTAGAATCATCATGATATCCTTTTGTCCTGAGAAAAAGTTGTTCAAAACATTCCCGATAATTTTTGTGTGAATAACATGATAATATAAGCACCGCGTAACCGATAACTTACAATATGAACATGATGGTAACTTTTTATCAAAGGAAAACAAGTTGTTAAAAACATACACTCTCCTCGCGGGGCCTCTTAGATGAACACAACATATGATGTGCCACGGAAAAGCCACATAATGTTTAGTGCCATGAGGGGCACACGTGCTCATGGGTTGACCCAGAAAAACGGCCCACTTTGACCCACTATAGGCGTGATAAGTTACGCAAAAACATCGTGATAATTTTTGACCTATGGAAAAAGTTACCAAAACACACCCAGGTTTTGAGTTGTAAGTATCATGATAATATACGAACTGTAGACCCGGTAACTGATGTACAATCCCCCGTGGTAACTTTGACCAGGGGTGAGATTGATGTACACATACCCTGATAACTTATGTGTAAGTACCACAATATTTTACACATCGAAGACCTTATAACTTGTGTACAAAACACAGTAGTAAGTTTGAAAGGGGTGTAGTTGTTGAAACATAGTACTTGGTAAGTTCTATGTAAATAGCATGGTAACTGACGCAACACATGCCTGATAAGTTGCATGCCAATACCATGGTAACTTTGTCCCGAGGAAAAATCGTGGTAATTTTCTATACTTTTTGTAGTAAGGCAATAGTAAAGAAAAAGGATCAAAACGATTAGTTTCTTTAGTTTGAGCAACCAATACCTAAGGGTGTGTTGTAGGGTGGAACCCTAGGTGGAGATATTTCACGAAGTGGAGGGGAATCCCCAAGAACAAGAGGAGCACAAAGGGAAGAACACAATAGAAACACTCAAGAACAAGTCCAATCACACATCCACTAGACTCACAAACACATGAGATCCACAAGGTACAAGAACAATCAAAGGGAAATAAGATACATGGTAGAGTTCATCCCAATCCTATGAGGAGAGAGGTCTTGATAATCCACAAGGATTCTTCTCCCTTGGGAGGTCTTGCATCCACTAGGGATCTTCTCCAAGGTGGAGATCTTGGCCTCCAATGGAGTAGTCTCTCTCTCAAGAGGAGAAGGTAGGAGCAAAGCTCACATACAAATGAGCTATCATATTTGCTAACCCTAGAAAGGAGGTGGAGGTTGTCAGACCCAAGATGCGATTCTATCTCGATCACGTGACACTTACGTGATTGAGGCACAACCGCATTTCGGGCGCTTAGCAAGATGGATATCATTACATCGTACCATTACATACATACATAGGGGATACAACAATACATACAATAATCAGAGTACAACAACATCAATACAAGTATCCGACTACGGATACAAACAATAAAAGCACAAAAGACATCCATCTGCTATCCCAGGCTGCCGACCAGGAGCCTAACCCAAGACTGAAGAAGAAGAAGAAGAAGAAGAAAGAACTCCAAACAACGATCAACGCTCTCACGTCAAGACATCGGAACCTGCACCTGCAACTGTTGTTGTAGTATCTGTGAGCCACGAGGACTCAGCAATCCCATAACCATGGGTAACAAGACTATCAAAGCTTAATAGGTAGGAAGAGGTAAAGTGGTGAGGTTGCAGTAGCGGCTAAGCAAAACATATGGTGGCTAACTTACGAGTACCAGAATAAGATGAGCATCTACGCAAACGGTTGCAACAGAGGTGATCGCTAAAGATCCTAACTACATACGAGTCAAACATAACCCCACCGTGTTCTCTTCTCAAAGTGAAAAGAGACAGTCGCGGTTACTCACACAGTTGTGTGTTTTACTTCGGATCCTCTGACAAGTTTTCTACAACCGGACATTAACAAATTCCAATCTGCCACATAACCGCGGGCACGGCTTTCGAAAGATTATAACCCTGCAGGGGTGTTCCAACTTAGCCCATCACAAGCTCTCACGATTAGCTGAAGTGATAAATATAATATCATCACTCCTTATCTTAGGGAAAATCCGATCAGGCTCGGCATCCCGGTGCACAAGACATTTCGACAATGGTAAAACAAGTCCAGCAAGACCTCCCGGCGTGCCGACACCCTGATGGTAGCCGCGCGCATCTCGTCTCAGGCCACGTCCGGATGAGCGCTACGTACAGATACCGAAGACCCCAGCGAACTGGGTAGTATCCGCAAGTGACTCTAGTTTGGGACCAACACCATCAGCACTGGCCCCCCCTGCTATGTAGAATTAAGAAACTCCAAGGAGCGTCCCCCTTATGCAAATTAATTAATTAATTAAGTTATTATTATGAGGCAAATAAAACCAATGTTGGGCCTTGCTGGAGGAGTTTTATTCAAAGTCGAACTGTCAAGGGGTCCCCATTTCACCCATCGTGTAAGGAACGCAAAATCAAGGAACATAATGCCGGTTTATCGGCGCCTAAGGTGGCATGAGTGGAACAAAACACCGAGCAAAAGGCCAAGCCTTCCACCCATGCCCAGTATATAGGTGTGTTAATAATAAATATAGATATTGTGATATATCCAACAACAAGTTCCCTCCTGGAACGATCTTCATCTTCACCTGCAACTAACAACGCTATAAGAGGGGCTGAGCAAGCGGGTAACATAGCCAAACAGTGGTTTTGCTAGGAAGGTTTCAAAGGTTAGAGGTTTCATGGCAACAAGGAGAGGCTAACATAAAAGATGGGTAGCGCGACATGTAACGATAGCATCGAGACCACTAAGCATGGCAATGATAGTAAAGGTATCCAAGGGTATGATCATCTTGCCTGAGATCCCTCAAGGAAGAGGAACGGTTCCGTGAAGAAGACGGAGAAGAATCCTTGAAGAAGACCCACGAGTAGACGATCGAATCCTCACAACGCAACGGAACAAGCACTAACGAAAAGAAGCAAGCAATACGGTAAACAAGCCACTCAAGAACATAACAATATGCACTACCAAGTATGATGCAAAACAAATCTACTTATGATGCACAGAAGGTCTACACAGGAAGCAAAACAAGGCAAGGTAGGAAGCACAGCAAAAGCAACCCAAGTCTATATGATGCAATACATGGTAAAGTATGATGCAAGGCAAAACTATACAGGAAGCACAGGAATATAGCACAACAATAAGCATCGGGCAAAATGCTTCAAAACATGATAACAATATGATATTATAAATCTACACAGAAAATCAATCAAGTTTCATATAAGACTTGCTGAAATCGGAGCTACGGGCTAAAAGTTATGCCCGAAACAAGAAACAAGCGAAAGCTGAAAATTTCAGCAACATAGCAACTTCGGAGCACAAAATAATTAAGCTACAGCACTCAAACAACATGGCAAAGGACATGAACACAAACTAGACATATACTACAGCAACTAAGTCCAAAGGTGCACCCCCAAAGGAGTCACGGTTCAATAGCAATGAACTTGGACATATAGAACTTGACAATAAAATTCTGGCAGCAGAATTTTATTGAAACTTTGGAGCAAAAGGTAAACATGCTACAGCCACTTAAATAGACATGTGAGAACATGAATGGAAAGACAACAATATATACTACAAGTAACAATCAAGATCCACTCAAAATCTATCATGGTTTGTCCTAGAGCAGCAAGCAAACATGGCATCGGAACGTTACAGATTCCAGACTTAGTGAAATTTCACTAAGTCCTAAAACAGCAATTTCATCATGGCATCTAAAAGAGCAAGTTTAAGTCATCTCGAAACTAAACATGGCAAGAGGTAAGCACCTCATCAAAGTACACATGATGGTGATTCCGAAACACACAAGCATGCTTCATGGAGATAAACACAACGATTGCAATGAGATCAACAAGATGGCATTTCATAACAAGTGAAATATCATCACAGCCACATAGCACTTTGCAACGAAGATAAACATGGCAAGAATAAATCTATCATGCAACCTATCACATACAACATGTAGATCATGGCAAGACGAACACGTGGACATATCATTTGCATCAATCGGACAAACGAGCTAAAAGATATCACTATGCAAAGGTAACATAAAAACATCACATAACAGCAGTTTATATCACGATGCACTCTTGCAACAGAAAAATAAGCATCTAGATGAACTCAAATATGCATGGCACAAAGGTACAAAGTGTAGAGCACATTCCCACGATCATTTTGACATATCATACACTCAATTTGGACAAGTACACACAAAGTTACAAGCATGCAAAGATGCAACATTAAAACAGTTTTCTGGGACTTAGAGAGAAAAACAACCTCGAAGGAAACGGACACGTCCAGAGGCAGCGGACACGTCCGGATGATTGGGGTCCCACTGGCAGTGGCACAAGAGGAGAAGCTGGACATGTCCGGGCAAGGACGGACATGTCCGTCGGTGGCATGGGCACGGGCCCACCTGGCAGTGACACACGGCGAAGGAGGGGTGGACATGTCCGTGCCAACCGGACATGTCCGGCGTCCAAAGGAGCTCGGGGCCGGCGCTGACGAAGACGAGGCCGCCGGCGAGGGACGGCGGCGGCGGGGTCCGATCCGGCCCGGACCTCGCCGGATCCGGGCGCGGCGGTGACGAGGAGCTCCGGCGGATCGGGGACGGCGGCGAGGGCTGGCTCAGCCACGGCGGCGCGGAGCTCTGGATCGGGGCGAGCGGGCGCGGAGGGAGCTGAGCGCGGGCTGGCGGGTCATCGGAGAGGGTCGGCGGCGGCGGAGAGAGGCCGGGCGGCGGCGGTGCCCGGCCGGAGGAACGCGGCCTCGCGGGGCGGCGAGCTGACGGCGACACGGCGACGGGAGCTCGCGGCGTCGGGAGCAGGGAGACGAGGCGCGGGCGCGCGGCGGTCGCGGGCCTCGGGCCCAGATCGGTCCGGGAGCGGGCTGGCGACGGGCCCCGGTGGCCCGCGGGGAAGTGGGGAGGGAGGCGAGGCCAGGTGGCGCGCTGCCATAGGCCCAGGGGGCGGCTGAGGCTGAGGTGGCCCAATGGGGCGCGGCCACTTGGCAAAAACGAGGTGGCGGCGGCGCTGGGAGGCTGGACGGCGACAAGTGGCGGCGGCGGGTTCGGGCAGCGCTGAAAACGAGGCAGGGCGGCGGCTGGGAGGCTAGGGGAGGAGTTAGGGTAGGTTTAGACTAGGATTAGTCCATTTTAGGCAGGTGGGGGTCTATATATAGCAAAAGGGGTAGGGTTTTGGGGGTTTTGGACGGATCCGGAGCCATTGGATCGTGATCCAACGGCAACGGAGCGAAGGGGAATAAGCTGGGCCTAGGTGGCTGTGAATAGGGGTGTGGGCTGAGTTTAGAAGAGAGGGAGAGAGGCCCGCGGGGGTTTTCGGAGACCGAAAACATCTGACGAATTAACCGGCGACTAGTGCCGCTATATATATCCGTTGGGCTATCAAACGAGTTCCGAATGCGATGAAATTTGGCAGGCGGCCTGTCTACACTATAATAAGACCACATGACAAGTTTCATCCCATTCCGAGAACGTTTTTCGGCCACTCACAAAATAAAATTTCGGAGGCACCGCGGGCGCGTGCGAGTGTGTCTGGGCTCAGAACGGACAACAGAGAGGACGAGGGGACTCAGACGGATGCAAGTTTTGAAAACATGCTGATGCAACACACATGATGACATGGCAAGATGCAACACACAAGCAGATGACAAGGCACTGATAACGAAAAACTGTCTGACACCTGGAGCATCGGTCTCGGGGTGTCACAGAGGTGGTCTATTTATAGTCTAAGCCACGAAGGGGTAAGTGGCGAGGGATACAAGTCCAAAGGTCGACGGTTGCGCACAGGCAGGGCGGTAGTACCGGACCTCGGGCGGTAGTACCGCTTGGGAGCGGTAGTACCGCTTGTAAGCGGTAGTACCGCCCGTTCCAGACTGGACAGGCCATTCTTCTTTCGTCTTTGCTTCCACGCTTCCCTCGCTGATGGTGTAGGTGTTCCTTGGCGCTTGCGCTCCTCCTCGTTGTCCGTGAAGCTCCGACAATACCTATGCATGCACACGAGTGGAGTGTCAAGTAGTATACCATCCTCGAAGGGGTCAAGTGAACACGTGTAAAGGAGAAGATTCACCTTTATGTATGAGAAGTAGATGGCGCACGTGTCACTTGCCAAATGGTCTCTTGACATGGTGATGTCCATAGGATGCTCCGCATCATCCCCTACCCCTTGGGAAAGATCCGACCTCGGATCGAGAGCCAAATCACCATGGGAAAGAGATGGCGTCACCGTGTAGAAGTGGATGATCACCATGGGAAAGATCATGGGTGATGCACTACACAAAACAAGCATGGTAATCAAGTCGTGCAAGCTAGTGGAGCGAAGATGCAACACGCTAGGAGAAGGCATGGCAATCATGTCATGTGAGCAAATAGTGGATATAGGCAATGCACATGACATATCGCAAGCACGGTCACAAATCAAGACCAAAGCATCATAATAGGCATGGTGTGCAAAGGAATCATGGCAATAACAAGTGATATCTCCACCAAGCTTGCAAATACACATACAAGTATGAGAATCAATCATCATGTGTAATGCAAAGCATGGGTCACAAATGCATGGCAAAGGCAAAGGGATTGACATATCATGCAATGTGAACATGACAATATGGGCAAATGATACATAACGGACAATAAGCCATAACCATGTGAGGGCCATGTAGAAGAAATGCGCGAAGTGTTTGCGCAAAAGGAGCGGTGGGAAAGACAATCCACGATATCCCAAGTCATCGTTGCTCTCTAGAACTCTTTTCGTCAACTCATGCTCTCGCGAGGTTGACGAGTAAGTATGGGGACCTACACAAAAGAGACACAAACCAAAGAAATTGTGTGCGTGGTAAATGTACACATCATCCATCATGATGTGTATGTGCACGTTAGAGTTAGCACAAGATAAGCAATGCTCAAAGAAATTTGAGGCACGATAGAGAAATATGTCATCCATCATGAAAGAATAGTTGTCATGTATAGCACGATGGGGACACAAATTAGAGCAAGTATGTGGCACCACAATAGCATTTGCATTCATGGGGAGCATATTGTGCACACAAGTATGAGGATCATGCAATGGATGGGGTGGATCAAAATCTCCTAAAATGTATGAGGAAACTATGGGGGTCTCCTCATGAGCAATATCGGAAACATAATGTGGAGAAGTGGAACAACATTCAAAATAATGCATGTCCGAAGCTAGGTAATCATGGCATGGCATATGATGGATATGATGCAAAGGAAGCATGTCAATATCATCACAAGAAAAACAAATGCCAATAACCATGGGCTTGTCATCTATGCCATAAGTGCAAATTGGGTTTATCTTAATGGCATATGCATAGTTACTATGAAGAGATTGCAAATATGACATATGATTGATCTCATGCATAGCATATGACAAGTCAAGTGGATTGTCAAACATGATGTGACCGAGAGAATTATCACAAGAAATCCTACGCAACATGGCATCCCAACTAAAAGACTCCACATGGCAATCATCAAACTCATCATAAATGGGTAAATCATCGCATGGGGAAATCATACTAGAATGAAGCATGGCAATAGGTGGATCAACATCATGCAAGCAATCAATGTTAACATAGTCCACTAGTGGGACGATATCATCACCTTCACCTTTGTTACCTTTCTCATTCCACTCATGTGGTGTAGGTGAGGTGGGAAATACCAAATGGTGGTCATAATCTTCATCTTGATGGAACCATGTGGGGGGTGCATTATATTCCACCATGGCCATCGTCTTGTCCAATGGTAGGACGAAGTCGTCGAGGATCGGCGCGTCATCAAATGTGGGACCTAGCACCAAATGAGAAGACACAATAGAGGTAGAGCTCAAGTCGTTAGTGTTTAAAGTGGCCTCACATGCCGTATCAACCATCTCACTCTCTCTATGTGGTGGCTCACTCACTCCCTCAAGGTAGGTGCACTCAAACTCACGTATGGTGGAGTCACTCATCTCACTCAAGTGGTGGGGGTTGTGGCTCTCCTCACATGGGAATTGGGGCAACTCGTCATATATGGGGCTAGTGGTGAACTCGCTCTCACTCTCAATATGGTGGCACAAGTCACTCAAGTCATCATACGCCGCCGTGGTCGAAGGGAAAATCCCATGCTCAACCATCTCGTAATCGTCACCGTGGATGAAGGCCGAAGATGGCACATCATCACTCTCGCCTCCAAAGGTGGAAGCATCATCCGTGCTCGTCACCGTGTCGTGCGCCTCCAAAGCGTGGTCCTCGAATGGCTCCGTAGTCGTAGTCGTCGCGGCACCGTCTTGAAAAAGAGTCGAAGTAGACTCGGCATCAATAATGCCACGAAGAGGGATGGTGGTGGAGTCGAACTTGGGAGCGTCATCTTGGAGCTCGTTGGGCTTGGACATCGTGGTGGTACTAGCCTCATGCTCGCCATCTTGGAGTTTGGTCTTCGATAAATGTGCTTGCGGTGGAGAAGTCTTGGCCTTCAGGAGGTCTTGTTCCGCCTTGAGAGCACCAATGTAGTTGTCGTCGAGGGACTTGTAGTTCTCGATGAAGATAGTCTTGGAGATGTCGTTGTCCAATCCCATCATGAAGTAAAACTTCATCCAAATGGGGTCGTCCACGCCGGCTCGTCGCAAGGCATTCTTCATGTCGTTGAAGTACACGTCGATGGACTTGGATCCTTGTATGGTGTTCTCCAATTGGCGTAGAAGTTGTTCCCTGCAGGTGGGAGGCACGAACTCTCGCCGCATAGCTTTCTTCGTCTTGGACCAACTCATGTCGTAGTTCTCCGAAGGTGTGTGAAGCCACCATGTCGACACGTTGTCGTGGAAGTTTCTTGTGGCGCACTTCACTTGATCTTCGTAGGGAACTTGATGTAGCTTGAGGTAGTCGTCCATCTTGCGCTCCCACTCAAGATACTCCTCGGGGTCTTGAGTCCCATAGAAAGGAATCTCGTGGTCGTTGACGAGGTCGTAGTAGCTCGTGGAAGTCGCGGACTTGAGCTTGGGGAGCATCTCTTGAGGTGCGGGTCGGCGAAGATGCCGCAAGTCCGAAGGCGAAGATGCCTTGAAGCCACTTGGCGAAGATGCCAAGGTAGATGGTGAAGCCATTGAGCGGTTGTTGATGTTGAGCTCGTGACCTTCACGTTCTTGTCGTTGATGGTGTCGATGCCAATGTGATCTAGTCATGGCACCGAACTCGTCGTTGTTGTTGTAGACCGAAGTAGACGTGCTTTGCCTATTCATCACAAGACTCGAGTAGATGGTGAGTAGGAAATGAGATAAACAATACCAAGATATCGTTTCCCAAAGTTGAGGATGTATCCCGTTTCACTCAAAGTGAAATGAAAGAATAGTGAAATTGGTACCGGACTTGTTCACTCACACCTACAAGTTAAAGCTTATGGTGGAGCTCGGTGAGGATAGAGGCACAAAATTTTGATGCAAAAAGTTAGTAAGAGTCAATAATGTTGGAAAAGATTCACAAATTCGCAAGTGAAACAAGTAGACCAATAGCAAAATGTGGCACACGGAAACACACACATGGATAGATAAATGGGGTCGTGCAACCAAGGAATGAGCACAAAATGTGGAGTCCACGGAAAACGCTCATGTTGCACAACTCAAGAGAGACGCTAGCACGATTGCTCAATAGGCGGATACGACACTTGTGCACAACCTATAAGATTAAAAATGTATGAACTTGTTATCCCAAGTATGATATGTGTATGATGTTCCCGATGTTCTTCTCAAGATGATCCAAGATGATCGGATATGACAATCTTAAGTGCAAAGTGGTATGATGCTATGGCTCTTGCTTACAAGCTTCTTTGACTTTCTCTTTTTGCTTAAAAGCTTATTTATTTATTTTTGAAGTGGCCACTATGTGAGAAGCACAAACCAAGATAGAAATTGTGTATATGCGGGAACAATCTGTTGGGGATCGTAGCAGAAAATCAAAATTTTTCCTACGCGTCACCAAGATCTATCTATGGAGTAATCTAGCAACGAGCATAAAGGAGAGTGGATCTACATACCCTTGTAGATCGCGATGCGGAAGCGTTGCAAGAACGCGGATGAAGGAGTCGTACTCGCTGCAATTCAGATCGCGGTTGATTCCGATCTAAGCGCCGAACAACGGCGCCTCCGCGTTCAACACACGTGCAGCCCGATGACGTCTCCCACGCCTTGATCCAGCAAGGAGAGAGGGAGAGGTTGGGGAAGACTCCATCCAACAGCAGCACGACGGCGTGATGGTGGTGGAGGAGCGCGGGACTCCAGCAGGGCTTCGCCAAGCACTGCAAGAGACGAGGAGGGAGAGAGGTAGGGCTGCGCCATGCGACAGAGGTCAAAACGTGTTATGGGCAGCCCCAAACCTCACATATATATAGGGGGAAGGGGGGGCTGCGCCCCCTTTAGGGTTTCCCACCCCTAGGGGTGCGGCCAGCCCTAGATCCCATCTAGGGGGGCGGCCAAGGGGGGAGAGGGGGAGGCGCACCACTATGTGGGCCTTAGGCCCATCTGAGCCTAGGGTTTCTCCCCCTTTCCTTCTCTCTTTGCCTTGGGCCTGGTTAGGGGGGCGCACCAGCCCACCTGGGGCTGGTCCCCTCCCACACTTGGCCCACGCAGCCTTCTGGGGTCGGTGGCCCCACCCGGTGGACCCCCGGGACCCTCCCGGTGGTCCCGGTACGCTATCGATAGCGCCCGAAACTTTTCCGGTGACCAAAACGGGATTTCCCATATATGAATATTTACCTCCGGACCATTCCGGAACTCCTCGTGACGTCCGGGATCTCATCCGGGACTCCGAACAACATTCGGTAACCGCGTACATACTTTCCCTATAACCCTAGCGTCATCGAACCTTAAGTGTGTAGACCCTATGGGCTCGGGAACCATGTAGACATGACCGAGACAACTCTCCGGCCAATAACCAACAGCGGGATCTGGATACCCATGTTGGCTCCCACATGTTCCACGATGATCTCATCGGATGAACCACGATGTCAAGGATTCAATCAATCCCGTATACGATTCCCTTTGTCTATCGGTATAGCACTTGCCCGAGATTCGATCGTCGGTATACCGATACCTTGCTCAATCTCGTTACCGGCAAGTCTCTTTACTCGTTCCGTAACGCATCATCCCGTGATCAACTCCTTGATCACATATTGTGCACATTATGATGATGTCCTACCGAGTGGGCCCAGAGATACCTCTCCGTCATACGGAGTGACAAATCCCAGTCTCGATTCGTGCCAACCCAACAGACACTTTCGGAGATACCTGTAGTGCACCTTTATAGCCACCCAGTTACGTTGTGACGTTTGTTACACCCAAAGCATTCCTACGGTATCCGGGAGTTGCACAATCTCATGGTCTAAGGAAAATATACTTGACATATAGAAAAGCTTTAGCATACGAACTACACGATCTGTGCTAGGCTTAGGATTGGGTCTTGTCCATCACATCATTCTCCTAATGATGTGATCCCGTTATCAACGACATCCAATGTCCATGGTTAGGAAACCGTAACCATCTATTGATCAACGAGCTAGTCGTCTAGAGGCTCACTAGGGACATGGTGTTTGTCTATGTATCCACACATGTATCTGAGTTTCCTATCAATACAATTCTAGCATGGATAATAAACGATTATCGTGAACAAGGAAATATAATAATAACCAATTTATTATTGCCTCTAGGGCATATTTCCAACAGTCTCCCACTTGCACTAGAGTCAATAATCTAGTTCACATCGCCATGTGATTAACACTCACAGGTCACATCGCCATGTGACCAACATCCAAAGAGTTTACTAGAGTCAGTAATCTAGTTCACATCAATATGTGATTAACACTCAATGAGTTCTGGGTTTGATCATGTTATGCTTGTGAGAGAGGTTGTAGTCAACGGGTCTGCAACATTCAGATCCCTATGTACTTCGCAAAACTTTATGTCATATCGTAGATGCTGCTACCATGTTCCACTTGGAGCTATTCCAAACTGTTGCTCCATTATACGTATCCGGTATCTCCACTTAGAGTTATCCGGATAGGTGTTAAGCTTGCATCGACGTAGCTGTTTACGTCGAACTCTTTATCACCTCCATAACCGAGAAACATTTCCTTATTCCTCTAAGGATAATTTTGACCACTATCTAGTGATCCACTCCTGGATCACCTTTGTACCCTCTTGCCAGACATGTGGCAAGGCACACATCAGGTGCGGTACTCATCATGGCATACCGTATAGATCCTATGACAAAAGCATAGGGGACGACCTTCGTCCTTCCTCTTTCTTCTGCCGTGGTCAAGTTTTGAGTCTTACTCAACTTCACACCTTATAACTCAGGTAAGAATTCCTTCTTTAACTAACCTATTTTGAACTCCTTCAAAATCATGTCAAAGGTGTGTGTTCCTTTTGAAAGTATCATCAGGCGTCTTGATCTATCTCTATAGATCTTGATGCCCAATTATGTAAGCAACTTTATCCAGGTCTTTCTTTGAAAAACTCCTTTCAAACAACCCTTTACGCTTTCCAGAAATTCAACATCATTTCGGATCAACCATATGTCATTCACATATACTTATCAGAAATGTTGTAGTGCTCCCACTCACTTTATTGCAAATACAAGTTTCTAACAAACTTTGTATACCCAAAAACTTTGATCACTCCATCAAAGTGTATATTCCGACTCCGAGATGCTTGCTCTAGTCCATAGAAGGATCGCTGGAGCTAGCATATCTTTTAGCATCCTTGGGATCGACAAAACCTTTCTGATTGTATCATATACAACCTTTCCTTACAAAAACTGGTAAGGAAACTTGTTTTGTCATCCATCTGCCAGATTTCATAAATGCAGCTAATGCTAACATGATTCCAACGGACTTAAGCATCGCTACGGGTGAGAAAATCTCATCGTAGTCAACTCCTTGAACTTGTGAAAAACTCTTTGCCACAAGTCGAGCTTCATAGACGATGACATTACCGTCCACGTCCGTCTTCTTCTTAAAGATCCATTTATCTCAATGGCTTGCCAGTCATCGGGCAAGTCCACCAAAGTCCATACTTTGCTTCGATACATGGATCCTATCTCGGATTTCTCGGCTTCTAACCATTTGTCGGAATATGGGCCCACCATCGCTTCTCCATAGTTCGTAGGTTCATCGTTGTCCAACAACATGACCTCTAAGACAGGATCACCGTACCACTCAGGAGTAGTACATATCCTTGTCGACCTACGAGGTTCGATAGTAACTTGATCTGGAGCTTCATGATCACTATCATTAGTTTCCTCTTCAACTGTCGTAGGTTCCACAGAAACATCTTTCTGTGTTGCACTACTCTCCGGTTGAAGTGAGGGTTCGACAACCTCATCAAGTTCTATCTTCCTCCAACTCAATTCTTTCGAGAGAAACTCCTTCTCGAGAAAGGACCCATTCTTAGGGACAAACATTTTTGCCCTTGGATCTGAGATAGGAGGTATACCCAACTGTTACCTTTGGGTATCCTATGAAGATGTATTTGTCCGCTTTGGGAGCTTTTCCCGGCTGAAGCCATAAGCCTCGCAGCCCCAAACATTGAGAAACGACAACTACGGTTTCTTGCCAAACCATACGACGTTGTCTCAACGGACTTAGATGGTGCCCTATCTAAAGTGAATGCAGCTGTCTCTAATGCATAACCTCAAAATAACAGCGGTAGATCGGTAAGATACATCATAGACCGCACCATATCTCATAAGGTTCGATTACGATGTCCGGACACACCATTACGTTGTGATGTTCCAGGGGGCTTCAATTGCGAAACAATTCCACAATGTCTTAAGTGATTGCCAAACTCATAATTCAGAAAATATCCCTTGATCAGATCGTAGGAACATGATCTTCTTGTTATGATGATTCTTAATCTTCACTCTGAAATTGTTTGAACCTTTCAAACGTTTCAGACTTTTGCTTCATTAAGTAAATATACCCATATCTACTCAAATCGTCAATGAAGATGAGAAAATAACGATATCCACTACACGCCTTAATTTTCATTGGATCACACACATCAGCATGTATGATTTCCAACAAATCACTTTCCCGTTTCATTGTACCTGAACACGGGATCTTAGTCATCCTGCCCAAGAGGCATGGCTTGCATGTGTCAAGCGATTCAAAATCAAGTGACTCCAAACATCCATCAGCATGGAGTTTCTTCATGCATTTTATGCCAAAATGACCTAAGCGGCAGTGCCACAAGAAAGTGGTACTATCATCATTAACTCTACATCTTTTGGCATTAATATTATCATCATGTGTATTACTATGACCGAGATTCAACAAACCATTGGGTGCATGACCATAAAGGTATTATTCATGTAAACAGAATAACCATTATTCTCTGACTTAAATGAATAACCGTATTGCAATGAACATGATCTAATCATATTCATGCTCAACGTAGACACCCGATAACATTTATCTAGGTTCAACACTAATCTCGAAAATAGAGGGAGTGTGCGATGGTGATCTTATCAACCTTGGAAACACTTCCAACACACATCGTCACCTCACCCTTAGCTAGTCTCCGTTCAGTCCGTAGCTTTTGCTTCAAGTCACTAATAATAGCAACTGAACCGGTATCCAAAACCCAGGTGCTACAAGGAGTACTACTAAGGTACACATCAATAACACGTATATCAAATATACTTTGTTGAAGTTGCCAGCTATCATATCTACCATGTATTTGGGGTGGTTTCGCTACCATGTGACCGTTCCCCTTACAATAGAAGCACTTAGTCTCGAGGTTTGGGTTCAACCATGGGTTCCTTCATCAGAGCGACAACAGGTTTGCCATTCATGAAGTTTCCCTTCTAGCCCTTACCCCTTTTGAAACCAGTGGTCTTGTTAAACCATCAACACTTGATGCTCCTTCTTGATTTCTACTTTTGCGGTACTAAGAACCGCTAACAGCACCGGGATCATCTCCATCCTTTGCATGTCATAGTTCATCACGAAGTTCTAGTAGCTTGGTGATAGTGTCTAGAGAATTCCGTCAACCACTATCTCATCTGGAAGATTAACTCCCACTTGGTTCAAGTGATTTTAGCACCCAGACATTCTGAGCACACGCTCACTGGTTGAGCTATTCTCCTCCATCTTTTTGGCAAAGGAACTTGTCAGAGGTATCATACCTCTCAACACGAGCATGAGCCTGAAATCCCAATTTCAGCTCTTAGAACATCTCATATGTTCCATGGCGTTCAAAACGTCATTGGAATCCCGATTCTAAGCCGTAAAGTATGGTGCACTAAACTATCAAGTAGTCATCAGGACGTGTCTCTCAGGTGTTCACAACATCCATAGACAACATTGTAGGGGTTTGCACATCGAGCGGTGCATCAAAGACGTAAGCTTTCTGTGCAGCAGTGAGGACACTCCTCGGACTACGGACCCAGTCCGCATCCTTGCTTACAATATCTTTCAACTTAGTCTTTCTCTAGGATCGTATTAAACAGGGAGCTACAACGCAGTTATTGGTCTACAACATAATTTGCGAAGACAACTTAGACTATTGTTCATGACAATGAAGTTCATCTAATGAACTCCCACTCAGATAGACATCTCTCTAGTCATCTAAGTGATACATGATCCGAATCGACTAGGCCGTGTCCGATCATCACGTGAGACGGACTAGTCATCAACGGTGAACATCTTCATGTTGATCGTATCTTCTATACGACTCATGTTCGACCTTTCGGTCTTCCGTGTTCCGAGGCCATGTCTGTACATGCTAGGCTCGTCAAGTCAACCCTAAGTGTATTGCATGTGTAAATCTGGCTTACACCCGTTGTATGCGAACGTTAGAACCTATCACACCCGATCATCACGTGGTGCTTCGGAACAACGAACCTTAGCAACGGTGCACAGTTAGGGGAAACACAATTCTTGAAATTTTAGTGAGAGATCATCTTATTCACTACCGTCGTTCTAAGCAAATAATATGTAAAACATGATAAACATCACATGCAATCAAATAGTGACATGATATGGCCAATATCATTTTGCTCCTTTTGATCTTCATCTTCGGGGCTCCATGATCATCATTGTCACCGGCATGACACCATGATCTCCATCATCATGATCTCCATGAAGTCGTCTCGCCAAACATTACTTCTACTACTATGGCTAACGTTTAGCAATAAAGTAAAATAATTACATGGCGTTATTCAGTGACACGCAGGTCATACAATAAATAAGACAACTCCTATGGCTCCTGCCGGTTGTCATTCTCATCGACATGCAAGTCGTGATTCCTATTACAAGAACATGATCAATCTCATACATCACATATATATCATTCATCACATCCTTTTGGCCATATCACATCACACGGCACATGCTGCAAGAACAAGTTAGACGTCCTCTAATTGTTGTTGCAAGTTTTACGTGGCTGCTATAGGTTTCTAGCAAGAACGGTTCTTACCTACGCCAAAACCACAACGTGATATGCCAATTTCTATTTACCCTTCATAAGGACCCTTTTCATCGAATCCGATCCGACTAAAGTGGGAGAGACAGACACCCGCTAGCCACCTTATGCAACTAGTGCATGTCAGTCGGTGGAACCTGTCTCACGTAAGAGTACGTGTAAGGTCGGTCCGGGCCGCTTCATCCCACGATGCTACCGAATCAAGATAAGACTAGTAACGGCAAGAGAATTGACATGATCTACGCCCACAACTACTTTGTGTTCTACTCGTGCAAGATACTACGCATAGACCTAGCTCATGATGCCACTGTTGGGGATCGTAGCAGAAAATCAAAAAAATTCCTACGCGTCACCAAGATCTATCTATGGAGTAATCTAGCAACGAGCATAAAGGAGAGTGGATCTACATACCCTTGTAGATCGCGATGCGGAAGCATTGCAAGAACGCGGATGAAGGAGTCGTACTCGCTGCGATTCAGATCGCGGTTGATTCCGATCTAAGCGCCGAACAACGGCGCCTCCGCGTTCAACACACGTGCAGCCCGATGACGTCTCCCACGCCTTGATCCAGCAAGGAGAGAGGGAGAGGTTGGGGAAGACTCCATCCAACAGCAGCACGACGGCGTGATGGTGGTGGAGGAGCGCGGGACTCCAGCAGGGCTTCGCCAAGCACTGCAAGAGACGAGGAGGGAGAGAGGTAGGGCTGCGCCATGCGACAGAGGTCAAAACGTGTTATGGGCAGCCCCAAACCTCACATATATATAGGGGGAAGGGGGGGGCTGCACCCCCTTTAGGGTTTCCCACCCCTAGGGGTGCGGCCAGCCCTAGATCCCATCTAGGGGGCGGCCAAGGGGGGAGAGGGGGAGGCGCACCACTATGTGGGCCTTAGGCCCATCTGAGCCTAGGGTTTCTCCCCCTTTGCTTCTCTCTTTGCCTTGGGCCTGGTTAGGGGGGCGCACCAGCCCACCTGGGGCTGGTCCCCTCCCACACTTGGCCCACGCAGCCTTCTGGGGTCGGTGGCCCCACCCGGTGGACCCCCGGGACCCTCCCGGTGGTCCCGGTACGCTACCGATAGCGCCCGAAACTTTTCCGGTGACCAAAACGGACTTCCCATATATGAATCTTTACCTCCGGACCATTCCGGAACTCCTCGTGACGTCCGGGATCTCATTCGGGACTCCGAACAACATTCGGTAACCGCGTACATACTTTCCCTATAACCCTAGCGTCATCGAACCTTAAGTGTGTAGACCCTACGGGCTCGGGAACCATGTAGACATGACCGAGACAACTCTCCGGCCAATAACCAACAGCGGGATCTGGATACCCATGTTGGCTCCCACATGTTCCACGATGATCTCATCGAATGAACCACGATGTCAAGGATTCAATCAATCCCGTATACGATTCCCTTTGTCTATCAGTATAGCACTTGCCCGAGATTCGATCGTCGGTATACCGATACCTTGCTCAATCTCGTTACCGGCAAGTCTCTTTACTCGTTCCGTAACACATCATCCCGTGATCAACTCCTTGATCACATATTGTGCACATTATGATGATGTCCTACCGAGTGGGCCCAGAGATACCTCTCCGTCATACGGAGTGACAAATCCCAGTCTCGATTCGTGCCAACCCAACAGACACTTTCGAAGATACCTGTAGTGCACCTTTATAGCCACCCAGTTACGTTGTGACGTTTGGTACACCCAAAGCATTCCTACGGTATCCGGGAGTTGCACAATCTCATGGTCTAAGGAAAATATACTTGACATATAGAAAAGCTTTAGCATACGAACTACACGATCTGTGCTAGGCTTAGGATTGGGTCTTGTCCATCACATCATTCTCCTAATGATGTGATCCCGTTATCAACGACATCCAATGTCCATGGTTAGGAAACCGTAACCATCTATTGATCAACGAGCTAGTCGTCTAGAGGCTCACTAGGGACATGGTGTTTGTCTATGTATCCACACATATATCTGAGTTTCCTATCAATACAATTCTAGCATGGATAATAAACGATTATCGTGAACAAGGAAATATAATAATAACCAATTTATTATTGTCTCTAGGGCATATTTCCAACACAATCTTGTGACACAAGGGATGATATGATGATACCAAGATATGGTATGTATGCAATGGAAGGGCGGATCGCTAATGTGCACAAGTAACGTTGCCGGCAATACTCAAATGGCTAGTCTCGATGGGCAAGTGACGCAAAATGGGCTAGGGGTTAACAATGCAATTGCAAGGGGAATATACAAAGATGTCGTCGAAGTTACCGTCCGATGATGATGATGATGAGATGCGGTGCTCTTGATGTAGACCCGTTCCTAATTAGCCGAAACACCTTAGGAAACGGAAAAACCACAACTCAAAATCTCAAGGACAAATGTCAAATGGTGGTAGCGGACAAGCGGTGGTGGTTGTGTATGATGGGCTATACACGTTGTCGGAGTTGAAGTCACGGTCCCTAAGTAGCCGAAACACCTTAGGAGACACAAGCCACAACTCAAACAAGCTCAACAAAAATGGGTTAAAGTTGGGTTGGCGGAAATGTATAGTGGGCAATGGGTATGCGGAAGTGGTGGTGGTGGTTGATGAAGAAGCAATTGTCCCTAAGTAGCCTAAACACCTTAAGAGACTCAAATCACTACTCAAGCAACCACAAAATGCTATGGGGATCCAAAAGGGTTAGGTTGCGGAAGTCGGTGGTGGTACAGCGGATGATGTGGTGGAGGGCCTAGGCAAACTTGCCAAATTTGACAAAATTCGATGGAGTCAAATGATGATGGTAGTATTTTTGTGGTATGGGGGATGTCAAGAGCTTCAAAACAAGCTAAAGAACGTCAAAATCGGACTCCGGATGAATTAGTTATGGTCAAAACGGTGAAACTCGGAAGGCTGAAAATATGCGGGGCGGTAGTACCGCTTGTAGGGCGGTAGTACCGCTTGTGGTTATAGGCGGTAGTACCGCTTGGAGGGGCGGTAGTACCGCTGGTGTCGGGAAAACTTCGCAGATCGGGATCGGGGAGAATTTGGGGCGGAAATGGATGATTTCGTGGATGGAAAGTGGTGAAACTTGGGGAGATGCTAGATTCACTCGAAACCAAGCAAATCCATGGATCAAATCCAACAAAACCTCATCAAACCAACAAATCACAAAAAAAATTGGGGCTATTTTTGATGGGGATTTTCGAAATTGAGCAAGAACACAACAAAATTAGGCTAGAAAACAAAAAGGTGGGCTTCAATTTCGTGAGAAACCATAGCTCTAGATACCATGATGTTGTAGGGTGGAACCCTAGGTGGAGATCTTTCACGAAGTGGAGGGGAATCCCCAAGAACAAGAGGAGCACAAAGGGAAGAACACAAGAGAAACACTCAAGAACAAGTCCAATCACACATCCACTAGACTCACAAACACATGAGATCCACAAGGTACAAGAACAATCAAAGGGAAATAAGATACATGGTAGAGTTCATCCCAGTCCTATGAGGAGTGAGGTCTTGATAATCCACAAGGATTCTTCTCCCTTGGGAGGTCTTGCATCCACTAGGGATCTTCTCCAAGGTGGAGGTCTTGGCCTCCAATGAAGTAGTCTCTCTCTCTCTCTCTCTCAAGAGGAGAAGGTAGGAGCAAAGCTCACATACAAATAAGCTATCATATTTGCTAACCCTAGAAAGGAGGTGGAGGTGATCTATTTATAGTCTAAGCCACGAAGGGGTAAGTGGCGAGGAATACAAGGCCAAAGGCCGACGGTTGCGCACAGGCAGGGCGGTAGTACCGCTTGGGAGCGATAGTACCGCTTGTAAGCGGTAGTATCCCCCGTTCCAGACTGGACAGGTCATTCTTCTTCCGCCTTCGCTTCCACGCTTCCCTCGCTGATGGTGTAGGTGTTCCTTGGCGCTTGCGCTCCTCCTCGTTGTCCGTGAAGCTCCGACAATACCTATGCATGCACACGAGTGAAGTGTCAAGTAGTATACCATCCTCGAAGGGGTCAAGTGAACACGTGTAAAGGAGAAGATTCACCTTTATGTATGAGAAGTAGATGGCGCACGTGTCACTTGCCAAATGGGCTCTTGACATGGTGATGTCCGTAGGATGCTCCGCATCAGGGTGAGTTGGTTGTGGTGGCGCGCTTTGGTGCCAACGAGGTGTGGGTTCGAATCCCACATGCGCAATATTTTTTTAATCATGTGGTAGACATGAAGAAGTGGCAGTTTTTTCAAGGGTGGACGCGCGAGATGTGCGGGAGAAGCAGCAGGGTCGTTCGGGAGAAGATGAGGTCGAAGAAACGGGAATCGTGTGGTACTTTAAGTGAAAGAAGTAGATGTGTGACAGTTTTGCTTATATGGCACACATGTATCAAATATCACGGTCCAATGCTTGTGGCAATGTGTGGCTAGAGGGCACGTTCGTTGAAAAAAGATAAGAGTACACGTCCACCAGACCACCAGCACAAATAACACCACACTGACAAGTGGATCCTACTCCGACTTCTACCCCACTCGTCGCTAGCCGAGCCGAGCAGCGGCAGGACTGACCGGTAGTTGTGCCGCGCCTGCGTCGCGGAGCGCCTACAGTACTTCTTTGCATATAAAAAACCCTCTGCCCCTGATTTTCCATTTGCAGAATCCTCACTCCGTCCCCAGAGCAGAGAGAGACGCAAGACCGTTCGGGTTTTCGCACGGTCAAACAAGAAGGCGCCGCCCCCAGAAAATCTCCCACCACTCCCCGGCCGGCTGAGCGAGCGACCGGCGGCGGAGCATGGAGGCCAGGTACTCGGAGCTGCGACGCGCGGTGGAGGAGACGGCGGCGGTGGACGCGCACGCGCACAACCTCGTCCACACGGCCTCCTCCCTCCCCTTCCTCCGCTGCTTTTCCGAGGCCGACGGCGACGCGCTCGCCTTCGCTCCCCACTCCCTCTCCTTCAAGGTACTACTGTACCACGCTCTACGGTAACTGACTGACTGACCTCACGCACGCACGCTTGCTTCACGCCGCTGCTATGCGTATCCACTCCCCGGCCGACCATCCTCCACCGCGCTGTCTTGCTTGCAGATCGCTTCTTCCAAAGTCAGATAGTACCAACATTTACAACACCATCCTCTAGTCTAGTGTCTGTGTACGCCCTCCTCTGTTGCTGCCTGCTGGAGCGTCTGCTAGATTGTGTCGGCCATACAGTTAGTTAGGCGTATTAATATGCCCTCTTTTAACAGGGTCGTATACGTGTTGGCCGGTTGATTTACAATAGGCCATGTGCTCTAAATGTTTGTCTAAGATTTTTCTTTTGAGAGCTCTTTCAAGATGGGCCCAAATCGATATGAGCCCTTACATTCCCATGATCCCATGGCTTTTTCTGTGGGGTGGGGGGGGGGGGGGGGGG
>LR738709.1:301839208-301855080 GCA_902687465.1 Secale cereale
GGATGTTGTCAATGATTATGTAGGGCTAGTATGGACTTTCCATTCGGCAAATAAGGAAGTAAATTATAGTGCCATTAAAACATGGAGGAAAATAAGGAAATGTATCATTCTAGTCAATGTGATCGTTGCTTTCCAATCTTCGTTTGGTCACGCTACATTTCAGTAGATCATACACTAATTTTTTTTGTTTTGAAAACAGATCATACACTATTTACGTATATGATGTGGCATATGTAGAAAATGCGCATGAATATACCATGCACGTGTTTAGAGAAACTATACATAAATATGTTGATTATATATTAATCACGTAAGTAATTTAGAGAAACTACTATATTTACGCATATAAAGTATCATTAGACATACTTAAGTACAAACAATGTAAAATTTAAATATTTAAGTGGCGTATCACATGATTTTTATTCTAAATAAAACCGCGGGACGTCGTAAGATTAAGAAAACGCGTACTTCAAGCATAGCTGGTAGTTTTTGGAGGGCACAGATGAAAATGAGTCCATATTTAGTTATTTATACTGTCTATAATGACACCATGTTCGATCCGTTTGTCATTACTGTCGGCAGAATATGCGGATGAATGAGTTCGTCTTTTTCCTTTAACTGGTGGCACGGCAGAGATCGCCAGCTTTATGCCTGCTTGGCCAATCGCCATTGCATGGCGGGGTGCAGTAGACCTTTTGCGCCGTCTATTTGCCCTGCTGTAAGGTGAGGTGAGGTGAGGTCCATTCCATGGATGAGCGTGTGCTTTTAATGGCACGCTGCTGGACCCATGGGAGGTGTTGGGGTTATTTGGCACGCTTCTTGCTTCTGAGCTTAAGATGTTCATGCCACCATGTGATGTGGGCCATTTATTTGTTCAGTGCTCTTTCCATCTCTTACGCACCTGTAACTTTCCCGTGCCTCCAATATCCAAATGCTGCTTTTCTGTCTAGAAATAGGATACTGTTCCAGTTGCTTATTCCATAGTTATTGCGTGGTACTCTCTAAGGATAGATTTTCAGCATCTCATGACATCCTTGCAATATCACTGAATGCAGAGAAGCATCAAGGACATCGCCGCCCTGTACGGCTGTGAAGCCTCGCTTGAGAAGGTGGAAGAGTTCAGAAAGGCCCAAGGGTTGTCATCTATCGGTTCGAAATGCTTCCAAGCTGCCAATATATCCGCCATCCTCGTGGACGATGGCATAACATTTGATAAAATGCTTGAGCTGGAAGCCCACAAGGAATTTGTTCCCACAGTTGGCAGAGTTCTGAGAATCGAATGGCTGGCGGAAACGATTATTAATGATGTGAGTCTCTCTCTGTAGTCAATGATAAAGGCTTTTTTTCGACCGCCCTTGCAATAACTAGATTCTAATCAATGGTAAATGACATTTAAGAATATTTTCTGTACGAATTATTTGAGAAAAAAGTTGCCCGGGATTTATTATCTTTCAGAAAGCTAACTATTTGCATTATCAACACAATGATTGACGTACTTGATATTTTGAACAGAATAACTAGAGTAGTTAAATATCCACGTTTAATTCATTTGTGTGTTAACTTATTCTAATATATCGAGTTAAAGATTATGATTAATTAGTGATGAAATTAGTTACTACTTTCAGGATTCATTCAGTGGATCAAGCTGGACGTTGGACTCGTTCACTGAAACTTTTGTGGCTAAGCTCAAATCATATCCTCCAGATGTTTTTTGGACAAACTAGATTTTTTTTTTCCTTTTTCCTTTTGTTCTTTCAACTACATGGACATCCTTCACTAATTTCTTACAGTTGCCAGCAAAGTTGTTGGGTTGAAAAGCATTGCTGCATACAGAAGTGGCTTAGAGATTGATCCATGTGTTAGCAAGACAGATGCAGAGGATGGTCTTCGTAAGGAGCTAACAGGTGGACATATTTTTTCTACTGGGAGAGAAAAACGTGTAAACGGATAAAAACATGTACCCTATGATTGTAAGATCTATTTTCTGCTTATACTCCATACTTTTCAGGGCAAAGACCTCTTCGGATTACAAATAAGAGCCTCATCGACTATCTATTTACTTGTAGTCTTGATATTGCTGTGCAGTGTCAGTTACCAATGCAGATTCACACAGGGTAATGACTGGCATTTTAGATTTTATGAAAGCACTTTCCTGTCTGGTCATGTCAAGATCTCAAGTATATACATGTTCTACACAATTTCAGCTTTGGAGATAAAGACCTGGACTTGCGGAAGTGCAATCCTCTACATCTTCGTGCTGTTCTTGAGGATGAAAGATTCGCTAAGTGCCAACTAGTCCTTTTACATGCTTCTTATCCATATTCTAAGGAAGCATCCTATCTTGCATCTGTTTACTCCCAGGTTGGAGCCTCGTCTTTGTGCATTTGTTCATCCATTCTGTTTGATTTGTGTTAATCATCATAGACAACCCGCAAACAGGTCTATCTTGATTTTGGTTTGGCAATTCCAAAACTAAGTGTTCAAGGAATGGTGTCATCACTTAAAGAGCTTCTGGAGCTAGCTCCCATAAACAAGGTACCATTCCCATCGTCTGGATAATTGTTTCAATAAAATCATAAGAAGTTATCAATATGAAAACAGATTTGCTTTTCCATGGTGCAGAAAAACTGAACAAATTAATATTCCCCCACAACTCAATTGTGCCACAACGTGTACATTTTTGCCATTGTACTCCTTCCAGTGCCAAAGATTGATATTGTTGACACTGACACAGTCTCCATAACTCTACATTGACTGATGCAATTTACTGATTAGACTTGGTAACATTATAATATTACAAAAATATTTTTAGATGAATACTCATTTTTTCCATGTTTTCATTTGGAGGCCCTCAATATTCATAGAGATATGAGATATCAATAGCCAAAGTTTAGAAAGTTTGACTGCACATATCCGAAAATGTCAATTTTTTTACTGGAAGGAGACTACTAGATACAGAGATTACTGCAGTAAAATATACAGTAGATGTTCTCAAATGAAAAGGTAGCACACATGGTCTAGGATCCAGGTCCAACCAGTTTTCGTTGCTTAGTATACATTACTGTTGACTTTTGGTATTCGAGATTTGAGAGTCTCTCTCTTATTTTGTTCTTGCAATGTATCTAATTTACTATCTTGTCTGAAATAGTTACTCTTAAGTTTCCTTTCTAATAGCACTCTTGATGTATATCTCATTGTCAGTCACATATACATGATATTTTTATTTGTTACCTGTTAACCATTGGCAGGTCATGTTTAGTTCAGATGGATATGCCTTTCCAGAGACATACTATCTAGGTACAATAATCAGTTTTAACTCTTTCATAAGATGACGAGAGATCATTGCAAGTCAGTACGTACAAGTTATATTATCATAAATCAAGTAGTTCAAATAGTATCCTCTCATGGTAAGAAAACAAACTTTTGGACCAATAAAAGGACAAAAGAACAGACAGATTTGGCACAAGATATACCACCTCTGTTCCAAAATACATGATTTCCTAGAAAAGTGTACAGTCAACCTTTTCTATCATTGACAACTAATTAACAAAAGGTTGTTTAGAATTGTTAGGTAACAACTGTGCCATTAGATTTGTCATGAAAAAATAATTTCAAAATATTTTTTACTAACATATCTATATGGGAAATAACGTCAAGTTAAATCTTGAAGACCGCACCCATATCTAAAATGGCATGTATTTTGTAGTGGAGGGAGTATATAAATAAGTAGTGCAGACAAGGAAAGTTATCCAAAACGCACACGAGAGTGTCCATTTAGTTGTTGATTTTAAGTGATGATATATAGTTTGTACTGATTTGCAGGTTCAAGAAGGGCGCGCGATGTTGTTTACCGTGTCCTATCAGCTGCATGTGAAGATGGTGATCTTAGCATTCGGGAAGCTATTGATGCGGTTGAGGACATCTTTAGAAGAAATGCATCGGATCTGTACAAGTTGAACGTTGCCAATGGGTCAATTCACCAGAAAACTATGATAGCTGACAGTAGGATAGCATCATCTTGTGTTGAGCAAGATGTGCTCTTTGTTCGGATCGTCTGGAATGATGCTTCAGGTCAACATAGATGCCGTGTAAGCACATCTTTCCAAGCATATGCTACGTTGTTAACATTACGTGATGTGGTTTTCTCACTGATCATTTCTCTCTTTTTTGTGTGGACCAAACGTGCTCTGTTAGAAGATTGTCTTAAATAAACTACCAAGTAGACACAATAGTTAGCATGAACTTTGTTTGAAGATTGCCTACAAGTTGTTCCATTTCAATAGATGGTCAACTTAGCATGTATAAACTACAGATAATTGCATGGTGTAGTGTGTGCGTGTGTGACTGGTGACGGTCAGCTTACCTGCCTGAACAACGGCATTGTTTTTAGGATTGCTAATACGAAAGCCAATTTTGAGAAAATAGAACTTCGCTTTCAGGTTGTCCCAGCCGGAAGGTTTTATGAGATTGCAAGGAATAAGGGTGTTGGCCTGACTTTTGCATCAATGGGAATGACTTCCTTTTGTGACGGCCCAGCTGATGGGACAAACCTTACTGGTGTAGGCGAGATCAGGCTCATGCCAGATATGTCAACACTTTTGAGACTCCCATGGTAAAGTTAATTCATTTAGCGTTTTCTCTGTACTTCATTTTTTTTTAAACTTATGTACTTTGTATTGGACCATCCCTTAGAATCCCATAGCTTGGTATTATATATGAATAATTTCTTGTTTGTTAACAGTAGGTCAATTCTCTGAATTTATTAAGGCATCTTTGAACTAATGATAGTTTACTCATGTTGCAAGGTCAACACGTGAGGAAATGGTTATAGCTGACATGCAAATTAGGCCTGGAGAAGCCTGGGAATACTGTCCTAGACATGCCTTAAGAAAAGTCACAAAAGTTCTGCTGGATGAATTTAATGTGGTAAGAATAAATCCAGAATTTTGCCTACATAACTTTGTTAAGGTCATGTTTGTCTCGTGGGTTCTGTATGTGCACTAGTTTTTGTATTTATGCTTAGTTGTTTGTTCTTTGTAGACAATGAAGTCAGGTTTCGAGAATGAATTTTATCTCCGCAGAAAATTAGTAAGGTAGCTTTTCCTGACTCTGCAAAATAAATTATGTTAAAGGCCACGTTGTTCTCTATGTGACCCAAATCAGAAAACTCTACAGTGAGGGACATGAGCGCTGGGTTCCATATGATAATACTCCCTCCGTCTCAAAATAAGTGACGCAAAAATGACTCAACTTTGTACTAAAGTTAGTACAAAGTTGAGTCACTTTTGCGTCACTTATTTTGGGACGGAGGGAGTAGCAGTTACTGCTCAACCTCATCATTTGATGGTGCCTCATCTATACTACAAGAAGTGTATTCTTCTCTTAAAGCGGCAAATATTGTGGTTGAGCAGGTAAGAAGTTATTTCACCACCAAAAAGATATCAAAACCCGCGATGATTTATATAAACTGTTTACCTTTTGTTATCATGATTTAGTGATTGATCTTTCTTTTTTTATGTTTACATCTACTTTCTTTCTGCAAAAAATATATAAGCTGCATGCCGAAGCTGGAAAAGGGCAGTTTGAGGTAGCCTTGAAGTATGTGATGTGCACTCTTGCTGCTGACAATTTGATATATGCTCGCGAGATTATTAAATCAGTTGCTCGAAAGCACGAGTTGATAGCAACATTTCTTCCAAAGTAAGTCGATGGATCTACACTCTGTTTTTTCGTTAGCATACTCTATAGTTTGAATTCTATTGTGTACATTGTTTAGGGTTAAGAGCAAATCATATATGAACACCAGATAGTGTCTCCAGGACTCCAGGCAACATTACTTGCTTGTAAAATAATTGAATACTCACTTATTAAGAGAACTGAAATGAGCTACAGTTGATCAAATAATACTTCTATTTGCTGCTATCCCTATGTTTTACTCATGCATTATGTAAATATCGGGTTTTAGCAATACCAGATCACCAAATATGTGTGATTTAAAAAAAATGTCAATCAAGTGAAACCTGCCTTTCTGGTACCTGATGTTTTATTCTGCTGGACACAGACCTGACCTGAATGATATTGGATCGGGTTCCCATGTGCATGTGAGCTTATGGAAGAATGATCAGAATGTTTTTATGGGATCAGATGAATACAGCCACTATGGAATGTCAAAAGTTGGAGAACAGTTCCTTGCTGGAGTATACGATCATCTTCCATCAATCTTGGCATTTACTGCTCCTCACCCTAACAGGTAACATCTTTCAGAAAAGCTTGCAAGAATACGTCTTAATTCAATAATAACTTTGATAACTCATGTTGGTACCTGTTTCTTGCATAAACTCTCTGATGTCAACGTATTTTTATTATCTCGAATCTGGATAACAGTCTGATACTTGTTGGAAAAATGCCAGAACATCAAAGTAGCCATTTTAACGACGCATATTCACTTCTCTATATGTAGCTACGATCGAATTCAGCCAAATACATGGAGTGGAGCTTACCTATGCTGGGGAAAAGAAAACCGGGAGGCTCCATTGAGAACCGCATGCCCACCTGGAGTTCCTCTAGACATGGTCAGCAACTTCGAAATTAAATCATTTGATGGGTGCGCAAATCCGCACTTGGGGCTTGCTGCTATTGTCGCTGCCGGCATTGATGGACTTAGGAAAGGCCTTAAGTTGCCTGAACCAATTGGTATGAAAAGAATTCTGTTGCTTGACCTTTTTATCTTACTCTCATGCATTACTGACATTTGTCGCGCTACCATGTCTGAAAATGCCCTGGGAACATATTGATCATGTGCGGTGCGGTGATCCTTGCAGGAACATGTACAACATGATAGAAAGTTGTCGAAAAACACATCTAAAGGTCCTGAAAATTCTGGGAAAAACTATCATGACATAGACACGATGCACATGTATTATGCCCACATAATGTCAAATCCAAATGAAATTCCTGGCTTGATAAAAGAAAAGTCAGATCAGGCTGGTACTATTCAGTCGGATTTGTCATTTTTGTTTGTTGAGCTGTGAGTCAACCAGATGAGATTTTGAGACATGGTAGATTTTGTGTCAATGTTGTGAAAAAAAATCAAGAGTTCTTCATTATCGTTAAAGTTGCTAATCAATAATCTAGCACATTACTATAGTGCCTAAGATCGGGTATGCTCCTAAAACTGTTATGTTATATGTCTGGAATTAGATTATTTTGCCTTCCTTTTTTATGCCGGCTAGAGTGTCTGCAAATGTCACATGTGTCTTGTGTCTCTTCCAGAATCAAATCCTGCAGATTATGCTACCAAACTCAAAAGGCTACCACAGGACCTGCTGGAATCTGTAGAATCACTTGCTGCAGACAAAACTTTGCATGAGCTAATCGGCGATAAGCTTATTACAGCCGTTATCGCTGTACGCAAGGTTAGTACTCATGAGTTACTCCTCCGACCCATAATAAGTGTCGTAGTTTTAGTTCAAATTTGAACCACAACACTTACTATGGATTGGAGGGAGTATCATTTTCCTTCACATAATCTAACTCTACAGTATTATCAGAAATAAAATGAAAGCACAAGCGTGGCTAACATCTTTGGTTTATGTTTTCCAGGCTGAGATTGATCACTACTCGAAGAACCCTGGGGCATTTGGCGATCTCATTCACCGTTACTAGGACAGAATATACTTGTCTCAAGACCACTTTCTCTGCCGCTTAGAAGGTTAAGCCGACGAATAATGTTGCCCACGAATTAATGATTCTCATGGCTGAATTTGCAGTTCTTGGTGTTTTTCCAGTTAATAATAAAGTGCTTTTAGAATATGAAATCTTTCATTGGACATTCTTTTTTTTTTGTTTCTGACGAGAAATCCAACGGAAAAGATAAGACTTGATGCCTTTGCCGCTTGCTTGCACCCAAAAAATCACATATGTTACAACCACATAAATAATGGCTATGTCTCCTGCATATATTGTGGTAAACAAAGATGGCCTATGCGCAGGTAACAAAGCTGGTGTATGTCCTTCTGGTCATTTCCTAGAAATATTGTAGGGAAGATGATACGAGTAGTCATTCCACTAGGAACATGGTGGATGATGTTGACAATCTCACAGGGTCACAGCCGTTTCAGGGCTCTGCACAGCAACATAAGTGAAACAAAAATCCAATATCAATTTGCGATAGGGTTCAGTTCAGTCAATTAATGTTTTCAATTTCTTTCACTGTCAAGTGAACTCCTGGTTCGAAAACATTGAGCCCTACTCCCCTGGGCTCTTCGGCACCAGTGGCTAAATACTGAAAAGCTAACGCTCCATGGACATATCTTCGTTTCCTGGGAAATCTGTAAAGTGCGCTAAGGAAACGATGACATTTGTGGCGGAACCCTGAAGAGCCCAGTGGCTAAATACTGAAAAGCTAACGCTCCATGGACATATCTTCGTTTCCTGGGAAATCTGTAAAGTGCGCTGCTAAGGAAACGATGACATTTGTGGCGGAACCCTGCGGAAGTTTCTTGCGTCATCCAGGAATGTCCTGCTCATCAAGGGCCTACCCTCCAGGGTTAGTCCTTTGTTTGCTGGAACTATCAAAAGAGCAGAACGCGCACGTCTTCACAATAAACCTTCACGAGGATCAAAGCATCTCCAGCCGCCCCCCAACAGCCCCCAGACGACTTTTTCGGCGCCGACGCCGAAAAACGCCCCACTCGCGTTCACCCGTGTCTCCAAGACGTCGGAATCTGCCGGCTCGGCCCGTTTTTGGGCCCGGTGGTCGCAGGCCGAACCCAGCGCACTAGGGGCGCTTGGGGCTCCGGCGCAAGGGGAAAACACACCTAGCCCACGCTGTCAGGCGAAAAAGCAAGTCAACTGTCCAGGTTCGACCCCCTCCCCCGCGCGCTCGGCCGCCGGCCTGCCGATCCCGGCGCTGCCCGCCGCCCACCATCGCTAGATAGGCCGTTCCCCACCGGGAAAGAGAAGAGATTTCGGCGGCGGCAGGCACTCCACCACTGCCCGGGCGATTTTTCCGGCGTTTCGGCCGCGCAGGGGAGTGTACCGGCGGGTGTGCGTCCAACACGCCTGCAAGGTGTTCGGCGGTTTGCCTCACCGCATTCGGCAATGGACTCGGACGACGAGGAAGCGCTTGCCGCGCTGCTGGAGGAGGAAGCCGAAGCCGACGTCCAGGAAGAGGAACATCTCATGGTCCTCACCGCCCTGCTCGCGAGCAATGAAAAGCCGCGGCGAGGTGGCTCGGCGCCGGGGCGGATGAAAGCAAAGAACCGACATCGTCTGGAAGGCTACTGCATGCTCTACTCCGACTACTTCGCCGATGCTCCACTGCACGGCGACAAAGTATTTCGGCGCCGTTATCGGATGAGCCGACATCTTTTCCTCAGGATTGTGAATTCCATCCGCGAGTTCGACAGCTACTTCAAATGCAAGAAGGATTGCACCGGCAAACTTGGATTCACCACAATCCAGAAGTGCACGACAGCAATGAGGATGCTTGCATACGAAGCTCCCGGTGATTCACTCGACGACTATGGGCGCATGGACGAGTCCACCACCATTGAGTGTTTCTACAAGTTCTGCAGGGCAGTGGTGGCAGTGTTTGGACCGCAATACTTGCGAACACCCAATGCGGAAGACACTGCTCGGATCCTAGCACAGAATGCAGCAAGAGGATTCCCTGGGATGCTTGGAAGCATCGACTGCATGCATTGGAAACGGAAGAACTGTCCATTTGCTTGGCAGGAGATGTACAAAGACGCCAAAGGCGGTTGCAGTGTGGTACTAGAGGCAGTGGCCACACAGGACCTCTGGATTTGGCACTCCTTCTTTGGTATGCCAGGAACTCACAATGACATAAACGTGCTGCAGTGCTCCCCTGTCTTTGCCAAGCTTGTCGAAGGTCATTCTCCTCCGATGAACTTCGAGGTCAATGGGTGGCAGTACAACAAGGGGTACTACGTAGCTGATGGCATCTATCCAAGATGGTCGACATATGTGAAGACTATCTCAAACGCTGTGCCAGGAGGCAAGAAGTCCCACTTTGCCAAGGTTCAGGAGTCTTGCAGGAAGGATGTCTAGCGGGCATTTGGTGTGCTCCAGTCCCGATTTGCTGTTGTCCGGTACCCTGCTCAGACATGGTCGAAAGATCAAATGTGGGAGATCATGACTTGCTGTGTCATCTTGCACAACATGATCATTGAGAGCGAGCAGGAAGAGCCAGTGTTTGACACTGAACCATACTATAGGCAGGGTCCTCTTGCCCAAGTCGATCACCAGCTACCGACAACCTGGACTGCCTACCTCAATATGCGTCAGGAGATCTGAGACCCATAGGTGCATCAACAACTGCAGCAGGATCTGGTGGAGCACCTGTGGAGGATCAAAGACGATGCCTAGCTCGACGTGTGATGAAATATGAGTTTTATTTGTTGAACTATATAATTTGTGTTGAACTATTTGTTGTTGAACTATATAATTTGTGTTGAACTATTTGTTGTTGAACTATATAATTTGTGTTGAACTATATAATTTCTATTGATTTTCTGTGATGAACAATGCGATAAAAAAATTATTTGTGCTGAGAATTCACACCGAACCACGCCCAACCTCATCGAATATGGGCCGATTCACGCCGATATCGAGCCATTTTTCGTCCAAATTGGGCCGAAAAATGGGTCGGCGTCGGCGCCTGGGGGCGACGGCTGAGTGCCAAACCGCCCCCAATGCCGATTATACCGCCGGCTCGCCCCCAGGCGGCGGTTTTTATGCCTCCTGGTGGGCCAACGGCTGGAGATGCTCTAAGAAAGTAGGGAAGGTCTGGCTCATCCCCGGGACAAAGCACTTTGCGCAAATTATAGCTTATTAGACAGCAAGAATAGACACAGCGTTCCCTTTGTACAAACCAATTGTAACCACTCTCCAAAACCTTACAAACTACTGTACTTACTTTCCCCAATTTCCCCACCTTTTCTACTCACATATTGTATAGACACAACTCATGTACAACGAGAACGTGACGACATCTACAATTTGGGTATCATGAACTTGCCTGCGATACGATGACCACAGATAGCGAGCTCAATCATACGTCACAGATCTATTGACAGCATCTACCACCATACTTTGCATGACTTTCCTGTTGCTTTTTCAGAATGTTCCTCTTGACAACCGATGACGAGCCTTCCTCCAGGAGACTTGGAACCTCAAGGATCTGCACCATGGCAAAACAGAGTCTGTTTGTGATTCATGTAGCTAGGGGCTTGCTTACTAGAAGAAAAAGCAATCACAAAACTGAAAATGCAACTGAGGTCTTCAGTTGCGTCCTCATGTGTTTGCATCTTAATAATTGTATAAAAGACTTAAGATCTAAGGTTGTGGGGCACAAATCTCTGGAGTCTTTACCTTTAGCACAAGTTCTTCAAAACAATTCTCGACGTTTTCTCGTGTTTTTGCACTGCTCTCAAGAAACAGACATCCGGATTCTTGTGCGAAGGCAAGACCTTCTTCTCTTGTGACTGTTCTCTCATCATCCTGAAAAGATGGGACCATCAAAATTAAAAGCTAAGAACTGAATCTATGTCTAATTGACCCATGAGTGATTTCCTGAATTGATATAAAGTTGTGTACAAAAAGCAATTTAGGTTTGGAAAGAAATAACAAGTTTGGAACAAAATATTCAGGAAAAACAACAATTTCTGTTTGGAAGAAAAAATGGTACCTTATCAACTTTGTTTCCAACAAGCATTTTTATGCAGTCTTTGTTTGATGAGTTTGAGTCTATCTCCTTAGTCCATACATCACCCAAATTTGTGAAGCTCTCTCTCTTCGCGACGTCATATACTATGAGTAAAATACTATAGGAAATTAGACCTTAATCCACTTTATAGCATGAAAAACATAATACATAAAGCACCATATTCTCAAGGTAATTTACCACTACAAGTTAATCAGTACTTGCCATTGTTAACCTATGCACATGCTTTCATATTCACCATGACCAAAATGATTAGTAAGAACTAAATCATTGTAAACTATGATCAAAGGTTCCACAATTTCACTAGACATTTAATACACACTGATGAAAACATCAACAACAACAAAAACTTGACCAAGTATGCACTAGCATCTGTGGCGTTTTTTTATTTAGAAGAACAACCATGAGGCACCGCGAGCATGGAAGCCGCCAGCCTACAGAGCGGCGCTCAAACATGAGAAATAAGATACTCTTAACTAATAAGATTGCCCATGCATACACTAATAAGACTGTCCATGCATACACATAGAAAGAAGTATCCACAAAATAACAACAACAACAACAGCAACAAAGCCTTTAGTCCCAAGAAAGTTGGGGTAGGCTAGAGGTGAAACCCATAAGATCTCGCAACTAACTCATGGTACTGGCACATGGATAGCAGGCTTCCACGCACCCCTGTCCATGGCTAGTTCTCTGGTGATAGTCAAGTCCCTCAGATCCCTCTTTACGGACTCCTCCCATGTCAAGTTCGGTCTACCCCGACCTCTCTTGACATTATCAGCGCGCTTTAGATCCCTCTTTACGGACTCCTCTCATGTCCAGTTCGGTCTACCCCGACCTCTCTTGACATTGCACCGGCGCTTCTCTTCAATCGGCGCTACCCCAACTCTATCTCGTATATCATCATTCCGGACTCAATCCTTCCTTGTGTGGCCACACATCCATCTCAACATGTGCATCTCCACCACACCTAACTGTTAAACATGTAGCCTTTTAGTCGGCCAACACTCACTCAGCGCCATACAACATTGCGGGTCGAACCGCTAGCCTATAGAACTTGCCTTTTAGCTTTTGTGGTACTCTCTTGTCACAAAGAATGCTAGAAGCTTGGCGCCACTTCATCCATCCGGCTTTGATTTGATGATTCGCATCTTCATCGATATCTCGATCCTTCTGCAGCATAGACCTCAAATATCTTAAGGTGTCCTTCTGAGGCACCACCTGCCCATCAAGGCTAACCTCCTCCAACTCCTCGTGCCTAGTAGTATTGAAACCGCAACTCATGTACTCGGTTTTAGTTCTACTAAGTCTAAAACCTTTGGATTCCAAGGTTTGTCTCCATAAGTCCATAGCTCTAACTTCATATTGACCCTCGTCCGACTATCATCGACTAGCACCACATCATCCACAAAGAGCATACGCCATGGGATATCTCGATGTATATCCCTTGTGACCTCATCCATCACCAGAGTGAAAAGATAATGGCTCAAAGCTGACCCCTGGTGCAGTCCTATTTTAATCGGGAGTCATCAGTGTCACCATCACTTGTTCGAACACTTGTCAGAACACCATCGTACATGTCCTTGATGAGGGTAATGTACTTTGTTGGGACTTTGTGTTTCTTCAAGGCCTACCACATGACATTCCGCGGTATCTTATCGTAGGCCTTCTCTAAGTCAATGAACACCATATACATGTCCTTTTTTTGCTCCCTGTATCTCTCCATGAGTTGTCGTACTAAGAAAATGGCTTCCATGGTCGACCCCTCAGGCATGAAACCAAACTGATTTTTGGTCACGCTTGTCATACTTATTAAGCGGTGCTCAATGACTCTCTCCCATAGCTTCATTGTATGGCTCATCAGCTTAATTCCACGGTAATTAGTACAACTCTGAGGGCTGATTTGGTTGCCAGGGATCCTCCCGGGATCCCCGCCCTTTCCCTGGGTCAGACCACCACGTGGATAACTTGCCCCGTTTTTCTGTTGTCAAATTTGGTGACATAGTGGAGGGAGTGTTCCCGTCCCAATCCACCGGAAATCCCTGGGTTGCTCTCCCATGCCTCCACACGAGACAAATTATCCCCGCCATGTCGTGGTCTCTCTTCGGCTATCTCTTCCAAGCCCCTTCGCCGATGGCCAGATTTCCACCCCTCACAGTTAAACTGTCACAGGGATAAGGGAAATCTTCCCCGTGGTGGGAGGGGGGATCCCTTGTGCACGTGAAGATTTGCCCTTGGGGTTTGTTACCCTGGTTTTCTGCCCCCTTGAAACCAAATGAGGCCTAAACATCCCCCTTGTTCTTGAAGATTGGTACTAATATACTCCGTCTCCATTCTTCTGGCATCTTGTTTGCCCAAAAAATGAGGTTGAAAAGCTTAGTTAGCCATACTATAGCTATGTCTCCAAGGCCTCTCCACACCTCAATGGGGATACAATCAGGGTCCATCGCCTTACCTACTTTCATCCTTTTTAAATCCTCCTTGACATCCGACTCCTAGATTCGCCGAACAAAACGCCTGCTGGTATCATCAAAGGAGTCGTCCAGTTCAATAGTAGAGCTCTCATTCTCCCCATTGAACAGCTTGTCGAAGTACTCCCGCCATCTATGCTAAATCTCCTCGTCCCTCACCAGGGTCTGCTCCGTCCTTGATGCATTTGACTTGGTCAACATCCCTCGTCTTCCTCTCTCGGATCTTAGCCATCTTATAGATGTCCCTTTTGCCTTCCTTCGTGTCTAACCGTTGGTAGAAGTCCTCATACGCCCGAGCCCGACCAAGTATCCACAAAATAATGAAAAATATTTCTGGAAGGGTGCATCCTTGTGGTCACCAACTTGTCATGATTCCATGCATTGCAAGTAACAGAGTTGATTGGGTTCATCAATGGAGAAATCATCAATACAAAGGGAAATGCAAGAGAACTGTGCTACAGAAGAAGAAAAAGATCTACGTATTGTAGCACTAAGTAGCTGACCTACTGGTGAGTATATTAACGGAATGATTGAATAGACCAACCTAAAAAGTTCTATGGCGTATCCCGAATATCTAATCTCCAAGTGAGAAAAATTGACATCATCTTAGCACAACAGTATATGTAAGAACTCAAAAACAACCAAGAATATTATTTTTACCTAGAATAATTCCTTGAGCACCTCTATAGTAAGAACTAGTGATTGTCCTAAACCTCTCCTGGCCAGCTGCAAAACAACAGAAAATGACGTGTAGAAGATTTAAAATATCATAGACACCATGTCATAATTTACTTTGTTTACAGATACTGTAGTGAAGAGTAGGTAATATGGTGCAGCTCTGAGTTATTCTTTAGGATAGCACTGGAGTGGAGTTATAAACTAAGATTGGAACCTCTGATGGAAATGATGTCAGGAGAAAGGGAGTAACATGATGGGTGCACCCAAATAATTTAAGTATAAAGCACAAAGTGGGTTACAAATTTATGAACTAGAACCTCCAAGAGCCATGATAATGTTAGGACAGGGCAAAACTATCTTATAAATGCTGGAAGTAATGATGCAAGTTAAGCCTAGAAATCTATGTTTTCAAGGCGTCGCCTAGGTGACGCTTAGGCGTCAGAGCGCTCGGGGACGTCAAGGCGTCGTCGTCGCCTTAGTTTTCTATCTAAGGCGTCCGCCTTGTGCTGTTGAGGCGTCCAAGGCATCGCCTAGGCAGATAAGGCGCCGCTTTAGTTGATTTTGGACGCCCTGGACATGCGTGGGCAGGTTGAGCGGGAACCAGCAGCTGGCGCGCGCCAGAAAGAGGAATTGGCGGGAGGGAAGAGAAATTGGGCGGGAGAGAGGGGGTAAACAGAGGCAGGAGAGAGAGGGGAACACACCCGTGACTCCAAATCGAGGGGAAAAGAGAGAGAGGGGAACACACCCGTGACTCCAAATCTCTGCCTCTCTTTTCCCCTCACCTGCCCATGTTTTCTGATGGTGCTGCTGCTTGTGCCTCACTGCCTTGCCTCTAAACCCTCTGTTTAGTATATGCATGTGTAGATGTGCTGCTTGTGCCTCTGCCCACTCATGGCTGCCATATTAGTACCCCTAGCGCCTAATAGTAAGTGTCTAAGGCGTCGCCTCACCTCGCGCGCCTAGGCGTTGAGGCG
>LR738709.1:301858042-301894219 GCA_902687465.1 Secale cereale
GGGTAGGGTTAGTTAGTGTTATGGGTAAATTTTGCTTAGTGTGTGTTAATTAATGACACCTTTGTGGGCATCCAATAATTTAGTGTTTGATATGATTTGGATATAGTGAAATGCTTGTGGACAAACACCATTTCTCATTGATGCCTTAAATGCATTCATGATGTTTTTAGATGGGGAGACTTGTTAATGTTCATTATATGGACAAGGAGGCATTCTTGAGTAACAATGCCGACACTGGTGAAGAAACAATGGTTTTTGATACAAACCCTAGCTATGAGGATGTTGTTGCAAAAGTTAGACATATCTTAAAATGGATGGACAACAATGTTGATGTTAAGTTAATAGGAAGGTATGATGTTGGAGTTGGAACCAAATCTCGGTTGAAAAGTATGCCCATCACCTCGGATTTGCATTGGGATGTATACAAGGAAAATTTTTCTCAATTGGAATATAAGTCACTTGAATTGTTTGCCACCAAGGTTGAATCTCCGCGGTTTACATTTGATTTGAACCTTCATGTCTCTTTCCCAATGAATGACATGACTGAGAGAACAATTGTGCCACTTGTTGAGCAAAGGGTTCTGGTTGATGTCCCCAATGCTTATCGCCAACCACATCCCCGTCTACCATTTACTGAAGCAAATGAGGTTGAGTGGTATGCCCTAAATGCTTCAAGCCAACCACCAACTAGCCAAGCAAATGAAGTTGAAGTGATTGATAGTGACAAAGTAATTGAAGAGGATGGAGATGCTCATGATGATGATGAAGAGCAAGAGGAAGGCTTTCATGGCAATGATGTTGGTGACTTGGATGCGTACATAGCGCAAAAGGATATGGATTGTGAGTTGCCTTTTAGGCGTCAATATGCGTATGACTCGGATGACGAAGGTCCGGGGCAAGATTTGGATGAGGATGGATTCACAAAGGATGAAAATCAAATGCACTTTGAGCTGACGGGCTTAGAAAAAAGAACTCACTTGTTTCGAGATCTCAGCCTTGCCCATAAAGCCGTAGTTGACGGTGGCATGAGAATGACGGCGATTGGGCCAACACCATGCCCGGATCTAGGCGAACCAAGGGAGGAGAACGAGGACGAGAATGCTTATCTGAAGAAAGGAGTGAAGTTTCTGACCTTGTATATGCTGAAGATTTGGTTGTCTGACTATGCCATTCGGAACCATAGGCCTTATTATGTTGAGCACTCTGACATTAAGTTGCGTTACACCGTGATGTGTGAGCAAGAAGGATGCCCATGGAAGGTTCGTGCAAGAAAGCTTGAAGAAACTGGAGAATGGGTGTTAACAAGTTGTGTTGCCACTCATAGGTGCAAACCGCCATCGAAACGACTTAGAAAGACACATCGTCAACTCACGTCTGAGTATCTTGGATACAAATTTATGAAAGACATAGCTATTGATCCCACTGTGAAAGTGAGGTTTCTCATGCGGACGGTAAAAAATCAGTTTGGTTATGAAGTGAAGTATGGGAAGGCATGGAAGGCAAAGGCAAGTGCTATCAGGATGTTGTATGGTGGTTATGAAGAAGCATACAATCAGCTGCCGAGGTTGTTGGGCGCAATTGCACATAGGAATCCAGGTATGTTTCATGTGGTCGATGATCACGAGGGAGTGTTTCACCGTGCCTTCTGGTGTTATGGGCAATGTGTGGCGGCGTTTGAGCATTGTCGTCCGGTCTTGTCTATAGATGGCACATTCTTGACGGAAGATACAAGGGCAGACTAATGGTAGCAATGGCACACTCGTCGAACGGCAATGTGTTGCCAGTGGCATTTGCTTTCGTCCCTTCCGAGCACCAAGACAACTGAGAGTGGTTCATGGGTCATGTCAGACACAATGTGATCGGGGCTAGGGAGGTATGCATCATATCGTACTGACACCATGGCATACTCAAGGCAACGGACATTATTATTCCAGGGTTTCCAAAGCTTCACCACAGATGGTGCATGAGGCATTTTGTGGCTAACTTTTACCGGGCGTGTAAAAGCAAGGAGTTAAGCAAAGACCTTACCCATGTATGTGTGGCCTTCACCACCAATGCCTTCGATGAGCGATACAACAAACTCTTTGCGGCTGTGAACGAAGGGGGGGAAGAATTCTTGACTAGGAATTTTAGCGAGAAACACAAGTGGTCACGCGCTCATGATGATGGAGGTAGGCGATATGGGGACATGACGAGCAACCTTGTTGAATGTTTCAACAATGTGCTCAAGGGTGCTCGTTCGTTGCCGGTGACTACAACAATGGAGTATACCTTCTTCAAGCTTAATGAGTACTTTCAGAGGCATTCTGAAGAGACTGCAAAATGGATAGGTGAAAGCAAGGATTATCCGGATAAGGTTGATGAATGGCTGCTATTACAAGCAAGCAAGTCTTCTCGACAACAAGTTATCATATTCGACAAAATTGAAATGATCTATCAAATTGACGAGCCAGGTGGCACTACACACGACGGTTTGTCATATGGTGGTGCCGCATTTGAGGTGCGTCTCAAGACTCGGTGGTGCCAGTGCGAGAGGCCTAGTAAGTACCATTGGCCATGCTCGCATTTGATAACGGCGGCGAAGGCGAGAAACATACATGTCTCAGATGGGAAAACTATGAGGATGCAAGAGTTCCATGTCGAAGCTACAAGGTTGACATGGGCTCCTCGATTTCAACCTTTCTTAGACCAATCCCAGTGGCCTGAGTATCATGGCTCTCATATTAATCCAGGCCCTCTCATGAAGGTGGAGACCAAGGGTAGAAGGAGAACTAAGAGATTCAGGGGTGATATGGATGACCTGGCTGGATTCACTGGCATGAACCAATTTGGTAGCGGTCATTTCATGGAGGCTCCTAACAATATCAATTGTGGGAGGTGTGATGAAGGTGGACACAATGCGCGGTCATGCAAGAAAAGGAAGACCTCGAAGGGGGGTATTCCTAGCACTAGCCGTGGAGGAAGCACAAGTGCTAGAGGTGGTGGTGCCCGTAGAGGAACCACAAGTGCTAGAGGTGGTGGTGGTCGTAGAGGAAGCACAAGTGCCAGAGGTGGTCGTGCTGGTCGTAGAGGTGTCACAAGTGCCAGAGGTGGTGGTGGTGGTCGTAGAGGAAGCACTAGTGCCAGAGGTGGTGGTGGTGGTCGTAGAGGAAGCACAAGTGGTAGACGAATGGTTGATAATGGATCGGCCTTCGGTTATTTGCATAATCCAGATGGTTGATCTAATAATCATGGTATATTATTTGTTCATCAATTTTTTCCTAGCATTTTCGGTGTTTGTGTCTTTTGCTAACAATTGCTCTTCTTGTAGGCATGGCTTCATCCAGTTCGAGGACGAGGCCGCCGTGCGCTGACCAGGAGGACATGCCGAAGACTTGGCTGGAGGCTAGTGTGGACAAGAAGGGGGAGGAGAATGTGGTCACACCAGCGTGTTGGTGTGGTGATGTTTGCAAGGTGAAAGTGTCCATTGACCGCGAAAAGGCATGGACCGAAGGTAGAAGATTTTTTGTGTGTCCCAACTATGCACATGATCGTGCGCGGCCAACTAACGCATATGACATACCACCGGTATGTTACACATACATCCAAATAATGTCGATATGATTGAACTCATATTACTAACACAAAACATGGTTTTCATGTAGTCACCTCCTCCACTTTGCAAATACTTCACTTGGATAGATGACGAAGTACCGAAAGATGTCTAGGAGGACCAATATCGAGATTGCTTACGGAGGCAGCGCCTGTTTGAGGAGTCCTTAGCACGGGAGGAGGAGCGGCTGCGTCGTGAAACGGAGAGGAACGAGCGCAAGAAGCGTGAGCAAGAGAAGGCACGTAAAGAGAAGAAGGCTCGTGAAGAAGAGAGGGCACGAAAGCTTGCAAGGGCTCGCGATGCACGAGAGGAGGACGAGGCACGTGACAAGAAGGGAAAGTGGACCCGTACTACTCAATAGACAAATGGAAAAGGCACCATTATCGTCGGCGGACTTTTTAGCCATTCGGAACTTCTTTTGTGTTATGAACTTGTCATTAGAGATTATCTGAAAACTATGTATTTTGTGTGAAAACTATGTATCGTAATCTTGAGTGTGGGATTTCTGTCATGTTTCAATGTGTGCAAAATTTCTGCAAACTATGTTTTCTGTGTGAAAACTATGTTTCAATTTGTGTAAGTCAGGGTCAGACCCAGACGCCAAGGACAATGGCGTCTGGCCTCTGCTGCATACCCAAATGCCAAGGTCCGTGGCGTATGGCTCTACGCAGGCCACCAGACAGGCAGAGACGTGTGTCTACCTCTACGCGTGACCCATAGACCCAGACGCCAAGGTCCCTGGCGTCTAGCTCTACGCAGGCCACCAGACAGGCAGAGACATGTGTCTGCCTGTGCGCGCGACCTAGACGCCACGATCCCTGACGTCTGCCTCTACGCAGGCCACCAGATAGGCAGAGACATGTGTCTGCCTCTACGCGCGACCCAGACGCCATAGGTCATGGTGTTTGGCCCTCCTCAACCCAGACGCCAAGTACCTTGGCGTTTGGCCTGTTACCAGTGGATAAAATGCTTTGGGCCCACCTCTAGCCCTCTCATTACATTCATCTCCACTCACATTCACGAGCTGCTGCCCCCCTCGCTCCCTCTCCACCACCATAACCCCCCTCAAATCTGTCGCGAATCGGTCCCGTTTCACCGTTGGATCTTCGGGATTTCCAACCGAGAAGGTAAATCAACCCTACCCCCATTTTTTGGTTGGTTTAATGTATCATAGTTTTGTGCAAACCCTAGTTTTCTTAGTGGTTATGCTCAAGGGGTAGGTTAGGTACTCAGTGCTATCTGTGTGTTGCATATGGCTAAGGGTACTCAGTGGGTGCTTAGCCCTATTGTTCATGTGCAAGGCTTTTCTCAAGTGTTGTTCAAGTTAGTGAAGAGGAGCTCACTTTTGATTGGTTGAAGACTAAATTCATGTTGAAGCAAGGGCTGAAGGAAGACGATTTTGTGTACTACGTGAGCAGCAAGGAGTCAGATGGCCCTGGGGAAAGAAAATTGATTGACATAACTGAAGATGACAAGATTTAAGAAATGCCGAGCGAATGGGGATGGAAAAGGGTTGTTGAGTTGCATTGCTACAGGAAACCGAGTTATATTTGATGAACTTGTCATTCGATATCCGCCTCTGCGCCGGGCCAGACGTCGTCACTCATGCTTCTATCTATCAGTAGAGACATTACCATCTATTTCCGCATGAGATTTATGTTTATTCTATGTATGAGACAAATGATTATGTACTTATGTATGATACATATGCCTACTCTATTTTACTACTCTGTTATCCGAACTACGGTACAATGCTTACCAATGCAGAGTCCCGAGGGTGTTTTATAGACATAAGTGGGGATCTACGGGGCAAAAATGGTGGCATGCAATTTAATAAGAATGGTGGCATGCAAATTAATTAAAACATATTATTCTAAGCAAACAAGTGAAAAATACTACACCAGGGCCAGACGCCAGGGTCCATGGCGTCTGGTCCCCTGTTTCCCGTTGTGCTCTACTGATTTCTTTCTGCACCCAGACGCCAGAGACAGTGGCGCCTGGTCCCTGCTATGCAACCATACGCCAAGGACCCTGGCGTCTGGTCCCCTGTGCACATAAATCACTATTTTGTTGCCTTTTGACAGATTTCACAAACATGCTGCCAACAAAGACATCACAGGAATCAACATTTCATAGATAGCACATGACTGAGTTATACTTTTAACCGACAAATGACAACAAGTTAATGGAAAGAAACAACAACAAGTTCATGGAAAGAAACGACAACAAGTTCATGCAAACAAAGTACACCAAGTCAAGGTTTGACAACATACACCAAGTTCATTGAAACAAACTAAAAGCTCACTTCCTACTCCTCCGCATCAGCCTCCTCCTCCTCCTCCTCCGCATCAGCCTCCTCCTCCGCATCAATGGTGGACTTATATCTTTGCATTCCTTTTGGTATAAGCTGATGAGGATACTCCGGACTATGGAATTGTGTGTTCCATGTCTTCTTTCTACCTTTCTTGGCTGGTGTATTAGCCATGGCTTTGCCTTTCCTAAAGCGAGGATTGCCTTGTTTCGGTTGTGTAACCTGTGATGGTTGTGGAGAATCAACATCATACTCATGCTCTTCATGGACCTCCTCCTCTATATCCTCTTGATGTGCTGGCTCCTCTTGATGTGTTGGCTCCTCTTCATGGACTTCCACCTCTATGTTCTCTTCGTTCTGGAGATAACGACATCTATTCGCTCTGGCGGCACGGCTACCAGGTGCAAACACATCACTGGACTAAGCACCATGGCAAGAAAGCATAGCTGCCATCTTATGGAACCGCTTCTTGAACTTCTGCGACAACACAAAATATGCTATAATATGAGATGCAAATAACTAATCCGCGAAGAGAAGCTTTTATAATATATTGCTCACACCTCCATCGTGCTCCTAAGAGTCCTCTCAGATAATGCACCACCATGTGGATAACTCAGTGCTACGTTGGCATCGTTGACGCACAGAAGCAACTCTCTGCCCTGCAATTCATGAACACACCAAACTTATGTATTTGAAAGAAGAAAATATAGTGGAAGTATGTTAGATTAGGTTCATTAGCCTACCATTTTGTCATGCATCGGTGCATAGTCAACATGAGCCCCTCTGGTGTCTCTCACCGCCGTGTTGAAGGTATTATAACCTTCTGCAGTCTCCGGGTCTTCGGACACCAACTCCGACCACTCCTCATGAGTCCAACCAGGCTTTTGCTTTAACCGGTAACGATCCGCACACCAGACTTGATACTTCTGATATGCTGACTGATTGTGAGGTCTATTCTCTGATTCCACTAACGTGTCTCTTTGATTCCAAATTTGTATCCACTCACGGTGTTTGTTTGCCCAATCCGATATATCCTGATTGTTCCTTCGATCGAACCTACAAATGATGCACGGTACAAAGCATTAATAAACAACGACTTATTCAATGCTCTACTACATACTCAAGGACATTCTTGCTCACCGATGCAGAGATAGCATTCCCTCGTTGCTCTCCTCAATTGGAATATCTTGTCTTCTTCCAAATTGTCTTTCCACACGGTCTACAAAGTGCCACTCGACTGCGAAGAAGCATATCATTGGGCACCTCGCCCGCCAAAGATGGCTATCACGCGTGCACATCTCGTTAAGAGAGAAGCCACGATCATCCACATAAGTCAACCAATGGACCTGCAAAACAAAGAGACGCATTGTTAGATACAAATTTCACTCTTGACTAAATTTTGTCTCATTGAACTTCTCAATACCTGCTCAGTAGTCAAGGTATCCAGCTCGTTCATATAGCACTTGTATCGCACATGTGAGCTTCCTGTGTACACTATCACTTGTTCCCAATAGTACGCAAGTGTAGGGCGCCGATATGGATCAGGATCATGCACCCCGTCATGATTACCCCGTGGGTTTGGCATGCCGGGGTTCTTGAAATCGGGCCGTCCAACCGAGATCCGCTCCCACATCCGCACGGAGAGGCTCCAAACAAACCCAGACAATGAGGATGTATCTCCCTTCCTGCGACATGCCAAGTCAAGCTGCAATCAAACAAACATGTTAAATATGGAGGCGCATGACAAATGCAAGATAGATGGTTGCAAATATCTCTTACCCGACGATACAAATATGCTAGTGCTGCTGAACCCCAACTATACTGGGTATCCCAGTTATTGAGTAGCTCCAGGAACATCCAGAGGGCTGAGTTCCCGGTTGCGTCTGAGAAGACTACCTTGGTTAATACATACCAAAGATAGGCCCGCGCGTACTGCTGCACAACCACGTCATTGGCACCCTCAGGGCACGGATTGGTTGCTCCCCTGACTAGTTTTAGCCAAGAATGCCTCACTTTCGAGGCATCGGCCTTGCCTGGCAGAGGGTCGTCGGGCTGAACACCAATTAAAATGCCAGTCCATTCTCACTAATTAACGGCGCTGACACGACCGGTAACAACTTGTCCGTTGATAGGAAGGCCGCTTATCATAGCCATGTCCTCTAGGGTCATCGTCATCTCCCCACATGGAAGGTGGAACGAGTGAGTCTCGGGCCTCCAACGATCCACAAGTGCGGTAAGCGCCGCGTGGTTCACCGGCGGAGCGTGTCGCTTAAACTGCAGCACGAATGGGAGAAGACCCAATCTCCGAATGTATGGTTCGTACCGCGCGTCGTAAGGAAAGTCATCAGCGGAATGACCCCTCATGCGCATAGCAACTACAGGCTGCAAATAAAGTCATGTTTTGATCAATACAAGAACACAAATGGGAAACAACGAAAAATTTGCACAAGTCTTGCTTCTTACCTTTCCGTTCTCAATGGCACGAGCACGATGTTCCTTATCCCACTCCACGATTAATCCGTCATACCAAGGTCCATCATCATCCGCCATCCTACCAAACAAACCACAAACATCTATAAATACATAATCTTTCTATCAAATACATTCTTCTCAAATATGACCACATCATTCTTCTCAAATATACTCACATGATTCTTCTCAAATATACTCACATCATCTTTCAATCAAATATAAATCTCTACAAATATGGTGTCACATGACCATATGCACAATTTCATCATATGCAACATCTCTCTCTCTCTCTCTCTCTCTCTCTCTCTCTCTCTCTCTCTCTCTCTCTCTCTCTCTCTCTCTTAAAACACTCATATTCACAACATATGCAAATACATAACATCTAATTACTCAACCCAATCTGTTGAAAAAATCATGTAACATACAACCATCATTTTCATCATCTCTTTTGCAAAAAATGTATGGCAATAAGATGATATACATATTAACCAAATCAATTTCGAATTGCATTCATATTCAACAACACATCATCTACTACCTACAAATCAACTACTACTCATCTAATAACTACACAAAATTAGTAAAACGAAAACAACTACTACTCATCTAACATCTCCCAATGATGAATAATGCAACCAAAAAGAGATGTTCTAACCAAAATAAATTGGAGAGACTGGGGGAGAATACCTCAAGGATGCTTGGGGGCCTCAGATCCACAAATTTGGGTGGAGGATGGAGTAGATCAAGGGGGGATTTGATGTGAGGGAGAAGAGAGGCGAGAGAAAGAAACCTCTCTGTTCTTGAGAGCGGGCGCCGCCAGGGAGAGGTTGGGGATGGGTGGGCTGGGCCCGCGGTCGCTCTTAACCTACGAGGCCAGACGCCAGGGACCATGGCGTCTGGTCCCTTTGCCACGTCAGCAGGTCAACTAGCAGCGAGTCGTGCGGGCCAGGGGCCAAACGCCAGGATGCGTGGCGTCTGCTTCGCAACCCAGACGTCAGGGATGTTGGCGTCACCTAAAAAGGTTAAAAACGAATATGTTTTCAGAACGAGGTCAAATTCGGATTTTGTTAGCACAAAGGGTCGGAACAACAATTTTATCCTATCCTTGTAGGAGTATGCAAATGCGAGTGTATTTGGTAGGGTGCATGAGAGTAAAAGTTCTTTCTCGATTCATTTTTGATGTTTGGTAGAGTGTATGAAGGGTGCATGAGTTCACACTAGTTTTTTTTGAGCATCAGTACAGACGCAAGCGCTCATATACATGCGCATACACTCACACCTATGAACGCACACACGCACACCCTACCCCTATGAGCACCTCCGAGAGACTGAGCCGGCATATCATCTTGAGATTTACGAAGTCACCGTAGGCGCCTCGTCGTCGACGGGAACGTCTCCTCCCACTGAAAGCGCATCGCCAGAAATCCTGAAATAAATCCAGGAATAATGCGAGCACCAGGATTTGAACCCTGGTGGGTTGGGGATACCTCTGTCCACCTAACCATCTCAACCATAGGTTGATTCGCACTAGTTTACACTAGTTTAACACAAATACACAAAGAGCATGCATGAAGAGGGGTAATGAGATGAGCATGTATGAAAAGGAAACAACTATGCTGAGGTGAGAATACAACCAAACACACCCTGATATTACGGGTACGGGTGTGACCCGCCCAAGAGGGGCCGGGTTACACCGTTGGCGGCTTAATATGAAGAAGGTCCAAAAAGGACCAAGGAGAAACGTGAAGACGGTGGCTCATGGAGGCATGCCTGGTAAAAGCCCAAGACCCGGGCCTATGAACCGCCGTAGGATGACTTACCTTGTAAGGCATGACTAGTTAGAAACCGAGCCGGTTACATTGTATGAGCCGGTCGGGACTCTGTAAGCCTCCGGGTCTCAACCTGTGTATACAAAGGTGAGACCCGGTGGTGGGTTAAGGGGAGAAACAACACAAATCGAGAAATAGATCAAGCGTATTCACTCCCTTGTAATCGATAATCAATCAATACTACTAGAAGCAAGAGTAGGCTTTTACATCATTGAGAGGGGCCGAACATGGGTAAATCCTTTGTGTCTTTTGTTCCCATTCAACCCCTTCAAGCTAACTACGTTGCAATGGCTCCACAGCTAAGTCCATTTGCTAGGACATCTGCCGTGACAAAACCACGATAGGTACTTGTATCTTTTGGTTGTTATCTCTAGTGCTTAAGGTGTCCTGGTTGGAGGGTGTAGCTTTCATATAACTGTGTACACGCAATGACACTCACTGGGAGACTTCTTTTGTCTCATGGCACATTTTTGTTCACCTCGAGAATGGGAATATAGTTTACTTAGGCCATCTTTAACTGCGGCCCGCAAATATCCTCCCGCATCCGTTCATAGATAAGAGAAATCAGTCCGTGGACATGGATACGAAGGGACGTCATCCGACTTCAACCTGTATATGTCCACTAGTAAATTCAAATTCAAATATGCTCCGGTCCAGATAGGATTGCATCAGTGCCGGATCATAAGATCGGTCACAATCAAAAAGAGGCAAATATGCTTACTTCTTACATGCTCGAATCCAAAAGAATTCAGCAGTCCGTGGATTTCTGCCCTGCCGGCCCGGCAATCCTAGCCGTGTGCTGGCCGATCAAGGTGGTGTCGTCACCGCTGCGTTGGCAGCCTCTGATACATCAATTTTGCATCATGTTTTTCTACTGATATTTATAGTGTTTTTAATTAATATAACACTATGTGGAGCAATTATAATGCCATTTCTCTTAATATGCAAGATTTACATAGGGAGGGAGATTGCTGGAAACGAACGTGAATGTTTGTTGCACCGACGCTCATGAGAAATGATAATAAATATTGCTCTTATAATGTTGATCATGATGCTACTATGTCCGTATTTTGTTTTTATCAACACCACCCTCTCACTCTCTAAACATGCGGACATGATTTTCGATATCGGCCAAGCGAGGACAAGCGAGGTCTAAACTTGGGGGAGTTCGTACGTCCATTTTGCATCATGTTTTCCTACTATTATTTATAGTGTTTTTAACCAATATAACACTCTGTGAAGTAATTTATGCCTTTTCTCTCATAATATGTAAGATTTACACAAAGAGGGAGATTGCCGGCATATGAAATTTTGTACCTGAAAAAGCTATGTCAGAGATACCTATTCTGTACATCTTCAAATGAGCTGAAATTTTACATAGATTTATTTTGAAATAAATAAAAAATAATGGTGAGAAAATGTACCAGAGGAGGCCACCCAGGTGCCCACCAGCCACCATGTGGGGCCCTGGCCATCATCCGACCCCCATCTTCTGGTATATAAGCACATTTTCGCTAGAAAAATAAGGAGAGGACTTTCGAGACTAAGCGTCGCCGTCTCGAGGCGGAACCTGGGCAGGAGCACTTTTGTTCTCCGGCGAAGTGATTCCACCCGGGATACTTCCCTCTAGGAGGGGGAAATTGGGGTCATCGTCATCACCAACAACCTTCTCATCATGGGAGGACCAATCTTCAACATCTTCACCAGCACCATCTCATCTCAAACCCTAGTTCATCTCTTGTATTCAATCTTTGTATCAAAACCTCAAATTGGTACCCGTGGGTTGCTAATAGTGTTGATTACATCTTTTAGTTGATGCTAGTTGGTTTATTTGGTGGAAGATTATATTTTCAGATCCATTATGTTATCCAATAACCCTATGATCTGGGACATGAAGATGATGTGTGAGTAGTTACTTTTGTTCTTGAGGACATGGGAGAAGTCTTGTCATAAGTAATCATGTGAGTTTAGTATTCGTCCGATATTTTGATGATATGTATGTTTTTGATTTTTTAGTGGTGTCATGTGAACGTCGACTACATGACACTTCACCGTCTTTGGGCCTAAGGGAATGTATTGTGGAGTAGTTACTACATGATGGGTTGCTAGAGTGACAGAAGTTTAAACCCTAGTTTATGCACTATTCCGTAAGGGGCTGATTTGGATCCATATGTTTATTGCTATGGTTAGATTTATCTTATTTTTTTCTTTCGTAGTTGCGGATGCTTGCAAGAGGGGGTAATCATATGGGAGGCTTGTTCAAGTAAGAACAACACGCAAGCACCGGTCCACCCACATATCGAATTGTCAAAGTAACGATCGCGAATCAAACAAGCATGATGAAAGTGGCTAGATGAAATTCCCGTGTGTCCTCAAGAATGTTTTACTTATTGTAGGATTTTTTTCTGGCCTGTCCTTTGCTATAGGGCTATCTTGCTCCCCACTTGTTACCGTTACTACTTATTGCTGGTTATGAATTATCTTGCTATCAAACTATCTGTTACCTATCATTTCAGTGCTTTCACATAATACCTTGCTGAAAACCGCTTGTAATTTCCTTCTGCTCCTTGTTGGGTTCGACACTCTTACTTATCGAAAGGACTACGATTGATCCCCTATACTTGTGGGTCATCAAGGCTCTTTTCTGGCGTTGTTGCTAGGGAGTGAAGCGCGTTTGATAAGTGGAATTTGGTAAGGAAAAATTTATATTGCGTGCTAAAATTTACTGTTACTTGTTACTATGAAAAAAATTCCTTGGAGGGGTTTGTTTGGGGTATCTTCATCTCGACCGGAAGCACAAAGAGCTGCTCCTCAACCTACTGCACCAACTAAAAATATTTACTATGAGATTCCTTCGGGTATAATAGAGAAACTGCTAGCTAATCCTTATGTAGGAGATGGAACACTACATCCTGATATGCACCTACACTAGTAGAGAAAGGGCCTAGTGTGAAGCACATTAGTCCCGGTTTGTAACTGAACCGACACTAATGTGATCATTAGTGCCGGTTCCAACGGCTATGCGGGCGGCGATCATTAGTACCGGTTCGTGGCGAACCTTTAGTACCGGTTCGTGCCACGAACCAGTACTAAAGATGTGATGGCAGGCTTGTGTCAGGCTGGGGCCCCACGATCACCTTTAGTACCGGTTGGTTATATGAATCGGGACTGGAGATGCACCTTTAGTCCTGGTTTGTATAACCAACCGGTACTAAAGGTCATCCTATATAAACCCCTTCATTGGGCCCGAGCACTCTGTTCTTCCCCTTTCCCCTCTCCTCTATTTTATTCCTCTTCCTCTCGAGCTCACACTCCATTTTTGCCAAAATTTGTGAAGATTTGAAGGCACCCCATCCATCCAAGTGATCACAAAGGTTAGCAACTTTGTCCTTTCATCTCTCATTGCTATATTAGCTCTTGCAATGCTCTATAAGTATAGTGATTTGTGGGTTTTATTTTGGAAGGAATTATATGTGGTAGTATTTGATTTATATGCAATTTGAGGTCAAAATAACTCTTAGTTTGCATATGTAGGTGTGGTTTAATTAGTGCCTTCCCATCTCCGTCCTAACCACCGTCGATCGCCCGCACCGTCCCGTCGCCGGCACCACCTTGTGGTGAGCCACTTGTTCTTATCTTTTTTATATAAAAAATCATGTTTGTGTGATTTAGATATATAGTTACTTGTATAATTATCTTACATGTACGTTGTTTGTTATACATAGTGCCATGGTTTTGATATCCGTCCCCGTCGGCCCTCGTCCGGTTTATGATTCGGATGTGATATATTCTCCTTTATAACTATTTGTTGCATTTGGTGTTTATGACAAATTATGCCCATCAAGTTGACATAGATATTTTCATCTAGGAGGTATGTGAACCGGAAATTCCAACCGACCTTATTGTCGAGAGGTTAAATTTAGTTGAAAAAGAAAAAAAATATTTGAAAGAGAAATTGAAAAGAATTGAGGAGAAGATGGAATTGGAGTTGCATGTTGTCGATGTCGTCGATGATCACAAGATCAAGATGGAGAAAATGCGCTTGAAGATTAGAAAGATTAGAAAATATGACATTGATAGTGAGGTTTGGTATCATTATGTTGTTGGACCAATTGTTACCTTAGTTGCGATCTTGATTGCATTTGTTGTTGCATTTAAATGCTTTAGCTAGAGAGTTTGTATGTTGTTTTATGTATGACTTTATGTATGAAAATATGCCATTGATAATGTGTATGAAATTTATGTATGAACTTGTATGAATTTAGTCTTTTCGGTGCTATGTAATGAAGATGAGCCAGCAATGGATGTACGATGACCGATGCTCTGCCCAGTTCATTAATGGCGTGCACACTTTTCTACTTGCGGCTGAGGCAAACACGCGGGCTGATGGTTTTATGCCTTGTCCATGTGCTGGCTATAAGAATGATCAGAATTACTCTAAGTCAAGAGCCATTCACGTCCACCTGTTTGAGTCTGGTTTCATGCCCCACTATAATGTTTGGACCAAGCACGGAGAAAGAGGGGTTATGATGGAAGACAATGAAGAAGAAGAGGACAATCTCTTTCGAAGTATCAGGGTTTCAGACGAAAACTCATCTGTTACAAAGGCATTTCATTTTTTAAATAACCTAAGTAGTACCAAATTGAATATAACGATAAAACAAACTAATATTAAACATAAGAAAAAAGTGAATAAATAAAGTTTGTAATTTGAAAACTATTCAAATAATTCACAAACTAGTGATTCACACCAATTTCAAATAATTCAAATTTGGAAACTACTAGCACTAAGAGAAAGTTTGTACTTTTTTGTACCTACAACAAAAATATTCACAAAGAAACTCTAAATACAGCAAAAAAACAACTCAGAAATAAATAAAAGAAAATAAATAAAGCAAAAAATAAATAAATAAATAAATAAGCCCACCTACTGGGCCACAACGGCCTGCATACAACTAAAAACCCAACCTGTAGTTGGGCCAGGATGCAGGCCCGCAAGGCCTAGTGGGCCCACAGGGCAGTGCGACAGAGTTAGGCCCATAAGCCTGCTATAGAGATGAGTTTCAAGACAGCAGCCGCGCCAGGGCTTTTAAACTGGTGCGGGCGCCCCTCAGCTAGCGAGGTGGGACTAAACTTGCCTGCACCGCACCTGCGCCAGCGCAGCCCTTTAGTACCGGGTGGTGGCTCCAACCGGTACTAAAGGGGGGTTCTTTAGTACAGGTTGGAGCCACCACCCGGTACTAAAGGGGTGCCCTTCCCGCCGCTCCACCTGCTCAAAACAGCCCTTTAGTACCGGTTGGTGGCTCCAACCGGTACTAAAGGTGACTCCTATATATATAGCACTTACGAATTTTGTCAGTTTTCTTCTCTTCTTCCTCTGCTTCTTCTCCTCTTCTCCGTCGCCACCGCCCCCCGTCGCCGACCCCGTCGCTGCCCCCATCGCAACCCCCATCCCCGTCGCCGTCCCCATCGTTGCCTGTTGCCGTCCCCGTCGCCGCCCGTCGCCATCCCCGTCGTCGCCGCCCGGCCCTGCGCCTCACCGCACTGCTGTGAGCTCCTGCCCCGCCATGGCCACACACACACACACACACACATTTAGTTATAAAAATGTTAGTATTTTTTTCTTCTGTTTTTTAGTTATAGAAATGTTAGAAATTTTTATGTTTTTAGTTATAAAAATGTTTATAGAAATGTTAGTTATAGAAATGTTAGAAATTTTTATGTTTTTAGTTATAATAATGTTTATAGAAATGTTAGATTTTTTCTTCAGTTTTTTAGGTATAGAAATGTTAGTTATATAGAACTGTTAGAAATTTTAGAAATGTTAGTTTTAGTTAGATGAATTAGATGAATTAGCTAAATCACAATCCAAACATTTAAAATGTTACATCTGCATATAGTATTTGTTCTCGACGTCAACGATACCCGGCCCGCATCCTCGCCGTCGACCCGTTCGCAACAACGTCCTGCTTCAGATGAGCCATGTCCGGGACTGGGCTCCACCGGGCTGGCACTGGGAGGTGCTACCTTCAGGGGCGCGCCGCTTGATGAGGAACCCGGCCACGGGTCCCGTCGTCGACCCGGAGCTCCTTTGGTGGTGATCGCGTGGGCCACTTTCGGTGCGGAGGGAGTCGACCCCGCTGGAGGTGGTATGTCGCCGTGTTAGGGAGGAGGACGAGCATGTCCGTCGCTACATGAATGATATGGACATCAGGTTCTCCAATACTTGGCAGGTTCTTCGGGGATCTCACCCGAGCTATGTTCCTGTGATGGTTCCTTCTCTTTGGGTGTCCACCGCCCGCGTCCCAGGAACCGCAAGTGAACTAGATTATTCAATAGTATTCGATATATATTAGCTAGCTAGTGATGTATTCGATATTATTCGAGATGATGTATTCGAGATTATATTCGATGATGCTTGTTATCTACTATGATCTAGTTTTATCTTTCAAGATGCATATATATTATCTACTATTATTCTAGATGCATGTCAATTATCTACTATTATTTGAGTCATGTACTAAATTGTTTTATATTTCTCCTGGATTAGTTAAATAAAAGCTATGTCGGACAATACAGTCAGAGAAGGAACATGCCATGTTCGAGATCATACGCTCTCGCCAGCCAGATGATCAGAATGAAGAAGATGACGGCTCCCAATATCTGAACAATATCGGGGAGGGTGATATGATATTCGATCAAGACGATCGAATTGATGAAGTCTAGAACTATGATTATGATGACGAAGAAAATGTTGATCTTGAAATAACAAAGACTGGCGAGGTATATTTATATAAGCAGGTATCTGGTGATCATCACATGTTTTAAATGATTTGTTATATATTAACGAATCGACCTTTCTTCTTTCATCCCGCCAGATCTAGCAAATCTTCTACAGGCAGCAGGACAGTGCGAGGCCTGGCCAAAAAGTTAAAGGATGGCGTAAAATACAACATCGATGCCATCAAACCTATTGGCGAACCAAGAGAGCCTAAGAACAATGCGAACAAGTTCATTCGTTAGTGCGGAGTTCTTGTGAAGGTCCAACTCCCGATCTCCATTCAAGAATGGAAAGAGCCAGCAAAGCCATGTCTAGATCTTACTTTTATCGACCAAAGAGAAAGAAAAAAATGGCTTTGGGAATCTCTCATGGAACATTTCACCCTACCAGATCATTTCACAAAGACAAATGTGCAGAAAGTCAAGGACGTTGCTCTTAGGAAGATGGCGATTGCATTTAGCACCCACAAGAAAAATATATGGACCAAGTACGTCGAAAAAGGAAAGGAGACTCCAGAATTCACGGGAACCCTGGAGAAGCAAAGAGATCACTGGCCCGCTTTCGTGAAATTCAAGGAATCGGAATTATCTAAGGAACGGTCGAGAATAAACAGGATCAATGCCGGAAAAAAGGAGCATTTACATAGGCTGGGGCCAGGTGGCTACGCGGTGGCCCGGCCTAAGTGGGTTAAGTCTGAGCAACAGATGCTGGATGCAGGGGTCACTCCAGTTACATTGAGCTGCCCCCCCAGGTGTAGGACTTGGTTCTATGCGCATGGGAGGATGTTGGACCCAAAGACAGACGAGGTTTTGCAGAAGGCAAGTCTTAAAGGAGCCGACCTCAAATTACTTGTTGCAATAGAAGAGGCTCAAACGGGGGTGTTCACGTCCAACAGAGAGAACAACAAGCTTACGCGGGCCCTGGGAAATCCTGAACACCCGAGAAGAACACGAGGCAAAGGCGTTGTTCCGTGGTATGAGGGGTTTGAGGAATAGAACACCGACTACAAAACCCATGCGAGAAAGAAGATGCAGGAGGAGAAGAAGAAGAAGCTGGAGGAGGAGGAGAGGAGGCAGGAAGCACAACGCCTTCGCATATTAGAATCAAAGCACGCGGAGTTGGCACTCCAATTCGAGCGGCGGCAGCAATAGTAGATCAACTCACTTAGCCAGGAAAAGGGGTTCTCAACAGCATCTAGCGGATCCAACATTGGATAGCACCGTTCGATCCATGCCGAGAAGCAGCGTGGGTTCCGCCCCGAGCGACGAGGCACTGCTGCCGGATAGATACCCTATGGATGACATCATGGATAACACTAATTGTGAGCTACACTTCAAAATGAAGAACATATCTATGAAGGTGGCGGATGTCGTTGCTTACACAAATCCCCCTGGAGCAACGTACCATTGCAATCCGATTTCAGCTGGCTATGCTCGTGTCATGGTAGATGAAGTGGTGGAACAATATTCGAGGCTAGACCTTGACATTCCTGGAGGTGATGACGAGCACACACTGGAAGAAGCCATACATCATATCATCCTATGGAGAAAGGATTGCATCATCTTTCCAAGGCCACCGACACCCCATGAGCAGACTCTCGCTCCTCCAAGTCCGCCACCGCGTCAGCAGACTCCCGCTCCTCCAAGTCATCAGCCACCGCCTCAGCAGAGTCCTTCTCCTTCAAGTCCGCCAACGCGTTATTCCACTCCTACTCCTCCAAGTCCGGCACCGCGTCAGGACACTCCTCCTGCTCCAAGTCCGGCACTACAGCAGGCCACTCCTCCTGCTCCAAGTCCGGCACCGCGTCAGCCCACTTCTCCTCCTCCAATTCAGCGACGTCAGCCGTCTCCGCCGCCTCAGCAACATCGAAAGAGAGCCGCCGCAGCTATGGTGCATGGCGGTACAAGTCAAGGTACAAGAGGTACATGAGGCAAGCGATTTCAATATGGTCCAAGCCTCGCGCCTCTTCCGGAGAGGCCTTACGACATGATCGAGGAGGAAAACGAAGCCGAAGTGAGGGCCCAATTGGACGCCCATTTTGGACCAAAACCGCCACCGCTGCCAAAGGAGAAAGTGCCTGATAAAATCGTTGACCACTTTCTTAGTATGGCTAAAGCACCACCTCTCAAGCGGGTTGACTCATACTATGAGCGCCAAATCAGGAAGGCACATCGATCATAACAAAAGAAGGAGTCGAGCTCGAGCTTGAGCCAAGAAGCTGCCAAAAAAAAGCAGGAAAATTGTTCCCCAGTTGGGAGAACAGGCGGTGCAATCGATCCCCCCGCTCATTGTACCAACACATGCGAGTACCAGCACTGATCAGCTGGTAATAACCGACGAGCATAGAAGGTAGGCTGCAGAGCTCGGTATCACTGTTTACTCCTAGAGATCGAGCCCATGGATACGATTAGAGAGGACGCCATAAAACGAAAATATGCCCGCGGGGAACTGTAGGATCGAAAGTATGTCTAGAGGGGGGGGGGTGATTAGACTACTTGTAAATATAAAAATTCTGCCTTTTGACAAAGAACAGTTTTTGGTAGATTCACAATTATGATCAAGTCAAGGATCACCCTACACATGCAATTCTAGAGTATAGGCAGCGGAAAGTAAATTGCACATGTAGTAAAGAGAGGTGGAGAAGAGCAAACGCAATTTTGGAGACACGGTGATTTTTCCCGTGGTTCCGATAGGTGGTGCTATCGTACATCCACGTTGATGGAGACTTCAACCCACGGAGGGTAACGGCTGCGCGAGTCCACGGAGGGCTCCACCCACGAAGGGTCCACGAAGAAGCAACCTTGTCTATTCCATCATGGCCTACGCCCACGGAGGGCTAGCCTTACTCGGGGTAGATCTTCACGAAGTAGGCGATCTCCTTGCCCTTACAAACTTCTTGGTTCAACTCCACATCTCGATGACGGAGGCTCCCAACCGACACCTAACCAATCTAGGAGGCACCACCCTCCAAAAGGTAATAGATGTTGTTGATGATGATGAACTCCTTGCTCTTGTGCTTCAAATGATAATCTCCCCAACACTCAACTCTCCTCACTGATTTGGCTGTGGTGGAAGAAAGGATTGAGTGGAAAGCAACTTGGGAAGGTTAGAGATCAAGTTTCATATGGTAGGAGTGGAGCAACTTGAACTCAACACAAGGGTAGGTAGTTCTCTTCTCAGAAATGTAAGGTAGGAGTGGTAGTTCTTTCTGATGGCTCTCTTCACGAATGAAGAGGGGGTGGAGGGGTATAAATAGCCTCCACACAAAATCCAACCGTTACACACATATTTGAGCAATCTCGGTGAGACCGAAGTGGACAACTCGGTGAGACCGAAAGTTCAAATAATGTGAACGTTGGGGTTTTCGGTGGGACCGAAAATACCATCTCGGTTAGTCCGATTCATGCAAAGACAAGAGCATGCCAGTTTCGGTGGGACCGACTTTATCATTTTGGTGACACCGATTTGATGACAGAAGGTTACAGAAGCTTGGCAGCCCATGTTTCGGTGAAACCGATTTCAGAATCGGAATATCCGATTTTTCTAGGGTTTGGCTTATGGCTGAGGTGGTTCATCTCGGTGTGATTGAGTTTGGAATATCGGTGGGACCGAGATTACTTATGAGTGTATATTGTAGTGAAAGTTGCTGATAGTTTAAGGAGATACATCACTAAGCACTTGAGCAACCAGATCATCAACATAACCTCATCCCCTTTTAATAGTATTGGCTTTTCCTATGGACTCAATGTGATCTTGGATCACTAAACCAAAAATGGAGTCTTGAGCTTTTGCCAATGCTTGCCTTAGCATTTTGAGGGGTCCACTTCTTCAGTCCTTGCCATACCCATATCACTGAACTTCTCTGAAATGATTCTCAAGTAACTATTAGTTCAATGATATATATGTTGTTATTAATTGCCAAAACCACCCGGGGATTAGTTGCACTTTCAATCTCCCCCTTTTTGGTAATTGATGACAACATATAGATCAAAGCTTCGACAAGAGATATAATCAATGAATAATATCGTCGCTTTGAGAAGTATGTGATAAGCAAGAGCTCCCCCTAAATTTGTGCATTATTTAAGATTTGCGTTTGAATGCAAATGCACAATCGATTAGGATCATGGGTCACTCTTCCATGTCACATACATCTTGGTGGAGCGCACAAAATGATAAGAATGAACAACATGCACCCAATCACCAAGACATGAGTAAATAGTCATACAAAATAGGAATGGCATATGATAAGCATTAAGCACACATTAAAGCATAGTACGACCAAGCACTCATTAAGGTAGCATCAAACGGAGTATCAAGCACACTGAATGTCTCGAAAACCAAAAGTATCTCAAAGAAACCGCAAAAGAACGAAAGAGCAAAAGCGCAAAGATAACAGCACTCTCTCTCTCGAAGCCCTATGATCTATACAATTTCTCCCCCTTTGGCAACAAGTTACCAAAAAGTTCGAAAAAGCATAGAGCTAAACGTCACTGTGGGCTCTGCTGGCGGCTCCCGTCTGGGTTGATGTCGGAGTAGATATGACGGCATCGGCGAAGACTTCAGCTGATGTCTGTGCTGGAGGAGTGGACACTGGAGCTGTAGCTGGAGTAACTGCTGGAACTGTGGTCCTGGTGTCAGTCACTGGAATAGCAGCTGATCGGGATCCTTTGGGAACCGGAGCAGTCTGTCGATGAGAGTCCTGGACTAAGTCATCCTGCATAAGCTCTGCCTTGTCCTGCTTTGCTTCCTCAATGTCTGCCTCAAGCTTGTTGACGGTCACTTGAATTTCAGTCAGCTTCACGTCCAGAGCATGGATCTTCTCGTCAACAATCCTCTCTAAGCTCTCCTGAGACTGTTCAATGCTGGCCAGGCGTTGTTCAATCCTTTGGGTAGCTTCAAGAATTTGCTCTCCGAAACTCTTTGGTTTAGCTGCTGCTGCTGCTGCTTCTTTGTCAGCTTTGGCTTTCTTAGCAGCTTCGATCTTGGCTTGACCTTCAACTGATGTCGGATCCTCCTCATCCATCACAACAACATTGTCTTCATGCTCTGGCTGCAGGGGTAAATGTTTTCTATCCAACAAGAATTTGCCCGTGCCAAACTTGGCATTGATAAGCATCTGAATCTGTGGGGCAAATCCACATGACCTTTTCTGGTCAGCTGCAGTCCTCTTAATGGTCTCTACCATTAAGTCCATCACCTTGAAAGGTGCTTTCTCATCAAGTATATGCAGCATGTTGATAGAATATCCTCTGATCATGCGATGATCTCCAGACTTGGGCATCAAGGTATGCCTCAAAATGGTATTAGTGGTAGGTAAGCCTGCCTGGAGATGGTAGACTGAGCCGAGCTTCCAGACTTCCAAATCCTCTGCTGGAATCTCTTTGTACATGTTCTTCATGGAATCATGATTCTTCTTTGGAATCCCATAGACATCAATATCATCTTCTCGTTGCACTGGAGCATTCAGAATTTCTGCCCATTCTTCAACGGAAGAAGAGAATCTTTGACCTTCAGTCATCCATGTGATCTTTCCATCAGGATAGAAGTGAGCTGTGGCATAGAATTGCATAATCATCTCATCGTTCCAACTGGTCAATTTCTGACCCACAAACTCTGCAACGCCACATGCAGTGAAACTTTCATGCACATGTGGAAAGAAGTCTCTGTGCTCTTCGCTGTCAATGTATTCCGAGTCAACATATCTGGTGTCTGCGACTATGGGCTTCTTGTCCATCAGCACGGTCTCATAGAAGTCCTGCTGCTCTCTGGTGTGAAATCTGGGATCTACAACAGTTCTTCTCCTCACGGCATATGGGCCAGCTTGTCTCCATAGCCTGAGACCTCTATCTTTCCTTGCCTTCATGTCCTCAGCTTGAGGATGAGCATCATTGTGAAGTGGCAGTTTTGGACGGAGTTTCAGCAACACTTGTCCTTCCTCATCAGACTCAGCTGGTGGCACATCATCCTTGTTCTTTTCAGACGCTGGAATGTTTCTGGTAGTCCTCTTGGGCTTGGCAGCAGGCTTTGCTGGAGCTGCCTTAGCTTGAGCAGATTTCTTGGGCTTTGAAGTGGCTCCGGCCTTAATGGCATCACCCATGAGCTTCTGCTTCTGAGGAGCAGGCTGGGGTGCTTCCTCATCTTCATCCTCGACTGCTGCATCTGCATGAGAATCAGTATACACTACCCTCTTTCTCTTGGAGGTTTTCTTCACTTTGCTTGGAGCTGCCTCTCCCAAATTCAGCTTCTTCGCAACAGTTGACTGCTTGACTTTGCTGGTGCCCTTCTTTGATTGCTGACCTTGTTGCTCTTTGGCAACAACTTTCCTCTTAGGCTTTGAGGTCACCTCTTCCTCAACAACAAAGTCTGAATCTTCATCATCGGAATTCTTCTCCTTTCTAGCTCTGGTGGCTGCAAGAGGCATGCCACTTGGTGTACTCCTCTCACCATCATCAAATGGGCTACTAGTCTCAGGACTAGTGTCTGCCTCTGGAATGTCTGCAATGGGTGACTCTGACCTGTTCTGACTGTCACTGGCATCTGACATGGCTGACAACCTGTGAATAGATAAGGTATAGGCAGAGAAGAAGAGTTATCACAAACTGCAGAAGTTTTTGAAAAAAAAATGAGTTCAAATTCTAGTTTTAAGTTTTCACAGAAGACATTTCGGTCAGACCGAGTTTGAGTTTCGGTGAATCCGAAGTGTTAAACAGAAGCTTGACACACCACTTTCGGTTTGACCAAAGTGGGTTTCGGTCCTGCCGAAAACACTAGGGTTTCACAAAAACTACATTTCGGTCACACCGATTTGCACAACTCGGTTGGACCGAAGGGTGCAGTGCAATGGCCAGAGGCCAAATCGGTCACACCGAAATTTTAAAGTCGGTCTCACCGAGATGTGTTCTGAGGAAACCTAACCCTAAAACTTTTACTCGAATCTAGTTCAAACGAACCAATCTAGTGTACAGGAAGATTTCAATCGTGGCAAGATATTGGGCAATCCAAACGTGCATTGAATCGGAGATGGGAGCACGAGTGGGATCAAAACTCACCCTAACTTGGTGGAGTTTCTCTACGATGGCAACGGCGCGGAGGAGATGTCCGTTGACGGCGATGGAGACCTGCGGCGAGGGCGCACAGGCGACGACGGCGACGATCCGGAGATCAAGGCGACGGCAGCAAGGGGTGTGGGGGCGAAAATGTTTGAAGGAGGAATCAACGCGCGCGACCCTTGGTATATATATCCCTTTGCTGTCGGTGGGACCGAGTTGTAAAACTCGGTGGCACCGAGATGGATAACTGCTAGGCAGTTATGCACTTCGGTCACGCCGAAAATCACAACTCGGTTTCACCGAGATGAAACCTAGATCAGTCTAAATGCTTTCAGTTTGACCGAGTTTGAGTGAGTTGGTCTGACCGAAATCACTTAAAAGGTTTTGGAAATTAGCCCTTGACGGATCGGTGGCTGCGAGTGCTCCTCACCCGGAGGGTCCGAAAATGACTTGTTCAAAGTTTGTGATGTAAGCATGAATAGAATTTGAGACAAGAAAGCATAGATAGCTAGGGGAGGTACTTAGGCATTCTTGTCCATCCATTTGGTCAGAAAAATCAAAACAACCAAAACAACAAATGGATGTCCTCGAATGGATAAAATCATGCATCCAACATGCTCACACAATAAGATAGCAAATGAAATATGTGTCAAACATGCACAACCAAAACTCTAGCAAATAACACACAATTTGTCGATGACTAGGTCATCTTTATATGAGTATATTGACTTAGGAGCCAAATGAGAACATTTGATCATAGGTCATACTCATCGTTTAAGCACAAGTGGGGTTACCACTTTTACATAAAGCATTGATATGTTCACATCATTTGAAGATGCTTTAGCTCAAAAAAAAAATTTTAGAGCAAAGCTCCCCCTAGATGTGAGAATCCCTTTTAAAGGGTCAAACTAACCTTGGGTTGTCGTAGAAGACTTCATGTAGATGTTGAAGATGTGGATGCTCAATGTTGATGGAGATCATCAAGAGTTGGGAGCTATCCTTTGGATTCGGGCACTTTCAATACCTACATGGGTTAGTCCCACAAGGAACAAACACGGATATCCATGGACATAGATTGAAGTTCACAATAGATGATGTCCATGAAAGCAATGATTACCTTGTCCCTTGACTTACCAACAAGAGGGTTTGTGACTCCATGAACTAGTGCACGATATGGAAGTTGATTGCACAAGTTCTTTGCCAAAATGAATGTGAGTGAAGTATGTTGGCGGAGTCACCCTCAAGAACTTTCTAGTTCTTCTTCTTCGGGATCCACATCATCTTGATGGGAATCCTTGGGGTTGTAGTTGAGCTTGACGAAGTAGAACTTGACGTTTCCTTGGGAACCCACTTGACCATGGCTTGAGGTGCTTCAATGAATGCATCAATCTCCTCTTGAAGCTTGTCCTTGGCTTTTAGCTTGTGGTCTTGTGGTGGAAGGTCATCTTGAGCTTGTTCCACATTGGAAGAAGTAGGATCATACTTCTCCTTTTGAGAAACAAACTGTGGAGTAGGATATTGACCTTCTTCCCACTCAACACCTTCAGCGTTGAACTTTCGCTCAAAACCAATTCCTTGATTCTTCCGGTGCCTTCCTTGCTTGCGAACAATTTCCTCAAAGTTCTTGCTTCCGGCAAGGCTCTTTTAGACACCTTTCTCTATGATCCCTTTCAATAAACTATTCTCTTTCTCAAGTGTAACTTGGCTTGAAACATTGTTAGTGGAATCAAAAGAACTACTAGAAGCAACAACATTGGATTTAGCATGGTTATTGTTACTACTAGAGGAAGAATTTTTGTTATGCTTGTCATGCTTAGTCTTAATGGGTGGCAAGAAATTAGACAAGATAAGTCGTTTGGCAAGATATGAAGAACTCTTCTTTCGAAGGTCGTCATTGATTGCTTTTAGAAACTCATGTTCTTGCTCTAGAGTGAGCTTCTCGAAGTGTAGCTTCTCATGAGATCGTAGGAGCTCTCTACGATCTTCTTGAGTTGTTTCATGAGCTAACTTAAGAGTGTTTAGTTCTTTAGTTAGACGCTCAATCTCCTTCATAGCATTGTCATTCGACTCTTCTCGACTATAAAGACTACTAGCATTTTCATCGTTACTAGGCTCACTAGATTTATCATGCAAAAGCTCATCTTCACCAAGCAAGTCATCCTCATCACTATTGAAGTCAAAGAATTCAGGGTGTGATACCTTGGGGCCTTTAGCCATGAAGCATCTTCCAATTCCCTCATTTGGTGAATCAAATAAGTCGTAGGAGTTGGAGTTGGAGGATACGAGAGCAAGACCGGCAACACCTTCATCTTGACTGTAGTCGGAGTCGGAGTGATAGCTTCCATCGGATTGATTGTCGGAGTCGGAGCCGGAGACCCATTCACCTACATGAGCTTGATGTCTTCTTCTTGTGTAGCTCCTTGATGACTTGTCTTTCCTCTCCGAATCCTTGCTTCTCCGAGAGGGTCTTCGTTCATAACGATCATCTCTACTCCTTCTCTCTTTCCGAGGTGACTCATCTCTTGAACTTCTTCTTGTTGGAGATTCTTCTCTTCTTTTGTGGGGAGCCGTACACTCATTTGAGTAGTGTCTGGGTCTTCCACAATTGTAGCAGTTTCGATCACGACTAGAAGATCTCTTTTCATCATATGATCTAGACTTTGAGCTTCTCTCTTTGCCTCTATACTTGTAGAATTTGTTGAAGTTCTTAACCATTAGGCTTATCTCTTCATTGGAAACTAACTTGTCACTTGAGGTTGTGGGAGCATCACTTGTAGCTTTGTAAGCACCACTCGATTTGTTGTGAAGCTCTTCCTTATCCTTAAGTGTCATCTCATGAGCAACAATTCTTCCAATGACTTCAGTTGGCTTGAGAGTCTTGTAGTTTGGCATCATTTGGATCAAAGTGCACACGGTGTCATACTTTCCATCCAAAGCTCTGAGAATCTTCTTGATGATGAATCGGTCGGTCATTTCTTCGCTTCCTAAGCCGGCAATCTCATTTGTGATGAGAGCAAGCCTAGAGTACATTTCAGCGACTCCTTCACCATCCTTCATCTTGAACTTGTCAAGTTGACCTTGAAGAATATCTAGCTTTGATTCCTTCACAGACTCGGTACCTTCGTGCATTTCAACCAAAGTATCCCAAATCTCTTTAGCATTCTCAAGACGGCTGATTTTGTTGAACTCCTCGGGACACAAAGCATTCAAGAGAATGTCACAAGCTTGAGCATTGTTTTGCAACATCCGCAATTCTTCCGCTGTAGCTTCGCGATCTGGAACTTTTCCTTCCTCGAAGAATTCACCTTGCATACCAACACAAATAATGCCCCATGCTGCTGGGTTATGACCAAGAATATGCATTTTCATTTTATGCTTCCAACTAGCAAAATTTGTACCATCAAAGTAAGGACCTCTACGAAAATTACCCTCACTAGACGCCATACTCTTCTAGGTTGTGAAACCAAGCTTATGGAGTCCAATGCAATGGAAACCAAAACAATGGAGACCAAAGCTCTGATACCACTTGTAGGATCGAAAGTATGTCTAGAGGGGGGGGGGTGATTAGACTACTTGTAAATATAAAAATTCTGCCTTTTGACAAAGAACAGTTTTTGGTAGATTCACAATTATGATCAAGTCAAGGATCACCCTACACATGCAATTCTAGAGTATAGGCAGCGGAAAGTAAATTGCACATGTAGTAAAGAGAGGTGGAGAAGAGCAAACGCAATTTTGGAGACGCGGTGATTTTTCCCGTGGTTCCGATAGGTGGTGCTATCATACATCCACGTTGATGGAGACTTCAACCCACGGAGGGTAACGGCTGCGCGAGTCCACGGAGGGCTCCACCCACGAAGGGTCCACGAAGAAGCAACCTTGTCTATTACATCATGGCCTACGCCCACGGAGGGCTAGCCTTACTCGGGGTAGATCTTCACGAAGTAGGCGATCTCCTTGCCCTTACAAACTTCTTGGTTCAACTCCACATCTCGATGATGGAGGCTCCCAAGCGACACCTAACCAATCTAGGAGGCACCACCCTCCAAAAGGTAATAGATGTTGTTGATGATGATGAACTCCTTGCTCTTGTGCTTCAAATGATAATCTCCCCAACACTCAACTCTCCTCACTGATTTGGCTGTGGTGGAAGAAAGGATTGAGTGGAAAGCAACTTGGGAAGGTTAGAGATCAAGTTTCATATGGTAGGAGTGGAGCAACTTGATCTCAACACAAGGGTAGGTAGTTCTCTTCTCAGAAATGTAAGGTAGGAGTGGTAGTTCTTTCTGATGGCTCTCTCCACGAATGAAGAGGGGGTGGAGGGGTATAAATAGCCTCCACGCAAAATCCAACCGTTACACACATATTTGAGCAATCTCGGTGAGACCGAAGTGGACAACTCGGTGAGACCGAAAGTTCAAATAATGTGAACGTTGGGGTTTTCGGTGGGACCGAAAATATCATCTCGGTTAGTCCGATTCGTGCAAAGACAAGAGCATGCCAGTTTCGGTGGGACCGACTTTATCATCTCGGTGACACCGATTTGATGACAGAAGGTTACAGAAGCTTGGCAGCCCATGTTTCGGTGAAACCGATTTCAGAATCGGAATATCCGATTTTTCTAGGGTTTGGCTTATGGCCGAGGTGGTTCATCTCGGTGTGACTGAGTTTGGAATATCGGTGGGACCGAGATTACTTATGAGTGTATATTGTAGTGAAAGTTGCTGATAGTTTAAGGAGATACATCACTAAGCACTTGAGCAACCAGATCATCAACATAACCTCATCCCCTTTTAATAGTATTGGCTTTTCCTATGGACTCAATGTGATCTTGGATCACTAAACCAAAAATGGAGTCTTGAGCTTTTGCCAATGCTTGCCTTAGCATTTTGAGGGGTCCACTTCTTCAGTCCTTGCCATACCCATATCACTGAACTTCTCTGAAATGATTCTCAAGTAACTATTAGTTCAATGATATATATGTTGTTATTAATTGCCAAAACCACCCGGGGATTAGTTGCACTTTCAGGAACCTATGCTCAAGCCTGACGAGGTCAAGAAGCTCTCAACGAGAATGTATGAATTGCATGAATGGTACATGAAAATTGCCAAGACTACCAATCGAGAGTCCCTCATGGTGAAAGTCAAGGCAGAGCATTACTTCAATGAGATGCCTTTGTATGTTGAGTTTACAGAACTTTTTTAGTTATTCAATCAAGACGCACTCGACAAATCTATCGTCAGTTGCTATTGTATGTAAGTTTTCTTTCTGTAATTTAAGTCTCAAGCTAGCTTAGTGCTCACTGATCATTATCTGTAATTATCCTCACTATATTCTTTTCTGTGGTATTATGCAGGATGAAGATCTATGAAATGAAAAAAGATGGATGCTATGGCATTGGGTTCATTGACCCAAATACCGTTAATGAAGAGACATGGACACTTAAATGGTATCGAGATGAGGTAGAGAAAAACACGCTAGAATTCTTGAAACGCCTCAATACCAATCGGGGTATACTACTTCCTTACAACCACGGGTGAGTCACATTGTATTATACTAAAAATCCTATTTTTGCTTACTAGCTAGATGTTAATATATAATTAAGTGTATAGGGTTTCGGGTAGTTGATGAGTGTTATGCACATGCCCGCTTAATTTATACATGCAAACGTGTGCGGATGCAGTTACCACTGGATCTTGTTAGCCATTCAAGTTGATGAAGGAAAAGTTGAAGTACTGGACTCACTACTTAGAGACCCTGAGGACTACTCAATCGTGAAGGGGATAGTCAACATGTAATTTCAATCATTATTGAACTATATGTCGACCTCTTTAGTTCGTCATTTCCTGATATCAACTAATTAATAACTACTTTATTCATTTTCTTTGCCGGCGGGCAAGGCTTGGCAAAAGTACATCGAAGAGGTTCCAGGCCCATGGAAACAAAATCTGTATTGGTATCGACCCAAGGTAATTAACTAAGTAGTACTAGCTAACTACCATCTCTTTAATTCTAGTTTCAATACCTTTAATTATCATGCTTGATTAATTATTATCTGATTGAATTCTATTCTCGTAAAGGCCATGAGGTAGGCGTCGCGGACTGATTTATATGCATACTACATTTGCGAGAATATTCGCATGATGGTGTCCGAAAGGACACTGACTACTAGACAACTATGGGTACCTTTGACAGAACACTATTCACATTTTTTTACATCATTATTGATATCTAATCACACAACTAATACATGCATATTGATCTCCTTCTTTAAAGTTCAAAGAGGTGCGGGATAAGCTCCTACCGGAGGATCGCGTACGAGCAATTCAAGAGGAAATAGCGGGATTTTTTGCTCGATCAGGTCATAAATCCCACCGGAGAATACCATTACCCACTACCGCAGTAATGCCTCAATGTAGGAGAAATTATATATATATATATATATATATATATATATATATATATATATATATACCTAATTGTATATATACATGTGTATGCATGTGTGAATGGTGTGCGAGACATTCGATGATGTATATATATACATATGATCGGTTCTACGAGAAATTCTATTTATATATATGCATACATGTACAATATGTAGTATCGTAAAATACTAGAAAATGAAAAAGAATTAAATGAAAAACACAAAGTTAAAGGAAAAATAAATCACCCCTAAATCTTTTAGTACCGGTTGGTGTTACCAACCGGTACTAAAGGTCTCCCCGCCCCCGGCGCTAGTTCGTGTCACCTGGTGGCCCTTTAGTGGCGGTTCGTGCTGAACCGGTACTAGGGGGGACCTTTAGTCCCCACCCTTTAGTGCCGGTTGCAGAACCGACACTAAAGGGCCTTACGAACCGGTGCTATAGTCCGGTTCTGCACTAGTGCTAATCTATGTGGATGAAGTTTGTGGATTATTTAAGATTGCAGGTTTGCCCGGAGATGAAGTTAATAAGAAAGTTTTCACTTTATCTCTGAAGGTAAAGGCATTGACATGGTATAGGCTATGTAATGATATTGGAACGTGGGATTGGAGTCGATTTAAATTGGAATTTCATCAAAAGTTTAATTCTATGCATTTAGTTCATCGTGATCGGAATTAAATATATATTTTTTGCCTCATGAAAGAAAAAGCATCGCTCAAGCTTGGGGGAGGCTCAAGTACATGATGTACACATGCCCCAACCATGAGCTCTCAAGAAAATTTATCTTGGAAATTTTTTATGCTCGTCTTTCTCATGATGATCAAACCATGCTCAATTCTTCTTGGATTGGCACCTTTATGAAGAAATCTATTGAATTCAGATGGGATATTCTAGAAAGGATTAAACGCAACTGTGAAGATTGGGAACTTGACAAAGGTACCGAGTCAGGTATAATACTAGAGTTCTATTGTGTTAAATCTTTTATGGATACTGATGCTTTTCATAAGTTTAGCACTAAATATGGACTTGACTATGAGATAGCAGACCTTTTTGTGAATCATTTGCTACTCATGTTGATCTCGCTAAAGAGAAGTGGTTTAAATATAACCCCCTATTAAAGAAAAGATTGAGGAGCCCATTAAAGTTAAAGATGAAACTATCATTTACAATGTTGATCCAGTTGTGCCTACTGCTTATATTGAGAAACCACCTTTCCCTATTAGGATAAAGGAACATGCTAAGGTCTCAAATGTGGTTAACAAAAGTAATATTAGATCACCTATACCCTCTGAAAAAATTAAAGTTAAACCAAATGTTGCTATTGTTAAAGATCTCTTGGTTGATAATATAGATGGCATGTTATTTACTTCTATGATGAAGCTGCTAGAATTGCTAAACCTGATAATAAAGATAAGAATAAACATGTTGTTGGCATGCCTGTTGTCTCTGTTAATATAGGAGATCATTGTTATCATGGCTTATGTGATTTGGGTGCTAGCGTGAGTGCTATTCCGTTTACCTTATATCAAGAAATTATGAATGATATTGCACCTACTGAAATAGAAGACATTGATGTTACCATTAAACTTGTGAATAGAGATACCACTACACCTCTTGGGATTGTTAGAGATGTTGAAGTCTTGCGTGGAAAAATAAAATATCCTATTGATTTTCTAGTTCTTGGTTATCCACGAGATAATTTTTGTCCCATTATTTATGGTAGACCCTTCTTGAACATTGTTAATGCTAAGATTGATTGCGCTAAAGAAACTGTCATCGTTAACTTTGGTGATATATCTCATGAGTTTAATTTCTCCAAGTTTCATCGACAACCTCATGATAAAGAATTGCCTAGTAAAGATATTATTGGTCTTGCTTCTATTGTCGTACTACCTACTAATCTGTTAGAACAATATTTGCTAGACCATGAAATGATATGCATATGAATGATAGAAATGAAATAGATAAGATGTTCTTTGATCAACTGCCTATCCTGAAACACAATTTGCCTGTTTAAACTCTTGGAGGTCCTCCTCCACCTAAAGGAGATCATGTGTTTGGATTAAAACAATTGCCTTATACATTGAAATATGCTTATCTTGATGAAAAGAAGATATATCATGTTATTATTAGTGCTAATCTTTTAGAGCATGTAGAAAAGAGACTATCAAAAACTATAAGAAAGCATCGCACTGCTTTTGGATATACTCTTGATGATCTTAATGGCATTAGTCCCACTTTATGTCAGCGCAAAATTAATATGGATCCTGATGCTAAACCAGTTATCGATCATCAACGGCGATTGAATGCTAAGATCAAGGAGATGGCAAGAACTGAAATATTAAAACTTCTGAAAGTAGGTATAATTTATCCCATAGCTGATAGTAGATGGGTGAGTCATGTTTATTGTGTTTCTAAGAAAGGAGGTATTAATGTGGTTCCTAATGATAAAATGAGCTTATTCAACAAAGAATTGTAACTGGTTATAGGATGGTAATTGATTTTATTAAATTTTAAAAAGTCACTAGAAAAGATCATTACCCAGTAGTATGCGTCGGTCATAAACAAACGGTTTTAAACCCCTTTCTGCAACGGCATTCAGAACCGTCGCCAAGTGAGTGTGGGTGATAGGGGGGTCCTTCCCACACGACCCAGAAACCGTCGGGGATATGCCATCCTGGCACACACGCTCGACAAAATGAGGTCGTGTGCGACCGGCGAGCACTCAAATACACAAATATGTACAATACTGCAAAAAAATACAATTATACAGGCGAATTCATTTCCGGTCGTAAGTACATCCCACACAGTCAGTCACCGCTAAACGTTTCCGTTCGTATATACATCCCACACAATCACTCCAAGGAAAACGTTTGCGCAAGGTGGCATAACGCAAACAGTTTTCAAGAGAATATCATGTGTGATTGTTCATTGATCCAACACGGTTTATTCCCAAAAACTGTGTGCGTTGCCTTAGTTCATCGCCCACGGTGTTTTCTCATTAACCGTTTGCAATAGGAAAATCCAATTATCAAGCTAATTGTCAAATTAGCGGGCTAATTTCCCTATTATTAATAATTCATTTACTAATCTAATTGACATTCATATTAAGCACATAATATATTCCATTTACATATTAAGGAAGCAAGATTTCATAATTTAAATACATCATAGTACAACATGATATAGCTTCAGCACCCAGCCACCCCATTACACAACTGCACTAGCAGAAAGTTTCACATGCAACATCTAGAACCTTTCGAAATTAGCATCATAGATGGTACATAGAGAGATGCATATCATCTGGAAAATTGATGAAGCGGAAGGCTAATATTGAGCCTTCATTCATGTTGAAGGTCTTTGCAACTTTAGGCCAGTGCCTGTGGATGATTGACCATCCATCCTTCGACCTCTTCAGGAACACTTCAATATTGAACCGTGGGTGTTGTATGAAAACTTTCCTCGCTTCCTGGCCACAGAGGTGGTTTGAGAGGTAATCATCAGTGAGGCCTGAAAACAAGGATGTGCATAAATATCTTCTCTATATTGGAAATGTGGTAAAGGAATACAAAAAGGCAAGGCATAATAGTTAGTACCATCTTGTAAACCTCAGTGCTTCCCATTGTTCCTCTACAACACATATAAGGCAGTTAGTCTTCAAGTTAAGTAAGGGTTCGCATGCTATCAGTAAAATATGTTGATGAAAAATAAGCACATTGCAGATTCATCAGATTAATTCAAACCACATGGAAAACCCATTTATCCAAACCAAGCATGATTAAGAACTAGGAAATATAGCACTTGTATATGTTTCTCATGTATTAAGTGCGGCCAAATTCGATTTATTCCTCACATGGTATACAATAAGAGAATGCATCCACAACAATTCAACATTGCATTGCAGAATTGAACCATGCAGTTAACTAAACACCACAACAAATGAACCAAACGTTAACCGAGCATCACATTGCACAATATAACATACTCCTAATAGAAGATCAGACAGTTAACCAAACCAAGCATGCTTAATAACTTGAAAATATAGCAATTGTATTTGTTTCTCATGTATTTAGTACAACCAAATTCGATTTATTCCTCACATGGTATACAATAATAGAATGCAGCCACAACAATTGAACATCGCATTGTAGAATTGAACCAAGCAGTTAACTAAACACCACAACAAGTGAACCAAGCCACAACAAATGAACCAAGCAGTTAACTAAACACCAATTGAACAATATAACATACTCCTCATTATCGGAGATATCTATGATGATTGGCTCCTTGGACATGGAAGAGGGCGAGGCCTACACATCGTGGGTGCCCTCGTTGTAGTGGTGAGTTGCCTGAGCTGCTCCGGGCACCAACCTGCTGGCTCTCGAGATGAGGTAAGCACGTGCACGCTGAGAAAACACCTCGTAGTCTTCATCGAAGGCACCGATGGTGGCCTCGAGAAAACGCCACGAACTGTCGTTTAAAGCAGTCAACCGCGTCGCGGCGTCGACGTGTGAGGCGTCAACGGTGGCCTCGACGGCAAGGTGCTCCTCCAAGATCTGGGGGTTGGCACGAATGGCAGCCATCGCGACCTCATCCACGCGTGCGGCCGCGATTTGCTTCTCCGCTGCCAAATGCTCCTTGAGGTCCTGGCTATACTGTGTGCACCATGGCTTAGGTCGGCACTTATTTGGTGGAGGGGTCGGTGATTGGTGGAAGGTGTTGCGCTCGCGCTGGCAGTCGGGGCACGTGGGATGTGGAAGGAGGAGGAGGATGGGGGTCGGGTGTGGATTACCTGCCTGGATAGGCGAGGCCGAGTAGCGTGAAGGAGGGTCACCGGCGAGGAAGCGGCGACGCTGCAAGCAAGGAGTGAAGGTTTCAACTTGGAAAGGAAGGCGGAAAGAGGGGAAATGTGGCTTTTGGTAAAGGGGAGGGGGCGGGGAGGTAGGTATTTCCGTGGAAGCCGAAAATTTGGAATCACTTCAGCCAAAAAATTGGCGCGCGAAGTGTCATCAGACACGGTCCCTTATTCAGAGCGGGTTGGGGACTGTAGCCGTACACCTTCTCGCGTAAGCCGTATGCATACTATACTCCGATGGTGCTCCAAGATATTTTGTGCTGCATCTCACATGGTTGGTTATAATAAACTTTGTGGGATCTACTTGATTTTTTGTCTTGATTTGAATTACATAATGGGGTCACAGCGGCCATGGACGGTGTTTGAATTGCTAGACCTTTTATCTGCAGTGATCATAAAAGAATTGGAATTATTCAGGGTTCGTTCGTACATTTTTATGCATTAAGTGAGTTTTCAATGCATTTATGTGCATAATTCAAATTTGAACTACATGCACATGCTCTTGTGCATATAAATTGGTTGAGAAGACATATCTTTGTCCTCGGGTGCATGCTTAGGTCCCATGCAAGAAACGGGAATGAATGTCAAACACCCTGCTGTTGGGATCATTGCAGAAATCAAAAAAATTCTACGCATCGCCAAGATCAATCTATGGACAAACCAGCAATGAGAAGGGGAAGTGCATCTTCATATCCTTGAAGATCGCAAAGCGGAAGCGTTACTAGAACGCGGTTGGTGTAGTCGTACACGCATCGATTCAGATCGTAGTCGATTCCGATCCAAGCGCCGAACAACAACGTCTCTGCATTCAACACACATACAGCCCGGGGATGTCTCCTCCTTCTTGATCCAGCAAGGGGGG
>LR738709.1:301894253-301946005 GCA_902687465.1 Secale cereale
CATGATGGCATGGTGCTGGAGCTTGCAGTTCTCTGGTAGGGCTTCGCCAAGCTCTACGGAGGAAGAGGAGGAGTTGGGAGGGGGGAGGGTTGCGCCAGGGAAAGGGGGCGGCTGCCCTCCCACCCCCACTATTTATACGGGAAGGGGTGTGACACCCCGAGTCCGATGCGCCAGGTGTCTTCCAGTTATTCGCTACTGTTACCATGTCATCATGTGCATTTCATCTGCATAGTTTTCAAAACTTGCATCCGTCCGTAGTTGGCGAGCCCCTCGTCCTTTCCGTTGTCTGTTCTAAGCCCAGACACACTCGCACGCGCCCGCGGCATCTCCGAAACCCTGTTTTGTAAGTGGCAAAAAAATGTTCTCGGAATGAGGTGAAACTTGGCGTGTGGTCTTATTATAGTGTAGGTAGACCGCCTATCAAATTTCGTCGCATTCGGAGTTCGTTTGATAGCCCGACGGATAACTAAAACGACACTATAGCGGGTTAAACGTAGGATGTTTTCGGTCTCCGAAAACCGTCGCTGGGCTGCCTCGCTGCTCTTCTCTCCTCTCAGACTAGCCCATCTACACATCCCACCAACGCCACCTAGCCCACCTATCTACCCCACCGCTCTGGACCGTCCGATGGTGATCGAACGGTCCGAAAACGGGGCAAAACCCCCAACCCTAGCTACCCTTGCTATATATAGACCCCCCCCTTCCAAAATGGGCAACCCTAGCCTTCCCCTACCCTAGACCCCCTCCACCTCGGGATCCCCGCAGCCGCCAGCCTCCTCCACCTCAAATTCACCACCGACCAAATCCTCCCTGCCACATGGCGCTTCACCACTGGATCCCCAGCTCCCAGCTGCGCCCTCCACCACTCGGGAAGCGCCACGTGTACCTCGCACGTCTCCCCAACGGCTCCCTGCCACCGGGCCCGCAAGGCCCGGATCTGGCCCCCTCAGCCCGGAGCGCGACGCCGCCGCAGCCCGCGGGCCCGTCCGGCGCCTGCTCGCCCCGCCCCTCTTCTGTCTCTGTCAAGCCTCGCGCTCCCGCGCCCGTGCCTCACCGTCCACCGCCAACTCCGCCGCCTTCACGCCGCTGCCTCTCCGCGAGCTCGCCGGACACCACCGCATCGCCCCACCGCCTCGTCCACACGCGCCGCCGCCGCCGTGCCGGACCTCGCCGCCCAGTTCCCGCTCGCCCCGAGCCTCTCCGCGTCAACGCCGTCGCCAGGAGGTCACCGCCCGCCGTCGGCCGCCTCAGCCTCGCCGGCGTCGCCGGATCCGTCCGGATCCACGACCGCGCCGGTCCGATCCGCCACCCCAGCGCCTCTCCTGCGCATCCCCGCCTCTCCTCGGTCGCCGTAGCGTCGCCCCGCCATGGCCGACCTAGGGCTCGGGCTGGAGCTCGAGGGCGACCACACGAGCCACCTCGTCAGCCTCACCGTGCCGGACATGTCTGTCCCGAGTCCGGACAATGTCCACCCGAGACCCATTCGAGGCTATTTTTCCCTCTAAGTCCTTTTTTCTGAAAAACATTATGTGTGCATGTTCGTGTGGCTGTAACTTTGTGCATGTATACCCGATTGGAGCATATGATATGTCAAAATGTTCGTCTCTTGATGCTCTACATGTTGGTTGCATTTGCATTCATGTTAGGATCCATCTTGCCATGCTAATATCTATTGCAAAAGTGCTAAGTGCTGTTAACTGCTAAAAACTATTATAACTTGCTTATTTGTCTTTTTCATATCTTTTTGTGTGATTTTTGTTTGAGCATCATGTCAACAAGTGTTAGGAGAAAATCATGACATCTTTGCTGTGGTGCAATCCACTTTTCATGTATGCCTTGTGGTGAGTGGAAGAAGCTTGTAAAGTGACGTACTCGCTGTTGTTGATTTCTGAGACTTGTTGAAAACTGCTAAGTCTGAAACTGTTATATTGTGATGCCATGTTTGCTTGATGCTACAGTCAAATACATGCATGTTTTGGAATGTCCAGTGATCATGACTTGAAGTCCATGTTATGCTCTATCCATCCATGTCCTTGTTTGCAATTACAGGTTGTTGTAGCTTGTCTATTTCTTGCTCTCAAATTGCTATATAATGTTTTTGTCAGCCTGTTATCAGTAAGTTCAGTTTTGCCATGTGAATACCTAGTGTTCTTTGCATCCTATGACCATGTTCTTGCCATGAGTAGCTGCATAAACATGTCTTCTTGTTGTTGGTTATATTCACATGTCATGATATGCTTTGAGATGAGTTGCACAAGCTTTCAAACATGCCTACTTGTTGTTGTTGCCGCCATGTTCAGTTTATTTCACTAAGTCTGTGAAACTGGTATCATTTGCAATCTTGCCATGATGTTTTGAGCATGTTCAAGTGGTATTTGGCAGTAGCTCAGTGATCATGTTTGTAGTGCTTGACATGTACATGCTTGCCATGCCCTTTGATGCCATGAAATGTTCCTGTAGCATGTTGTTTTGATGATTACAAAGTGCTTAGTTGCTGTTTTGGGACAAATTGTTGTTATATCTTGTTTCGTGTGTATGTGTTGAACCGTTGCTCCGTTTTGAGCGTGCTCTATATAAAACTTTCTTGTTTTTGCATGTAGATGCATCATGTCATGTTGCATCCATGTTTGGAGTGCGTTTTCATGACGTTTGAATGCATCTTGCATCTTTGCCATGCTTAACTTGTTTTGCTCATATCTTCTAGGCTGTAGCTTGATGGCTTCTCGCCCCTCGTTGGTTACCCCAAGTGGAAGGTTTGAGATGTAGCGTAGCGGTAGTTTTCCCTTGGCAAAGATACCAAGGATCGAATCCCGTGAGACTCCGAGGGTCGACAAGAAGGTGTCAATAGCGCCAGAGACTTTTGCTTGACAGGACCTGCACACAGATACAAATAACTTTGCTCCCAACGAGTACAGAGAGGTTGTCAATCCCTCCGGCCTTGTCGTTTACAAAGGATCAAACGCAAGAGATAATAGTGATAGGTATGACTGCAACTAGTAAATAAGAACAGGAAGTAAATAGCGGGTGTGATCAGTGATGGTAATATGGACCGGGGTCCCATGATGTTCACTAGTGATGTCTCTCTCCCAAAAGATGATAAAACAGCTAAGCGAGGTAAACGAATTACAGTTGGGCAATTGACATGATTATGTGCGCAAACCAATGCTAACTATGCTGTACAGAAAGGTAGAGGCTCAAAAGCATGGGCGGTACGCCAAGGCAAGTAGACCGAAATCCATCTGCATCTACTACTAATCATCCACCTTGAGATATCTATCCAGAACATCTCGCTGGTATTAAGTTGCGAGTCCCACCCAAAGTGTAAACTCAAAGCAACAGACAACTGCATTAAAAGAACTTTGCGTAAAGTAAACAATCCTTGCACCCGCAAGTACAAGCACCGTTGTTTTCCCCCTTGTGGCAACATCACATCCCCTAGACTCATGTTTCTGTCACTCAAGCTAGTCATCGAGGGGCATGAACCCACAATCAAGCATAACGTTCCCTCTTGGAGTTACTACCTACTACTTGGCCAAAGCAATAAACAGCAACGGAGAACATGCAAGAATTACTCAAGAACATAAATATAAAAGAGGTGAATCAAATATATTACTCACACACAATCTGAACATAATCTCATAATCCATCGGATCCCAGCAAACTCAGCATAGCAACAGCATAAAGATTACATATGTGCCTCGATCATGTAGGGCAGCTCACGAGGTCTAATCGGTGAAGAACAAAGAGGGGAGGAGAACATCACATAGCTACTGGTCGTGGACCCATGGTCCAAGGGGGACTACTCACAACTCATCCGAGAAGCGTCCATGGTGGTGGAGAAGCTCCCGGTGGTGATCCTCCCCTCCGGCAGGGTGCCGGGAAGAGTTCTCCTGGTGCTCCCGATCTTGGAAGCGCGGCGGCGGCGAAACAGAGATGACATCACGAAAAAGGGTTCCGTCCTCGAGGGTTTCGGGACGCGATGTAAATATATGCCAAAGGGGGTCACCAGAGGAGGTAAGGAGGGCCCAGACGCCCCCCCGGCGCGGCCAGGAGGGGTGCCGCGTGGCCAGGCTGCCTGGGCTGCCCCCGGCTCCCCTCTGGCCCCACTTCTGGCGCGTGGAAGCTTCCGAAGCGCTGATTTTTTATATATTTTTCCCGGAATTTTTCTGGCAATTTAAGTAATGGGAAAACCTGAAATAGAAAAACAGCAGAAAACAGAAACTGGCACTGGGGTGCACTGAGTTAATAGGTTAGTCCAAATATGATCAAAAGTGTATGGAAGTGCATAAATATCATAGCAATATCACACAAAAGAGGCATGGAGCAAGCGGAAATTATAGATACGTTTTGGACGTATCAACATCCCCAAGCTTAATTCCTGCTCGTCCTCGAGTAGGTGAATGATAACAAGCATAATTTCTGTGGTGACATGCTATTAACCATATAAGAACTTTTAAGTAAAGCAATCAAGGCATGTAATCCAATTCAAGTCATAACAAGCAAGAGTCTATATTAGCATTGTAACAAGTAACATAAGAACATAAAGGTGCAAGAGCTCTCGCTGTCTGTGACTCGAATGTCTCCAAATGGTGTTTGCGTGCAAGACAGGGGATAGGGATATATGAGAGAGTAAAGCATAGTTTTTGTATTGTTGAGAACTTAATCTACTAAAGTTTCACACTTGGTCTTCTTTGGAATCTTATCTTGACTCATCCCCAGACCGTCAGCCAGGTACAAGTCAAAATGATCCACTCCCTTTCGATATTTTGAGCACTCGTGCAATGGATGAGCGTAAGCAAGAAAGTCGACACTTAGGATGGCAAATAGAGAAGGATGATAGAGGGGGAAGACAAAAAAGGTGTGAAAGGCTCACATCAATAAGGACAATCATCGGCGAGAGAAAGCCAAATGATAGATATGATGCGAGGAGTAGGGATTGCCATGCAACGGATGCACATATGAGCTAAGGTAAGCTCTCCAATGGAACTAGTGGGGGTGCATCCAACTCGCTTGCTCAAGAAGACCTAGAGCTCTTTTGAGGAGGCTCATCATTGGAATATACAAGCCAAGTTCTATAGTGTAAATGTCCCCACATAGCTATATGCATAAATGATAATCTCTATGGAGTACAAGGTATAAGATGAAGTACGAGTGTGGATCTCTCAAAAGAAATAGTAGTGTGCCCCTTCTCTCTTTTTATTTCTTTTTCTCTTTTTTTATTTTTTTTTATTTTTTGTGGCCTCAATGGCTCTTTCTATTTATCTCTCATTTGTCTTCTTTGGGATCTTTTGATTTTGTCCTCTTTGGGATCTTTTCCTCACTTTAGGGAGAACACTCTATGTATTACAAGAAGTATAGAAGATCTTTCACACTTTACAAAAGTATTCAACATAAAGAAAATGAAACTATCATGATGTATGCAAATGTATGCCTCTGCTAGTGTAGCAGGATATGCAATGATACTAGCGCGTCATGTAGCAATGATTAGGGCAAGGCCCAACTAGCATGCGGCTCATCGATCAAGCAAAAAGCATGTATGTCATGAAGATCAAGTCATGAGAAGATGGATGTTGCATGGCAATGTATCTCGGAAAGGCTATAGAAATGCCTTAATAGGTAGGTATGGTGGCTGTTTTGAGGAAGGATATAATGAGGCTTATGATGGAAGAGCGTATCATGCCAAGTGTTTGGATGCACCGGCGAAGTATGCGCCAACTCTCGAGGTGAGAAAGGGCAATGCACGGTACCGAAGAGGCTAGAAAAATATGGATAGGTGGAAGTGTCAACCTTCGAATACTCACATTAGTCCGAAGAACTCATGCACTTATTATCGGTAACTCTCAATCTAATTAGGAGGTTCTCAAAGAGACAAGTACCTCGAGGAGGTGTGTATGGGGGTTTGGTTACCCTTGCTCATCCTCGACCCATGGTACGTGAGTGTACTCTAATATTCGATCCCTCCAAAGATTAGTGATCCATTTAGTAGCTAAAGTTCTCAACTATTTTGTAGGTTTTCGAAAATAAACACGGATTGCCCAAAATACGACATCTATCACTAATAGGCTAAAGCTCTTGTCACCAAAAGTTCAGACATTACTCATGGCAATACCTCAAAACTATTGCAAGTTACTACTAAAATTAAATAACAACCTCAATTACCTACTTTAAGTTAAGACACACAACTCAGTGCAACAGACAAACTCTCTTAACAAGATAATCATGAAAACTCAGGAGAGTCCAGCAACTAACTAAACAAAAGCTCTTTAAAAATAAAAGCATGAAAACTAAGAGCTAAACATGACAGTAGCTATTGAAAGACAAAGAACATACACAGCAAAGATAAGCATGAAAATCCTATGTTGTGTTCTAGGTTGAAGTGGAGCGTGTTTCTCTCCCACACAAAGAAAGCTGGGTTCTAACTCGTTATGAACAACAAGCAAAGCTAAAGAAAACTAAAAAGGAAACTAAAAGCAAGACGCTCCAAGCATAGCACATAACACATGAAGTGATTAAAATATAGTGGAACGAAAGACGAACTGATAATTGTTGATGAAGAAGGGGATGCACGGGGGCATCCCCAAGCTTAGACGCTTGAGTCTTCTTGAATATTTCTTGGGGGTGCACGGGGGCATCCCCAAGCTTGAGCATTTGACCCTCCTGAATTTTTTTATCATCTTCCCTCGCACACTTGAAAACTCCCTTCATACATAACTCATCATAATCTGATTAGCGAGGTTAGTACCCATAATAAAATAATTTTTCCTTGCAGTAAATAAGGATAATCTTGAAGGGCTACTGTTTCTCAAGATTGCCAAAAGGTTTTTGCAAAGAAAAAGCAAGCTCAAGGTTTGCAAAACGAAGGAAAGGCAAAACAGGACAGAATCTGTGAAAAACAGACCAGCAGGTAGTAAATAATTTTTTCGGGGCACTTCTGCAACTCAAATAAAAAAACTCAGAACAGACGCCCGAAAGTCAATTGTATAGAGCACGCTGTCGAAAAAATTCAGACCAAAAAGATGATCTGGTGATTTTATACGAATTTTTCTGTCCAAGGACAGAATCTGTTTCCTGGACAGCACGTCACAACTTTTAAACTTTCTTGCAATCAGAGGCTAAACTTGGCACAAAGCTGAAAAGTAAAGATACAATGATGATGCTACTGTAGTAACAAACATCAAGACACAACAAAAGCAAAATAAAATTTTATTCATTGTGGGCTGCCTCCCAAAAGCGCTTTCTTTTATGCCTTTAAGCTAGGCATAATGCAAAAAGAGAGGATCAAGTTTTATCAAGAGTAAAAGAATAGCTAGCCCGTATGACGGACTCAAAAGGTAACTTAATCTTCTTTCTAGGGAAGTGTTCCATCCCTTTCTTGAGAGGAAACTGGAATTTTATATTCCCCTCTTTCATGTCAATGATAGCACCAACGGTGCGAAGAAAAGGACGTCCCAAAATAATTGGACAAGAAGGTTCACATTCAATATCCATAATAGTAAAATCAACGGGAACATAATTGTCATTGACAATGATAAGAACATCGTCGATCCTCCCCAAAGGTTTCTTTATGGAAGAATCAACAAGACGAACACCAAAAGAACAAGAATCAAAAGGTTTCAATTCAAGCATATCATATATTCTTTTGGGCATAACGGAGGTACTAGCTCCAACATCACATAAAGCATAGCAAGAGAAGTTATTCAACTTAATTTTAATCATAGGATACCAACCATCTTCTAGCTTTCTAGGTATGGAGGCTTCTACCCTAAGCTTTTCCTCCCTAGCTTTGATAAGAGCATTAGTGATATGCTCCGTGAAGGCAAGATTAAGCGTGCTAGTGCGGGGATCTCTAGACATCTTGTGAAGAAAACTAATAACTTCAGAAAGGGTGCAATTATCAAAATCAAGGTCACTAATATCAAGTAAAGTGGTAGTGGTGTCCTTTAGACTTACTTGTTTGGTAGCTTCTATGGTCATAGGAGTTTCTACGGTTGAGGTCATAGCATCACCATTAATAGGTCCAATGGGACCAGGAGTGCATTGGGTGCTAAGAGTTTGGATATCCTCAACAACTTGGATAGTAGAAACAGTGTGATGGGTAGGAAGGCTCTTAATTCTATCTTGTTCCTCCTTTTCTCTAGCCCATCTCTCTTTAAGTTTAGCCAACATCCTAATGTTTTCATTAATTTGCACTTGAATAGCATTCATAGGAGTGGTCTTCCTCTCCTCAAGAGGGGAAGTTCTAATTTTAAGCAATTCTACCTCATGGGCTAAATTGTCTACCTTCGAAGAGAGATTATCTAGTTTATTTAGTTTTTCTTCTACATTCTTATTGAAGGCTTTTTGGGTACTGATGAAGTCTTTAAGCATAATCTCTAGTTCAGAGGTGGAGTTCTTGGTGCTAGGATAAGCATTGTTGTTCCCATAGGAATTAGAGGGGAACGGTCTAGGGTTGCTACCAAAATTACTCCTATAAGCATTGTTATTGAAGTTGTTTCTAGAGATAAAGTTCACATCTACTTGATCTTGAGCAATCAAAGAATTTAAAGGAACATCACGAGGATCAATAGAAGGTTGCTTGGAAAGTAGAGACATGATCAAGTCAACTTTTTCATTTAGGGAGGAGATCTCCTCGACATAGTTTACCTTCTTACCTGTTGGAGCGCGTTCGGTGTGCCATTGGGAATAATTGGTCATCATCTCATCGAGAAGCTTCGTGGCAGCACCTAATGTAGTTGACATAAGGGTTCCTCCCGCGGCCGAATCTAACAAGTTCCACGAGGTAAAGTTCAAGCCTGCATAAAAAGTTTGGATAACCATCCAAGTAGTCAAACCATGAGTAGGGCAGTTCTTGACAAGAGATTTCATGCGTTCCCAAGCTTGGGCAACGTGTTCATTATCCAATTGTTTAAAATTCATTATGTTACTCCTTAGTTGGATAATTTTAGCAGGGGGATAGTACTTCCCAATAAAGGCGTCCTTGCACTTGTCCCAGGAATCTATGCTATTTCTAGGCAAAGATTGAAACCAAATTTTAGCTCCTCCTCTCAAGGAGAAACGAAAAAGCTTAAGCTTAACAATATTACCATCTATTTCTTGGTACTTTTGCATATCACAGAGTTGAACAAAATTATTTAAGTGCAAAGCAGCATCATCTCCAGCACCGGAGAATTGATCTTTCATAACTAGGTTCAGTAAAGCATGTTTAATTTCATAAGAAGGTGCTGAAGTGGCAGGTGTAGTAATAGGCGTGCAGATAAAGTCATCGTTGTTATGACTAGTGAAGTCACACAACTTGGTGTTCTCGGTGGAACCCATAGCAGGAAGCAAGCAAGATAACTATTTTTGTGATTTTTGATAAAAGGAACTAAAGCAAAAACTGAAAGGTAAACTAACAAGACTAAAAAGCAAAGATAAAAGATAGCGTGCAACTCCCCTATCTTGAAGAGTGGAGTCCCCGGCAACGGCGCCAGAAAACTTTGCTTGATGGCTTCTCGCCCCTCGTTGGCTACCCCAAGTGGAAGGTTTGAGATGTAGCGTAGCGGTAGTTTTCCCTTGGCAAAGATACCAAGGATCGAATCCCGTGAGACTCCGAGGGTCGACAAGAAGGTGTCAATAGCGCCAGAGACTTTTGCTTGACATGACCTGCACACAGATACAAATAACTTTGCTCCCAATGAGTACAGAGAGGTTGTCAATCCCTCCGGCCTTGTCGTTTACAAAGGATCAAACGCAAGAGATAATAGTGATAGGTATGACTGCAACTAGTAAATAAGAACAAGAAGTAAATAGCGGGTGTGATCAGTGATGGTAATATGGACCGGGGTCCCATGATGTTCACTAGTGATGTCTCTCTCCCAAAAGATGATAAAACAGCTAAGCGAGGTAAACGAATTACAGCTGGGCAATTGACATGATTATGTGCGCAAACCAATGCTAACTATGCTGTACAGAAAGGTAGAGGCTCAAAAGCATGGGCGGTACGCCAAGGCAAGTAGACCGAAATCCATCTGCATCTACTACTAATCATCCACTTTGAGATATCTATCCAGAACATCTCGCTGGTATTAAGTTGCGAGTCCCACCCAAAGTGTAAACTCAAAGCAACAGACAACTGCATTAAAAGAACTTTGCGTAAAGTAAACAATCCTTGGACCCGCAAGTACAAGCACCGTTGTTTTCCCCCTTGTGGCAACAGCACATCCCCTAGACTCATGTTTCTGTCACTCAAGCTAGTCATCGAGGGGCATGAACCCACAATCAAGCATAACGTTCCCTCTTGGAGTTACTACCTACTACTTGGCCAAAGCAATAAACAGCAACGGAGAACATGCAAGAATTACTCAAGAACATAAATATAAAAGAGGTGAATCAAATATATTACTCACACACAATCTGAACATAATCTCATAATCCATCGGATCCCAGCAAACTCAGCATAGCAACAGCATAAAGATTACATATGTGCCTCGATCATGTAGGGCAGCTCACGAGGTCTAATCGGTGAAGAACAAAGAGGGGAGGAGAACATCACATAGCTACTGGTCATGGACCCATGGTCCAAGGGGGACTACTCACAACTCATCCGGGAAGCGTCCATGGTGGTGGAGAAGCTCCAAGTGGTGATCCTCCCCTTCGGCAGGGTGCCGGGAAGAGTTCTCCTGGTGCTCCCGATCTTGGAAGCGCGACGGCGGCGGAACAGAGATGAGATCGCGAAAAAGGGTTCCGTCCTCGAGGGTTTCAGGACGCGATGTAAATATATGCCAAAGGGGGTCACCAGAGGAGGTAAGGGGGGCCCAGGCGCCCCCCCCGGCGCGGCCAGGAGGGGGGCCGCGTGGCCAGGCCGCCTGGGCTGCCCCCGGCTCCCCTCTGGCCCCACTTCTGGCGCGTGGAAGCTTCCGGAGCGCTGATTTTTTATATATTTTTCCCGGAATTTTTCTGGCAATTTAAGTAATGAGAAAACCTGAAATAGAAAAACAGCAGAAAATAGAAACTGGCACTGGGGTGCACTGAGTTAATAGGTTAGTCCAAATATGATCAAAAGTGTATGGAAGTGCATAAATATCATAGCAATATCACACAAAAGAGGCATGGAGCAAGCAGAAATTATAGATACGTTTTGGACGTATCATAGCTCCAAATTAAATAAACTTTATATGTAACTTGAATAGAATTTCGTGTAGACCATTATGGTGCATGTTAACTTGCTGACAACTTTAACATAAGGTTTGTTCATATCTGGAACAATTTCGAAATTTGCATATGAGGACTTACCGGAATTGTTATATGTTGTTTCCGACCTCATTAAACTTGCTTTGTGTGATGTTCTTGTATGCTTCATCTCTTGCCATGTTTTGCATCATGTAGCCTTGTCATGCATCATACTTGGGTGAGCATCATGTCTTTTTTATGTGTGGTGTGTTTACCATGTTGTTTGCTTCTTCTCGTTAGTTCATGTTTCGTTGCGATCGTGAGGATTCGTTCGACTACACTTGGGTCGTCTTCGTGGCTTCTTCTTCTTCATGGACTCGTACTTCTTCCTTACGGGATTCCAGGCAAGATGACCGTCACCTTGGATCTCATTACTATCATTGCTATGCTGGTTGTCTCGATGCTATCGCTATATGTCGCGCTACCTATCTATTTGTTGTCGGCCCCTCCTTGTTTCCATGAAACCTCTAACCTTTGACACCATCCTAGAAAATCGTTGTATGGCTATGTTACCGCTTGCTCAGCCCCTCTTATAGCGTTGTTAGTTGCAGGTGAAGATGAAGATTGCTCAATGTTGGAACTTGGATGTAGGAATATCACAATATCTTTTACTATAATTAATGCACCTATATACTTGGCAATGGGTGGAAGGCTTGGCCTTTTGCTCGGTGTTTTGTTCCACTCATGCCACCTTAAAAACCGATAAACCGGTGTTATGTTCCTTGAGTCTGCGTTCCTAACATGATTGGGGGTTATGAGACGCCCTTGACAGTTTGCTTTGAATAAAACTCCTCCAGCAAGGCCCAACTTTGGTTTTACCTTTTTCCTAATAACTAAAAACTTGCATAGGGACTTTCCGGAGCCCGAGGACTTAATTTACAACCCGGGCCAGTGCTCCTCATGAGTGTTGGTCCAAACCTGTCAACCGCCAGGGGCAGCACTGGTATTTTGGTCTACCGAAAGTTTGGACAATCCGGACGTGGCCTGAGACGAGATACGCGTGGCTACTATCAGGGTGTCGGCACGCCGGGAGGTCTTGCTGGACTTGTTTTACCATTGTTGAAATGTCTTGTGCACCGGGATTCCGAGTCTAATCGGGTTGTCCCTAAGATAATGTTTTTTACCTTTGTTGATCGTGAGAGCTTGTGATGGGCTAAGTTGGGACACCCCTGCAGGGTTATGATCTTTCGAAAGCCGTGCCCGCGGTTATGTGGCAGATTGGAATTTGTTAATATCCGGTTGTAGAAAACTTGACAGAGGATCCAAAATAAAATAAACCAACCGCGTGAGTAACCGTGGCCGTCTCTTTTCATTTTGAGAAGAGAACACAGTGGGGTTATGTTTGACTCGTAGGTAGTTCAGGATCTCTTAGCGATCATTACTAGTTTGTGACTGTTTGCGTAGATGCTCATCTTATTCTTGTACTCGTAAGTTAGCCACCATACAATACTTAACCGCTGCTGCAACCTCACCACTATCCTTTTCATACCCACTAAGCTTTGCTAGTCTTGATACCCATGCTTATGGGATTGCTGAGTCCTCATGGCTCACAGATACTAGAACAACAGTTGTAGGTACATGTTTCCGATGACTTGACGTGAGAGCGATGTTTACTTGTGCTAGAGTTCTTTCTTCTTCTCGATAGCAGGATGGATGTCGCTGTGCTTTTCATGTTTTCATCCATAGTCGGATGTCTTGTGTATGATGTGTTGTATTCATGTGGAATTGTATGACTTGTATGTATCCCCATCTATGTATGTAATGGTACGATGTAATGATATCCATCTTGCTAAGCGCCCAAAATGCGGTAGTGCCCCAATCACGAGTTCATCACGTGATCGGGATAGAATCACATTTTGGGTGTGACAAGGGGAGAGGGACCATTCCGGAACTCCTCGTGACATCCGGGATCTCATCTGGGACTCTGAACAACATTCGGTAACCACATACAATTTCCCATAACAACTCTAGCGTCACCGAACCTTAAGTGTGTAGACCCTACGGGTTCAGGAACCATGATGCGGAGCATCCTATGGACATCACCATGCCAAGAGTCCGTTTGGCAAGTGACACGTGTGACCTCTACTTGTCATACTTAAAGGTGAATCATCTCCTTTACACGTGTTCACTTGACCCCTTCGAGGATGGTATACTACTTGACACTCCACTCATGTGCACGCATAGGTATTGTCGGAGCTTCACGGATGATGAGGAAGAGTGCAAGCGCCAAGGACCACCTACACCATCCGCGAGGGATGCGTGGAAGAGAAGATGGAAGAAACGGAGCTGCTGTAAGCTACAGGCTCCGGACGACCAGCGTTTACCGGACGTCCGACGCGTCCTAGGTGACCGGACGATCGGCAGCCACCGGACGTCCGTGACATCCTTCACAAAACCAAAATAGCGGAAGTCTGAGAGCTACCGGACGTCCGGTGCCCAGCGGACGTCCGCTCCCTGCCTGTGCGCAGCCGCGGGCCTTTTGGCCATGTACCCCTTTCGCCCCTCACTTACCCCTTCGTGGCCCTAGACTATATATACTCCTCCACCTCCACCATTTTAGGGTTAGCATTAGTTTAGCTCATATGTGAGATAGAGCTTTGCTCATCCATTACGTATCTACTCCACGAGAGAGAACGTGGCCCCTCTACGGAGAAGATCCACCTTGGATTCAAGACCCCTAAACGGGAAGATCCTTCACGGATTCAAGACCTCCTCTTGGAGATGAACTTTACCTTGTATCTTTCCCTTTGTTGTTCATGTACCTTGTGATCTTGTGTGTTTGTTTGTCTAGTGGATGTGTGATTGGACTTGTTCTTGAGTGTTTCCCTCGTGATTCCCCTTTGTGCTCTTTGTGTTCATCGCGGGATCCCTTCATTTCGTGAAAGATCGGCCATCTAGGGTTCCACCCTACATCAAACCATGCATACATGACCGAGACATCTCTCCGGCCAATAACCAACAGCGGGATCTTGATACCCATGTTGGCTCCCACATGTTCCACGATGATCTCCTCGGATGAACCACGATGTCAGGGATTCAATCAATCCCGTATACAATTCCCTTTGTCTACCGGTATGATACTTGCCCGAGATTCGATTGTTAGTATCCCTACACTTGTTCAATCTCGTTACTCGCAAGTCTCTTTACTCATTTCGTAACACATCATCCCGTGGCCAACTCCTTAGTCACATTGAGCTCATTATGATGATGTCTTACCAAGTGGGCCCAGAGATACCTCTCCGTCACACGGAGTGACAAATCCCAGTTTCGATTCGTGCCAACCCAACAAATACTTTCGGGGGTAGCCATAGTGTACCTTTATAGCTACCTAGTTACGTTGTGACGTTTGGTACACCCAAAGCATTCCTACGGTATCCATGAGTTGCACAATCTCATGGTCTAAGGAAATGATACTTGACATTAGAAAAGCTTTAGCAGACAAACTACACGATCTTGTACTATGCTTAGGATTGGGTCTTTCCCATCACATCATTATCCTAATGATGTGATCCTGTTATCAATGACATCCAATGTCCATGGTCAGGAAACTGTAACCATCTATGGATCAACGAGCTAGTCAACTAGAGGCTCACTAGGGACATGTTGTGGTCTATGTATTCACACATGTATTAGAGTTTCCGGTTAATATAATTATAGCATGAACAATAGACAATTATCATGAATTTTTTTTTAATAATAACCATTTTATTATTGCCTCTAGGGCACATTTCCAAGACCTGCCACCGTCACTCGGCCGCAAACATTGAGATACCTGGTTGTCAAATTCTAGTGAATCCAAAACTCATCTAAAATTCATGAAAGTTGGCATGCTATCAGGGAGCGGCATCAACATGGAGCGGTAATTTTTTTGTCCCATTTGGGGCAGGTTTGGGTATATGCTTCTCACAAACCAGAGCTTCTCACAACAAGCATGATGGTTTCAGTAGGCAACACCCCAACTTTGGCGGCGAAACGATATCCATTGCCTCTTATTGATTTCACATTTGTTCTCGTGTCAACATAGAACAACAGGAGTGTTGTGTTATTTTTTGTGATTATTCGGGCTTCGTTTGGACATTTTTATGCATTAAGTGAGTTTTCAATGCATTTATGTGCATAATTCAAATTTGAACTACATGCACATGCTCCCATGCATATAAATTGGTTGAAAAATAAAATATTTGTCCATGGGTGCATGCTTAGGTCTCATGCCAGAAATGGGAATGAATGTCAAACACCCTGCCACCGTCACTCGGCCGCAAACATTGAGATACCTGGTTTTTCTAGTAAATCCAAAATTCGTCTGAAATTCATGAAACTTGGCATGCTATCATTAAGCGGCATCAACAGGGCGTGGTAAAATTTTCGTCCCATTTGGGGGCAGGCTTGGGTATATGCTTCTCACAAACCAGAGCTTCTCACAACAAGCATGATGGTTTCGGTAGGGCACGCCCCAACTTTGGGGGCCAAACGATATCCATTGCCTCTTATTTCTTTCAATTTTTTCTCGTATCAACATAGAACAACAGGAGTGTTGTATTATTTTTTGTGATTTTTCGGGGTTCGTTTGGACATTTTTATGAATTAAGTGAGTTTTAATGCATTTATGTGCATAATTCAAATTTTAACTACATGCACATGCTCCCGTGCATATAAATTGGTTGAAAAAGCAAATCTTTGTCCTTGGGAGCATGCTTAGGTTCCATGCAAGAAATGAGAATGATTGTCAAACACCCCGCCACCGTCACTCGGCCGCAAACATTGATATACCTAGTTTTTAAATTCTAGTAAATCCAAACTCGTCTAAAATTCATGAAACTTGGCATGCTATCATGGAGCGGCATCAATATGGCATGGTGAACTCTTTGTCCCATCTGGGGCAGGTTTGGGTATATGCTTCTCACAAACCAGAGCTTCTCACAACAAGCATGATAGTTTCGGTAGGGAACGCCACAACTTTGGGGGCGAAACGATATCCATTGCCTCTTATTGCTTTCAATTTTTTTTCTCGTGTCAACATAGAACAACAGGAGTGTTGTGTTATTTTTTGTGATTATTCGGGGTTCGTTTGGATATTTTTATGCATTAAGTGAGTTTTCAATGCATTCATGTGCATTATTCAAATTTTAACTACATGCACATGCTCCCGTGCATATAAATTGGTTTAAAAAATCAAATCTTTGTCCTTGGGTGCATGCTTAGGTCCCAATCAAGAAATGGGAATGAATGTCAAACACCCTAGCACCGTCACTCGGCCGCAAACATTGAGATACCTGGTTTTTAAATTCTAGTAAATCCAAAACTCGTCTGAAATTCATGAAAGTAGGCATGCTATCATGGAGAGGCACCAACATGGCGTGGTAATTTTTTTCCCATTTGGGGCAGGTTTGGGTATATGCTTCTCACAAACCAGAGTTTCTCACAACAAGCATGATGGTTTTGGTAGGGAACGCCCCAACTTTGGGGGCGAAACGATATCCACTGCCTCTTATTGCTTTCAATTTTTTCTCGTGTCAATGTAGAACAACATGAGTGTTGTATTATTTTTTGTGCTCTTTCGGGGTTCATTTGGGCATTTTTTATGCATTAAGTGAGTTTTCAATGCATTTCTGTGCATAATTCAAATTTGAACTACATGCACATGCTCCCGTGCATATAAATTGGTTAAAATGAAATCTTTGTCCTTGGGTGCATGCTTAGGTCCCATGCAAGAAATGGGAATGAATGCCAAACACCCTGCCATCGTCACTCGGCCGCAAACATTGAGATACCTAGTTTTTAAATTCTAGTAAATCCAAAACTCGTCTTAAATTCATGAAAACTTGGCATCCTATCATGGAGCGGCATCAACATAGTGTGGTAAATATTGTGTCCCATTTGGGGCAGGTTTGGGTATATGCCTCTCACAAACCAGAGCTTCTCACAACAAGCATGATGGTCTAGGTTGGGAACGCCCCAACTTTGGGGGCGAAACGATATCCATTGCCTCTTATTCCTTTCAAATTTTTTCTCGTGTCAACATAGAACAACAGGAGTGTTGTATTATTTTTTGTGATTTTTCAGGGTTTGTTTGGACATTTTTATGCATTAACTGAGTTTTCAATGCATTTATGTGCATAATTCAAAATTGAACTACATGCACATGCTCCCGTGCATAAAATTGGTTGAAAAATCAAATATTTGTCCTTGGGTGCATGCCTAGGTTCCATGCAAGAAAATGGAATGAATGTCAAACACCCTGCCACCGTCACTCGGCCGCAAACATTGAGATACCTGGATTTTAAATTCTAGTAAATCCAAACTCGTCTAAAATTCATGAAACTTGGCATGCTATCATGGAGCAGCATCAACATGGCGTGGTAAATTTTTTGTCCCATTTGGGGTATGTTTGGGTATATGCTTCTCACAAACCAGAGCTTCGCACAACAAGCATGATGGTTTCGGTAGGGAACGCCCCAACTTTGGGGGCGAAACGATATCCATTGCCTCTTTTTGCTTACAATTTTTTTCTCGTGTCAACATAGAACAACATGAGTGTTGTGTTATTTTTCGTGATTATTCGGGGTTTGTTTGGACATTTTTATGCATTAAGTGAATTTTCAATGCATTTATGTGCATAATTTAAATTTGAACTACATGCACATGCTCCTGTGCATATAAATTAGTTGAAACATCAAATCTCTGTCCTTTGGTGCATGCTTAGGTCCCATGCAAGAAATGGGAATGAATGTCAAACACCCTGCCACCGTCACTCGGCCGCAAACATTGAGATACATGGTTTTGAAATTCTAGTAAAACCAAAACTCGTCTGAAATTCATGAAAGTTGGCATACTATCATGGAGCGGCATCAACATGGCATGGTAATTTTTTTGTCCCATTTGGGGTAGGTTTGGGGTCTATGCTTCTCGCAAACCAGAGCTTCTCACAACAAGCATGATGGTTTTGGTAGGGAACGCTCCAACTTTGGGGGCGAAACAATATCCATTGCCTCTTATTGCTTTCAATTTTTTTTCTCATGTCAACATAGAACAACAGGAGTGTTGTGTTATTTTTTGTGATTATTCGGGGTTCGTTTGGACATTTTTATGCATTAAGAGAGTTTTCAATGCATTCATGTGCGTAATTCAAATTTTAACTACATGCACATGCACCCGTGCATAGAAAATTGTTGAAAAATCAAATCTTTGTCCTTAGGTGCATGCTTAGGTCCGATGCAAGAAATGGGAATGAATGCCAAACACCCTGCCACCGTCACTCGGCCGCAAACATTGAGATACCTGGTTTTTAAATTCTTGTAAATCCAAAACTCGTCTGAAATTCATGAAACTTGGCATGCTATCATGGAGCGGCAACAACATGGCGTGGTATATTTATTGTCCCACTTGGGTTACGTTTGGGTATATGCTTCTCACAAACCAGAGCTTCTCACAACAAGCATGATGGTTTCGGTAGGGACCGCCCCAACTTTGGGGGCGAAACGATATCCATTGCCTCTTATTGATTTGAAATTTTTTCTCGTGTCAACAAAGAATAACAAGAGTGTTGTATTATTTTTTGTGATTTTTTGGGGTTTGTTTGGACATTTTTATGCATTAAGTAAATTTTCTATGCATTTATGTGCATAATTAAATTTGATCTACATGCACATGCTCCCGAACATAAAAATTGGTTGAAAAATCAAATCTTTGTCCTTGGGTGCATGCTTAGGTCCCATGCAAGAAATGGGAATGAATGTCAAACACCCTGCCACCGTCACTCGGCCACAAACATCGAGATACCTGGTTTTTAAATTCTAGTTAACCCAAAACTCGTCTGAAATTAATGAAAGTTGGCATGCTATCATGGAGCGACATCAACATGGCGTGGTAAATTTATTGTCCCATTTGGGGCAGGTTTGGGTATATGCTTCTCACAAACCAGAGCTTCTCACAACAAGCACGATGGTTTCGGTAGGGAACGCCCCAACTTTGCGGGCGAAACGATATCCATTGCCTTTTATTGCTTTCAAACTTTTTCTCGTGTCAACATAGAACAACAAGAGTCTTTTTTTTTTATTTTTCGGGGTTCGTTCGGACATTTTTATGCATTAATTGTGTTTTCAATGCATTTATGTGCATAATTCAAATTTGAACTACACGCACATGCTCCCATGCATATAAATTGGTTGAAAAATCAAATCTTTGTCCTTGGGTGCATGCTTATGTCCCATGCAAGAAATGGGAATGAATGTCAAACACCCTGCCACCGTCACTAGGCCGCAAACATCGAGATATACCTGGTTTTTAAATTCTAGTAAACCCAAAACTCGTCTGAAATTCATGAAAGTTGGCATGCTATCATGGAGCGGCACCAACATGGCGTGGTAAAATTGTTTGTCCCATTTGGGGCAGGTTTGGGTATATGTTTCTCGCAAACCAGAGCTTCTCACAACAAGCATGATGGTTTCGGTAGGGAACACCCCAACTTTGGGGGCCAAACGATATCCATTGCCTCTTATTGCTTTTAGTTTTTTTCTCGTGTCAACGTAGAACAGCAGGAGTGTTGTATTATTTTCTCTTGATTTTTCGGGGTTCATTTGGGCATTTTTATGCATTACGTGAGTTTTCATTGCATTTATGTGCAGAATTCAAATTCGAACTACACGCACATGCTCTCGTGCATATAAATTGGTTAAAAATTTAAATCTTTGTCCTTGGCTACATGCTTAGGTCCCATGCAAGAAATGAGAACGAATGCCAAACACCCTGCCACCGTCACTCGGCCATAAACATTGAGATACCTGGTTTTTAAATTCTAGTAAATCCAAAACTCATCTCTAATTTATGAAACTTGGCATGCTATCATGGAGCAGCATCAACATGGTGTGGTAAATTTTTTGTCCCATTTGGGGCAGGTTTTGGTATGTGCTTCTCACAAACCGGAGCTTCTCACACCAAGCATGATGGTTTCGGTAGGGAACGCCCCAACTTTGGGGGCGAAATGATATCCATTCCCTCTTATTGCTTCCAATTTTTTTTCTCGTGTCAACATGGAACAACAGGATGTTGTGCTATTTTTTGTGATTATTTGGGGTTCGTTTGGACATTTTTATGCATTAAGTGAGTTTTCAATGTATTCATGTGCATAATTCAAATTTGAACTACATGCACATGCTCCCGTGCATATAAATTGGTTCAAAAATCAAATCTTTGTCCTCGGGTGCATGCTTAGGTTTCATGCAAAAAATGGGAATGAATGTCAAACACCATGCCACCGTCACACGCCCGCAAACATTGAGATACATGGTTTTTAAATTCTAGTAATCCAAAACTCGTCTGAAATTCATGAAAGTTGGCATGCTATCATGGAGCGGCATCAACATGGCGTGGTAATTTTGTCTCCCATTTGGGGCAGGTTTGGGTATATGCTTCTCACAAACCAGAGCTTCTCAGAACAAGCATGATGGTTTCGGTTGGGAACGCACCAACATTGTGGGAGAAACGGTATCCATTGCCTCTTATTGCTTTCATACTTTTTCTCATGTGAACATAGAACAACATGAGTGTTGTATTATTTTTATGAGTTTTCGGGGTTCGTTCGGACATTTTTATGCATTAAGTGAGTTTTCAATGCATTTATGTGTATAATTCAAATTTGAACTACATGCACATGCTCCCGTACATACAAATTGGTTGATAAATCAAAATTTTGTCTTTGGGTGTATGCTTAGGTCCCATGCAAGAAATGGGAATGAATGTCAAACACCCTGGCATCGTCACTCGGCCGCAAACATTGAGATACCTGGTTTTTAAATTCTAGTAAATCCAAAACTTGTCTGAAATTCATGAAAGTTGGCATGCTATAATGGAGCAACATCAACATGGCGTGGTAATTTTTTTGTCCCATTTGGGGGCAGGTTTGGGTATATGCTTCTCACAAACTAGAGCATCTCACAACAAGCATGATGGTTTCGATAGGGAACGCCCCAACTTTGGGGGCGAAACAATATCCATTGCCTCTTATTGCTTTCAATTTTTTCTCGTGTCAAGAAAGAACAACATGAGTGTTGTGTTAATTTTTGTGTTTTTTCGGGGTTCGTTTGGACATTTTTATGCATTAAGTGGGTTTTCAATGCATTTATGTGCATAATTCAAATTTGAACTACATGCACATGCTCCCGTGCATATAAATTGGTTGAATAATCAAACCTTTGTTCTTGGGTGCATGCCTACGTCCCATGCAAGAAATGGGAATGAATGTCAAATACCCTGCCACCGTCACTCGGCCGAAAACATTGAGATACCTGGTTTTTAAATTCTAGTAAATCCAGAACTCGTCTGAAATTCATGAAACTTGGCATGCTATCATGAAGCGGCATCAACATGGCGTGGTAAATTTTTTGTCCCATTTGGGGCAGGTTTTTGTATATGCTTCTCACAAAGCAAAGCTTCTCACAAAAAGCATGATGGTTTCGGTAAGGAACGCCCCAACTTTGGGGGCGAAACAATATCCATTGCCTCTTATTGCTTTCAATTTTTTCTCGTGTCAACAAAGAACAACAGGAGTGTTGTGTTAATTTTTGTGTTTTTTGGGGTTTGTTTGGACATTTTTTTGCATTAAGTGAGTTTTCAATGCATTTATGTGCATAATTCAAATTTGAACTACATGCACATGCTCCTGTGCATGTAAATTGGTTGAAAAATCAAACCTTTGTCCTTGGGTGCATGCTTTCGTCCCATGCAAGAAATAAGAATGAATGTCAAATACCCTGCCACCGTCACTCGGTTGCAAACATTGAGATACCTGTTTTCTAAATTCTAGTAAATCCAGAACTCGTCTGAAATTCATGAAACTTGGGGGCGACATGGCGTGGTAATTTTTTTGTCCCATTTGGGGCAGGTTTGGGTATATGCTTCTCACAAACCAGAGCTTCTCACAACAAGCATGATGGTTTCGGTAGGGAACGCCCCAACTTTGGGGGCGAAACGATATCCATTGCCTCTTATTGCTTTTTGTTTTTTTCTCGTGTCAATGTAGAACAACAGGAGTTTCGTATTATTTTTTCTGATTTTTCGGGGTTCATTTGGGCATTTTTATGCATTACGTGAGTTTTCAATGCATTTATGTGCAGAATTCAAATTTGAACTACATGCACATGCTCTCGTGCATATAAATTGTTGAAAAATCAAATCTTTGTCCTTGGGTGCATGCTTAGGTCCCCATGCAAGAAATGAGAATGAATGCCAAACACCTTGCCACCGTCACTCGGCCGCAAACATTGAGATACCTGGATTTTAAATTCTAGTAAATCCAAAACTCTTTTGAAATTCATGAAACTTGGCATGCTATCATGGTTCGTTTTGACATTTTTATGTATTAAGTGAGTTTTCAATGCACCCTTCTGCAAATTGAGATCAGGATTTGTTTATCTCTTGAACACAAACGGTTCTTTTGGATGACCTGTGTGCACCACTTACAAACAATTTGGTGCGATTTGCATCTGTCATATTGGGTATGTTGCCATTTGTCAAACTAGAAAGATTGACATTTGTTGATCTAGTAACATTGCCATTTGTCAACCTTGTAACACTACGATTTGTCAAAATATGAAGCCAAAAATCACTAGTAGTATCTAATTTTTGCAACTAAAATTCAGTAATTATGCATAGATGGAGGCGATGAGGCGTGTTCAGCCAGGCGTTCAGCGGGCGGCGGGCGGTGCAGTTCTCGATACGGCTTTAACGCAGACAAGGGAGAGGGTAGCGGTTCCCGAAATGTTGTATGGCTAATGATGCATCCTCCTTCAATTAGCATCGTGTGAATGCATGAGGGAAGTAATGGGAGGACCGTGAAATGAGGCAGCACGATGTGAATGCAATGTAGTTTAAACTCATATAAAGGTGCCCCTCCATTCCAATGCATCTACCACATCGTACGCACCTAAGCATTTGCCTAAGCACCTGCACTAATAAGCGCAACAGTGCCCGCTCCAGACCCATGGCGGTGATGCGCGCGAGGAGCCAGCGGCTGTGCCAGATGGTCCATGACGCCAGCCTGTGGCATGGCATCGTGGATCGTCTCCATACGGTGTTGGCGACCGATTGGTGGATGGACACCGTCGACGCTAGCTACGACTCTCAATTGGACCAGATGATCCTTCACACCACCAACAGGTTCACCATCGTCAAGAAGCTCGCGGACGACATCACCGTACTCATCCAGCCCGCGCGCCCGGGCTCCTCATTGCCTGCCACCCTGATTGGCCTCCATGGTCGGAACCTCTTTCAAACACCGGTGGCCCTGCGACTGCCCGCCGGCGCCACGAAGAATGTCCACCTGGAGGTCGCGCTTGCCGCGAGGCACCTCGCCCTGCAAGAAACCGTCGACCTACACATCCATGTGTACGAGCGAATCGTGTATATATGGTTGCTCGCCGTTGAGGCGACCGCGGAGCGCTCTGCTCGCGTCCCTCCATGCGCGCTCTGCCAACGGTTGGGCGTGCGCACGATCACGTCAGGGGCCCCGTATGCATGCGGCTGCGCCGCGCGTGTTGCCACACGTTGCAGTTACGTGCGGCACGATGGAGTTACACTGAAAGTGCAACTAATCCCCGGGTGGTTTTGGTAATTAATAACAACATATATATCATTGAACTAATAGCTACTTGAGAATCATTTCAGAGAAGTTCAGTGATATGGGTATGGCAATGTCTGAAGAAGTGGACCCCTCAAAATGCTAAGGCAAGCATGGCAAAAGCTCAAGACTCCATTTTTGGTCAGTGATCAAAGATCACATTGAGTCCATAGGAAAAGCCAATACTATTAAAAGGGGATGAGGTTGTGTTGATGATCTGGTTGCTCAAGTGCTTAGTGATATATCTCCTTTAACTATCAGCAACTTTCACTACTATACACACTCATAAGTAATCTTGGACAAACCGATTCTTCCAACTCAGTCCCACCGAGATGAACCACCTCAGCCATAAGCCAAACCCTAGAAAAATCGGTCCATCCGAGTTTGAGTTCGGTCTCACCAAAATACAGGCTGCCAACCTTCTGTAACCGTTTGTCATCATTTCGGAATATCCGAGTTGTTGATTTCGGTCCCACCGAAACTGGCAAGTTCCTATCTTTACTCAAATCGGACAAACAGAGATGGTATTTTCGGTCCCACCGAAAACCCCAACGTTCACTATATTTGAACTTTCGGTCTGACCGAGTTTCTACTTCGGTCTCACCGAGATTGCTCAATTATGTGTGTAACGGTTGGATTTTGTGTGGAGGCTATATATACCCCTCCACCCCCTCTTCATTCGTGGAGAGAGCCATCAGAAAGAACTACCACTCCTACCTTACACTTTCTGAGAAGAGAACTACCTACCCTTGTGTTGAGATCAAGTTGCTCCATTCCTACCATATGAAACTTGATTTCTAACCTTCCCGAGTTGCTTTCCACTCAATCCTTTCTTCCACCACAGCCATATCAGTGAGGAGAGTTGAGTGTTGGGGAGATTATCATTTGAAGCACAAGAGCAAGGAGTTCATCATCATCTACAACATCTATTACCTTTTGGAGGGTGGTGCCTCCTAGATTGGTTAGGTGTCGCTTGGGAGCCTCCGTCATCGAGATGTGGAGTTGAACCAAGAAGTTTGTAAGGGCAAGGAGATTGCCTACTTCGTGAAGATCTACCCCGAGTAAGGCTAGCCCTCCGTGGGCGTAGGCCATGATGGAATAGACAAGGTTGCTTCTTCGTGGACCCTTCGTGGGTGGAGCCCTCCGTGGACTCGCGCAGCCGTTACCCTCCGTGGGTTGAAGTCTCCATCAACGTGGATGTACGATAGCACCACCTATCGGAACCACGGGAAAAATCATTGCGTCTCCAAATTGCGTTTGATCTTCTCCACCTCTCTTTACTACATGTGCAATTTACTTTCCGCTGCTTATACTCTAGAATTGCATGTGTAGGGTGATACTTGTCTTGATCATAATTGTGAAACTGCCAAAACTGTTCATGATCAAAAGGCAGAATCTTTATATTTACAAGTAGTCTAATCATCCCCCCTCTAGACATACTTTCGATCCTACAAGTGGTATCAGAGCTTTGGTCTCCATTGTATTGGTTTCCATTGCATTGGACTCCATAAGCTTGGTTTCACAACCTAGGAGAGTATGGCGTCTAGTGAGGGTAATTATCGTAGAGGTCCTTACTTTGATGGTACAAATTTTGCTAGTTGGAAGCATAAAATGAAAATGCATATTCTTGGTCAAAACCCAGCCGCATGGGGCATTATTTGTGTTGGCATGCAAGGTGAATTCTTCGAGGAAGGAAAAGTTCCGAATCGTGAAGCTACACCGGAAGAGTTGCGGATGTTGCAAAACAATGCTCAAGCTTGTGACATTCTCTTCAATGCTTTGTGTCCCGAGGAGTTCAACAAAATCAGCCGTCTTGAGAATGCTAAAGAGATTTGGGATACTTTGGTTGAAATGCACGAAGGTACTGAATCTGTGAAGGAATCAAAGCTAGATATTCTTCAAGGTCAACTTGACAAGTTCAAGATGAAGGATGGTGAAGGAGTCGCTGAAATGTACTCTAGGCTTGCTCTCATCACGAATGAGATTGCCGGCTTAGGAAGCGAAGAAATGACCAACCGATTCATCATTAAGAGGATTCTCAGAGCTTTGGATGGAAAATATGACACCGTGTGCACTTTGATCCAAATGATGCCAAACTACAAGACTCTCAAGCCAACTGAAGTCATTGGAAGAATTGTTGCTCATGAGATGACACTTAAGGATAAGGAAGAGCTTCACAACAAGTCAAGTGGTGCTTACAAAGCTACAAGTGATGCTCCCACAACCTCAAGTGACAAGTTAATTTCCAATGAAGAGATAAGCCTAATGGTTAAGAACTTCAACAAGTTCTACAAGAATAGAGGCAAAGAAAGAAGCTCAAAGTCTAGATCATATGATGAAAAGAGATCTTCTAGTCGTGATCAAAACTGCTACAATTGTGGAAGACCCGGACACTACTCAAATGAGTGTACGGCTCCCCACAAGAGAAGAGAAGAATCTCCAAGAAGAAGATCAAGAGATGAGTCACCTCGGAAAGAGAGAAGGAGTAGAGATGATCGTTATGAACGAAGACCCTCTCGGAGAAGCAAGGATTCGGAAAGGAAAGACAAGTCATCAAGGAGCTACACAAGAAGAAGACATCAAGCTCATGTAGGTGAATGGGTCTCCGGTTCCGACTCCGACAATCAATCCGATGGAAGCTATCACTCCGACTCCGACTACAGTCAAGATGAAGGTGTTGCCGGTCTTGCTCTCGTATCCTCCAACTCCAACTCCTACGACTTATTTGATTCACCAAATGAGGGAATTGGAAGATGCTTCATGGCTAAAGGCCCCAAGGTATCACACCCTGAATTCATTGACTTTGATAGTGATGAGGATGACTTGCTTGGAGAAGATGAGCTCTTGCATGATAAATCTAGTGAGCTTAGTAACGATGAAAATGCTAGTAGTCTTTATAGTCGAGAAGAGTCGAATGACAATGCTATGAAGGAGATTGAGCGTCTAACTAAAGAACTAAACACTCTTAAGTTAGCTCATGAAACAACTCAAGAAGATCATAGAGAGCTCCTAAGATCTCATGAGAAGCTACGCTTCGAGAAGCTCACTCTAGAGCAAGAACATGAGTTTCTAAAAGCGATCAATGACGATCTTCGAAAGAAAAGTTCTTCATATCTTGCCAAACGACTTCTCTTGTCTAATTTCTTGCCACCTATTAAGACTAAGCATGACAAGCATAAGAAAAATTCTTCCTCTAGTAGTAACAATAACCATGTTAAATCTAATATTGTTGCTTCTAGTAGTTCTCTTGATTCCACTAACAATGTTTCAAGCCAAGTTACACTTGAGCAAGAAAATAGCTTATTGAAGGAAATCATAGAGAAAGGTGTCTACAAGAGTCTTGCCGGAAGCAAGAACTTTGAGGAAATTGTTCGCAAACAAGGAAGGCACCGGAAGAATCAAGGGATTGGTTTTGAGCGAAAGTTCAACGCCGAAGGTGTTGAGTGGGAAGAAGGTCAATACCCTACTCCACAGTTTGTTTCTCAAAAGGAGAAGTATGATCCTACTTCTTCCAATGTGGAACAAGCTCAAGATGACCTTCCACCACAAGACCACAAGCCAAAAGCCAAGGACAAGCTTCAAGAGGAGATTGATGCATTCATTGAAGCACCTCAAGCCATGGTCAAGTGGGTTCCCAAGGACACGTCAAGTTCTACTTCGTCAAGCTCAACTACAACCCCAAGGATCACCATCAAGATGATGTGGATCCCAAAGAAGAAGAACTAGAAAGTTCTTGAGGGTGACTCCGCCAATATACTTCACTCATATTCATTTTGGCAACTTGTGCGATCAACTTCCACATCATGCACTAGTTCATGGAGTCACAAACCCTCTTGTTGGTAAGTCAAGGGACAAGGTAATCATTGCTTTCATAGGACATCATCTTTTGTGAACTTCAATCTATGTCTATGGATATCCTTGTTTGTTCCTTGTGGGACTGACCCATGTAGGTATTGAAAGTGCCCTAATCCAAAGGATAGCTCCCAACTCTTGATGATCTACATCAACATTGAGCATCCACATCTTCAACATCTACATGAAGTCTTCTACGACAACCCAAGGTTAGTTTGACCCTTTAAAAGGGGTTCTCACATCTAGGGGGAGATTTGCTCTAAAAATTGAGCTAAAGCATCTCCAAATGATGTGAACACATCAATGCTTTATGTAAAAGTGGTAACCCCACTTGTGCTTAAACGATGAGTATGACCTATGATCAAATGTTCTCATTTGGCTCCTAAGTCAAAATACTTATATAAAGATGACCTAGTCATCGACAAATTGTGTGCTAGTAGCTAGAGTTTTGGTTGTGCATGTTTGACACATATTTCATTTGCTATCTTATTGTGTGAGCATGTTGAATGCATGATTTTATCCATTCGAGGACATCCATTTGTTGTTTTGGTTGTTTTGATTTTCTTTCTGGCCAAATGGATGGACAAGAATGCCTAAGTACCTCCCCTAGCTATCTATGCTTTCTTGTCTCAAATTCTATTCATGCTCATATCACAAACATTGAATAAGTCATTTTCGGACCCTCCGAGTGAGGAGCACTCGGAGCCACCGATCCGTCTAAGGCTGACTTCCAAAACCTTCTAAGTCAATTTCGGTCTGACCAACTTCTCCCACTCGGTCCAACCGAAACGCTTAGACTGATCTAGGTTTCATCTCGGTGAAACCGAGTTCAAAATCTCGGAGTGACCGAGATGCGTAACTACACAGCAGTTATCCATTTCGGTGTCACCGAGTTTTTCAACTCGGTCCCACCGACAGCAAGGGGATATAAATACTGAGGGCAGCGCGCGATTATTTCTTCAAACCGTTTCGCCCCCAAGTCCCCTGCTGCCGTCGCCCTGATCTCCGGATCGTCGCCGTCGTCGCCTGTGCGCCCTCGCCGCAGGTCTCCGCCGCCGTCAACGGTATTCTTCTCCGCGCCGTTGCCGCCGTAGAGGGACTCCACCAAGTTAGGGTGAGTCTCGATCCCTCTCGTGCTCCCCATCTGATTCATTGCACGATTGGTTAGCCCTGCATCTAGCCATGTTTGAAATCTTCCTTAACATCAGATCGGTTCTAGTTTCGAGTAAAATTCTTAGGGTTAGGTTTCCACGGAATACATCTCGGTGAAACCGATTTTGAAAACTCGGAATGACCGATTTGGCCTCTGGCCATTGCACTGCACCTTTCGGTCTAACCGAGTCGTGCAAATCGGTGTGACCGATGTAGAGTCTTAGTGAAACCCTAGTGTTTCAGCAGGACCGAAACCCACTCCGGTCTGACCGAAAGTGGTGTGGTAAGCCTCTGTATACACTTTGGATTCACCGAAACTGGAAATCGGTTTGACCGAAATGCATTCTGTGAAAACTCAAAACTAAGATTTGAACTCAACTTTTTGCAAAAACCTCTGCAGTTTGTGATAACTCTTCTACTCTGCCTATACCTTATCTTTTCACAGGTTGTCAGTCATGTCAGATGCCAGTGACAGCCAGAACAGGTCAGAATCACCTTTTGCAGAGATTCCTGAGGCAGATACTAGTCCTGAGGCTAGTAGTCCTAGTGATGATGGTGAGAGGAGTACCCCTAGTGGTTTGCCTCCTGCAACCACCAGAACCAGAAAGCAGAGAAATTCTGATGATGAGGACTCTGACTTTGTTGCTGAGGAAGTAACCTCCAAGCCCAAGAGAAATGTTGTTGCCAAAGAGCACCTAGGGCAGCAGTTCAAGAAAGGCACCAGCAAGGTCAAGCAGTCAGCTGTTGCCAAGAAGCTAAACTTGGAAGAGCCAGCTCCAAGTAAAGTGAAGAAGACTTCCAAGAGGAAGAGGGTAGTATACGCTGAACCTCATGCAGATGCAGCAGTGGATGAAGAAGAAGAAGAAGCACCCCATCCTGCTCCTCAGAAGCAGAAACTCATGGGTGATGCAATTAGGGCTCAAGCCACTTCTAAGCCCAAGAAGCCTGCTCAAGCTAAGTCAGCTCCAGCAAAGCCTTCTGCCAAGCCCAAGAGGACAACCAGGAACATCCCAGCCTCTGAGAAGAATAAAGGTGATGTGCCACCGTCTGAGTCTGAAGAAGAACATGTGTTGCTGAAGCTCCGTCCAAAATTGCCACTCCACAACGATGCTCATCCTCAAGCCGAGGATATGAAGGCAAGGAAGGATAGAGGTCTCAGGCTATGGAGACAGTCTGATCCATATGCCGTGAGGAGAAGGACTGCTGTGGACCCCAGATTCCACACCAGAGAGCAGCAAGACTTCTATGAGACTGTGCTGATGGATAAGAAGCCTATTGTTGCAGATACCAGGTACGTTGACTGGAAGTACATTGACAGTGAAGAGCACCGAGACTTCTTTCCCCATGTGCATGAGAGCTTCACTGCATGTGGAGTTGCTGAGTTTGTGGGTCAGAAGCTAACAGACTGGAACGACGAGATGATCATGCAGTTCTACGCCACAGCCCACTTCTATCCTGATGGGAAGATCACCTGGATGACCGAAGGTCAAAGGTTTTCTTCGTCTGTTGAAGAATGGGCAGAACTTCAGAATGCTGCAGTGCAGAGAGAGGACGACATTGATGTCTATGGGATTCCTAAGAAGAACCATGATTCCATGAAGAACATGTATAAGGAGATCCCCGCAGCAGATTTGGAAGGGTGGAAGCTTGGCTCAGTGTACTATCTCCAGGCAGGTCTACCTACCACAAACACTATTCTGAGGCATACCTTGATGCCCAAGTCTGGAGACCATCGCATGATCCGAGGCTATTCTATCAACATGCTGCACATACTCGATGAGAAGGCACCTTTCAAGGTGATGGACTTAATGGTAGAGACCATTAAGAGGACTGCAGCTGACCAGAAGAGGTCATGTGGATTTGCCCCGCAGATTCAGATGCTTATCAATGCCAAGTTTGGCACGGACAAATTCATGTTGGATAGGAAGCACTTGCCACTGCAGCCAGAGCATGAAGACAACATTGTTGTGATGGAAGAGGAGGATCCAACTTCAGTTGAAGGTCAAGCAAAGATTGAAGCTGCTAAGAAAGCCAAAGCTGATAAAGAGGCAGCAGCAGCAGCAGCTAAACCAAAGAGCTTCGGAGAGCAGATTCTTGAAGCTACCCAGAGGATTGAACAACGCCTGGCCAGCATTGAACAATCTCAGGAGAGCCTAGAGAGGATTGTTGACGACAAGATCCACGCTCTGGACGTGAAGCTGACTGAACTTCAGGTGACCGTCAACAAGCTTGAGGCAGACATGGAGGAAGCTAGGCAGGACAGAGCAGAGCTCATGCAAGATGACCTAGTCCAGGACTCCCATCGCCAGACTGTTCAGGTTCCCAGAGGATCCCGATCAGCTGCTATCCCAGTGACTGACTCCAGGGCTACCACTTCAGCACCTCCTACAGCTCCAGCAGTCACTCCAGCCACAGCTCCAGCATCCACTCCTCCAGCGCAGACATCAGCTGAAGTCTTCGCCGATGCCGTCATATCTACTCCGACATCTACCCAGACGGGAGCCGCCAGCAGAGCCCACAGTGACGTTTAGCTCTATGCTTTTTCGAACTTTTTGGTAACTTGTTGCCAAAGGGGGAGAAATTGTATAGATCATAGGGCTTCGAGAGAGAGAGTGCTCTTTCGTTCTTTTGCCGGTTTTCTTTGAGATACATTTGGTTCCTTTGGTTCTTGAAACTTTCAGCGTGCTTGCTACTACGTTTCATGCTACGTTAATGAGTGCTTGGTCATACTATGCTTTAATGTGTGCTTAATGCTTATCATATGCTATTCCTATCTTGTATGATCATTTACTTATGTCTTGGTGTTTGGGTGCATGTTATTTATTCTTATCATTTTGTGCGCTCCACCAAGATGTATGTGACATGGAAGAGTGACCCATGATCCTAATCGATTGTGCATTTGCATTCAAACGCAAATTTTAAATAATGCACAAATTTAGGGGGAGCTCTTGCTTATCACATACTTCTCAAAGCGACGATATTATTCATTGATTATATCTTTTGTCGAAGCTTTGATCTATATGTTGTCATCAATTACCAAAAAGGGGGAGATTGAAAGTGCAACTAATCCCCGGGTGGTTTTGGTAATTAATAACAACATATATATCATTGAACTAATAGCTACTTGAGAATCATTTCAGAGAAGTTCAGTGATATGGGTATGGCAATGTCTGAAGAAGTGGACCCCTCAAAATGCTAAGGCAAGCATTGGCAAAAGCTCAAGACTCCATTTTTGGTTTAGTGATCAAAGATCACATTGAGTCCATAGGAAAAGCCAATACTATTAAAAGGGGATGAGGTTGTGTTGATGATCTGGTTGCTCAAGTGCTTAGTGATATATCTCCTTTAACTATCAGCAACTTTCACTACTATACACACTCATAAGTAATCTCGGACAAACCGATTCTTCCAACTCAGTCCCACCGAGATGAACCACCTCAGCCATAAGCCAAACCCTAGAAAAATCGGTCCATCCGAGTTTGAGTTCGGTCTCACCGAAATACAGGCTGCCAACCTTCTGTAACCGTTTGTCATCATTTTGGAATATCCGAGTTGTTGATTTCGGTCCCACCGAAACTGGCAAGTTCCTATCTTTACTCAAATCGGACAAACCGAGATGGTATTTTCGGTCCCACCGAAAACCCCAACGTTCACTATATTTGAACTTTCGGTCTGACCGGGTTTCTACTTCGGTCTCACCGAGATTGCTCAATTATGTGTGTAACGGTTGGATTTTGTGTGGAGGCTATATATACCCCTCCACCCCCTCTTCATTCGTGGAGAGAGCCATCAGAAAGAACTACCACTCCTACCTTACACTTTCTGAGAAGAGAACTACCTACCCTTGTGTTGAGATCAAGTTGCTCCATTCCTACCATATGAAACTTGATTTCTAACCTTCCCGAGTTGCTTTCCACTCAATCCTTTCTTCCACCACAGCCATATCAGTGAGGAGAGTTGAGTGTTGGGGAGATTATCATTTGAAGCACAAGAGCAAGGAGTTCATCATCATCTACAACATCTATTACCTTTTGGAGGGTGGTGCCTCCTAGATTGGTTAGGTGTCGCTTGGGAGCCTCCGTCATCGAGATGTGGAGTTGAACCAAGAAGTTTGTAAGGGCAAGGAGATCGCCTACTTCGTGAAGATCTACCCCGACTAAGGCTAGCCCTCCGTGGGCATAGGCCATGATGGAATAGACAAGGTTGCTTCTTCGTGGACCCTTCGTGGGTGGAGCCCTCCGTGGACTCGCGCAGCCGTTACCCTCCGTGGGTTGAAGTCTCCATCAACGTGGATGTACGATAGCACCACCTATCGGAACCACGGGAAAAATCATTGCGTCTCCAAATTGCGTTTGATCTTCTCCACCTCTCTTTACTACATGTGCAATTTACTTTCCGCTGCTTATACTCTAGAATTGCATGTGTAGGGTGATACTTGTCTTGATCATAATTGTGAAACTGCCAAAACTGTTCATGATCAAAAGGCAGAATCTTTATATTTACAAGTAGTCTAATCACCCCCCCTCTAGACATACTTTCGATCCTACATACACGCTGCAAATTAGAACTGCCATCAGGGCCTGCCGATATTCCTTGCCGTCCGGCTTCCCCTTTAATTCCCGCGGCCATTATAACCTTAGTCTCTTAAACCTTTCGATCGCGCCCCACAACACAACAAGCACACCCACGAGGACACATAGAGAGGGGATGTCCAGCGGCGCTACAATGGAGTTCGACGAGCATAGAGTGGAGGCCCATGCGAGGGAGATGGATCTCTCGGTGGTGTACACCATTGACCCGGCTGTGGTGGACGACTACATCAACAGAGTTGAGAAGTTGCTTGCTGGAGACAAGTATAAGATGGTCGGCATCGACCTCCAGTACACCGCCGGTCGTCCCGGCATAGATCAGAAGGTTGCCATCGCCCAGTTGTGCATGCTCCATCTTGTCCTCATCTACCACTACTGTGTAACGCCCGGATAGTTAGGCTATAGTAATTCTCTGCTAATGATGCCACGCCATCACTTTACCTATTATTAAACTCACATTGATTCGAGAAAAATAAAAGGTTTTCAAATGTCAATAATAAAATGTTCCTCGTGTGCCAAATATCCAGTTGGTAATATTGGTGGTGACCCAACACGCTTGAAAAGTGTTTAAATCCCGTTTTGTGAATATAAAAGTGGCTTAAACAATCATTTAAATGTCTTTTAAGTTATAAGAAAATTAAACTATTTTATTTGAATACCAAGCTTTTTGTGGTAGAGGATTAAATTGCGATACTAATTATATGACCATCTCCACATCTTACAAAAGTCATTTGGTGCTCCAGTTAAATGCAAAACAATAACTATTGAAATTAGGGAAAAGAATAAAAGGAAAGACTAAGGCTTACTGCTGGACTGGGCCCCTAGTGGCTCTAGCCTGGCTCAGCCCAGCCGAACCGGCCTTTCCTGTAGCTCTGGACACTGGAGACCGAGGCCATGGCGCTAGGCAGGCGCGTGTGCCGTCCATGCGCCCGATCTCCTCGTGTCGTTCATCCGTCGGTGCCCGAGATGCATAAGATCCTCCTCGACGGGCTAGACGAACCCTAGCTCGCCCATTTCCCATTTCCAGCTCGCCCTTCTCGAATTGATACAAGACCGAACCGCCTCCACCACTCCCACTGCCGGTCCCGTGACCGCCAGTCGTCCCTCGTCGTCGCACCATGACCAGGAGCCGCACATCACCGCCTTCTCCATCGACGTAGCAGGAATCGATCGGAATCGCCTTGCAGTTGTCGCCCCAGTCGGATCTCCATCGCCTCAGCCACCGCCGTTAGTCGTCATTGTCGCCGCCTCCGGACCACCACGACTCCCTCGGCCTTGCCATCGAGCTCAATGTGAGCAACTGCCCCATCCCACCTCTTCCTCCATGTTCCTTCGAGCCGTAGCCCAGATCCCGTCACCGCCGACGGCCACCATGGCCGCGAGCTCGAGTTGAGCTTGGCCAGGACCTGTCCACCTCGTCCGTGAGCTCGTCGGAACGAGGTCGCACCTGCGCGTGCCCCCACACTCTGTACTTGCTCGCGCGCGTCCACTCGTATCTGTCGCCGTGCCCGTGCCCTGCCTCCGCTCGCCGCGGCCCCGCTCCCCCTCCGCGCGCGCTCACGCTCACCGCGCACCAGGTTGCACTGGTTATGCACCTACCTTTTTAAAGGAGGTAGCTAGGTCTGCTCACCGGCCACGTACACAACATGCAGGAGTTCCCGGGGAGATGGCCCATGACCCCTAGGGGCATAGGTTTAGTCCACGTGCATGACCTCTCTATTAAGCCTAGTTCGGGTTGCGGCGTATTGTTTGGCCGAGGCCAGGCATGACCTGATGCTGGGTCCGACCGGAGTTAAGCGAGCATGGTGGGTAAGTTGGTGCACCCCTGCAAGGAAGAAAACATCTATCGATACCCTGTCCTATGGTAATAGACACTTGGAGTTGTATCCCGATCGATACAACTAGAACTGGATGCTGAGGCATGAATTGGATATGTTGCTCCGGGAGTCGAGAAAGGATCCCGGGGCATTGACAACAACATAAATATGACTTATGTTATACTATTCTATCCCCCTGTTGCTGCAAGATGATGGTTTCCAGAAGATGCTAGTCTTCGATAGGACTAGCTTCTCCCCCTCTTATTCTGGCATTCTGCAGTTTAGTCCACATATACTACCCTTTTCATTGATACCGATGCATACATAGTGTAGATCCTTGCTTGCGAGTACTTTGGATGAGTACTTACGGTTGCTTTGCTCCCCCTTTTCCCCCTTCTTTCTTCTTTATGGTTGATTGATACATCCAAAACGTATCTATAATTTCTGCTTGCTCCATGCTTCTTTTGTGTGATATTGCTATGATATTGATGCACTTCCATGCACTTTTGATCATATTTGGACTAACCTATTAACTCAGTGCACCACAGTGCCAGTTCCTGTTTTCTGCTGTTTTTCTATTTCAGGTTTCCCCCATATTAAAAGTGCTCCAAAAATTCCAGGAAAAATATAGGAAAAATCAGCGTACAGGAAGCTTCGCGAAGAACCAAAGATGGGCCAGAGGGGAGCCGGGGGAGGCCCAGGTGGCCACCTGGCGCGGCCCCACCCCTGGCCGCGCCAGGGGGGCGCCCGGGGCCCCTGCTCCGCCTCTGGCTGCTCCGCCTCTGGCTGCCCTCTTCGCCTATATATCCCTCTCGTCCCGAAACCCTCGAGGACAGAACCCTTTTTCGCGATCTCGCCTCTGTTCCGCCGCCGCAGCGCTTCCAAGATCGGGAGCATCAGGAGAACTCTTGCCGGCACCCTGCCGGAGGGGAGAACCACCACCGGGAGCTTCTCCACCACCATGGATGCTTCCCCGGATGAGTCGTGAGTAGTCCATCTTGGACCATGGGTCCATGCTCAGTAGCTATGTGATGTTCTCCTCCCCTCTTTGCTCTTCATGGTTTAGACCTCGTGAGCTGCCCTACATGATCGAGGCACATATGTAATCTTTCTGCTGTTGCTTTGCTGAGTTTGCTGGGATCTGATGGATTATGAGACTATGTTCAGATTGTGTTTGAGTAATATATTTGATTCACCTCTTTTATATCTTTGTTCTTGAGTAATTCTTGCATGTTCTCCGTTGCTGTTTGTTGCTTTGGCCAAGTAGTAGGTAGTAACTCCAAGAGGGAGCGTTATGCTTGATTGTGGGTTCATGCCCCCTGATGACTAGCTTGAGTGACAGAAACATGAGTCTAGGGGATGTGCTATTGCCACAAGGGAGAAAACAACGATGCTTGTACTTGCAGGTGCAAGGATTGTTTACTTTACGCAAAGTTCTTTTAATGCAGTTGTCTGTTGCTTTGAGTTTACACTTTGGGTGGGATTCGCAACTTAATACCAACGAGATGTTCTGGATAGATGTCTCAAGGTGGATGATTAGTAGTAGATGCAGATGGATTTCGGTCTACTTGCCTTGGCGTACCGCCCATGCTTTTGAGCCTCTACCTTTCTTTGCAGCATAGTTAGCATTGGTTTGCACACATAATCCTGTCAATTGCCCAGCTGTAATTTGTTTACCTCGCTTTGTTGTTTTATCGTCTTTTGGGAAAGAGACATCACTAGTGAACATCATGGGACCCCGGTCCATATTACCACCGCTGATCACACCTTCTATTTACTTCCTGTTTTTATTTCCTAGTTGCAGTCATAGCTATCATTATTATCTCTTGTGCTTGATCCTTTGTAAACAACAAGGCCGGAGGGATTGACAACCTCTCTGTACTCGTTGGGAGCAAAGTTATCTGTATCTATGTGCAGGTCCCGTCAACCGCTAAGTTTCTGGCGCCGTTGACACCTACTTGTCGACCCTCGGAGTCTCACGGGATTCGATCCTTGGTATCTTTGCCAAGGGAAATTTGCCGCTACGCTACATCTCAACCTTCCACTTGGGGTAACCAACGAGGGGCGAGAAGCCATCAAGCAAGTTTCTGGCGCCGTTGCTGGGGACTCCACTCTTCAAGATAGGGGAGTTGCACGCTATCTTTTATCTTTGCTTTTTAGTCTTGTTAGTTTACCTTTCAGTTTTTGCTTTAGTGTCCCTTACCAAAAATTACAAAAATAGTTATCTTGCTTGCTGCTGCTATGGGTTCCACCAAAAACACACTAAGTGGGAGGAGTACACTCCTTCTTCCATCACGCCAATCACCACTATCGGGATCTACAAAAGTAATAAACCTTGTGATTATGTTAGTTTTAATGGAGAGTTATGCCCATGGCATGGTCTTCCAGGAAAAAAGTATGAGCCTCTGTTTAAAGTTGCTCCCACACTTCCCCAAACTTGGGAAGACGTCCAAACTCTTATAATAGAGAGCAATTCAAACAAAGAAGATGACACTACAATTCTGCTCAATAATGATAAAATTGATTTTGATAATTGTAGTCTCTCAAAAGTTGTCACCTTTTTACAAAGAATGGCTAAAGACCCCCACACTAGCACACTTAACCTTGCCTTCACAGAGCATATCACTAATGCTCTTATCAAAGCTAGGGAGGAGAAGCTTAGGGTAGAAGCCTCCATACCTAGAAAGCTAGAAGATAGTTGGGATCCTATGATTAAAATTAAGTTGAATAACTTCTCTTGCTATGCTTTATTTTTTGTTGGAGCTAGTACCTCCGTTATGCCCAAAAGAATGTATGATATGTTTGAATTGAAACCTTTTGATCCTTATTCTTTTGGTGTTCGTCTTGTCGATTCTTCCGTAAGGAAACCTTTGGGGAAGATCGACGATGTTCTTATCATTGTCAATGACAATTATGTTCCTGTTGATTTTACTATTATGGATATTGAATATGAACCTTCATGTCCAATTATTTTGGGACGTCCTTTTCTTCGCACCGTTGGTGCTATCATTGACATGAAAGAGGGGAATATAAAATTCCAATTCCCTCTCAAGAAAGGGATGGAACACTTCCCTAGAAAGAATATTAAGCTGCCTTTTGAGTCCGTTACACGGGCTAGCTATTCTTTTACTCTTGATAAAACTTGATCTTCTCTTTTTGCATTATGCCTAGCTTAAAGGCATAAAAGAAAGCGCTTTTGGGAGGCAGCCCACAACGAATTAGGTTTTATTTTGCTTTTGTTGTGTCATGATGTTTGTTACTACAGTAGCATCATCATTCTATCTTTTTTTTCAGCTTTGTGCCAAGTTTAGCCTCTGATTGCAAGAAAGTTCAAAAGTTATGACATGCTGTCCAGAAAACAGATTCTGTCCTTGGACAGAAAAATTCGAATAAAATCACCAGATCATCTTTTTGATCTGGATTTTTTTGACAGCGTGCTCTATACAATTGGCTTTCAAGCTTCTGTTCTGAGTTTTTTGATTTGAGTTGCAGAAGTGCCCCGAAAATATTATTTACTACCTGCTGGTCTGTTTTTCACATATTCTGTCCTGTTTTGCCTTTTCTTCATTTTGCAAACCTTGAGCTTGCTTTTTCTTTGCAAAAACCTTTTGGCAATCTTGAGAAACAGTAGCTCTTCAAGATTATCTTTATTTCTAGTAGGGAAAAATTATTTTATTGTGGGTACTAACCTCGCTAATCAGATTATGATGAGTTATGTATGAAGGGAGTTTTCAAGTGGGCAAGGGAAGATGATAAAAGAAGATTCAGGAGGGTCAAACGCTCAAGCTTGGGGATGCCCCCGTGCACCCCCAAGAAATATTCAAGAAGACTCAAGCGTCTAAGCTTGGGGATGCCCCCATGCATCCCCTTCTCCATCAACAATTATCAGTTCGTCTTTCGTTCCACTATATTCTTATCACTTCATGCGTTATGTGCTATGCTTGGAGCGTCTTGCTCATAGTTTTTTTTAGTTTTCTTTAGCTTTGCTTGCTGTTCATAACAAGTTAGAACCCAACTTTCTTTGTGTGGGAGAGAAACACGCTCCACTTCAACCTAGAACACAACATAGGATTTTCATGCTTATCCTTGTTGTGTGTGTTCTTTGTCTTTCCATAGCTGCTGTCATGTTTAGCTCTTAGTTTTCATGCTTTTCTTTTTAAAGAGCTTTTGTTTAGTTGGTTGCTGAACTCTCTTGAGTTTTCATGTTTATCTTGTTAAGAGAGTTTGCCTGTTGCACTGAGTTGTGTGTCTTAACTTAAAGTAGGTAATTGAGGTTGCTATTTAATTTTAGTAGTAACTTGCAATAGTTTTGAGGTATTGCCATGAGTAATGTCTGAACTTTTGGTGTCAAGAGCTTTAGCCTATTAGTGATAGATGTCGTATTTTGGGCAATCCGTGTTTATTTTCGAAAACCTACAAAATAGTTGAGAACTTTAGCTACTAGATGGATCACTAATCTTTGGAGGGATCGAATATTAGAGTACACTCACGTACCATGAGTCGAGGATGCGCGAGGATAACCCAACCCCCATACACTCCTCCTCGGGGTACTTGTCTCTTTGTGAACCTCCTAATTAGATTGAGAGTTATCGATAATAAGTGCATGAGTTCTTCGGACTAATGTGAGTATTCGAAAGTTGACACTTCCACCTAGCCATATTTTTCTAGCATCTTCGGTACCGTGCATTGCCCTTTCTCACCTAGAGAATTGGCGCATACTTCGCCGGTGCATCCAAATCCTTGGCACGATACGCTCTGTCATCATAAGCCTCATTATATCCTTCCTCAAAACAGCCACCATACCTACCTATCAAGGCATTTCCATAGCCTTTCCGAGATACATTGCCATGCAACATCCATCTTCTCATGACTTGATCTTCATGTCATACATGCTTTTTGCTTGATCGATGAGCCGCATGCTAGTTGGGCCTTGCCCTAATCATTGCTACATGACACGCTAGTATCATTGCATATCCTGCTACACCGGCAGAGGCATACATTTGCATACATCATGATAGTTTCATTTTCTTTATGTTGAGTACTTTTGTAAAGTGTGAAAGATCTTCTATACTTCTTGTAATACATAGAGTGTTGTCCCTAAAGTGAGGAAAAGATCCCAAAGAGGACAAAATCAAAAGATCCCAATGAGGACAAATGAGAGTTAAATAGAAAGAGCCATTGAGGCCACAAAAAAATAAAAAAAAATAGAAAAAAGAGAAAAAGAAATAAAAAGAGAGAAGGGGGCACACTACTATTCCTTTTGAGAGATCCACACTCGTACTTCATCTTATACCTTGTACTCCATAGAGATTATCATTCATGTATATAGCTATGTGGGGACCTTCACACTATAGAACTTGGCTTGTATATTCCAATGATGAGCCTCCTCAAAAGAGCTCTAGGTCTTCTTGAGCGAGCAAGTTGGATGCACCCCCACTAGTTCCATTGTAGAGCTTACCTTAGCTCATATGTGCATCCGTTGCATGGCAATCCCTACTCCTCACATCATATCTATCATTTGGCTTTCTCTCGCCTATGATTGTCCTCATTGATGTGAGCCTTTCACACCTTTTTTGTCTTCCCCCTTCATCATTTTCCTCTCTTTGCCATCCTAAGTGTCAACTTTCTTGCTTACGCTCATCCATTGCATGAGTGCTCAAAATATCGAAAGGGAGTGGATCATTTTGACTTGTACCTGGCTAGTGGTCTGGGGATGAGTCAAGATAAGATTCCAAAGAAGACCAAGTGTGAAACTTTAGTAGATTAAGTTCTCAACAATACAAAAACTATGTTTTACTCTCTCGTATATCCCTATCCCCTTTCTTGCACGCAAACACCATTTGGAGACATTCGAGTCACGGACAGCGAGAGCTCTTGCACCTTTATGTTCTTATGTTGCTTGTTACAATGCTAATATAGACTCTTGCTTGTTATGACTTGAATTGAATTACATGCCTTGATTGCTTTACTCAAAAAGTTCTTATATGGTTGGTAGCATGTCACCACAGAAATTATGCTTGTTATCATTTACCTACTCGAGGACGAGCAGGAATTAAGCTTGGGGATGTTGATACGTCCAAAACGTATCTACAATTTCTTCTTGCTCCATGCTTCTTTTGTGTGATATTGCTATGATATTGATGCACTTCCATGCACTTTTGATCATATTTGGACTAACCTATTAACTCAGTGCACCACAGTGCCAGTTCCTGTTTTCTGCTGTTTTTCTATTTCAGGTTTCCCCCATATTAAAAGTGCTCCAAAAATTCCAGGAAAAATATAGGAAAAATCAGCGTACAGGAAGCTTCGCGAAGAACCAAAGATGGGCCAGAGGGGAGCCAGGGGAGGCCCAGGCGGCCACCTGGCGCGGCCCCACCCCTGGCCGCGCCAGGGGGGCGCCTGGGGCCCCTGCTCCGCCTCTGGCTACCCCCCTTCGCCTATATATCCCTCTCGTCTCGAAATCCTCGAAGACAGAACCCTTTTTCGCGATCTCACCTCTGTTCCGCCGCCGCAGCGCTTCCAAGATCGGGAGCATCAGGAGAACTCTTCCCGGCACCCTGCCGGAGGGGAGAACCACCACCGGGAGCTTCTCCACCACCATGGACGCTTCCCGGATGAGTCGTGAGTAGTCCACCTTGGACCATGGGTCCATGATCAGTAGCTATGTGATGTTCTCCTCCCCTCTTTGCTCTTCATGGTTAAGACCTCGTGAGCTGCCCTACATGATCGAGGCACATATGTAATCTTTCTGCTGTTGCTTTGCTGAGTTTGCTGGGATCTGATGGATTATGAGACTATGTTCAGATTGTGTTTGAGTAATATATTTGATTCACCTCTTTTATATCTTTGTTCTTGAGTAATTCTTGCATGTTCTCCGTTGCTGTTTATTGATTTGGCCAAGTAGTAGGTAGTAACTCCAAGAGGGAGCGTTATGCTTGATTGTGGGTTCATGCCCCCTGATGACTAGCTTGAGTGACAGAAACATGAGTCTAGGGGATGTGTTGTTGCCACAAGGGAGAAAACAACGATGCTTGTACTTGCAGGTGCAAGGATTGTTTACTTTACGCAAAGTTCTTTTAATGCAGTTGTCTGTTGCTTTGAGTTTAAACTTTGGGTGGGATTCGCAACTTAATACCAGCGAGATGTTCTAGATAGATATCTCAAGGTGGATGATTAGTAGTAGATGCAGTTGGATTTCGGTCTACTTGCCTTGGCGTACCGCCCATGCTTTTGAGCCTCTACCTTTCTTTGCAGCATAGTTAGCATTGGTTTGCGCACATAATCCTGTCAATTGCCCAGCTGTAATTTGTTTACCTCGCTTTGCTGTTTTATCGTCTTTTGGGAGAGAGACATCACTAGTGAACATCATGGGACCCCGGTCCATATTACCACCGCTGATCACACCTTCTATTTACTTCCTGTTTTTCTTTCCTAGTTGCAGTCATAGCTATCATTATTATCTCTTGTGTTTGATCCTTTGTAAACAACAAGGCCGGAGGGATTGACAACCTCTCTGTACTCGTTGGGAGCAAAGTTATCTGTATCTGTGTGCAGGTCCCGTCAACCGCTAAGTTTCTGGCGCCGTTGACACCTACTTGTCGACCCTCAGAGTCTCACGGGATTCGATCCTTGGTATCTTTGCCAAGGGAAATTTGCCGCTACGCTACATCTCAACCTTCCACTTGGGGTTACCAACGAGGGGCGAGAAGCCATCATTGATGCAACCAGATGGTTGAGTCCAGGAGCCAGAAGCCATCTTGACGACTGCTACTACCCGGATGGAGGCTACTACTACGTGAAGACCATCGACGACCAGGAGTAGTTAGGAGGTCCCAGGCAGGAGGCCTTGCCTTTTCGATCGTTGATGTTTTGTGCTAGCCTTCTTAAGGCAGACTTGTTTAACTTATGTCTGTACTCAGATATTATTGCTTCTACTGACTCTGTTGTATTCGAGCCCTCGAGGCCCCTGGCTTGTAATATAAAGCTTGTATTATTTTATTTGTCTCTAGAGTTGTGTTGTGATATCTTCCAATGAGTCCCTAATCTTGGTCGTACATGTTTGTGTGAATGATTACTGTACGGTCAAATCAGGGGCGTCAGAAGTTGGTATCAGGGCCGACTACCTGTAGGAACCCCCTTTCCAACTCCTTGGCCGAAGTTGAGTCTAGTCTTTGGAAAATGTTTTACTAACATGGCTGTGTGGCTTACGGGCCCACGTCACCAATTGGGTGGTATTAGAATCTTTTACTCTTCGTCTATACTCTTGGACTCTGAACTCTCTTCTATTCGGGTTAAATGATTTTGCTAAAATCTTACTTTAGGTTCTCGAAAATAATTTCTCCCGGAGAGACCCTTTAGTCCTAGTGATCGCTTGCTACACCAGAAGATTTCGAAGATACTCTCTGATGTTTCCCTGAGACCCTTGTGCCCTTTGTCGTTGCAATTCCATGTACCGTTGAATCCTTATGGATAACTGCATACCCTCGCCATTCATACTTCCATCCCTAGGTGTTCTTGTTATTACAAGATACCCGAAAGTATTCTTCGACTTTCGAGAATCCTTTTTCCAGCTGCCTTGTAGCTCCTTTTCTGCATGAATACATGTATGAGTAATTCCTCAAGGTTACTGGGAACTCGTTCATCCTCAGTTGTTCATGCGTTTCACAAAGGTCTTCGAGACGCTATTAAATATTCCAAAATCCTCAGCAATCTATTGCTCTGGAAAGTTTTACCTGCTTGCATTATGGTTAATTCCATATGTATATCAATAATTACTAAAATCCTTTGTGATTGACTTTCTGATCTTATTGATTCAATAGGTTGCAAATACTCGCAATCATCAGTCAAACTAGAATTCGTTCTTCCAACTCAGTCATCATTCCGAATATGAGTTGGATCTCGACCAATCAAATTGCCGTCGATTTTACCCCTAAGTCATTTCAACTTGCCCATCCTTTATCAGAACATTTGCTTGTGATCCCTTGATTTGGAAATCATAATTCCTTTGCATCCGAGCTTGAATTAGTCAGTTGTTTTTATAATCTAATCCCCTTGCATTCTTTCTTCTTCTGGTTGAGTACCGATGCTCACATCAGATCCCATGTGGACCGCCATATCCTTTGTTGGATTTTATCCAACAACGCCCTTCATATTCAAACACCTTGTGAGTTCTGCCATGATATATAATTCCTTGGGTAAATTGTATCCTCTACTTTGTCAACGATGCTCTACTATTGAGCTTGTGATGAGTACTCCTAAAAGTTTGTGGTATATGTTCCTAAGATGCCCTGATGGGTTGAACCTATACCCCATAAAGCCATGTGGACCCAAAAGATTTCACGGGTCTTACTCATCTGGTATTTCACCAGGTAAAAGTTTCAACACTAATGCCATTTTCGAAACAAGAAGGGAATGAAAGGTTATACATTGAAGAAGTGGGAGTCAACCTTGAACTTCCTGTTTATGCCCATGGACACGGTGTAGATCTTATCATTAAGGCTTCTCTTAAAATTAATTATCCCCTTGATATAAGTCCATCTTATATCAGGGATCTGCCTTTTGCAATCGTGGTTCCGACCATGCTCTCCTTTAAATACCAGTTCTCGGACAAGTTAAACCGTTTGTCCTCTGCAGGTCAATGCACTTGTCCAACCTCTATTATGTTCTACCTTCGAGTATTACCCCGTGGTATCTCGATAATGTCACAGAACCATATTACTTCTTATGAGTTCTTCTTCAAGTATAACTTCTCACGGATATCAATTTTCCCCGGGTTCTGAGTTGTTAGACACTCAAGGACACCGATAAATGAATCAATTCCGCACTCATTCTATAACTCTAAGTAATCTCCATTGCTTACGAGTTTATTAATTCTTCAAGTCATATCTAGCCTGATCGGCTATCTCATTATCGTGCATCATTTTAACTGTGCTACCCGGTCCTTCTTCCCGGGGCACAATTTCGACAATGAGCTAAGCTTACGCCGATCTTCCTCGGCATATCATTTCGCCTTGAACAACTAGCTTGATTTCTAGTTTGTATTGTACTAGTGGTTTCAATAACCATTCGCTCCATCATTCATTTGACTTGATGTCATCGCCGATCGATTACATCTTAATGAAATCTCTCGACAAATGTGTCGTGATTATCATCAATAATGATTTCCCTTCTTCCCAGTTGTAAATCGAATTTGTGATGGGAAATACCATCCTTTCCCCTCGATGATTTTTATTAACATTGACAACATTCTTGCATTCCCTCCAACGCAAACTTGTTCTTGTTTTGTGTTATACCTTGAGTTCCTTGTTATCCGACTTATGATATGCTCTACCTTGGAGTACTACCATCTTTCATGTCAACAATGTCGTGAGAATTTCACCACCCCTTATGAATTCTTGATACAAGTAATACTTCTCGCTATCGTCGTTCGTTCCCTGGTCCTCGTGTTGTTTCTAACCGGAAACCCAACAATTGAAGTATGACGTGCAAATTCAAAACTTCTAGCAAACCGAATGCTTTGAAGTGAATGGTCGATAGCTTCATCCCAACCCTGATGGTTATTAAACCTCCATACTAACATTGATCTTGCTACTTGGTGCGTATATCCAGGTGCATTTCGTTCTGTACTTAATTGTGGATGTTCTCCACAAACACACTTCATTATATACCCTGGTGTGTCCACTGCTATCGCATTGTCCACTTAATTGTGAAGATTCAAGTCTAGGGAAATCTCGAGGAATTGTTTATGAGCCCGTCGGCCTCATCCTCATCTTCCCTGGCTGAAATTGAATAACTTATTATATAAGTTGTTTCCGATGGATCCTGGTGTATCCAAAGTCTGACCTTCGCTTGAAGACCATGACGGGGCTATCTCAAAGCATGTCTGTGGTACTTAGAAGATCCACAAGAGCATTGTAAGCGCAATGCTAAATGTTCTTGATCAATTATCCAACTCGTTGTGTGGGTACATATCATAATTCTTCTTACCCCTTTTATCTATATGGTCATGACTTTGATCTCCTGACACGTATATCATGCCCTGCTTAATCTTGGGAATGATATACTGCTATTCATTGTGTTTAAACACATTTTCCTTTCCATTTGTTTGTTTAACCTTTCTTTGATCTACATATAATCTAAGCAGTAATAATTTTTTGCTTAGGTGAACATCTTGGTGTACAACTTTGTCAGTAAGACCCTGTTACTTTTTTTGATAACATTCCTGTAACCACCGATGGACGAGAACTTTGCCTATTGGTCTGCCTCGTTCAACGAGCAGAAAATTTGTTCTCTTCATCCCTCGCCCTTGGTACCGATGTTGTTGCCGACATAATGACTTGCTATCCTTTGACAAGCCTTGCTTACATGATTGTGCAAGACGTCACTGCCCTTCCTACTGTTAACTTACATGGTGGGCCCATAAACCACAGTTCTACATGATCGAAATCTGACTCTCGTGTACATCCCCCGTTTCCAAGGTTATGCTTGGCTTTGTGTGCAATTCGCGAGCCACCTTCCTAGTGATCTATTTCGGTATTAGACGCAATACTTACTCTCGTTGCTCTGGACCCCCTTCACACCCTGTTTTAGGCAACGACGATTGTCTATCTGCTTGAAACCTCTTATGATATCTTGGTACTTTGCTCTCGGTGGGCTTCATTTGTTCAACTCGAGAGATATTCTTGTGTTCATTCTTGGGATACCCCCAGATGATTTTTCCCTTGTAACATCCTATCGTTGTAGAGCTGCCCTTACCTATTCGTAAGTACAATGTAGTTCCCGAAGAAAGTACGACAACTTCATAATGGAGCGTTGGAATAAAGAATTTAAGGCATCAACAAAAGGGACTAACTTCTTCGAGACGATCCGTTAGAATATCGTACCCAGACCTTCCCCCTACGTTACCCCTTAAATCTTGGGACGAGATTTCCTGTAGTGGAGGAGATTTGTAACGCCCGGATAGTTAGGCTATAGTAATTCTCTGCTAATGATGCCACGTCATCACTGTTACTATTGTTAAACTCACATTGCTTCGAAAACGGTTCAAATTAAAATTTAAAATAAAGTAAAAAAAGGTTTTCAAATGTCAACAATAAAATGTTCCTCGTGTGCCAAATATCCAGTTGGTAATATTGGTGGTGACCCAACACACTTGAGAAGTGTTTAAATTCCGTTTTGTGAATATAAGAGTGGCTTAAACAATCATTTAAATGTCTTTTAAGTTATAAGAAAATTAAACTATTTTATTTGAATACTAAGCATTTTGTGGTAGAGGATTAAATTGCGATACTAATTATATGACCATCTCCACATTTTACAAAAGTCATTTGGTGCTCCAGTTAAATGCAAAACAATAACTATTGAAATTAGGGAAAAGAATAAAAGGAAAGACTAAGGCTTACTGCTGGACTGGGCCCCTAGTGGCTCCGGTGCGGCTCAGCCCAGTCGAACCGGCCTTTCCTGTAGCTCTGGACATTGGAGACCGAGGCCATGGCGCTAGGCAGGCGCGTGTGCCGTCCACGCGCCCGATCTCCTCGTGTCGTTCATCCGTCGGTGCCCGAGACGCATAAGATCCTCCTCGACGAGCTAGACGAACCCTAACTCGCCCATTTCCCCTTCTCCAGCTCGCCCTTCTCGAATTGATACCAGACCGAACCTCCGCCACCACTCCCGCTGCCGGTCCCGTGATCACTGGTCGTCCCTCATCGCCGCACCATGACCAGGAGCCGCGCACCATCGCCTTCTCCATCGACGTAGCAGGAATCGACCAGAATTGCCTTGCAGTCGTCACCCCAGTCGGATCTCCATCTCCTCGGCCACCGTCATTCATCGTCATTGTTGCCGCCTCTGGACCACCCCGACTCCCTCGACCTTGCCATCGAGCTCAATGTGAGCAACTGCCCCATCCCACCTCTTCCTCCCTGTTCATTCGAGCCGTAGCCCAGATCCCGTCACCGCCAACGGCCACCATGGCCGTGAGCTCGAGTTGAGCTTGACCTGGACCTGTCCTCCTCGTCCGTGAGCTCGTCGGAATGAGGTCGCACCTGCGCGTACCCCACACTCCCGTACATGCTCGCGCGCGTCCACCTATATCTGTCGTCGTTCTAGCGCCCTACCTCCGCTCGCCGCGGCCCGCTCCCCCTCCGCGCGCGTGCTCACGCTCGCCGTGCGCCGGGTTGGACTGGTTATGCACCTACCTTTTTAAAGGAGGTATCTAGGTCTGCTCACCGGCCGAGTACGCAACGTGCAGGAGTTCCCGGGGAGATGGCCCATGACCCCTGGGGGCATAGGTTTAGTCCGGCGTGCATGACCTCTCTATTAAGCCTAGGTCGGGTTGCAGTGTAATGTTTGGCCGAGGCCGGGCATGACCTGATGGTGTGTCCAGCCGGAGTTAAGCGAGCGTGGTGGGTAAGTTGGTGGACCCCTTCAAGGAAGAAAACATCTACCGATAGCCTGTCCTACGGTAACGGACACTTGGAGTTGTATCCCGATCGATACAACTAGAACTGGATGCTGAGGCATGAATTGGATATGTTGCTCCGGGAGTCGAGAAAGGATCCCGGGGCGTTGACAACAACATAAATATGACTTAGGTTATACTACTCTCTCCTCCCTGTTGCTGCAAGACGATGGTTTCCAGAAGATGCTAGTCTTCGATAGGACTAGCTTCCCCCCTCTTATTCTTGCATTCTGCAGTTTAATCCACATATACTACCCTTTTCATTGATACCGATGCATATGTAGTGCAGATCCTTGCTTGCGAGTACTTTGGATGAGTACTCACGGTTGCTTTGCTCCCCCTTTCCCCCCTTCTTTCTATGCTAGTTAATCACAAGAAGTAGATGATGATCAGATGGTCACAAGAAGTAGATGATGATCAGATGGTCACAAGAAGTAGATGATGATCAGATGGTCATTTATGCTAGTTAATCATGCATGTAATATATAGTTTACTTTATTGGTGTGGGGAAATGTCATGTGTGTAGTAGCCACCTATGTAATTATGCATGTAATAGTTTACTTTGGTGTGTGCAAATGCCATGGTTGTAGTAGCCACCTATGTAAGTGGATGTTAATTTGGTTATGCAAGCATGTCCTTATAAGTGTATGTGTGTGTGTGTATCTAACTATTCTGATAACACTTCCGCATTGCACGCACAACGCGAGGGCACTGCACTCTCAGTAGCTGAGGTACTGCAACACAGCGACCAATGAACTTCGTCTTGAAAAAATTGTGCGTGTTGTTTTTTGGGTACCTTTTTCGCTCTAGTTTTTTAATTGTTTATCAGAATTATGCGTGTAATATATCGTTGAGAAGCTATGGATTAGACGCAACTTCGCCATGTTGAACATTTTTCCAAATTCATCATAGTTTAAGAGCAGTTTTGAAAATCGTGCGGCTCATAACGAATGACAGCGAGCATTTTTTCGCGTTTTCTTCTAAACCGCTCGCTGGAATGAATCAAATGATATATCGTTGGATAGATATCCTCGAAGCGCATCTTTTTCATATTCATTTTTTTCTCTATTTCGTTACGGTCTAAGAGCAGTTCTAAATTTAGCAAATCGCGGAATTTTGTTTTTTCAATTTTCATACTGTTTTTGCTCCAGTTTTTGAATCGTTTGTCGAAACGAGGCGTGTGATACGCCGTTGGAAAGCTACGAACGAGGCGCAATTTTCATATGTTGAAATGTTTTTGTGATTCCTTACAGTTTTTAGTTAATTTTGAAAATCGTGCGGCTGACCACGAGAGGCAGCGGGCGTTTTTCGTGAAATTTTTACAAACCGCTGGTCGAAATGATCCAAACGATAAACCATTGGAAAGATATCGTCGAGACGCTACTTTTTCATGTACAACATCCCTCTAATTCATTACGGTTTAAGAGCAATTTTGATTTTACCGAAAAGCGGACACTGTTTTTCGCGAGACCAAAATCATCGTGTGTACTGCATCGGACAGAAGAACGCACTGCTTCAAACTGAAAACTGCACTGCAACAGACAGTCAAGTGAACTTCATGTTTTTTATTTTTGTCGGACGTAAACTTTCTCGCACAAGTTTTTGTTGTCTTTTTTTCAACTTTTTTTGAACGAGAGTGGACCGTAACACTTTCGAAAGTGAACCGCAATACTATCAAAAGTGAACCTCGTGAGTTTTTGTTGTCTTTTTTTCGTACTTATTAAGTTTTTATGCATGTTGACCAAGCAAGTGGACCGCAATGACTGAGCGAGTGAACTACATCTAATATAGAAGCGAGCTTCTTTGAGTTATTAATTTTCCATGTTTTACAAGTGGGACAAGTGAACCACGTAGAAGTTTTATAGCAAACTACATGGAACAACAAAGTGAGCTTCAAAGCCACATCTATCAGCTTTATAGCAAACTGCATGAGACAACAAGATTCCTCGTTGAATACAATGAACCACAAGACCCCAACTGATCTCGGCCACCATTTTCCTTTTTCTTTATTCTCTAGAGTTTTCGGTTTCCTGTAGTGTACTTCATATATACTCTTTTTTTGGTCAGTAATGAGATACGCACTGCGGGAACAAGGAGAGTGGGCTGCATTTTTTGTTTGCATGCTACACATTTTTACACATCGCGTTGTGGACGCATGGTCCCGGCATCGGCTTCTCCCCACGGCAGCACCTCCTATGTCCTTTTGGCCATGTGTACCGCTGCGATGAAGCACACACATGTATTCAGGCCCTGCCGAACAGCACTGCACGCCGTGCAGAATAGCACTGCACGCCCAGTCGGACTGCACAAGTGCTTCCAACGAACCCAAAAATGAAGAAAAAAAGAATTGTGCGCAGAGTAAACATGTGGATGGCGTCGACGGAGACCAAAAAAACTGCAGCATGGGGGCGGGGCATCGCCAGTGAACTGCATGAGGTGAGGAGGGAGACCCGCAGAGCCAGCTGAACTGCACGGCGGACCTGCGCCACCTGGGTTTGAGGAGCGAGATGCCCTGGTAGCAGATGGGCTTCTGTGCTCCATGGTTGCGGCCCCATCTCCACTGGCAGATGAGCGGCCCCATCGCAGCACGGGGTCCGCCTTTGTGTGTGGATCCGGCCGCCGCAACGCAGCACGAGGTCGTCGGGGCGGCTGTGTGGATCCGGCCGCCGCGGCACAACAGGAGGTTGTCGGGGTGGCGGAGGGTGGATCCGGCCGTCGTGGCACAGAAGAAGTTCACCGGGGACGGCAGCAACTGTTGGGGGTGAACTGCAGCACGGAGGTGCCGTGCCGCCGGTGGAGCCGCCGCCCCTGACTCGGGTGGTGGGGCGTCACGTGGGGGCGTCGCGACCTGGCTATGGCAGTGGGGCATCTCGGGGGGCCTGGATCCGGCGCCGGGACTGGGACATTGTAGGGGCTCACCGCGGCCTAGATCCGGCGCAGATTCGGGCTGGGAGGTGGCTGGGGGAGGTGTGCCTCCCCGGCGAGTGGAGGAAGGTCGCTGGTGGGGCGGGGAGCAGGAGATCGACGTGGGTTGCGGGGTGGAGGAAGGGAGGAAGGTGGTG
>LR738709.1:301946141-301977225 GCA_902687465.1 Secale cereale
GTGGTGGTGGGGAAGGGGGGGAGGTGGTGCAGTGGTGGGTGCGTACGAGATGTGGGAGGAGTGCGGGTAGCCGGATGAGTTTAGGCCAGGGCTGACCTGTTGATTTTTTTCCGCATCGGTCGAGTGGGTTGGGGTGTTAGCAGAATAAGCACACTGTTAGCAGAATAAGACTTTTAAGGGGTGTTATCATAATAGACCCACCCTAACTGCTATATTCTCTGATTTTTTGTGAAAGATTGTCGAGGTCTTCGTGGATGATTTCTATGTTTATGGGACTTCTTTTGATGATTGCTTAAGCAACCTTGATCGAGGTTTGCAGAGATGTGAAGAAACTAATCTTGTCTTGAATTGGGAGAAGTGTCTCTTTATGGTGAATGAAGGTATTGTCTTGGGACATAAAATCTTCGAAAGATGTATTGAAATAGAAAAAGCTAAAGTTGATGCAATTGAGAAAATGCCATATATTAAAGGTACAAGATGTTTCCTTGGTCATGCTGGTTTTTATAGGAGGTTCATTAAAGACTTCTGTAAAATTTCTAGGCATCTTACTAATCTCTTGCAAATAGGTTTTTCATTTGTTTTTGAAGATGATTGTATAGAAGCCTTTGAAACACTTAAGAAAGACCTAACCTGTGCACCTATTGTTCAACCACCTTACTGGAACTTGCCTTTTGAAATTATGTGTGATGCTAGTGATTATGTTGTTGTTGCTGTTCTAGGTCAAAGAGTTGAAAAGAAATTAAATGTTATCCATTGTGCTAGTAAAACTCTAGAATGTGCTGCTACTTCTTGAGCTTGCGTTGATTTTTCCCTTGAAGAGGAAAGGGTGATGCAGCAAAGTAGATATAAGTATTTCCCTCAGTTATGAAACAAGGTATCATTCCAGTAGGAGGAACACACAAGTCACCCATATTTGCACATGCACAAACAAACAAATACTTGCAGCCAACGCGATAAAGGGGTTGCCAATCCCATCAAAGTTACTTGCGAGGATGAGATCTGATAGAGATAGGTATAAAAGATAAATAAAAGTGCAAAATAAAATAAAGGTAAATAAATTACAGCAAGGTATTTTTTGTGTTTTTGGTTTTATAGAGCTGAAAATAATATGATAAGAATAGACCTGGGGGCCATAGTTTTCACTAGAGGCTTCTCTCTTGAAAGAACACATTCGGTGGGTAAACAAATAATTGTTGAGCAATTGATAGAAAAGCAAATAATTATGACGATATCAAAGGTAATTAGCATGAATATAGGCATCACGAATGTGACAAGTAGACCGACTCCTGTCTGCATCTACTACTATCACTCCACACACCAGCCGCTATCCAGCATGCATCTCGTGTGTTAAGTTAACTATAACAAAGTAACGCCTTAAGCAAGATAACATGATATAGGTGGATAGATCCAATCAATATGAATAAACCCCACCTTTTTATCCTTAATGGCAACAATATAAATACGTGCCTCGCTACCCCTTCTGTCACTGGGCGAGGACACCACAAGATTGAACCCATTACAAAGCACCTCTCCCATTGCAAGATAAATTAATCTAGTTGGCCAAACAAAATCAATAGACCGGAGAGAAATACAAAGCTATCTTAATAATGCATAAAAGAGTTGAGAGAAGACTCAAATAATATTCATAGATAATCCGATCATAAACCCACAATTTATCAGATCTCAACAAACGCACCACAAAGAAGATTACATCGGATAGATCTCCAAGAACATTGAGGAGAGCATTGTATTGAAGATCAAAGAGAGAGAAGAAGCCATCTAGCTACTAGCTATGAGCCCCGTAGGTTTGTGGTAAACTACTCTCACATCATCGGAAGGGCAACAAGGTTGATGTAGAAACCCTCAGTGATCGAACCCCCTCCACCAGAGTACCGGAAAAGGTCCCCATATGGGATATCTCAAAACAGAAACTTGCAGCGGAAGGAAAGTATTTTTGGTGTGCACTCTGGTCTACGGGGAATATTTGGGTATTTATGGAGTTGAGATTAGGGTTAGAGGTGCCACGGGGGCCCCCACAAGCTCATAGGGCGCGCCTGGTGAGCTTGTGGCTCACCCGTGGCTCTTCTGGCCTCCTTCCGAACCTTCTTGGGTGTCTTGTGGTCCAAGAAAAAATGTCAAAAAGTTTCGTTCCATTTGGACTCCGTTGATAATGATTTTTTGTAAAAGACAAAAACAAGGAAAAACAATAACTGGCACTTGGCACTAGGTTAATAGGTTAGTCCCGAAATGATATAAAATAGCATAATTATGCATATAAAACATAGAAGATGAATAATATAATAGCATGGAACAATCAAAACTTATAGATACGTTAGAGACGTATCAAGTGCTCAAAGAAATTATGCCACTACTGAGAAAGAATTTCTAGCAGTTATATTTGCATGTGATAAGTTGAGATCTTAAATTGTCGATTCAAAAGTAATTGTTCACACCGACATGCTGCTATCAAATGCCTTTTGGAAAAGAAAGATGCTAAACCTAGACACATTAGGTGGGCTCTATTGCTACAAGAATTTGACTTGAATATCACTGATAGGAAAGGAGCCGAGAATCCCGTAGCTGATAACTTGTCTAGGTTGGAAAATATTCTTGATGACCCACTACCTGTTGTTGATAGCTTTCCCGATGAACAACTAGTTGTTATAAAGTAGCACTCCTTGGTATGCAGACTATGCTAATTATTAATACCACCTAGTTTCACTTATGAACAAAAGGAAAAAAAGTTTTTCTTGGATTTAAGACATTACTTCTGGGATGACCCACATCTTTATAGAGAAGGAGTAGATGGTATTATTAGACGATGTATACCCGAGCATCAACAAGAAAAAATCATATGGAAGTGTCATTCCGAGGCTTACAAAGGACACCATGCTGGAGGCAGAACTGCACACAAGGTATTAAAATCTGGTTTTTATTAGCCTACTCTCTTCAATGCTGCTCGTAAGTTTGTCTCATCTTGTGATGAATGTCAAAAAATTGGTAATATTGGTAGACATGAAGAAATTCCTATGAGTTATTCCCTTTTTATTGAACCATTTGATGTCTGGGATTTGATTATATGGGACCTTTCCTTCCTCTAATAGCTATACACATATTTTAGTTGTAGTTGATTATGTTACTAAGTGGGTAGAAACTATTCCAACTAGTAGTGCTGATCATAACACTTCTATTAAAATGCTTAAAGAAGTTATTTTACCGTGCTTCGGAGTCTCTGGATATTTAATAACTGATGGTGGTTCACATTTCATCAATGGCGCATTCTGTAAAATGCTTTCTAAATATGATGTCAACCATAGAATTGCATGTCCCTATCACCCTCAATCTAGTTGTCAAGTTGAATTGAGCAATAGAGAAATAAAGTTAATTCTGCAAAATATCATCAATAGATCTAGAAAGAATTGGTCTAAGAAACTTGATGATGCATTGTGGGTATATAGAACCGCTTATAAAAATCCTATGGGTATGTCTCCTTATAAAATTGTTTATGAAAAAGCATGTCATTTACCTCTTGAGTTAGAGCATAAAGCATATTGAGCAATTAAAGAGCTTAACTATGATTTCAAACTTGCCGGTGAAAAGAGGTTATTTGATATTAGCTCGCTAGATGAGTGAAGAACACAAGCTCATGAAAATGACAAGTTGTTTAAAGAAAAGGTTAAAATATGGGATGACAAAAGAATCCAAAAACGGGATTTCAGAGTGGGTGAGTATGTTCTATTATACAATTCTCGTTTTAGATTTTTTGCAGGGAAACTTCTCCCCAGATGGAAAGGACTGTATATCATCGAGGAGGTTTATTCTGGAGCTACTAAGATCAATAATGTCGAAGGCACTAATCCGAAGGTGGTCAATGGACAAATAATTAAGCACTATATCTCAGTTACACCTATTAATGTTGAAACTAACATTATTCAAAATATGACACCGGAGGAATACATAAAAGAGACCTTCCAAAACACTCAAAAACCCTGAAAAGTAAGAGGTACGTGATAACAAAGAGGTAGCACGTGATATGGTAAGTAAACCAACTCCAAAAAATCCATAAAGATACTTTCTGTCAGTTTTGGAATATTAGAAAAAAATACAAAAATAAGAAACAGCCGAGGGAACCCATGAGGTGCGCACGAGGCACCAGGGCGTGCCCTGGTGGCTTGTGGACCCCTCGTGAGCCTTCCCGGCTCCATTTACTTCTGGAATACTTGTTTCGCAAGATAAAAATTCTTTATATGTACTCCCAGGCATTTTGACCAACGCATCACGAAAATATCATCTGCTTTTGTTATGTGTTATTTTTCTGATATATCTAGATCATCATGGCTCCACCAACCTCTTCCAAAGACAAGTTCTACGAGATGGTACATTAACCCTTACCTACCCGGAGGTGATGAAGCACCCTTAGGCCATTGAGATGCGTGGGGGGTGCTCGACATCCAGGACGTTCAGGGGCCTAAGAAGACAGGAAGCGTGGAGGCCAGGCTCGAAGTGGTGGAACAATAGATCTTCAAGTGCAAAGGTATGGTGGAACATGGGCTCAACGCCAACCACTCCATGATCACGGAGTTCACCCACGATCACAAGGTGGATCGCTAGTCAATGAAGGACATCATCTTCTAGCGCAACGAATAAATCGACTATCTTCAAGGCCAAGTTTATGACCTCCAAAACCAAAATTTTGAGTATGAGGCAAGATTCAAAGGTTTGAGTTTAGCCGCAAGTTTCAGGACTCCGGACACTCGTTCATCCTTTTATGATGGAAAACCTATGCCAAGGAATCCGGAGGACAAGCCTACCACTTCATCATCACCACCTTCACCAAAAAAAGAAACTTGAGTTCACGGGTATGGGCACTCCCCTTGGCTTGTGCCAAGCTTTGGGGAGATGCCCCGGTAACATATCACCACCACTTTTATTATCTTTACCTATTTTAGTCCAATCTTTATCTATTTCGTGATTTAGTCGAACAAAAGTTTAGCATGATCTATTTTTGAGTGCTAGTTTTGTGATCTGTCTATCTATGTAATCGAGTGAGAGTTATATAATAAAGGGTAGTTTGAGTTTTGCTTCTTTACCTTTATGTTTCAGTCTTAGCAATGAAAATAATGGAAAGATATGCTAATCTTATGGAAAGTAAGGACATTACATAAAGAAAAGTATAAGTGGTAAAATTTATTGAAAGTTGACAAACATGGCATTGGTCAATGATGTAGTTCATGAAAGAATTAATAAGGGAAGAGAAGATTCACATGCAAATATACTATCTTGGACATCTTTTATGATTGTGAGCCCCCACCATGTATTTTATGTCAAATTGTTGACGTTGGACAAGGAAGACAACGTAATGAGTTATGTTTGCTTATATTCACATAGAAGTTATATTGTCATAGATCCTCCAACCTGTGTTGCTTGCCCAATATCTTTGCTAGCCAAAAATCCTCACCAAGTAGAGATACTACTTGTGTATCCAAAAATCTTAAACGTAGTTTCATGTTATGAGAGTCCACTATACCTGCCTATGGATCGAATAAGATCCTTCAAGTAACTTTTCGCCGGTGCATAAAGCAATAAAAATTGCTCCTAAATATGTATGATCTTTTATTGGAAGGGAAAATAAGCTTTGTACGATCTTGTGATGGTAAAGAAATAAAAGCGACGGACTGCATAATAAAGGTTGCTATAACAAGGTGCAGTATAATGTGACGTTTCTTTACAATAAGTGCTTGTATATCCAAAAATAAAAAGCGCATGACAACCTCTACTTCCCTCTGCGAAGGGGCTAGCTTTTACTTTTTATGTATTTAATTTTCATGCAAGAGTCAGTATTGTTCTCCTATATTCCTTTTATTTTTCTCTTTTGCAAGCATCATGTGGCGTGGAAAGATCTATATATATATATATATATATATATATATATATATGAGTGATCATGGGTTATTATTGTTGACATCACCCTTGAGGTGAATAAGTTAGGAGGCGAAACTATACTCCCCTATCTTTCTATGTGTCTCGCTGAAACTTTTTGCTCCATATGTATGTCGTGAGTGTTAGCAATCATAGAAAACTAAATGATGGTTGAGTATGTGGACTTTCTAAAAAGCTCCGACATGAGACCCTTCCTGGATATATGATGAATTGCAATTGCATTGTTGACCGAGAACATAGTTTGTTAGTTTTCAAGTACGTTTATGCCTTATACTTTGTTGTTGTGACAAATTGTTACTAGCTCATGACAAGTTTTATAATAATAAATATTGCTACTATAATAATGATCATGATGCTTCTATGTCTGTATTTTTTAATAGACACCTCTTTCTCAAAACACGTGGACATGATTTTCGATATCGGCTTTCGCTTGAGTACGAGTGAGGTCTAAGCTTGGGGAGTTGATACATCCATTTTGCATCATGTTTTACTATTGATATTTATAGTGCTTTTAATCAATATAACACTTTGTGGAGCAGTTCTAATGCATTTTCTCTCTTAATATGCAAGATTTACATGAAGAGGGAGAATGCCGGCAACTGAAATTCAAGACCTAAAAAAGCTATGTCAGAGATACCTATTATGCACATCTCCAAATGATATGAAATTTTACAAAGATTTATTTTCGAATAAATAAAAATATTGGTGAAAAGTACCAGAGGAGGCCACCCAGGTGCCCATGAGGCACCAGGGTGCGCCCTGGTGGCTTGTGGGGCCCCTAGCCATCATATGATGCCCATCTTCTGGTATATAAGCCCATTTTCCCTATAAAATAAGGAGATTACTTTCGGGACGAAGCGCTGCCGTCTCGAAGCTGAACCTGGGCAGGAGAACTTTTTCTCTCCGGCGGAGCGATTTAGCAGGGGATACTTCCCTCCAGGAGGGGGAAATCGGAGCCATCGTCATCACCAACAACCCTCTCATCATGGGAGGACCAATCTTCATTAACATTTTCACTGACACCATCACATATCAAACCCTAGTTGATCTCTTGTATTCAGTCTTTGTGTCAAAACCTCAGATTGGTACCTACGCGTTGCTAGTAGTGTTGATTACATCTTGTAGTTGATGCTAGTTTGTTTATTTGGTGGAAGATTATATGTTTAGATCCATTATGCTATTCAATAACCCTCTGATCTTGGACATGAAGATGATGTGTGAGTAGTTACTTTTGTTCTCGAGGACATGGGAGAAGTCTTGTCATAAGTAATCATGCAAATTTGTTATTCGTTCGATATTTTGATGATATGTATGTTGTTGATTCTCTTAGTGGTGTCATGTAAACATCGACTACATGAACTTCACCATCTTTCGGCCTAAGGAAATGCATTGTGGAGTAGTATTAGATGATGGGTTGCTAGAGTGACAAAAGTTTAAACCCTAGTTTATGCGCTATTCCGTAAGGGGCTGATTTGAATACATATGTTTCATACTATGGTTAGATTTATCTTAAGTCTTCTTTCGTAGTTGTGGATTCTTGCGAGAGGGGGTAATCATAAGGTGGAGTCTTGTTCAAGTAAGAACAACACCCAAGCACCGATCCACCCCTATATCAAATTATCAATGTAACGAACGCGAATCAAACAAGCATGATGAAAGTGACTAGATGAAATTCACGTGTGTCCTCAAGAACGCTTTACTTATTATAAGAGTTTGTTTTGGCATGTCCTTTTCTACAAAAATGATCGGACTATCTCGTTGCACACTAGTTACCGTTACTACTTATTGCTCGTTACAAATTATCCTGCTATCAAACTATCTGTTACCTATAATTGCAGTGCTTGCAGACAATACCTTGTCGAAAATTGCTTGCCATTTCCTTCTGATCCTCATTGGGTTTGACACTCTTACTTATAGAAAGGACTACGATTGACCCCCAATACTTGTGTGTCATCAACCTCTGCCTCCACGTCCGCCTCCGAGCACGTCCTCATAGTCCATCGCCACCAACTCATCTTTCTGCCACTGCAACATCTGGTAGCGGACGGATTGCACGACGATTCTTGTGTCTGAAGGAAATATGTCCTAGAGGCAATAATAAAGTTGTTATTTATATTTCCTTATATCATGATAATTGTCTTTTTTCATGCTAGAATTGTATTAACCGGAAACTTTATACATGTGTGGATACATAGACAAAACACATTGTCCCTAGTGAAGCCTCTACTAGACTAGCTCATTAATCAAAGATGGTTGAGTTTACTAAACCTTAGACATGTGTTGTCATTTGATTAACGGGGTCACATCATTAGGAGAATGATGTGATGGACAAGACCCATTCGTTAGCTTAGCATATTGATCGTTCAGTTTTACTGCTATTGCTTTCTTCACGTCAAATACATATTCCTCCGACTATGAGATTATGCAACTCCCGAATACCGGAGGAATGCCTTGTGTGATATCAAACGTCACAACGTAACTGGGTGATTATAAAGATGCTCTACAGGTATCTCTGAAGGTGTTTGTTGAGTTGGCATAGATCGAGAATAGGATTTGTCACTCTGAGTATCGGAGAGGTATCTCTGGGCCCTCTCGGTAATACACATCATAATAAGCCTTGCAAGCAAATAACTAATGGTTTAGTCATGGGATGATGTACTACGGAACAAGTAAATAGACTTTCCGGTAACAAGACTGAACTAGGTATGAAGATACCAACGATCGAATCTCGGTCAAATAACATACCGATGACAAAGGGAATAATGTATGTTGTCATTACGGTTTGACCGATAAAGATCTTCATAGAATATGTAGGAACCAATATGAGCATCCAGGTTCCGCTATGGGTTATTGACCGTAGATATGTCTAGGTCATGTCTACATAGTTCTCGAACCCATAGGGTCCGCACGCTTAATGTTCGATGACGATTTGTATTAAGAGTTATATGTTTTTGGTCGCCGAAGATTGTTCGGAGTCCCGGATGAGATCACGGACATGACGAGGAGTCTCGAAATAGTTGGGAAGTAAATATCGATATATTGGATGATGGTATTCGGACACCGGAATGGTTTCGGGACGTTTCAGATATTTATCAGAGTACCGAGGGGCTACCGGACCCCCCCCCCGGGGGGGAAGTATTGGGCCTACATGGGCCATAGGGGAGAGAGAGGGCAGACCACAAGGGGTGGCCCCCCCAAAGGGAGTCCAAATTGGACTAGGGGAGGGGGCGTGACCCCCCTTGCCTTCTCCCTCTCCTTTCCCTTCCCTCCTTCCAACTCTAAGAAAAGGAAAAAAGGGGAGTCCTAATCCTACTAGGAGTGGAGTCCTAGTAGGACTCCCCCCATGGCGCGCCCCATTAGGCCGGCTGCTCCTCCCCTCCTCCTTTATATACAGGGGCAGGGGGCACCCCAAAGTACAACAGTTGTTCTCTTAGTCGTGTGTGGTGTCCCCCTCTATAGTTTACACCTAAGGTCATATTGTCATAGTTCTTAGGCGAAGCCCTGCGTGATCTACTTCACCATCACCGTAAACACGCCATCGTGCTGCCGGAACTCTCCCTCGACACTCTACTAGATCAAGAGTTCATGGGACGTCATCAAGCTGAACGTGTGCTAAACTCGGAGGTGACGTACGTTCGGTGCTTGTTCGGTTGAATCGCGAAGACATTACACTACATCAACCGCGTTAATCTAACACTTCCGCTTTATGCCTACGAGGGTACGTGGACACAGTCTTCCTGTCTCGTTGCTATGCATCTCCTAGATAGATCTCGCGTGAGCGTAGGAATTTTTTTGAAATTGCATGCTACGTTTCCCAACAGTGGCATCATGAGCCAGGTCTATGCGTAGATGATATGCACGAGTAGAACACAAAGGAGTTGTGGGCAGTGATATTCATACTGCTTACCACCGACGTCTTATTTTAATTCGGCGGTATTGTAAGATGAAGCGGCCCGGACCAACATAACATGACCACGTTCATGAGACCGGTTCCACCGTTACGTGCAACTTGTTTGCATAAAGGTGGCTGGCGGGTGTCTGTCTCTCTCGCTTTAGTTGAATCAAATTTGACCGCGGCCGGTCCTTGTTGAAGGTTAAAACAACAAACTTGATAAATCACCGTTGTGGTTTTTGTGCCATAAGTAAGAATGGTTCTTGCTAGAAGCCCGTAACAGCCACGTAAAACTTGCAACAACAAAGTAGAGGACGCTAACTTGTTTTTGCAGGACATGTTCTGATGTGATATGGTCAAGACGTGATGAGTTATACGTTATTGTATGAGATGATCATGTTTTGTAAATTATCGGCAACCGGCACGAGCCTTATGGTTGTCTATTTATTGTATGAACTACGAACGCCATGTAATTGCTTTACTTTATCATTATGAGTTAGCGATAGTAGTAGAAGCAATAGTTGGCGAGACGACCACATGGCTAGGATGAAGATCATGGTGTCAAGCCGGTCACGATGGAGATCATGACGATGCTTTGGATATGGAGATCAAAAGCACAAGATGATGATGGCCATATCATGTCACATATTTTGATTGCTTGTGATGTTTATCTTATTATGCTTCTTATTTTGCTTAGTACGGCAGTAGCATTATTACCCCTTACAAAGTTCCAAGGTACAAGTGTTCTCCCTGAGTAAGCACCATTGCGATAGTTCATCGTGCCAAGACACCACGTGATGACCGGGTGTGATAATCTCTACGTTCACATACAACGCATGCAAGACAGTTTTGCACATGTGGAATACTCAGGTTAAACTTGATGAGCCTAGCATGTACAGACATGGGTTCGGAACACTAGAGACCGAAAGGTCGAGCGTGAATCATATAGTATATATGATCAACATAAGATGTTCACCATTGAAAACTACTCCATCTCATGTGATGATCGGACATGGTTTAGTTGATTTGGATCACATGATCATTTAAATGACTTGAGGGATGTCTATCTAAGTGGGAGTTGTTTAGTAATATGATTAATTGAACTTAATTTATCATGAACTTAGTCCTGATAGTTTTTGTATATCTATGTTGTAGATCAATGGCCTGTGCTACCGTTCCCTTGAATTTTAATGCGTTCCTAGATAAAGCTAAGTTGAAAGATGATGGTAGCAACTACACGGACGGGGTCCGTAACTTGAGGATTATCCTTATTGATGCACAGAAGAATTATGTCCTTGAAGCACTGCTAGGTGAAAGGCCTGCTGCAGGTGCAACTGCTGATGTTATGAAAGTCTTGCAAGCTCGATCCGATGACTACTCGATAGTTCAGTGTGCCATGCTTTACGACTTAGAATTGGGACTTCAAAGATGTTATGAACGTCGTGGAGCATATGAGATGTTCCAAGAGTTGAAGTTAATATTTCAAGCAAATGCCCGAGTTGAGATATATGAAGTCTCCAACAAGTTCTATAGCTGCAAGATGGAGGAGAACAGTTATGTTAGTGAACACATACTCAGAATGTCTATGTACCATAACCACATGACTCAGCTGGGAGTTAATACTCCAGATGATAGTGTTATTGACAGAGTTCTTCAATCACTGCCACCAAGCTATAAAGGCTTCGTGATGAACTATAATATGCAAGGGATGGAGAAGACAATTCTCGAGCTCTTCGCAATGCTCAAAGTTGCGGAAGTAGAAATCAAAAAGGAGCATCAAGTGTTGATGGTTAACAAGACCACTAGTTTCAAGAAAAAGGGCAAGGGAAAGAAGGGGAACTTTAAGAAGAATAGCAAGCCAGTTGCTACTCCCGGGAAGAGACCCAAGTCTGGAGCCAAGCCTGAAACTGAGTGCTTCTAGTGCAAAGGAACTGGTCATTAGAAGTGGAACTGCCCCAAGTATTTGGTGGATAAGAAGGATGGATAAGTGAACAAAGGTATGTTTGATATACATGTTATTAATGTGTACCTTACTAATGCTCGTAGTAGCGCATGGGTACTTGATACTAGTTTGGTTGCTCATATTTGTAACTTGAAATAGGGGCTGCGGATTAACGAAGATTGGCTAAGGACGAGGTGACGATGCACGTGGGAAATGATTCCAAAGTTGATGTGATCGCCGTCGGCACGCTACCTCTACATCTACCTTTGGTTTTAGTTTTAGACCTAAATAATTTTTGTTTGGTGCCAACGTTGAGCATGAACGTTATATCTGGATCTTGTTTGTTGCGAGACGGTTATTCATTTATATCAGAGAATAATGGTTGTTCTATTTGTATGAGTAATATCTTTTATGGTCATGCACCCTTGATGAATGATCTATTTTTGTTGAATCTCGATTGTGGTGATACACATATTCATAATATTGATGCCAAAAGATGCAAAGTTAATAATGATAGTGCAACATATTTGTGGCACTGCCGTTTAGGTCATATTTGTGTAAAGCACATGAAGAAACTCTATGCACATGGACTTTTGGAATCACTTGATTATGAATCATTTGATAGTTGCGAACCATGCCTCATGGGCAAGATGACTAAAACTCCGTTCTCTGGAACGATGGAGCGAGCAACTGACTTATTGGAAATACTACATACCGATGTATGCGGTCCAATGAGTGCTGAGGCTCGCGGCGGGTATCGTTATTTTCTGACCTTCACAGATGATTTGAGCAGATATAGGTATATATACTTAATAAAACACAAGTCTGAAACATTTGAAAAGTTTAAAGAATTTCAGAGTGAAGTAGAGAATCATGGTAACAAGAAAATAAAGTTTCTACGAACTGATCATGGAGGCGAATATTTGAGTTATGAATTTTGTCTTCATTTAAAACAATGTGGAATAGTTTCACAACTCATGCCACCTGGAACACCACAGCGTAATGGTGTGCCCAAACGTCGTAATCGTACTTTATTATATATGGTGCGATCTATGATGTCTCTTACCGATTTACCACTATCATTATGGGGTTATGCATTAGAGACAGTTGCATTCACATTAAATAGGGCACCATCTAAATCCGTTGAGACGACACCGTATGAACTGTGGTTTGGCAAGAAACCTAAACTATCGTTTCATAAAGTTTGGGGTTGCGATGCTTACGTGAAAAAACTTCAACCTGATAAGCTTGAACCCAAATCGGAGAAGTGCGTCTTCATAGGATACCCAAAATAAACTGTTGGGTACACCTTCTATCACAGATCCGGAGGAAAGACTTTTGTTGCTAAGAATGGATCCTTTCTAGAGAAGGAGTTTCTCTCAAAAGAAGTGAATGGGAGGAAAGTAGAACTTGATGAGGTAACTGTACCTTCTCTCGAATTGGAAAATGGCTCATCACAAAAAATTGATCCCGTGATGCCTACACCAATTAGTAAGGAAGCTAATGATAATGATCATGAAACTTCATATCAAGTTCCTACCCGAACCTCGTAGGTCAACCAGAGTATGTTTCACACTAGAGTGGTACGGTAATCCTGTTCTGGAAGTCATGTTACTAGACCATGATGAACCTACGAACTATGAGGAATCGATGATGAGCCTAGATTCCACGAAATGGATTGAGGCCATGAAATCTGAGATGGGATCCATGTATGAGAACAAAGTATGAACTTTGGTTGACTTGCCCGATGATCCGCAAGCCATAGAAAATAAATGGATTTTCAAGAAGACTGACGCTGATGGTAATTTTACTGTCTACAAAGCTCGACTTGTTACGAAAGGTTTTCGACAAGTTCAAGGAGTTGACTACGATGAGACCTTCTCACCCGTAGCGATGCTTAAGTCTGTCCGAATCATGTTGGCAATTTCCGCATTTTATGATTATAAAATCTGGCAAATGGATGTCAAAACAACATTCCTTAATGGATTTCTCAAAGAAGAGTTGTATATGATGCAACCAGAAGGTTTTGTTGATCCTAAAGGTGCTACCAAACTGTGCAAGCTCCAGCGATTCATCTATGGACTGGTGTAAGCATCTCGGAGTTGGAATATACACTTTGATGAGGTGATCAAAGCATATGATTTTATACAGACTTTTGGAGAAGCCTATATTTACAAGAAGGTGAGTGGGAGCTCTATAGCATTTCTGATATTGTATGTAGATGACATATTGTTGATTGGAAATGATGTAGAATTTCTAGTGTTGGGCATCTTCAAACCCTTGAATATCGCTAAGCGGAAGCGTTACAAGAACGCGGTTGATGGAGTCGTACTCGCGGCGATTCAAATCACGGAAGATCCGATACAAGTGTCGAACGGATGGCACATCCGCGTTCAACACACGTACAGCCCGGGGACGTATCATCCTTCTTGATCCAGCAAGGGGTAAGGAGAAGTTGAGAGCTCTGGCAGCACGACGGCGTGGTGGTGGAGCTTGCAGTTCTCCGGGAGGGCTTCGCCAAGGGGTAAGGAGGAGGAGGAGTTGGAGGGGGGAGGGCTGCGCCAGGTGAAGGGTACTGCTCCCATGCACCTCCCCACTATATATAGTGGTGGAGGGGGCTGGTTTCTTGCCCTCCAAGTCCATTGGAGTGTTGGCAAAGGTGGGAGGAGAGAAATCCCATAATTTCCCTTCCCCACCGATTGTTATCCCCCTTTTTAGGGATCTTGATCTTATCCCTTCGAGATATGATCTTATTCCTTCTAAGGGGGCATCTTGGTGCGCCTTGACCAGGGGTGTGGGGCCTTTCCACCACTACCCACGTTCATGTGGGTCCCCCTATGTAGGTGGGCCCCACTCCGGAACCTTCTAGAACCTTCCCGATACAATACCGAAAAATCTCGAACATTTTTCGGTGGCCAAAATAGGACTTCCCATATATAAATATTTACCTCCAGATCATTCCGGAAATCCTCGTGACGTCCAGGATCTCATACAAGACTCCGAACAATCTTTGGTAACCACATACAATTTCCTGTTACAACTCTAGTGTCACCGAACCTTAAGTGTGTAGACCCTACGGGTCAGGAGCCATGCAGACATGACCGAGACACCTCTCCGACCAATAACCAATAGCGGGATCTAGATACCCATATTGGCTCCCACATGTGCCACGATGATCTCGTCGGATGAACAACGATGTCGGGGATTCAATCAATCCCGTATACAATTCCATTCGTCCAATGGTATGTTACTTGCCCGAGATTCGATCGTCGGTATCCCTATACCTTGTTCAATCTCGTTACCGGCAAGTCTCTTTACTCGTTCCGTAACACATGATCCTGTGACTAACTCCTTAGTCCCATTGAGCTCATTATGATGATGCATTACCGAGTGGGCCTAGAGTTACCTCTCCGTCATATGGAGTGACAAATCCTAGTCTCGATTCGTGCCAACCCAACATACACTTTCGGAGATACCTGTAGTGCACCTTTATAGCCACCCAGTTACGTTGTGATGATATGTCTCCAACGTATCTATAATTTTTTATTCTTCCATGCTATTATATATTCTGTTTTGGATGTTTAATGGGCTTTATTATACACTTTTATATTATTTTGGGGACTAACCTACTAACCCAAGGCCCAGTGCAAATTGTTGTTTTTTTGCCTATTTTAGTGTTTCGTAGAAAAGGAATATCAAACGGAGTCCAAACGGAATGAAACCTTCAGGAGAGTTATTTTTGGAACCGTACCAACACAGAAGACTTGGAGTACACGCGAGGGAAAGAGAGAGGCGGCCACGAGGGCAGCGGGCGCGCCCAGGGGGGCAGGCGCGCCCCCACCCTCGTGGGCCCCCTCTCGCTCCCCCGGTGCCCTTCTTCCTCCTATATATATATCCACATACCCTGAAAACATCGAGGCAACAGACGAAACCCTAATTCCACCGCCGCAACCTTCTGTTCCCGTGAGATCCCATCTTGGGGCCCGTTTCGGAGCTCCGCCGGAGGGGGGATCGATCACGGAGTGCTTCTACATCAACACCATAGCCTCACCAATGAGTTGTGAGTAGTTTACCACAGACCTTCGGGTCCATAGTTATTAGCTAGATGGCTTCTTCTCTCTCTTTGGATCTCAATACAAAGTTCTCCTCGATCTTCGAGGAGATCTATTCGCTGTAATCTTTTTGCGGTGTGTTTGTCGAGAACCGATGAATTGTGGGTTTTTGATCAAGATTATCTATGAACAATATTGGATTCTTTTCTGAAATCTTTTGTGTATGATTATAATATCCTTGCAAGTCTCTTCGACTTATTGGTTTGGTTTGGCCTACTAGATCTATAGTTCTTGCAATGGGAGAAGTGCTTGGCTTTGGGTTCAATTTTGTGGTGTCCTTTCCAAGTGACAGTAGGGGCAGCAAGGCACGTATTGTATTGTTGCCATCGAGGATAAAAAGATGGGGTTTATATCATATTGCTTGAGTTTATCCCTCTAGATCATGTCATCTTGCTTAAGGCGTTACTCTGTTCTTATGAACTTAATACTCTAGATGCATGCTGGATAGCGGTCGATGTGTGGAGTAATAGTAGTAGATGCAGAATCGCTTCGGTCTACTTGTTACGGACGAGATGCCTATATATAACGATAATGCCTAGATATTCTCATAACTATGCGCTTTTCTATCAACTGCTCGACGGTAATTTGTTCACCCACCGTAGAATTCTGCTATCATGAGTGAAGCCACTAGTGAAACCTATGGCCCCCAGGTCTATTCTCAACATATTAATCTTCCATCTACTTTACTTTGCATTATTTACTTTCTGTTTCTACACCCAAAATACCAAAAATACAATCCTATCATATCTATCAGATCTCGCTTTCGTAAGTGACCGTGAAGGGATTGACAACGCCTTATCGCGTTGGCTGCGAAGTTCTTATTTGTTTGTGCAGGTGCGAGGGACTCACGCGTGGTCTGCTACTGGATTGATACCTTGGTTCTTAAAAACTAAGGGAAATACTTACGCTACTATGCTGCATCACCCTTTCCTCTTCGAGGGAATACAATGCAAGCTCGAGAAGTAGCAAGAAGAATATATGGCGCCGTTACCGAGGAGATCTACGCAAAAGTCATATACCAAGTACCTATCACAAACCATTATCCTTCGCATTAAATTTTTTGCCTCTCGTTTTCCTCTCCCCCACTTCACACTTGCCGTTTTATTCGCCCTTCTTCTTCCGTGTGTTTTACCGTTCGCTTGCCTCTTGTTTACTTGTGTGTTGGATTGCTTGCTTGTCACTATGGCTCAAGATAATACCAAATTGTGTGACTTTTCCAAAACCAACAATAATGATTTTATTAGCACACCTATTGCTCCTATTACCGATGCTGAATCTTGTGAGATCAAGCTGTTGTGTTGAATCTTGTCATGAAAGATCAATTTTCCGGCCTTCCTAGTGAAGATGCCGCTACCCATCTAAACAACTTTGCTGATTTGTGCGATATGCAAAAGAAGAGGGATACGGATAACGATATTGTTAAATTGAAGCTATTTCCGGTTTCACTTAGAGATCGTGCTAACACTTGGTTCTCCTCTTTGCCTTGAAATAGCATTGATTCATGGAATAAGTGCAAAGATGCATTTATCTCTAAGTATTTTCCTCCCGCTAAGATTATCTCTCTTAGAAACGATATTATGAATTTTAAGCAACTAGATCATGAGCATGTTGCACAAGCTTGGGAGAGAATGAAATTAATGATACGCAATTTCCCTACACATGGTTTGAACTTATGGATGATTATACATTTTTTTATGCTGGCTTGAATTTTGCTTCTAGAAATCTTTTAGATTCTGCCGCGGGGGGCACTTTCATGGAGATCACTTTAGGAGAAGTTACCAAACTCCTAGATAATATTGTGGTTAACTACTCTCAATGGCACACCGAAAGATCTACTAGTAAAAAAGTACTTGATATTGAAGAGATTAGTGTTTTGAGTGGGAAGATGGATGAACTTATGAAATTATTTGCTGCTAAGAGTGCTTCTTCTGATCCTAATGATATGCCTTTATCCACATTGATTGAAAATAATAATGAATCTTTGGATGTGAATTTTGTTGGTAGGAATAATTTTGGTAACAATGATTATAGAGGAAATTTTCCTAGTAATTCCTCTAATAATTATGGAAATTCCTACAATAATTCTTATGCAAATTTTGGTAAGATGCCCTCTGAATTTGAAACTATGTTAAAGAGTTTATGAATTCGCAAAAGAATTTCAATGCCTTGCTTGAAGAAAAATTGCTTAAGATTGATGAGTTGGCTAGAAACATGGATAGAATTACTCTTGATGTTGATTCTTTGAAACTTAGATCTATTCCACCTAAGCATGATATCAATGAGTCTCTCAAAGCCATGATAATTTCCATTGATGATTGCAAAGAAAGAACCTCTAGGATGCGTGCTAATGGAGATTGCTTTATGAAAGCGTGTTATTCTTATTATCATGATAATAAAGATGAAGATCTGAAAGTGATTAATGTGTCTCCTATTAAATCCTTGTTTTCTAGTATGAATCTTGATAAAGATGGGACTGGAGATGAGTCTACTTTAGTGAAAAGGCAACCAATGATTCAGAGTTTTTAGATCTTGATACTAAAATCGTTAAAAGTGGGATTGAAGAGATCAAAACTTTACATAGCAATGAATCCACTATCTTGGATTTCTAGGGATTTAATTATGATAACTGCTCTTTACTTGATTGTATTTCCTTGTTGCAATCCGTGCTAAATTCTCCGCATGCTTATAGTCAAAATAAGGCTTTTACCAAACACATAGTTGATGCTTTAATGCAATCTTATGAAGAAAAACTTGAATTAGAAGTTTCTATCCCTAGAAAGCTTTATGATGAGCAGGAACCTACTATTAAAATTAAAATTAAAGATCATGAATGCTTTGCTTTGTGTGATTTGGGTGCAAGTGTTTCTACAATTCCAAAAACTTTGTGTGATATGTTAGGTTTCCATGAGCTTGATAATTGTTCTTTAAATTTGCATCTTGCGGATTCTACCATTAAGAAACCTATGGGAAGGATTAATGATGTTCTTATTGTTGCAAATAGGAATTATGTGCCCGTAGATTTCATCGTTCTTGATATAGATTGCAATCCTTCATGTCCTATTATTCTTGGTAGACCTTTCCTTGGAATGATTGGTGCAATTATTGATATGAAGGAAGGAAATATTAGATTCCAATTTATGTTAAGGAAAGGCATGGAACACTTTCCTAGGAATAAAATAAAATTACCTTATCTATTATGGGAGCCACTTATGGATTGCCTACCAAAGATGGCAATACCTAGATCTATTCTTGTATCGTGCCTAGCTAGGGGCGTTAAACGATAGCGCTTGTTGGGAGGCAACCCAATTTTAATTGTCTTTGTTTTTTTTGCTTCTGTTTAGGAATAAATATTGCATCTAGCTTCTGTTTAGATGTGGTTTTGTGTTTTAATTAGTGTTTGTGCCAAGTAGAACCTTTGGGAAGACTTGTGTGAAGTGTATGTGATCATGCTGTAAAAAACAAAAAGTTTAGCGCCCACGAGACTGGCTGTCATTTTTACTAGAGAGTGCTTTTTAGTTGATTCTTTTTGCAGTTGATTAATAGACAAATTCCTCACGTCCACCAATTTATTTCATGTTTTTTTAGAGTTATAGAAGTATTCAAAAGTTACAGATTACTACAGACTCTTCTGTTTTTGACAGATTCTGTTTTTCGTGTGTTGTTTGCTTATTTTGATGAATCTATGAGTAGTATCGGGGGGTATGAATCATGGAGAAGTTATAATACAGTAGGTTTAACACCAATATAAAAAAAGAATGAGTTCATTACAGTACCTTTGACTGATGGTTTGTTTTCTTATACTAACGGAGCTCATGAGATTTTTGGCTAAGTTTTGTGTTGTGAAGTTTTCAAGTTTTGAGTATGGCTTTGATGGACTATGGAACAAAGAGTGGCAAGAGCCTAAGCTTGGGGATGCCCAAGGCACCCCAAGTTAAAAATTCAAGGATAACCCAAATCCTAAGCTTGGGGATGCCCCGGGAAGGCATTCCCTCTTTCGTCTTCATCTATCGATAACTTTACTCGGGACTATATTTTTATTCACCACATGATATGTGTTTTGCTTGGAGCATCATGTATGATTTGAGTCTTTGCTTTTTAGTATGCCACAATCATCCTTGCTGGACACACCTTTTTTAGAGCGATAATTATGGTTTAGAATTTATTAGAATACTCTATGTGCTTCACTTGTATCTTTTGAGCTAGATAATTTTGCTCTAGTACTTCACTTATATCATTTAGAGCACGGTGGTAGTTTTATTTTGTAGAAATTATTGATCTCTCATGCTTCACTTATATCTATTTGAGAGTATTTTAGAACAGCATGGTAATGTGCTTGGGTTATAAAACTAGTCCTAACATGATAGGCATCCAATATGAGTATAGTAAAAACTTTCACATAAAGTGCAATGAATGATAGGAGAAGTTTGATACTTGATGATTGTTTTGAGATATGAGGATGATGATATTAGAGTCATGCTAGTGGAGTAATTGTGAATTTGAGAAACACTTGTGTTAACGTTTGTGATTCCCGTAGCATGCACGTATGGTGAACCGTTATGTGATGAAGTTGGAGCATGATTTATTTATTGAGTGTCATCCTTTGTGTGGAGGTTGGGATCGCGCGATGGTTAACTCCTACCAACCCTTCCCCTAGGAGCATGCATTGAATACTTTGTTTTGATAACTCGTAGATTTTTGCAATAAGTATATGAGTTCTTTAGGACTAATGTTGAGTCCATGGATTATACGCACTCTCACCCTTCCACCATTGCTAGCCTCTCTTGTACCGTGCAACTTTTGACGGTACCATACACCCACCATACACATTCCTCAAAACAGCCACCATACCTACCTATCATGGCATTCCCATAGCCATTCCGAGATATATTGCCATGCAACTTTCCACCGTTTCGTGCATATGACATGCTTCATCATTATCATTCACATAGAGTCATATTTTGTTCTAGCTTTGAGCTGTAAGTAAATAAAAGTGTGATGATCATCATTATTTGAGCATTGTCCCAGTGAGGAAAGGATGATGGAGACTATGATTCCCCCACAAGTCGGGATGAGACTCCGGACGAAAAAAGGGGGAAAAAAGAGGCCATATAAAAGGGGAAAAAAGAGAGAAGGCCCAAAGAAGAAAAAAAGAATAAAAGAGAGAAAAAGAGAGAAGGGACAATGCTACTATCCTTTTCCACACTTGTGCTTCAAAGTAGCACCATAATCTTCATGATAGAGAGTCTCTTGTTTTATCACTTTCATATACTAGTGGGAATTTTCATTATAGAACTTGGCTTGTATATTCCAACGATGGGTTTCCTCAAATTCCCTAGGTCTTCATGAGCAAGCAAGTTGAATGCACACCCACTTAGTTTCTTTTGATGAGCTTTCATACACTTATATCTCTAGTGCATCCGTTGCATGGCAGTCCCTACTCACTCACATTGATATCTATTGATGGGCATCTCCATACCCCATTGATATGCCTAGTTGATGTGAGACTATCTTCCTCTTTTGTCTTCTCCACAACCACCACTCTATTCCACATAGTGCTATATCCATGGCTCACGCTCATGTATTGCGTGAAAGTTGACAGGTTTGAAAGAATTAAAGTGTGAAACAATTGCTTGGCTGAAACCGGGGTTGTGCATGATTTAAATATTTTGTGTGATGAAGAGGGAGCATAACCTGACTATATGATTTTGTAGGGATAACTTTCTTTGGCCATGTTATTTTGAGAAGACATGATTGCTTTGTTAGTATGCTTGAAGTATTATTATTCTTATGTCAATATAGACTTTTGTCTTGAATCTTTCGGATCTGAACATTCATGCCACAATAAAGAAAATTACATCGAGAATTATGTTAGTTAGCATTCCACATAAAAAAATTCCGTTTTTATCATTTACCTACTCGAGGACGAGCAGGAATTAAGCTTGGGGATGCTTGATACGTCTCCAACGTATCTATACTTTTTTCTTGTTCCATGCTATTATATATCCTGTTTTGGATGTTTAATGGGCTTTATTATAAACTTTTATATTATTTTTGGTACTAACCTACTAACCCAAGGCCCAGTGCAAATTGTTGTTTTCTGCCTATTTCAGTGTTTTGCAGAAAAGAAATATCAAACGGAGTCCAAACAAAATGAAACCTTCGGGAGAGTTATTTTTGGAACTGTATCTACAAAGAAGACTTGGAGTACACGCGAGGGAACGAGAGAGGCCGCCACAAGGGCAGGGGCGCGCCCAGGGGGCAGGCGTGCCCCCACCCTAGTGGGCCTGCTCTGGCTCCCCCGGTGCCCTTCTTCCTCCTATATATATCCACATACCCTGAAAACATCAAGGCAACAGACACAACCCTAATTCCACCGCCGCAACCTTCTGTTCCCCTGAGATCCCATCTTGGGGCCTATTCCGGAGCTCCGCCGGAGGGGGGATCGATCACGGAGTGCTTCTACATCAACACCATAGCCTCACCAATGAGTTGTGAGTAGTTTACCATAGACCTTTGGGTCCATATTTATTAGCTAGATGGCTTCTTCTCTCTCTTTGGATCTCAATACAAAGTTCTCCTCGATCTTCAAGGAGATCTATTCGATGTAATCCTTTTGCGGTGTGTTTGTCAAGATCCGATGAATTGTGGGTTTATGATCAAGATTATCTATGAACAATATTGGATTATTTTCTGAAATCTTATATGTATGATTATAATATCCTTGCAAGTCTCTTCGAATTATTGGTTTGGTTTGGCCTACTAGATCTATAGTTTCTGCAATGGGAGAAGTGCTTGGCTTTGGGTTCAATTTTGCGGTGTCCTTTCCAAGTGACAGTAGGGGCAGCAAGGCACGTCTTGTATTGTTTCCATCGAGGATAAAAAGATGGGGTTTATATCATATTGCTTGAGTTTATCCCTCCACATCATGTCATCTTGCTTAAGGCGTTACACTGTTCTTATGAACTTAATACTCTAGATGTATGTTGGATAGCGGTCGATGTGTGGAGTAATAGTAGTAGATGCAGAATCGTTTCGGTCTACTTGTTACGGACGTGATGCCTATATATAATGATCATGCCTAGATATTCTCATAACTATGCGCTTTTCTATCAACTGCTCGACAGTAATTTGTTCACCCACCATAGAATTCTGCTATCATGAGAGAAGTCACTAGTGAAACCTATGGCACCCATGTCTATTCTCAACATATTAATCTTCCATCTACTTTACTTTGCATTATTTACTTTCTGTTTCTATACCAAAAATACCAAAAATACAATCCTGTCATATCTATCAGATCTCACTTTCGTAAGTGACCGTGAAAGGATTGACAACCCCTTATCGCGTTGGCTGCGAAGTTCTTATTTGTTTGTGTAGGTGCGAGGGACTCGCACGTGGTCTCCTACTGGATTGATACCTTGGTTCTCAAAAACCGAGGGAAATACTTATGCTACTATCCTGCATCACCCTTTCCTCTTTGAGGGAATACAATGCAAGCTCGAGAAGTAGCATGTGACATTTGATACACCCTAAGCGTTCCTACGGTATCCGGGAGTTGCACAATCTCATGGTCTAAGGAAAAGATACTTGACATTAGAAAAGCTCTAGCAAACAAATTGCTCAATGTTGTGTTGTGCTTAGGATTGGGTCTTGTGCATCACATCATTTTCTAATGATGTGATCCCGTTATTAATGACATTCAATGTCCATGGTCAGGAAACCATAACCATCTATTGATCAATGATCTAGTCAACTAGAGGCTCACTAGGGACATGTTGTGGTCTATGTATTCACACATGTATTACGGTTTCCGGTTAATACAATTATAGCATGAACAATAGATAATTATCATGATCAAGGAAATATAATAATAACCATTTTCTTATAGCCTCTAGGGAATATTTCCAACTGTCTCCCACTTGCACTAGAGTCAATAATCTAGTTACATTGTGATGAATCGAACGCCCAAAGAGTTCTGGTGTTGATCATGTTTTGCTCGTGGAAGAGGTTTAGTCAACGGATCTGTGACACTTAGATCCGTATGTACTTTAAAAATATCTATGTCACATGTAGATGCCGCCACGACGCTTTGCTTGCAACTGCACCAGCTGACTATCCCACCATTCAAAATATACACGTATCCGGTTTGTGACTTGGAGTCATCCGGATCTGTGTCGAAGCTAGCATCGACGTAACCCATTAGGACAAGCTCTTCGTCACCTCCATAAACGAGAAACATGTCCTTAGTCCTTTTTAGATACTTCAGGATATTTTTGACCGTTGTCCAGTGTTCCATACCGGGATCACTTTGGTACCTCCCTACCAAACTTATGGAAAGGTTCACATCAGGTCTGGTACACAACATGGCATACATAATAGAGCCTATGGCTGAGGCATAGGGTATGAAACTCATCTTTTCTCTATCTTCTGCCGAGGTCGGGCATTGAGCTGCGCTAAATCTCACACCTTGCAAAACCAGCAAAAACCCCTTCTTGGACTGGTCCATATTGAACTTCTTCAATATCTTGTCAAGGTATGTGCTTTGTGAAAGACCAATGAGGTGTTTTGATCTATCTCTATAGATCTTGATTCCTAATATGTAAGTAGCTTCTCCAAGGTCCTTCATTGAAAAACACTTATGAAGTAGACCTTTATGCTTTCCAAAAGTTCTATATCATTTCCCATCAACAATATGTCATCCACATATAACATGAGAAATGTTACAGAGCTCCCACTCACTTTCTTGTAAATACATGCTTCTCCAAAAGTCTGTATAAACCCAAACTCTTTGATCACATCATCAAAGTGAATGTTCCAACTCCGAGATGCTTGCACCAGCCCATAGATAGAGCGCTGGAGCTTGTTGGGATAGCCTGGCTTATTAGGGATGATAGACTACTCATATCAATAAGGAATTGCTTCTTTCCCATTCGGACAGAACTCCAAAGTTAAGCGTGCTCAGCTTGGAGTAATTTCAGGATGGGTGACCGACCGGGAAGTTCGTCCCGGGTGCGCACGAGTGAGGACAAAGTGCATAGAAAGACCAGTATTGATCTGTGAGGTAAGTATAGATCCCGCCAAGAGTAACGACCACCGGCGGGTGTGTCCGGGGCGTTACAAGTTGGTATCAGAGCCAACCCTCGCTGTTACACGGATGTTTGAAGAGAGGTGCGCGGTCATGTTGTTCATGACATTTGTGACCCGTCGTGGCACTGGGAATGGCACATATACCGGACTGGACGCACAGACGTTTGTGCCAAGAGGGAACGTTCGTGTGGCCCGACGAGGATGTCGGTTCCTCTGAGTGGGAGTGTATGTGATAGCCTGGCTTATTAGGGCTGATAGACTACTCATATCAATTAGGAATTCCTTCTTTTCCGGAAGCCCATTCAGACAGAACTCCAAAGTTAAGTGTGCTCAGCTTGGAGTAATTTCAGGATGAATGATCGACCGGGAAGTTTGTCCCGGGTGCGCACGAGTGAGGACAAAGCTCGTATATATGCATCCGCCGAGCTGAAGGCATTGAATGCCTCTTTAGTAAAGCAGGGATCACACATAATTGCTCTTCGGCGTCGATGGTTCATTGCACTCTCCACTTCGGAGTTGGTGATGTATACATTATCCGAATCCTCGGAGAGAGGACAATCCGACATTGCACCCGTACTGGCTCTAGCCGTGGAGGCAGGGTCCGGGGTCGGATTGGCGGACACGTGTCGTGCTGGGTCTCCGGATATAGTCCGGTGGATGCTCTTCCTAAAGTATGGCGCAGTAGAGAACGTCATAGTTCAATACGTTTGCCATAGGGCATATTGAAAACCTTACCTTTTCGATGAAGGTAGGGGCGGGGAGGTATCATCGCTCGCTTTTATTTTCGAAGGTCCGCCTTGTGTTGACATCCCCTTTCTAAGGGACGATCCCGATGCGGCATGACGAGACAAGCGCCACCCCTTTGAGGCACGAGACAGTGCAATGGGTGAGGCATGATGGGGAAACTCTTTTGGAGGAGATGCTCCCTGGGCACTTACATGCGAAGATGGGATAAGGCCGGGGTAGTTAGCCAAAATGGCCACCTCTGTGCCATCATAGCTCGCCTTATAGAAGACCCCCTCCTTGAGCTCCACGAATATATCCGGATCCTCTTCAAAACCGGGATCTAGGTCCCAAATATGGTCCTCCGATTGCGGAGCGGGACTGTGGATTCCCGTAGTGGCCTTCCTCCATTCCTATTAAAAATGCCCAGGTTAAATCCAACAGGTTGCAACTCAGGATGAGGATTGAGAAAGGTTCTGGATTAAAAGCTTACCCAGCTTGGAGGGTTGTACATGGAAAAATCCTCTCGGCACTTAAGGCGAGTGAATATCTCTTTCTCTCCTTTATAAAGATCGGCCAACATGGCGGACAGGGCGGCAAAGTTGTCGGGACCCTTGCGACCGCAGCGGGATGCATCATCCTCCCCGTTATAATTCCACATGGGAAGTCCCCTAGATTGGAGTGGCTGAACACCCCGCATTATGGAAATCGCCATAACATCGATTATGGACAGTCCGGACTGGGCGAGGACTTTTATCTTGTCCATTAGTACCTTAACCTCTGCACTATCCACCTCCTTGAGGCTTCGGGGACGCCAGTTGTGGCGCTTCTTTAACGGAGCATTGGAAAACTCGGGAAGGCCTCGTCGGATGGGGTCCAAGAGAACGACATCTTCAGTATAAAACCACTCTGAGGGCCACTCTTCAGATGCCTTCTTCGGAGTATCGGATAGGTATCCTGTCCCGGCTATGCGCCATACTTCGACACCGCCCACCTCGAAAATGGATCCATTTTGGGAGCGAGGGACGAGGCAAAAGATTTTCTTCCATAGCTCGAAATGGGCCTCGCAGCCTAGGAACAACACGCAGAGAGCGACGAAGCCCGCGATATGCAAGATGGAGCTCGGCATGAGATTGTGCAGTTGGAGGCCATAGTACTCCAGGAGACCTTGGAGGAAGGTATGGATTGGAAACCCAACGTCTCTTAAGAGAAAGGAAACAAAGCACACCCGTTCTCCCTCTAAAGGGTTTGGAAAATTCTCCGCCAAGGCTTCACCAGTTAAGGAAGTTAATCCTGCCCGGACGGGGACTAGATCCTCAGGGGCAAGATAGCCCTGCGCCTGGAGCTTGGTTAGTTGGGCCTGAGATTCGGAGTAGCTGTCCCAATCGCCTTTTTGTGGGCCATGGGGGCGGGAGGAAGAACTAGGGGCGCTAGCCATGGTTGTGTGGTTTCTCGAGGGAAGCTCGAAGGATCTTTTTGGGTATGGAATGACATCTGAGATCTAATATCTTTAAATAGACATCTTCCGTATGCTGTCGAGGGGTTATCTGTAAAAGTGATTGGACCCTTCGTACTCGTTTGCCACGTGTAAGCTGAGGCGACGGAAGCACAGAAGCCGAAGGGCATGGCACTTAATGTGAAGACTGAGTTGTTCGAAGAAATCGCCTTGCCAAGACCGAAGACGTAAGGGCCGAATATAGCCCTTTGGTTCAGGCACTTTGAAGTATTCGGAGGAGGAACCCGCCTTGCAATGCCGAAGACAATCTGCGCGCCGGACACGTCGTCAATGAAGCTAGGTTTGGGGGCTACTGAGGGAGTCCTGGATTATGGGGACCTCGGGCGTTCGGGCTATGTGACGTGGGCCGGACTGATGGGCCGTGAAGATACAAGACAGAAGACTTTCTCTCGTGTCCGGATGGGACTCTCCTTGACATAGAAGGCAAGCTAGGCATGCGGACATGAAGATTCCTTCCTCTGTAAATCGACTTTGTACAACCCTAGCCTCCTTCGGTGTCTATATAAATCGGAGGGTTTAGTCCGTAGGCAGATAATAATCATACAGGCTAGACATTTAGGGTTTAGTCATTACGATCTTGAGGTAAATCAACTCTTGTAACCCCTATACTCATAAAATTCAGTCTAGCAGGAAGTAGGGTATTACCTCCATCAAGAGGGCCCGAACCTGGGTAAACAAAGTGTCCCATGCCTCCTGTTACCTTCGATCCTTAGACGCATAGTTCGGGACCCCCTACCCGAGATCTGCCAGTTTTGACACTGACAAAGGCCGCTCTAGATCCCGCCAGGAGTAACGACCACTGGCGGGTGTCTCCGGGGCATTACAAGTTGTCACGCCCAAGATTCAATTCTATCTCGATCACGTGATGAACTCATGATTGGGGCACAACCGCATTTCGGGCGCTTAGCAAGATGGATATCATAACATCGTACCATTGCATACATAGATGGGGATACACACAAGTCATACAAACTTCCACATGAATACAACAATTCATAAACAAGACATCCGACTACGGATGAAAACATGAAAAGCACAACAACATCCATCCTGCTATCCCAGGCTGCCGACCAGGAACCTATCCCAAGACTGATGAAGAAGAAGAAGAAAGAACTCCAACACAAGTAAACATCGCTTTCACGTCAAGTCACTGGAAACCTGCACCTGCAACTGTTGGTGTAGTATCTGTGAGCCACGAGAACTCAGCAATCCCATAACCATGGGTAACAATACTAGCAAAGCTTAATGGGTATGGAAAGGATAAGTGGTGAGGTTGCAGCAGCGGCTAAGCATTATATGGTGCCTAACTTACGAGTACAAGAATAAGAAGAGCATCTACGCAAATGGTCACAAACTAGTAATGATCAAGAAGTGATCATATCTACTTACGAGTCAAACATAACTTCACTGTGTTCTCTTCTCAAAATGAAAAGAGACGGTCATGGTTACTCACACGGTTGGTGTATTTTATTTCAGATCCTCTGTCAAGTTTTCTACAACCGGACATTAACAAATTCCAATATGCCACATAACCGTGGGCACGGCTTTCGAAATATCATAACCCTGTAGGGTGCCCCAACTTAGCCCATCACAAGCTCTCACAATCAGCAGAGGTAAAACCTCTTATCTTAGGGAAGACCCGACCAGACTTGGAATCCCGGTGCACAAGACATTTCGACAATGGTAAAACAAGTCCAACAAGACCTCCCGACGTGACGACACCCTGATAGTAGCCGCGTGTATCTCGTCTCAGGCCACGACGGATGACCTATGGTTACAGCGACCAGATACCCCAAGTTGCCAAGGGGTGGCGCCACAAGCTGCTCTAGGTTGGGCCAACACTCATGTCGAGCACTTGCCCGGGGGTTGAATTAAGAATCCACGGGTAGCGCTAACACCCTATGCAAGTTTTAGTTATTATTAGGCAAATGGTACAACCAAGGTCGGGCCTTGCTGGAGGAGTTTTATTCAAAGCGAATTGTCAAGGGGTCCCCATAAACCCAACCGCGTTAGGAACGTAAAATCAAGGAAGATAACACCGGTTTATCGGTTCTTAAGGCAGCATGAGTGGAACAAAACACCGAGCAAAAGGCCAAGCCTTCCACCCATTTCCAAGTATATAGGTGCATTAATTTAAGTAAGGTATTGTGATATTCCCAAAATATCCAAGTTCCGACATGGAGCAATCTTCATCTTCACCTGCAACTAACAACGCTATAAGAGGGGCTGAGGAAGCGGTAACATAGCCATACAACGGTTTGCTGGGATGGTGTCAAAGGTTAGAGGTTTCATGGCAACAATGAGAGGCTGACAAACAAATAGATAGGTAGCGCGACATATAGAGATAGCTTCGAGACAACTAGCATAGCAATGATAGTAATGAGATCCAAGGTGATGGTCATCCTGCCTGAGATCCCGCTAGGAAGAAGAACAAGTCCATGAAGAAGAAGCTACGAAGACGAACCAAGTGTAGCCGAACGAATCCTCACGATCGCAACGAAGCAGGAACTGACGAGAAGAAGCAAACAACATGGTAAACACACAGCACATAAAGAAGACAAGATGCTCAACCAAGTATGATACATGACAAGGCTACATGATGTAAATCATGGCAAGAGATGATGCACAACCAAGCAAGTTTAAATGAGGCCGGAAACAACCTATAACAAATCCGGTAAGTCCTCATATGCAAATTTTGTAATTGGTCCAGAACTGAACAAACCTTAAGTTATAGTTGTGAAACAACAAGTTAACATGCGCCATGATTATTTACACGAAATTCTAGTCAAGTTATATATAAAGTTCATTAAATTCGGAGCTACGGCCTAGAAGATATGAGCAAAACATGTCATGCATGGCAAAGATGCATAATGCATTCAAACATCAAGCACACACTCTCAAAACATGGATGCAACATCATAACATGAATCTACATGCAAAACCAAGCAAGTTTCATGTAGAGCACACTCAAAACAGAGCAACGGATCAACACATACACATGAAACAAGTTTAAAGGACAAGCTGCCCAAAACAACAACTAGGCATATCACAAGCTTCGAAGCAACATGCTACAAGTACAAGATAGGCATAAGCATGGCATGAACCCAAAGTACAGATAACATGCTTCAAATATCATCAAGTATTAGGTTTATAGACATCAAGATTAATCCAACACGATCAAAGCAACAATCAAACTTTATATGATAGATTATGACTTAGTGAAAAACAGAGTATATACATGAGCAGAGTTAATATAATGACATGTTTGAGGCAAGAAATAAATAAGCTACAACACAAGAACATGGCAAGCAAAAGCATGGCATGCTAGAACACAACATGGAGCTCAAGGAACACAAGATAGCATATACATGGGAGCAACAGGTGTTAGGGAACATAGCAGAATTCAAAAAAATTCCTACGCTTCACCAAGATCAATCTAAGGAGTGATCTAGCAATGAGCATAAAGGAGTGCATCTACATACCCTTTGTGGATCGCGAGCGGAAGCGTTCGAAGGAACGTGGATGATGGAGTCGTACTCGTCGTGATCCTCGTCACCGATGATCCTAGCGCCAAACGGACGGCACCTCCGCGTTCAACACACGTACGGTACAGCGACGTCTCCTCCTTCTTGATCCAGCAAGGGGGAGGAGAGGTTGATGGAGATCCAACAGCACAACGGCGTGGTGGTGGATGCAACGGGAAAAGCTGCAGGGCTTCGTCGAGACCCTGCGGGAGGAGGAAGAGGTGTAACGGGGGGGAGAGGCGCCAGGGGCTGAGGTGCGGCTGCCCTCTCTCCCCCCACTATATATAGGGGGCCAGGGGGGCGCCGACCCTAGGAGATCCAATCTCCTAGGGGGGGGGGGGGGGGGCC
>LR738709.1:301977371-302012715 GCA_902687465.1 Secale cereale
GGGCGGCCAAGGGGGGTGGCTTGCCCCCCAAGCCTAGAGGGCGCCCCCACCCCTAGGGTTTCAACCCTAGGTGCATGGGGGGAGGCCCAAGGGGGGTGAGCTAGCTCACTAAGGGCTGGTCCCCCTCCCCCTACGACCCACGGGCCCCTCCGAGATGGGTGGCCCCACCCGGTGGACCCCCGAGACCCTTCTGGTGGTCCCGGTACATTACCGGTGACCCCCGGAACTCTCCCGATGGCCGAAACTGGACTTCCTATATATCATTCTTTACCTCCGGACCATTCCGGAACTCCTCGTGACATCCTAGATCTCATCCGGGACTTCGAACAACTTACGGGTTTCCGTGTGCATATATATCTACAACCCTAGCATCACCGAACCTCAAGTGTGTAGACCCTACGGGTTCGGGAGACACGTAGACATGAGCGAGACGACTCTCTGGTCAATAACCAACAGCGGGATCTGGATACCCATGTTGGTTCCCATGCATTCCTCTATGATCTCATCGGATGAACCACGATGTCAAGGATTCACTTAATCCCGTATGCAATTCCCTTTGTCGATCGGTATAGTACTTTCCCGAAATTCGATCATCGGTATACCGATACCTTGTTCAATCTCGTCATGGCAAGTCTCTTTACTCGTTCAGTAATCCATCATCCCGTGACTAACTCCTTAGTCACTTTGAGCTCATTATGATGATGTCTTACCGAGTGGGCCCAGAGATACCTCTCCGTCATACGGAGTGACAAATCCCAGTCTTGGTCCGTGCCAACTCAACAGACACTTTCGGAGATACCCGTTGCGTACCTTTATAGCCACCCAGTTACGTTGTGATGTTTGGCACACCCAAAGTATTCCTACGGTATCCGGGAGTTGCACAACCTCATAATCTAAGGAACAGATACTTGACACTGGAAAAGCTCTAGCATTACGAACTACACGATCTTGTGCTAGGCTTAGGATTGGGTCTTTGTCCATCACATCATTCTCCTAATGATGTGATCCCATTATCAATGACATCCAATGTCCATGGTCAGGAAACCGTGACCATTTGTTGATCAACGAGCTAGTAACTAGAGGCTTACCAGGGACACGTTGTGGTATATGTATTCACACATGTATCGATGTTTCCGTACAATACAATTCAAGCATGAATAACAGAAAATTATCATGAACAAGGAAATATAATAATAACCATTTTATCATTGCCTCTAGGGCATATTTCCAACAACAGGTTCATGGAATTCATTAAAACAAGATGCAAACATGATATAGCAGATTCTCAGACTTAGTGAAATTCTAGGAATGCAAACAACAACATTATGATGTTGACTTTGGAGGCACATAATAGCAAGAATATCAATCCTAATAAGCATGCAAAGCTCATGAACATGTATTAGGCATGGCATACTCCAAATAACTCCATTGGCACAACTCCATAAGATGCATAGAACACTAGCTTTTCACATGGCAAAAATGAACTTACTGCTAACAGGCTGACAGAAACATTATTTAGCAATTTGAGAGCATGGTAATGACAAACTACAGCAGGCCATAAATACAAAAAAGGGTATGGATGGATAGAGCATTACAAGGAGAACAAAACATGATCAGTGAACATCTCCATATCATGCATAGATTTGACTATAGCATCAAGCAAACATGGCATCACAATATAACAGCTTGTTTCACTCACCACAAGGCATATCATGAAAAACTAATTACAGCATTGCAAAGATCACATGATTTTGCTCTTAAAACATGTTGACCTGATGCTCAAATAAAAATCACGCAAAAAGATATGAAAAAGCTAAACAACAAGTTATATCAAGTTTCAGCAGTTAACAACACTTAGCACTTTTGTAACAGAGGTTAAGGCATCCAGATGAATAATGACATGCATGCAAACCACACCAACATGCAGAGCATTCAGAGACAAACATTTTGACATATTACACACTCAAAACGGAGCAACATGCACTAAGATAGAGCTACTCAAAGATGCACACATATCATTGGAAAACCAGGATTTAGAAGAAATTATACCCGCGAAAAAATGGGACGAGGAGGACCCGGGATGGAGTGGTACGGCGCGGGGCGAAACGTTTGGTTCGGGGTCTTGGTGGATCTGGTCCAGCCTCCCAGATCCGAAGCGGGATGGACTCCGGTGAGGTGGCGAACTCCGGCGAGGGTGGACCGGGCCGGATCCGGCTGTGGGGAAGACGGGGGCGGCGGCCGGAGCACCGGGCGGCGGAGGGCGGCACCGTGGGTGGCGCGGCAGGCGGTAGCGGGGCGGCGGCATGGCGAGCTGGCGGGGCGGCAGCGCGACGAGCGGGTGAGGCGCGCCCGAGATGCGGCCCGGGGCGGGCCAGCCTCGGGCCCCAGCGGGCCTGGTGGCAGGGCGCGGTAGATACGGCGGTGGAGGGGACACGTGGCAGGCTACGATTGGCCGGGAGGGCGGCTGGACATGTCCGACGGCGGAGTGGACATGTCCGGCGTGCGGAGGAGGAAGAGGCTAGGGCTTGGACCCGAAATTTCGGAGGGGGGGGTGCTTATTTATAGGTAGAGAGAGAGAGCTAGGAGTGTCCAAATGAGGTGCGGTTTTCGCCCACACGATTTTGATCCAACGTCGGAGAGCATGGATGGGGTTTAGATGTGCTAGTGAGCTGTGGTGGAGGGGTGCTGGGCTGCAAAGAGAAGGAGGGCTTCGGTTAACCGTTGGGGAATCAAACGATGTCCAAACGGAATGAAATTTGACAGGCGGTCTACCGGTGATATACCAAGGCCACTCGACAAATCTCGGCCCATTCCAAGAACAGTTTTCTCCCGCTCACGAAACGAGATCTGAGAGGTGCAACGGGTGCGTGTGAGAGTGTCGGAATCCGAAACGGACAACGGAAAAAGTGACCGGATGCAAGTGACGAACATGAATGCAAATGAGATGCACATGATGACATGGCAAAATGCAACACGCAAGCAAATGACATGGCAATGATGGCGAATAACTAGAAGACACCTGGCGCATTGGTCTCGGGGCATCACAACACTCCCCTACTAACAAGATATCTCATCCCGAGATCTTAGGAACGAGACGGGAGAGGAAAAGAAGAGCAAATTTCTTCTTGGAGAAATGAGTTAAACGAAAGAATCTTGACAGGGTGAACAACTTGAAAGAAACAACACAATGGAGATGGATGAGAATGAGAAGCTCCGTCACAAAAGAGGAACAAGGCATACGATGAGAATCAAGAGCTTAAGTGACAAGAGAGACATTGCGAGTACTCCGGTTAAGCGAGATAGACAAGGAATAAGAACAAGAAAATTTAGATAGCACTCTGGTTGAATACGAATAGAATTGAACATGAACTTGAGAAGATGTAATGATACATGACAAGATGAACAAGACATTGCCTCCGGAAGAATTGAAAGAATGGAATGACAACTTCTGCCACAAATGAATCGGAAAATCATCATTATAAAGAAGGATTGAACGAAGTTGTTGAGAAAATCAATAAGAAAAGAATAAGCTTGTTGTGGACTTATGGAAATCATCCCAAAAGTTGAGGTGCACTTCCGCCACTACCAATTGATTGACTAGTTGAGAAAACGAAGAAATGCAAAACTCCACTTCAGAAGAATGTGAAGAATTATTTGCATCTCGAGACGCAAGAAGAAGAATGCTTGAGCTGCTCCAACAAGAATTCTGATGAATACTTGAAGAATGAATTAAATCATGATGAACCACCATGAAGAACTCCGGTAACAAAAGGATGATGAGATATAAATGTAGGATGAAAAGAATAAGGTTAAAACCTTGCGATGATTTACACGGGGTTCCGACGAGATAGCCAAGAAAACTTTGAACTCCGGAAAAGAAAGGAATAAAACACTTGGGACTTGAATTTATTCATCATGAACAAATTCCAAAGGAAAAGATTAATCAACTTGATGACAAGAATAAGAATTAAGTTATACTTATCCTCCGCCAATTAAATTGATGAGAAGCAACGGATTTGCATATCACTTATTCACGTTGAACTTGATTAAAGAGAGATATAGCTCCAACTTGAGAAAGTCTTTATGAACCACCGGTAGGATTTGAAAGAACGAATGAATTGATGATATAACAAAGGAAAAAGGAACCACCGTAAGAATTGAAACCTGGTGAAGAAAAAGAACAAGCCATTGGGAAGAATTGAAATTGAAATGAAGAAAAGAGAATGAATCGCCGGGAAGAATTAGAAAACGAATAAAGAACTCGACGGATTTAAGATACAAGAGAATGAAGAGATTGCGAACGGATTAAAGAACACTTGCACGAAGCACCGGAAGAATACGGAGATGAACGAAGAGGAATCAATGAAGAATAGTTGGAGAACGAAGTTGAAAACTGAGAACGAAGAAATCTTCTGAAATGATGGCCTTGAGAGGATGACAATGAAAAGAATTCATGAAATACTCCAGATGGGTAAGGAAAAGAATTTATGACAACGGAACAATTTGAGAGGATAACATGAAGCTAGAACCACGAATCTTCAAGAGAACAGATAAGCATTTAGAGGGAAACTCTTCTTTGGTCTGCAAATATTGAGAATGACGACGAGGAATACCACCAAAATTGTTGAGATACTCCGGAAGAATAAAAAAATAGGAAGGTTGAACCAATGATGAGAAGAATGGAAAGAGATATTCAGAAGGCGTATGACTGATGGAATCCATACTTACGTCACACTTGAAAAGAATTTGGGAATAGCTCCGGAAATAATTAGAAGAGCCAGGTAAGATCCTGCGAAAAGACCTATGGGTTATGAGCCCACCTAAAAGGAAACACCGTTGGAAAGGATTATTCGAGTGAGAATTGATGCATTGAAACAATTGAAAGACTTGAATGAGGTGACAACCTCGAACTAACTGAAAGCAACCAATAATCTCCTAAGATGTCTTTGGAACTCCGGAACAATTAATGGTGAGAGGTGAACGAGCAATTGGAAACAATTGAGTCGAGGGAAAGAATATAAAGAACACCGAAAACTTTAATTGAATCCACCGGAGAAAAGAAGAGATGAAGAACGACGAACTAGACGAGACTTCACCCATTGAAATAATTGAGGAAAGAAAGCAAAGGCTTCGCACGAGTTAGATGGATACTCGATTAAGGACGCCGGCTCCGAGAGGAAAATGGTGGGCGGGTGGGAAAAGAAATTCCACTTCGGATGGGGAAAACGACGCCAGTTGAAAAGAACTAAGGCCGAACTTGCAAAAGACGAGAAGGGTCGAATCAACTTGAAGAGAAGTGCACCGGATGAAAAGAGGCGACATCACAACGATCGGGAAAACTAACTGTGTGATCCTAAAAAAAATTGAAGGGGAAGAGGAGTAATTCAAAACACCTACGTCAAGATTCCTCACCAGAGCGACGAAGGGGCTGAGGTGTAAAAAGAATTCCTATTCTCCGATATAACTAGACTACAAAATAGTTTTTTCCTAGACTCGACAACGGACAAGCTACGATCAATCAAGGGGGCTCCTATGGTCGGTCGAGGCTCTGATACCAACTTTTCACGCCCAAGATGCGATTCCATCCCGATCACGTGATGAACTCATGATTTGGGCACAACCGCATCTTCGGCGCTTAGCAAGATGGATATCATTACATCGTACCATTACATACATAGATGGGGATACATACAAGTCATACAAACTTCCACATGAATACAACAATTCATACACAAGACATCCGACTATGGATGAAAACATGAAAAGCACAACGACATCCATCTTGCTATCCCAGGCTGCCGACCATGAACCTATCCCAAGACTGGTGAAGAAGAAGAAGAAAGAACTCCAACACAAGTAAACATCACTCTCACGTCAAGTAGCCGAAAACCTGCACCTGCAACTATTCTTGTAGTATCTGTGAGCCATGAGGACTCAACAATTCCATAACCATGGGTAACAAGACTAGCAAAGCTTAATGGGTATGGAAAGGATAAGTGGTGAGGTTGCAGCAGCGGCTAAGCATTATATGGTGGCTAACTTACGAGTACAAGAATAAGAAGAGCATCTACGCAAATGGTCACAAACTAGTAATGATCAAGAAGTGATCCTATCTATTTACAAGTCAAACATAACCCCACCATGTTCTCTTCTCAAAATGAAAAGAGACGGTCACGGTTACTCACGCGGTTGGTGTATTTTATATTGGATCCCATATCAAGTTTTCTACAACCAGACATTAACAAATTCCAATCTGCCATATAACCGCGGGCATGGCTTTCGAAAGATCATAACCTTGCAGGGGTGTCCCAACTTAGCCCATCACAAGCTCTCACGATCCGTAGAGGTAAAACCTCTTATCTTAGGGAAGACCCGATTAGACTCAGAATCCCGGCGCACAAGACATTTCGACAACAGTAAAACAAGTCTAGCAAGACCTCCTGACGTGTCGACATCCTGATAGTAGCCGCGCGTATCTCGTCTCAGGACACAACGGATGAGCTATGGTTACAGCGACCAGATACCCCAAGTTTCCAAGGGGAGGCGCCACAAGCTACTCTAGGTTGAGCCAACACTCATGTTGAGCACTGGCCCGGGGGTTGAATTAAGAATCCACGGGTAGCGCTAACTCCCTATGGAAGTTTTAGTTATTATTAGGCAAATGGTAAAACCAAGGTTGGGCCTTGCTGGAGGAGCTTTATTCAAAGCGAACTGTCAAGGGGTCCCCATAAACCCAACCGCGTTAGGAGCGCAAAATCAAGGAACATAACATCGGTTCATCGGTTCTTAAGGCAACATGAGTGGAACAAAGCCTTGAGCAAAAGGCTAAGCATTCCACCCATTGCCAAGTATATAGGTGCATTAATTTAAGTAAGGTATTGTGATATTCCCAAAATATCCAAGTTTTGACATGGAGCAATCTTCATCTTCACCTGTAACTAACAACGCTATAAGAGGGGCTGAGCAAGCGGTAACATAGCCATACAACGGTTTGCTGGGATGGTGTCAAAGGTTAGTGGTTTCATGGCAACAATGAGAGGCTGACAAACAAATAGATAGGTAGCGCGACATATAGAGATAGCATCGAGACAACTAGCATAGCAATGATAGTAATGAGATCCAAGGTGACTGTCATCTTGCCTGAGATCCTGCTAGGAAGAAGAACAAGTCCATGAAGAAGAAGCCACGAAGACGAACCAAGCGTAGCCGAACGAATCCTCACGATTGCAACGAAACGGGAACTAACGAGAAGAAGAAAACAACATGGTAAACACACAACACGTAAACAAGACAAGATGCTCAACCAATTACGATGCATGACAAGGCTAGATGATGCAAATCATGGCAAGAGATGATGCCCAACCAAGCAAGTTTAAATGAGGCCGAAAACAACCTATAACAAATCCGGTAAGTCCTCATATGCAAATTTCGAAATTGATCCATATCTGAACTAACCTTAAGTTAAAGTTGTTAAACAGCAAGTTAACATGCACCATGATGATCTACACGAAATTTTAGTCAAGTTACATATAAAGTTCATTAAATTCGGAGCTACAACCTAGAAGATATGAGCAAAACAAGTCAAGCATGGCAAAGATGCAAAATGCATTCAAACATCAAGCAAACACTCTCAAAACATGGATGCAACATCATAACATTAATATACATGCAAAACCAAGCAAGTTTCATGTAGAGCACACTAAAAACGGAGCAACGGATAAACACATACACATGAAATAAGTTTAAAGGACAAGCTGCCCAAAACAATAACTAGGCATATCACAAGCAACGAAACAACATGCTACAAGTACAAGATAGGCATAAGCATGGGATAAACCCAAAGTATAGATAGCATGCTTGAAATATCATCAAGTATCAGGTTCATGGACATCAAGATTAATCCAACATGATCAAGGCAACAAGCAAACTTTATATGACAGATTACGACTTAGTGAAAAATAGAGCATATACATGAGGAGAGTGAATATAATGACATGTTGGAGGCAAGAAATAAATAAGCTACATCACAAGAACATGGCAAGAAAAAGCATGGCATGCTAGAACACAACATGGAGCTCAGGTAACACAAGATAGCATATACATGGTAACAACAGGTTCATGGCATTCATCAAAACAAGGTGCAAACATGATATAGCAGATTCTCGGACTTAGTAAAAATCTGGGAATGCAAACAACAACATTATGATGCTGACTTTGGAGGCACATAACAACAAGAATATCAATCCTAATAAGCATGCAAAGATCATGAGCCTGTATTAGGCATGGCATACTACAAATAACTCAATTGACACAACTCCATAAGATGCATAGAACACTAGCTATTCACATGGCAAAAATGAACTTACTGTTAATAGGCTTACAGAAACATTATTTAGCAATTTGACAGCATGGTAATGACAAGCTAAACCATGCCATAAATGCAAACAAGGTCATGGATGGATAGAGCATTACATGTATAACAAAACATGATCACTGAACATCTCCAAATTATGCATAGATTTGACTGTAGCATCAAGCAAACATGGCATCACAATATAAAAGTTCAACAAGTCTCAGAAATCAGCAAACAACAAGTAGGTCACTTAACAAGCTTGTTACACTCACCACAAGGCATATCATGAAAAACTAATTACACCATTGCGAAGATGACATGATTGTGCTCTTAAAACATGTTGACATGATGCTCAAACAAAAATCACACAAAAAGATATGAAAAAGACAAAACAACAAGTTATATCAAGTTTCAGCAGTTAACAACACTTAGCACTTTTGTAACAGAGGTTAAGGCATCAAGATGAACAGTGACATGCATGCAAACCACACCAACATGTAGAGCATTCAGAGACGAACATTTTGACATATTACACACTCAAAACGGAGCAACATGCAGCAAGATAGAGCCACTCAAAGATGCGAACATATCATTGGAAAACTGGGACTTAGAAGAAATTACCCTCGCAAAAAAACAGGACGAGGACGACCCGAGATGGAGTGGTACGGCGCGGGACAAAGCGTTTGGTTCGGGGTCTTGGGGGATCTGGTCCAGCCTCCTAGATCCGAAGTGGGATGGACTTCGGCGAGGTGGCGAACTCCGGCAAGGGCGGACCGGGCCGGATCCGGCTGTGGGGAAGACGGCGGCGGCGGCCGAAGCAACGGGCGGCGACGGGGAAGGCGGCGTAGCGAGCTGGCGGGCCGGCGGTGCGGTGGCAGCGGTGGGTCGGCGGCGCGGCGAGTGGGCGAGGCGCGTGATGCGCGGCCCAGATGCGGCCCAGGGCGGCCCTGGCAGCGGGGCGCGGTGGAGACGGCGGTGGAGGGGACACGTGGCAGGCCACGATTGGCCGGGAGGGTGGCTGGACATGTTTGACGGTGGAGTGGACAAGTCCGGCGCACGGAGGAGGAAGAGGCTAGGGTTTGGACCCGAAATTTCGGAGGGGTTCTTATTTATAGGTAGAGAGAGCTAGGAGTGTCCAAATGAGGTGCGCTTTTCGCCCACACGATCGTGATCCAACGCCAAAGAGCATGGAGGGGGTTTAGATGGGCTAGTGGGCTATTGTGGAGGGGTGCTGGGCTGCAAAGAGAAGGAGGGCTTCGGTTAACGCGGTTAACCGTTAGGGCATCAAACGATCTCCAAATGGAATGAAATTTGACAGGCGGTCTATTGGTGATATACCAAGGCCTCTCAACAAATCTCGGCCCATTCCGAGAACGTTTTTCTCCTGCTTACGAAACGAGATCTGAGAGGTGCAACGGGTGCGTGTGAGAGTGTCGGAATCCGAAATGGACAACAGATAAAGTGATCGGATGCAAGTGACGAACATGAATGCAAATGAGATGCACATGATGACATGGAAAAATGCAGCACACAAGCAAATGACATGGCAATGACGGCGAATAACATGAAGACACCTGGCACATCGGTCTCGGGGTGTCACACTTGCATACCTTGTTAGCATTCTTAGGATCGACAAAACCTTCCGGCTACATCATATACAACTCTTCCTTACGGAAACCGTAAAGGAATGCCGTTTTGATGTCCATTTGCCAGATCTCATAATCATAGAATGCGGCAATTGTGAACATTATTCGGATCGACTTCAGCATCACTATGGGTGAGAAAGTCTCATCGTAGTCAATTCCTTGAACTTGTCGATAACCTTTAGCGACAAGCCGAGCCTCACAGATGGTCACATTTCCATCTGCGTCAGTCTTCTTCTTAAAGATCCACTTGTTCTCTATGGCTTGCCGATCATCGGGCAAGTCCACCAAAGTCCATACTTTGTTATCGTACATGGATCCTATCTCGGATTTCATGGCTCCAAGCCATTTGTTGGAATCCGGGCCCGCCATCGCTTCTTCATAGTTCAAAGGTTCACCATTGTCTAACAACATGATTTCCAGGACATGGTTGTCGTACCACTCTGGTGCAGAACGTGTCCTCGTGGACCTACAAAGTTCAGTAGCAACTTGATCCGAAGTTTCATGATCATCATCATTAACTCCCTCTCTAGTCGGTGCAGGCACCACAGAAACATCTTCCTGCGATGCGCTACTCTTCGGTTCTAGAGGGGTTACAATCTCCTCATCAAGTTCTACTTTCCTCCCACTTACTTCTTTCGAGAGTAACTCTTTCTCCAGGAAGGATCCATTCTTGGCAACAAAAATATTGCCTTCGGATCTGAGGTAGAAGGTATACCCAATAGTTTCCTTAGGGTATCCTATGAAGACACACTTTTTCGATTTGGGTTCGACCTTTTTAGGTTGAAGTTTCTTGACATAAGCATCACATCCCCAAACTTTCAGAAACGACAGCTTAGGTTTCTTCCCAAACCAAAATTCATACGGTGTCATCTCAACAGATTTAGAGGTGTTGTATTTGAAGTGAATGTGGCCGTCTCTAAAGCATAACCCCAAAGTGATAGCGGTAGATCAGCAAGAGACATCATAGATCGCACCATATCCAATAGAGTGCGATTACGATGTTTAGACACACCATTATGGTAGGTGTTCCAGGCGGCATAAGTTGTGAAACAATTCCACATTTCCTTAGGTGCATGCCAAACTCGTGACTCAAATACTCTCCTCCATGTTCTGATCGTAAGAACTTTATTTTCATGTCACATTAGTTCTCGATACGTCTCCAACGTATCTACTTTTCCAAGCAATTTTGCCCTTGTTTTGGACTCTAACTTGCATGATTTGAATATAACTAACCCGGACTGACATTGTTTTCAGCAGAACTGCCATGGTGTTATTTTTGTGCAGAAATAAAAGTTCTCGGAATGACCTGAAAATCTATGGAGACACGTTTTTGAAATAATAGAAAATACTGGCGGAAGAATCAGCATCAGGGGGCCCACACCCTGTCCATGAGGGTGCAGGGCGCGCCCCCTGCCTCGTGGGCCCCCTGGGACTCCACTGACCTCAACTCCAACTCTATATATTCACTTTCGGGGAGAGAAAAAAATCAGGGAGAAGGATTCATCGCGTTTTATGATACGGAGCCGCCGCCAAGCCCTAATCTTCCTCGGGAGGGCCGATCTGGAGTCCGTTCGGGGCTCCGGAGAGGAGAATTCATCGCCATTTTCATCATAAACCATCCTCCATCACCAATTTCATGATGCTCACCGCCGTGCGTGAGTAACCCCATCGTAGGCTTGCTGGACGGTGATGGGTTGGATGAGATTTACCATGTAATCGAGTTAGTTTTGTTAGGGTTTGATCCCTAGTATCCATTATGTTCTGGGATTGATGTTGCTATGACTTTGCTATGCTTAATGCTTGTCACTAGGGCCCGAGTGCCATGATTTCAGATCTAAACCTATTATGTTTTCATGAATATATGTGAGTTCTTGATCCTATCTTGCAAGTCAATAGTCACCTACTATGTGTTATGATCCGGCAACACCGAAGTGACAATAATCGGGACCACTCCCGGTGATGACTAAGGGAGTCCTGGATTGAGGGGTCCTCATGTGGCCGGATAGCTCGTGGTGGGCCGGACCAGTGGGCCATGAAGATCATTGTTGAAGATCGTCTCTCGTATCCGGATAGGACTCCTGTATTCGTATAATGGCAGGTTTTAGGTTCGGGTGTAATCTTTCCTTCCTCTGCAAGATGGTTATGTACAAACCCTAGGCCCCTCCGGTGCATATATAAACTGGAGGGTTTAGTCCGTAGAGGCTAGGGAATCATAACATCCTCATAGGCTAGGCTTTAGGGTTTAGCCATTATGATCTCGAGGTAGATCAACTCTTGTAATCATATTGATCCAGATTAATATAGCAGGAAGTAGGGTATTACCTCGATCGAGAGGGCCTGGACCTAGGTAAACATCATGTCCCCAGTCTCCTGTTACCATCGATCCTCCGACGCATAGTTCAGGACCCCTTACCCGAGATCTGTCAGTTCTGATACCCACATTGGTGCTTTCATTGAGAGTTACACTATGTTGTCGACCAAAGGACTGATGGATCACTTCTTCAACCACAACGGCATCACCAAGGGAAGTTTCCCTCCGGGCCAGCTTTTTGTGTTCGGCGGCTTCATGCTCCGTGCCAACACAGAAGGCCACCTCGAGTAGGTTGAGAGCTACGCCCCTGGCCGTCAAGTCGGGTTTGGAAGCTTGAACTATGTAGCTGATATCCGTGGAGACTTGATCTTCGGCAGATTCGAGCCCACGGCGACCTCTCCCTGCCACCACGACGAACATGACCTAAATCTGTCATCGGACCAGGAAATAGCACATGTAACCGTTCTGGCCCTAGATCCGGAACAGATCGCGTCAACCGAGGACGGGAAGCTCAACCCCACCAAGGAAGCCGCAAACTCAATGGCGCTGGAGCCGCACACAGACCAAACTCCGAGCGGAGTCTGTGTTACCGAAACTCCGGACTCGTTTCCGGCCGTAGGTTCCGAACCATGCGCATTTGCGCCCTTCAAGCTCGATCAGGCGTCTATCGCCGAATTCAGCGTTGCTGCTATCTTCCGGCACTCACCCTTTGGCGATGTGCTAAACTCGTTAAAATATCTCTCCTTACCTGGGGACACACAGCCGAATTATATCTGGTTCGAACTGGAGGCTGATGATGGAGAATTTTCCTTCCCACCCACCACCCACTTGGTAGCCACGGTCAAAGATCTAACCGATCTACCTGACTACGCTTCCGAAGACTTCGAAGGGATGGACCTCGAAGCCGAAGCAGATCTAGACCAAAACCGGCCCGTAACCAGGATATGGACAGCTACGTCTTCATACGATGTGTATATGGTGGATACAGCTAAGGAGAAGGAGGGTGACAGTGAAAACGATCCTCCAAAGGACAAGCCTGTCGAGAACCTCCCAAACGTCGGTGTCCAAAGCGCCCAATTAAATTCCGTAAAGAGAAAGATAGCAACACTATCACTAATGACGATGACAGTCTGGAGCAAGTCGAAGACCCCGCGGATCCAGCGATAGAGCAGGACGAGCAAGAGGACGGCGAACATAGTCCGAAACCGCTGTCCGATGATAGCGATGCCGAAGATATCAATTATGAACCTGTCTCCAAAGAGGATGTTAGCCTAGGCGACGATGAGTACATCGTCCCAGAAGAACTCTTAGAACAGAAACGCTTCCATCGGAGGCTTATTGCCACCGCGAGGAGCCTGAAAAAGTAGCAGACATGGCTTCGAGCCAAACAGGATACGCTCAGCGATAGATGGAACGAAGTGCTGGACGTTGAGCAAAACTATGACAATCGCCAAACCAAAGGCTATCCTAAGCGTAAACTGCTGCCTGAATTCGACGACGAGGCTGACGCGCCTATACCGCTGAAGAATAACACCGCCGACAAGCCAGACCGACCACCTCGTGGACGGGACAGAGTGGCTAGCAACGACGTGCACAAGCCCGCACCCCCACCCCGTAAAGGAAAGGAAGATGCGGCTCAGGCCCAAAAACACGATCCGCGTGAGGACCTGAACAAAAAGGCTGGCAAGACCAGATCCATATACGGATCCAGGGACCATGCTCCCGCACGGGACGGTGGCTATCAAGCCAATCATGTCGGTCATATACTAGTTCGGGGTCAATACCGAACATCACAACAATCAGACATATGCCATGACATAGCAAAATACAAGGGAGCCGCACACCCTCTGTGCTTCATCGATGAGGTGCTGGATCATGATTTTCCAGAAGGGTTTAAACCCGTAAACATCGAGGCGTATGATGGGACGACAGATCGAGCCGTCTGGATAGAAGAATTCATTCTTCACATCCACATGGCTCGCGGAGATGATCTCCACGCCATTGAATACTTACCCCTCAAGATGAAAGGACCAGCTCGGCACTGGCTAAACAGCCTCCCAGAGAACTCCATTGGGAGTTGGGAAGAACTTAAGGATGCTTTTCGGGCTAATTTTCAAGGGACCTATGTCCGGCCCCCGGATGCTGACGATCTAAGTCACATCATCCAACAAACTGGGGAGTCAGCCCACAAGCTTTGGAATTGGTTTCTCACTAAGAAAAACCAAATCGTCGATTGTCCGGACGCCGAAGCCTTAGCGGCCTTCAAACACAGTGTCCGGGACGAATGGATGGCTAGACACCTCAGCCAGGAAAAGCCGAGGACAATGGCAGCCCTAACTACACTGATGACCCGCTTTTGCGCGGGCGAGGACAGCTGGCTAGCTCGTAGTAGCACCAGCGACCCTGGAACATCTGAAGTCAAGGACGGCAATGGGAAGCCACGACGTAATAAAAACAAACGTTGAAATAACTCCGTAAGCCTAGATGATACAATGGTAAACGCCGGATTCAGCGGCTCCAGACCCGATCAACGGAAGAAGCCATTCGAAGGCAACAAGGATGGTCCATCTAGCCTGGACAAAATATTAGATAGGCCCTGCCAGATCCATGGCACCCAAGAAAAACCTGCAAACCATACAAACCATAATTGTTGGGTCTTCAAGCAGGCCGACAAGCTCAACGCTGAACACAAGGGAAAGGGACCTCAGAGCAAAGACGAGGATGAACCTCACCTGCCAAATACAAGGGGACAGAATAAATTTCCACCGGAGATTAAAACAGTGAACATGGTCTATGCCACTCATATCCCAAAGAGGGAGCGCAAGCGCGCACTCCGAGATGTCTACGTCGTCGAGCCTGTTGCCCTCAAATTCAACCCATGGTCGGCCTGCCCGATCACTTTTGATTGCAGGGATCATTCGACTAGTATCCGTCATGGGGGTTCGGCTGCCCTAGTGCCCGACCCAATAATCGATGGATACCATCCCACTCGAGTACTTATGGACGGCCGCAGTAGTCTTAATCTGATATATCAGGACACTGTCCACAAGATGGGTTTCGACTCGTCGAGAATCAAGCCAAGCAGCACGACCTTCAAAGGAGTGATACCGGGTGTAGAAGCCCGCTGCACTGGCTCTTTAACATTGGAGGTCGTATTCGGCTCTCCTGATAACTTCCGAAGCGAAGAGCTAATCTTCGACATAGCTCTGTTTCGAAGTGGATATCATGCACTACTTGGAAGAATGACCTTAGCCCGCTTTAATGAAATCCTGCACTATGCTTATCTAAAGCTTAAAATGCCAAGACCACATGGCGTCATCACGGTCAATGGAAATATGGAGCACTCTCTCCGCACGGAGGAGGACACTGCGGCCTTAGCAGCCAAAGTCCAAAATGGCCTATTCAAGCCGGACAAACTATCGGTTGTTAAAACCGCGGACATAGCTAAACGTGTCTGACATACGCCTCAGTGCGTCAGCTCAGATGAACCTGAGCTAGATTAGCAGTTATGCCCCCATCGACTGCCCCATAAGGTGATAGCATATGTGCCTCGTGTACATAATTATGCCCTCAAAATCCCTTGGGCGGCGGTGGGGGGCACACTGCATACACATAGTCCATAGTTTGGCTCGACCCTATTCGGACTCTAAAATTATCTTTCAAGGTTCACTAAACGAACCAGTTCTGTTTATGGCCACACTAGATCTCCTTTCTTTTCCAGGTTTTTTTTTCTTTTTTTCTTTTTCGTAGATAGCCATGACACTCCCCCCTTCAAGGACACATCACAGAGGAGGAAACGGCGTAGACGTGCAGCAGGGACCCGCGCTAAGGTTTCTTTTTAGATTAAGACCTTGTGTAAACATTTTTCTCTTTTCGTCTTATACTTTTCTAGCATGTAAAATGTCCAAGAAAGTTATCAGCATTATTTGTAAGTTTACGGCTCACCGTACTATAATGGGATATTATAAGAACAGCTTGGTTCATTTTATGTTTGGAGTTTTATTCTCTCACCACCTATGTTCTCTCCCCATGTCAGATTGCCACATGTGCCTTGTCAACAGGGTCCATTACCAGGGGTTGTATTCAGCCCGGCATATGTCGAAAAGTCTGAACACCTATCAGGAGTGTTCGACGCCCTAGATGTTTGCTCTATATGCATCAGTTCCGAATCATGTCTTGGGTCAATAATTGGGTTGCCCGGCTCCTGTGCTTACCCCTACGTTCTCGATTGTTCGGCTAGGGTGTAAAGGGAGAACTACTGCGATTGCACTTCTGGCTCATCCGGTCAAGTACCTCAGTAGAGAAAGCCGAAAACTGCCTATCATGATATGTGAGAACCTGGTCCGCAATCCGGTGACTTAGTGACATACTATGATCGATGGAGAGCTACCCCGTGTTATAAGAAGGGTTGGTTTTTTCACCCAGCTGCATGCAAATGGATATATTAATTTGGAAATACCATATCCGCACCAGGGGCTAGTACCTAGCCCCACTTGTCAAATTCCTATGGCTAAGTGAAAGGAATAACGCCGCATAGTCCGATTGCTTGGTTCGCTCCGCATACAACTCCTACACAGACCAAGACATTGGATAAAGAGTGTATATGCATATGACCGAACACCCCAGTACTATGTACATGGGGGCTGAAGCCAATGACTGGAAACTTTCAGATTTAAATAGACAGCCACACAGGAGGTAAAAGTTGCTCACATTATAATAGCGCAAAAGTTATATATATCGGTTCATAATCTCAAGTCTTTATAACCGGATGCAATTACTCAAACATAACATCTTTTGAGCACTCGCCTACTACAAGGCGGGCGCCTTCTATGATGTCCTCGAAGTATTTCTCCGGCTTGCGGTGCTCCTTGCCCGCGGGCGGGCCAACAGTAGCTATATCCTGCGCCTTCATCTTCGCCCAGTGCACTTTTACACGAGCGAAGGTCATCCGAGCACCTTCTATGCAGGCCGAACGCTTCAACGCGTCGACCCGTGGACTCGCTTCGACGAGCCGCTTTACCAATCCGAAGTAGCTACTTGGGATCGGATCAGCGGGCCATAGCTCGACTATCAAGTCCTTCATGGCCGAACCCGCCATATTGTGCAGCTCGACCAGCTGCTTCATCTGGTCGTTGAGGGGCAAAAGATCTTTTGGCGCATAGAACTGCGACCGAAACAACTTCTCAGTATCGTTCCCCTCCTGGGCTCGGAAGTATTGGGCGGTGTCAGCACTGCTCCTCGGAAGATTAGCAAACACGCCTGGAGAACTCCATAGCCATGTCAGCCCAAGATACTTCCGCCCTCCGAAGATGCTTTGTAAGAGAAAGGTCTTACTAGATGCTATCTGTCGCGCCTGCCTGATTTCTTCACAGGCGCTGCGCGACTCGCTTCACGCATCCTGGGCAGCCTTAACTGCCACATTCAGCTCGGACGCTTGTTCCAAAGCCTTCAACTCCAACGCTTCGCAGTTGCGAATAGCATCTTTGTGTTCGTCCTCGACTTCGGACACCCGAGACACGTGATGTTGGCACGCGGCCTTTTCAGCCTTTAGTTCGGCAACCGCTTTGTCAGCAATTGCCTTGCTCGCCTCGGCCTCCTTCTTGGCCTTCGCGGGCTTGCCCTTGAGGACCTCGAGCTCAGTGGCGCCAACTGTGTAATACAGAATATCATAAAGAGTTTATACTAATACCCAATTACTTAGTCTTCTTGACATCTTAATTTTAAAAAAAATACGCATACCTTGTGTTTCATCTAAATGCTTATTGACGCGGTCGAGGTCCGCGTTGGCCAACAAAAGCTTCTGATTCAGTTCGGCAACTTCTGCATCTCGTGTGGTTGCCTTAACTAGTGAAGCATGTTCAAATACAGAAGCATACAATTCAGCTCTATAACATGCTATATTATGGATACTTCATCCGATTCTATTCAGAATCACACAAAGCATCAAGGGCTACTGGCTATATATGTGCATATAAAACAAATAAAAGTTCCATAGAGAACATTACATTGCTTACCTCAAAGCATGTTAACAGGCTGTTAAAGGCTTCATTCAGTCCGCCTTTGACGGACTGAATCTTCTTCATCGCCGCACCCATCATGGTGCGGTGCTCCTCCACGACGGAAGCACTTTGTAGTGCTCCCTCCAAAGGCTCCGACGCCTCCGGATTGACCCCGGGCGCCGTCGTTTCCTCCCCCGCTTTGGGGTCTAGTTGCCGGACCCCGGAGCCGCGCTAGGCTCCGGATCAGTATTCGGTAGGGCCCCGGACTATCTGGGCCCCTATCTTCGGTCTCCATGGGGATTGTTTCCCCATGGTCAGCGGCAGCCGAGGTATGACCCTCGGTCACCCTGTCACTTGCCCCGCCCCCATCTCCTTGAGCGGAAGACACCCGCTGGGAAGACACTTCGGTGTCCCCGCCGATCACGGGCGATGGAGCTCGGACCAGTTGGTCACTCTCCGTCTCTCCAGGCGTGAGAGAGTTCCCCTCCGATAAGGAGGCATCGGGGTGTGCTCGGGGAGGGCTGTAGGTCAGCAGGTGGGAAATACTAAGTAAGTGTCAAAATGCTAAAAAACAAGGTGCAATAATTAATATATCCAGATAAACTTACGTTTCGGTCGGGGGTTTCTCCCTGGGCTTCACAAAAAAGCTATGTTCGGACGATGAGTCCAAACGAGCAGAGAGGTTCAGTTTCCTCCAGGGTGCGGCCGTGCCCGCATCAGCGGCAACCACCTTCTTCGTCCCCCTACCTTGCACAGGGGGGCTCTTCTTCTTCTTCTTCTTCTTCTTCTTCGTCATCCTCTTCCTCTTTGGAGAAGAGGACGTCGATCTTCTCGGACTTCCCATTCGTAGGGCGGGGGCCACCCTCGGCCTCCTTGCTCTTCTTCTTGGGCTTCTTTATCGGCGCCTTATACGGCGTCGGGACCAGCATCACCGTTAGTCGAGGCGTTTCTGGGTCTTCGGGCAAAGGCGTCGAACACTTAATCTGGATTGCCTTCTTCACCCAACCCTGTATATCACGCAAAAATTCCAATTCCTATTATCATTAAATAAAAAAGGGGATATATGTTCGGCAGAATTTTCTATTACCTCTGGAGCGGTGAACGCGGTACTATAACCCGCGTCCTCGGTTTCGTTCGGCCACTCCTTCTAGCTCTTGAAGAGATGCTTCCAGATCTCTTTGTCGTAAAGCCAAAGAGATGCTTCAGAGGCCGATCTCCTGCCGGATCAAACTCCCATAGGGAGGAGTCCCGGCTTTGGCAAGGAAGGACAAGCCGCGCCATCATTACCTGGACCACGATCGAGAGCTGATAGCCCTTGGAAATCACGCCGGACACATGGCCCTGGAGTGCCGCCACCTCAACCTGAGACCCCCGGTTCGAACTTTTATCGGTCTAGGAGGTCAACCTCTCCGGGGGTCCAGATCTGAAAGAAGGTTCCGCCGCCCATTTAGTGTCGCGGGGTTCAGTGATATAGAACCACTCCTACTTCCAGACCTTGTTCGTCTCCACGAACGACCCTTTTAGCCAAGTTGCATTTGTGAGCTTTCTTATCATAGCGCCCCCGCACTCCGCATGTTGCCCATCCACCACCTTCGGCTTCACATTGAAGGTTTTGAGCCATAGGCCGAAGTGTGGAAGGACGCGGAGGGAAGCTTCTAACACCACTATAAAAGTGGAGATGTGGAGAATTGAGTTCGGGGGTAGATCGTGGAAATCTAGCCAGTAGAAAAATAGCAAACCCCGAACAAAGAGGTGGAGCGAAAACTCTAGCCCCCTAACAAAGTGCGAGAGAAACATGACTCTCTCACCCGCCTCTGGGACAGGAACCACCTAGCCCTTGGCGGGGACTCGGTGCGCAATGTCAGCAGCGAGATAGCCCGCGCTCCGAAGATCCTCCACGGTTTTCTCAATAACCGTGGAGTCCTCCCACTTGCCCCTGGCGCCGAATCCAGCCATTGATGGGGAAGGAAGTAGTGGTTGAGGAATGAAGAACGGTGGGCGCAAGAGATGAGGGTGCTAGGGCTAGGAAGATTTGAGAACTCGAGCTTGAGGAAAGTGTGGGGCTAATGAAAGGGATTGGTATCCTTTTATAACACTGTGAATACAGAACGTCCCCCCACTTTAGCCATAAACATTGCCGGTTCCCAAAGCGGTCGTGCTTAATGCACGGTTTGGGTGCTCACGTCACATTGATAAGGATCCCATAATAAGCGAGAATGACCGCTGCTCTGATAAGACGGGTCCATGGGGTTATACCTCGAAAGGCGAAACTAGGACCAAGTAAAATGGTTCGGTATTTTAATGGGATGGATGTGACGCTTCACCAAAAAGTTGTTAGTAAAGACATAATATTCGTTTTCTTTCGGTGCCTTGCCTTCAAGGCTAAGGGTTGTACTAACCATGCAGAGCCGAACACAATACACCTTTTTCAGAATATATATTCGGAAGAAGGAACCCGCCTTGCAATGTCGAAGACAATATGGAAGCCGAACTCATCATCATCGAAGACAGGTTCAGGGGCTACTGAGGGAGTCCTAGATTGTGGGGTCCTCATGTGGCCGAATAGCACATGGTGGGCCGGACCGGTGGGCCGTGAAGACCATTGTTGAAGATCGTCTCTCGTATCCGGATAGTACTCCTGTATTCGTATAATGGCAGGTTTTAGGTTCGGGTGTAATCTTTCCTTCCTCTACAAGATGGTTATGTACAAACCCTAGGCCCCTCCGGTGCATATATAAACTGGACGGTTTAGTCCGTAGAGGCTAGGGCATCATAACATCCTCATAGGCTAGGCTTTTGGGTTTAGCCATTACGATCTCGAGGTAGATCAACTCTTGTAATCATATTCATCCAGCTTAATATAGCAGGAAGTAGGGTATTACCTCGATCGAGAGGGCCTGGACCTGGGTAAACATCATGTCCCTAGTCTCCTGTTACCATCGATCCTCAGACGCATAGTTCAGGACCCCCTACCCGAGATCCGCTGGTTCTGACACCGACAATGACTGTAGTTTGAGGAGTTCATGTATTCACTAAGTGTTAATGCTTTGGTCCGGTACTCTATTAAAAGGAGGCCTTAATATCCCTTAGTTTCCAATAGGACCCCGCTGCCACGGGAGGGTAGGACAAAATATGTCATGCAAGTTCTTTTCCATAAGCACGTATGACTATATTCGGAATACATGGCTACATTACATTGATGAACTGGAGCTAGTTCTGTGTCACCATATGTTATAATTGTTGCATGAGGAATCGCATTCGACATAATTATCCATCATTGATCCATTGCCTACGAGATTTCCACATATTGATCTTTGCTTAGTTACTTTTCCGTTGCCACTGTTACGATTGCTACAAAAACTGCTACTGTTACTTTTGCCACCGTTACTGTTACTTCCATACTAGTTTGCTACTAAATACTTTGCTACAGATATTAAGTCTTTCAGGTGTGGTTGAATTGACAACTCAACTGCTAATACTTGAGAATATTCTTTGGCCCCCCTTGTGCCGAATCAATAAATTTGGGTTGAATACTCTACCCTCGAAAATTGTTGCGATCCCCTATACTTGTGGGTTATCAAGACCTTTTTCTGGCGTCGTTGCCGGGGAGCATAGCTCTATTCTTTGAGTCACTTGGGATTTATATCTGTTGATCACTATGAAGAACTTGAAAGATGAAAGAACCAAGATTTTTTCCTCAACTACGAGGGGGGGTAAAGAATTGCCATCTAGCTCTTCACTTGATTCACCCTCTGTTATGAGTAAATTTGCGACACCTACACCTGCTATTGATTCTGATATGTCGCATGTTATTTATGATGCCACTTCTGCTATGCATGATGCTTATGATGAAATTACTTCTATGCTTGATAATACTGTGCCATTAGGTGAATTTCTTGATGAACAACTTGCTAGGGTTAGAGAGAATGAAATTATTGAAACAGATAATATTGATGAAAGTGATGATGAAGATTCTCCCCCTAGATATGAATTGTTTGATGTGTCTGAGGGTTATGTAATGGATGAAGAAACTGCTAGAGACCTTTATTCTTGCAAAGATAGATATGATCTTAAGAAACTGTTAGCTAAGCTGAAAGAAAAGTCTTTAAATGTTAGAATGAAATATGACCCTGTTTTTGCTACTTCACCTATCTGTATTTCTGATAAGGATTATGATTTTTCTGTCGATCCTCAGTTAATTACTTTGGTTGAATCGGATCCTTTTCATGGCTATGAATCTGAAACTGGTGTGGCACATCTTACTAAATTTAATGATATAGCCACCCTATTCACTCATGAGGAAAAAATTCGTTACTACTATATCCAAAACATGGTTTAACTCTCTTGCTCCTGGTTATGTGCGTAGTCCCAGGATATGATTTATTACTTCTCTGCTAAATATTTCCCCGCTCATAAGAAACAAGTTGTCTTAAGGGAAATATATAACTTTGTGCAAATTGAAGAAGAGAGTCTCCCACAAGCTTGGGGGAGGCTTCTCCGATTACTTAATGCTTCGCGTGATCATCCTCTCAAGAAATGAAATACTTGATATCTTTTACAATGGACTAACCGATGCTTCCAGAGACCACCTGGATAGTTGTGCTGGTTGTATTTTCAGGGAAAGAACTGTTGAGCAAGCTGAATTGCTATTGAATAATATATTGACTAATGGTAATGATTGGACACTTCTTGAAGCAACTCCTAAGCCAACGCCGAAGAAAAGGGGTATTCTATTCCTCAGTCCCGAAGATATGCAAGAGGCAAAGAAATCTATGAAAGAAAGGGTATTAAGCTGAAGATGTTAAGAATTTACCATCTATTGAAGAAATACATGGTCTTAATAACCCAACACAGGTAGTAGAGGAAAATTCTCTCTATAGATTTGATGAAGGTGATATTCCTCGTAATAAGTCTGCTAGCCAATGCTTGGATGAGTTTGATAACTTTATTGTTAAACAAGAAAACTTCAATGCTTATGTTGGTAGACAATTGAAACGTAATGCTTATATGGTTGAACACTTGAGTGATTATATGTCTAGAGTTAAAGGTGACCTTAAACTTATTAGTAAACATGCTTCTATGGTTACCACTTAGGTAGAACAAGTGCTTAAAGCACAAAATGATTTGCTCAATGAATTAAATAATAAGAAAAATGATAATGCTGTTAGAGTTATGACTAGAGGGGGTAGAATGAATTAAGAACCCTTGTATCCTGAGGGCCACCCTAAGAGAGTTGACCAAGATTCCCAGAGAACTAATGTTGACGCACCTAGTTCTTCTAAGAAGAAGAAGAAAAATGATAGGACTTTTCATGCTTCAAGTGAACCTGTTGTTGACACACCTGAGAATCCCAATGATATTTCTATTTATGATGCTGAAACACAATCTGGTAATGAACATGAACCTAGTGAGAATGTTAATGATGATGTTCATGTTGATGCTCAACCTAGCAATAACAATGATGTAGAGATTGAACCTGTTGTTGATCTTGATAACCCACAGTCAAAGAATCAACGTTATGGTAAGAGATACTTCGTTGCTAGGAAGCACGGTAAAGAGAGAGAACCATGGGTTCAGAAACCCATGCCTTTTCCTCCTAAACCATCCAAGAAAAAGGATGATGAGGATTTTGAGCGCTTTGATGAAATGATTAGACCTATCTTTTTGCATATGCGTTTGACTGATATGCTTAAAACAAATCCTTATGCTAAGTATATGAAAGATATTGTTACAAATAGAAGAAAGATACCAGAAGTTGAAATTTCCACCATGCTTGCCAATTATACTTTTAAGGGTGGAATACCAAAGAAACTAGGAGATTCAGGTCCATTAAAAGAAACTATGTTAAAATTGCTTTATGTGATCTTGGAGCCGGTGTTAGTGTTATGCCTCTCTCTTTATATAGTAGACTTGATTTGAATAAGTTGACACCTACTGAAATATCTTTGCAAATGGCCGATAAATCAACTGCTATACCTGTCGGTATTTGTGAGGATGTGCCTGTTGTGGTTGCAAACGTTACTATTTTAACGGACTTTGTTATTCTTGATATTCCCGAGGACGATAGTATGTCGATTATCCTTGGTAGACCCTTTTTGAATACTACGGGGGTTGTTATTGATTACAACAAAGGCAATGTCACTTTTCATGTTAATGGTAACGAGCATACGGTACACTTTCCAAGGAAACAACCTCAAGTCCAAAGTATCAATTCTATTGGAAAAATTTCAACGATCACTATTGGAGGTTTTGAATTCCCTCTTCCTACTGTCAAGAAGAAATATGATATTCTTATTGTTGGGGACATACATATCCCCGTTGAGGTAACCTACTATTATTCGAAAATTATCCAGTTTCATGTTATTCGGAAAGAGTTTGTTAACAAGACTTGATCAACCTTGTTAGTGGGTTCCTTTTGATGAGCATGAGATGGATGAAGTTAGAAAGCACAACTCTGTGTACCCTCTTTCTACTCTCTGTTATTTAGATTAAATAAAGCAAAAATAATATTTTCTGACTGTTTTCTGAATTATCATTGCAATAAAAATACCCCGAAAATAAACGTTCTCCAAATGTCCTAAAAATGAAATATGATTTTTCGTAGAATATTTAAGAATTTCTAGCACTCAGAACACACCAGGGGGACCCACCATTTGGCCACGAGGGTGTAGGGCGCGCCCCCTGCCTCATGGGCCCCACGTGGACCCCCAACACTTATTCCATCACCCACTCACTTCGTCTTCCTCCAGAAAAAATCCTCCCATAGCTCAAACCCGTGTTCTAGCTCATCTTGCTGCCATTTTCGATCTCTTTGCTCAAAGCTCCATTCACAAAACTGTTTTGGGGGATTGTTTTTCGGTATGTGACCCCCCCCCCCAATGGTACAATTAGTTTTTGTTCTAGTGCCTTATTTATTGCAATTTTTTGCTGCTAAGGTGACCCTATTCTTGAGCTTGCATGTCAAACTTATATGGTCCAAAGTAGTTTTAATGCATTATATAGCCTCTAGACACTTATGGGAGTAGTTGTTATCAATCTTGTTGAGTTTGGTTCACTTTTATTTTGAGTCACTAAAATTTCAAAAAAAAATCAGAGAAGAAAATGCACAGGAAGATGTACCAAGGTGGTTCCTCAAGGAAGCAAGGACCAAGGCTCGCGATACGTGAGATGGACGATGAACCGTCGAGGGAAGCTCAAGTGCGGCCTTGTGAATGGTCGTCCGAGGAGTTTATGGTCCAGGCAGGCATCAAGGATGAATTTGACGTGTATGTGCGTAACGCTGATCTTGAGGACTTCGTGTCAGATAAGTGCCCACGGTACCACTACCTAACTGATTGCTTTGTGTGAAGGTTTAAATTTAAATCCTCACGCAATTCTCACACCGTTTTATTTGATCTTTATGATAAATCATATACCATGGACCTGGAAGATTTTAATACTGCTTGTAAACTCCTGCAGTGGGGCAATTCTAGTGAACCTCGCAACCCTGAATATAAAGACTTTCTTGCTAGTATCACTGTGGGGGGAATCTAGAGAAATCACACAAGCTACCATGGGGAGCATTCATTTCCCTTCCATACATTATTTTGGTCTCTTTATAGGTAGTTGCATTAACGGTAAAGATGAGGCTTGTCACATGTGCATTCCAGATCTTAGTGTCCTCAAGAGTGCGCTGATAAACATATAACTTGGGGGCCATTGTTGCACGAATGTTGCATCTTAACGGTACAAGTGGAGATCTGTTTGGTGGAATTTATGCAACTCTGTAGCTAATTATCTTGGTGTACCCATACATGGAAATGATATGGAGTTGTCTCCTGCTTACCTAGATTATAGTGCTTTGGTTCGCCATCAGTTTCTTGAGAGGAATGAACAGTTCCTCCAGTACCGACTAATCTTTGACAGATAGCGCACTGTCCATGTTGCCCTTCCTGCTCCTACTTTATTTAACTTTCAGGCAAAAAGGAGATATGTTATAACCAGGGAGGAGGCGAATGAGTATGAGAGGACGACGGAGACGACTCGCCTCCCAGCTGCAGCTCGTCACGCAATAGTTGATGCATCTCAGTACAACCCCAACTACGACTTTAGATATCCGCGAAGCCAGCAGTGGCCATAGACCAACTTAGGCCAAAAGCCCAAGCTTGGGGGAGTACGTATTTCTCACCGACATTACATTCATGTTCACTCACTTATTCCAGTAGTCGGTGCTCATATTTTTCATTGTACTATCCATGATAGTTTTATTTCTTTTCTTAGTCTTTTTCTTGTGTGTTAGGAAAACCTTAAGAAAAACAAAAAAAATTAGTTGTAGCTTTTAGCTTGTCTACATTCCATGCCTGTGGTAGTAGTAATTAAAAGAAAACGCAAAAAGATTTCTCGTTTTTTTGCTTGTTGGGAGCTTTCTCGTGTAAATAGTTTTATTTCATTTCTTTTCTTTGCGTATCGAGAGGAGAAGACCATGATGAAAATGTTGAGTGGCTCTCATATGCATTATTGTTGATTTAACCAAGAGCCCATATTACCTTGTATTCTCCCTTGTATTAAATGCTTGCAGATTCTAGCTTAGTCCAATTGCACGTGCACTATTATTATTATCCACATCGTTCAGTCGTTCGAGTGAAAGGAAATAATGACCATATATGATGGACTGATTGAGATGAGAGAAGCTGGTATGAACTCGACCTATCTTGTTTTTGTAAATATGATTAGTTCATTATTCCTTATTCAGCCTATTATGAATGAAACATGTTTGCAATGACAATTAGAGATTGTAGTTGCTCATGCCATGCTTAATTAGCTAGGAGTTTATAATGGTCTACCTTTCGTGCCAACATGCTATTAAAATGGTTGTGATGTGGTATGATAGGGTGGTATCCTCCTTTGAACGATTCGAGTGATTTGACTTGGCACATGTTCACGCATGTAGTTGAAACAAAATCAACATAGCCTCCACAAAATTTATGTTCATGGTGATTTATATCCTACTCATGATGCACTCATTGTTGATTAATCTTAATGCATGTTCATGACTGTTATTGCTCTCTAGTTGGTCGCTTCCCAGTCTCTTTCTAGCCTTCACTTGAACTAAGCGGGAATACTGCTTGTGCATCCACTTCCATAAACCCCAAAGTTATTCCATATGAGTCCACCATACCTTCCTATATGCGGTATTTACCTTCCGTTCCAAGTAAATTTGTATGTGCCAAACTCTAAACCTTCAAATAAAATTCTGTTTTGTATGCTCGAATAGCTCATGTATCAACTAGGATTGTATATATCTTCCATGCTAGGTGGGTTATTCTCACGATGAGTGGACTCTGCTCATCACTCGCGAGAAAATGGCCGGTAATCGGGATGCCCAGTCACATGCTCAAATCAAAATATAAATAAAAAAAGCTCCCCTGGACTGTTATTGGTTTGGACGGTACCCATTGTTTCGGATAAGCCCTAAACTCTCTCGGGAGTCAACCTTCATCCATCACCAATTCCATGATGATCACTGCCGTGCGTGAGTAATTTCATCGTAGGCTTGTTGGACGGTGATGGGTTGGATAATATTTACCATGTAATCAAGTTAGTTTTGTTAGGGTTTGGTCCCTAGTATCCATTATGTTCTAAGATTGATGTTACTATGACTTTGTCATGCTTAATGCTTGTCACTAGGGCCCGAGTGCCATGATTTCAGATCTGAACCTATTATGTTTTCATGAATATATGTGAGTTCTTGATCCTATCTTGCAAGTCAATAGTCACCTACTATGTGTTATGATCCGGCAACCCCGAAGTGAAAATAATCGAGACCACTCTCGATGATGACCGTAGTCTGAGGAGTTCATGTATTCACTAAGTGTTAATGCTTTGGTCCGGTACTCTATTAAAAGGAGGCCTTAATATCCCTTAGTTTCCAATAGGACCCCGCTGCCACGGGACGGTAGGACAAAAGATGTCATGCAAGTTCTTTTCCATAAGCACGTATGACTATATTCGGAATACATGCCTACATTACATTGATGAACTGGAGATAGTTCTATGTCACCCTATGTTATAACTGTTGCATGAGGAATCACATCCGACATAATTATCCATCATTGATCCATTGCCTACGAGCTTTTCACATATTGATCTTTGCTTAGTTACTTTTCCGTTGCCACTATTACGATTGCTACAAAAACTGCTACTGTTACTTTTGCCACCGTTACCATTACTTCCATACTAGTTTGGTACTAAATACTTTCCTGCAGATATTAAGTCTTCCAGGTGCGGTTGAATTGACAACTCAACTGCTAATACTTGAGAATGTTCCTTGGCTCCCCTTGTGTTGAATCAATAAATTTGGGTTGAATACTCTACCCTCGAAAACGTTGAGATCCCCTATACTTGTGGGTTATCAGTTCTCTACCTTGCTCTAAAATTCCTTGAACTTTTCAAAGGTCTCAGAATTGTGTTTCATTAAGTAGACATACCCATATCTACTTAAGTCATCAGTGAGGGTGAGAACATAATGATAGCCACCGCGAGCCTCAACGCTCATCGGACCACATACATTAGTATGTATTATTTCCAACAAGTTAGTTGCTCGCTCCATTGTTCCAGAGAACGGACTCTTGGTCATCTTGCCAAGGAGGCATGGTTCGCATGTGTCAAATGATTCATAATCAAGAGACTCCAAAAGTCCATTTGCATGGAGTTTCTTCATACGTTTGACACCGATATGACCAAGGCGGCAGTGCCACAAGTATGTGGGACTATCATTATCAAACATACATCTTTTGGGATTCACATTATGAATATGTGTAACATCACACTCGAGATTCAATAAAAATAAACCATTGACCAGCGGGGCATGACCATAAAACATATCTATCATATAAATAGAACAACCATTATTCTCGGATTTAAATGAGTAGCCATCTCACATCAAACGAGATCCAAATACAATGTTCATGCTCAAAGTTGGTACTAAATAACAATTAGTGAGGTTTAAAACTAATCCCGAAGGTAGATGCGGAGGTAGCGTGCCGTCGGCGATCACATCGACCTTGTAACCATTCCAGACACGCATCGTGACCTCGTCCTTCGCCAGTCTCCGCTTATTCCGCAGCTCCTGTTTTGAGTTACAAATGTGAGCAACTGCATCGGTATCAAATACCCAGGAGCTATTACGAGCGCTGGTAAGGTACACATCAATAACATGTATATCATATATACCTTTGATGTTGTCGGCCTTCTTATCCGCTAAGAAATTGGGGCAGTTCCTTTTCCAGTGACCATTTCCCTTGCAATAAAAGCACTCAGTCTCAGGCTTGGGTCCATTCTTTGGCTTCTTCCCGGCAACTGGCTTACCGGGCGCGGCAACTCCCTTGCCGTCCTTCTTGAAGTTATTCTTACCCTTGCCTTTCTTGAACTTAGTAGTCTTATTCACCATCAACACTTGATGTTCCGTTTTGATGTCCACCTCCGCTGATGTCAGCATTCAATACAACTTAGGAATGGGCTTCTCCATCCTTTGCATATTGTAGTTCATCACAAAGCTCTTGTAGCTAGGTGGAAGTGACTGGAGAATTATTTCAATGACCGAGTCATCTGGAAGATTAACTCCCAGCTGAGACAAGCAGTTGTGCAACCTAGACATTTTGAGTATATGCTCGCTGACAGAACTGTTTTCCTCTATCTTACAACTTTAGAATTTGTCGGAGACTTCATATCTCTCGACCCAAGCATGAGCTTGGAAAACCATTTGCAGCTCTTGGAACATCTCATATGCTCCGCGTTGCTCAAAACACTTTTGGAGCCCCGATTCTAAGCTGTAAAGCATGCCACACTAAACCAGGGAATAATCATCACTACACGACTGCCAGACGTTCATAACGTCTTGAGTTGCTGGGAAAATGGGTGCATCACCTAGCGGTGCTTCAAGGACATATGATTTCTTGGAAGCTATGAGGATGATCCTCAAGTTACGGACCCAGTCCATATAGTTGCTTCCATCATCTTTCAGTTTGGTTTTCTCTAGGAACGCTTTGAAGTTGAGGGTAACATTAGCGTGGGCCATTGGATCTACAACATAGATTGTAAAGACAATCTTAGACTAAGTTCATGATAATTAAGTTCATCCAATCAAATTATTTAATGAACTCCCACTCAGATAGACATCCCTCTAGTCATCTAAGTGATACATGATCCATATCAACTAGGCCGTGTATGATCATCACGTGAGACGGACTAGTCATCAATGGTGAACATCTCCATGTTGATCGCATCTACTATACGACTCATGTTCGACCTTTCAGTCTCTTGTGTTCCGAGGCCATGTCTGTACATGCTAGGCTTGTCAAGTCAACCTAAGTGTTTCGCGTGTGTAAATCTGGCTTACACCCATTGTATGCGAATGTTAGAATCTATCACACCCAATCATCACATGGTGCTTCGAAACAGTGAACCTTCACAACGATGCACACTTAGGGGGGACAAATTTCTTGAAATTTTAGTGAGGGGTCATCTTATTTAAGCTACCGTCGTTCTAAGCAAATAAGATGTAAACTTGATAAACATCACATGCAAATCATAAAGTGACATGCTATGGCCAATATCATCTTGCTCTTTTGATCTCCATCTTCGAAGCACGGCATGATCACCATCGTCACCGGCATGACACCATGATCTCCATCATCGTGTCTTCATGAAGTTGGCTCGCCAACTATTACTTCTACTACCAAGGCTAACGAATACCAATAAAGTAAAGTAATTACATGGCATTTTCATTAACACGCAGGTCATACAATAAAATTAAGACAACTCATATGGTTCCTGTTGGTTGTCATACTCATCGACATGCAAGCCGTGATTCCTATTACAATAACATGATCAATCTCATACATCACATATATAATTCATCACATCATTTTGGCCATATCACATCACATAACATACCCTGCAAAAACAAGTTAGACGTCCCTTAATTGTTGTTGCATGTTTTACGTGGCTGCTATGGTTTCTAGCAAGAGCGTTTCTTACCTACGCAAAAGCCACAGCGGTGATTTTTCAATTGCTATTTACCCTTCATAAGGACCATGTTCATCAAATCCGATCCGACTAAAGTGGGAGAGACAGACACCCACTAGCCACCTTATGCAACTAGTGCATGTCAGTCGGTGGAACGTGTCTCACGTAAGCGTACGTGTAAGGTCGGTCCGGGCCGCTTCATCCCACGATGCCGCCAAATCAAGATAGGACTAGTAACGGTAAGAAAATTGACCAAATCATCGCCCACAACAACTTGTGTTCTACTCGTGCGTAGAATCTACGCATAGACCTAGCTCATGATGCCACTGTTGGGGAACGTAGTAATAATTCAAAATTTTCCTATGTGTCACCAAGATCAATCTAGGAGATTCTAGCAACGAGAGAGAAGGAGTGCATCTTCATACCCTTGAAGATCGCTAAGCGGAAGCGTTACAAGAACGTCGTTGATGGAGTCATACTCGCGGCGATTCAAATCGTGGAAGATCTGATCCAAGTGCCGAAAGGACGGCGCCTCCGCGTTCAACACATGTACATCCCGGGGATGTCTCCTCCTTCTTGATCCATCAAGGGGGAAGGAGAAGTTGAGGGAGAGCTCCGGCAGCACGACGGCGTGGTGGTGGAGCTTGCAGTTCTCCGGTAGGGCTTCGCCAAGCGCTACGGAGGAGGAGGAGTTGGAGGGGGGAAGGCTACGCCACGTGAAGAGTACAGCACCCATGCACCTCCAAGTCCATTGGGGCGTTGGCAAAGGTGGGAGCAAAGAAATCCCATCCTTTCCCTTCCCCACCGATTGTTATCCCCCCTTTTTAGGGATCTTGATCTTATCCCTTCGGGATATAATCTTATTCCTTCTAAGGGGGGATCTTGGTGCGCCTTGACCAGGGGTGTGGGGCCTTGCCCCCACTACCCACGTTCATGCTGGTCCCCCCATGCAGGTGGGCCCCACTCCAGAACCTTCTAGAACCTTCCCGGTACAATACCGAAAAATCCCGAACAATTTCCGGTGGCCAAAATAGGACTTCCCATATATAAATCTTTACCTCCGTACCATTCTGGAACTCCTCGTGATGTCCGGGATCTCATCCGGGACTCCGAACAACCTTCGGTAACCACATACAATTTCCCGTTACATCTCTAGCGTCACCGAACCTTAAGTGTGTAGACCCTACGGGTTCATTAACCATGCAGACATGACTGAGACACCTCTCCGACCAATAACCAATAGCGAGATCTAGATACCCATATTGGCTCCCACATGTGCCATGATGATCTCATCGGATGAACCACGATGTCGGGGATTCAATCAATCACGTATACAATTCCCTTCATCCAATGATATGTTACTTGCCCGAGATTTGATCGTCGGTATCCCTACACCTTGTTCAATCTCATTACCGGCAAGTCTCTTTATTCGTTCTGTAACACATGATCCCGTGACTAACTCCTTAGTCAAATTGAGCTCATTATGATGATACATTACCGAGTGGGCCCAGAAATACCTCTCCGTCATACGGAGTGACAAATCCCAGTCTCAATTCGTGCCAACCCAACAGACACTTTCAGACATACCTGTAGTGCACCTTTATAGCCACCCAGTTACGTTGTGACGTTTGATACACCCAAAGCATTCCTACGGTTTCCGGAAGTTGCACTATTTCATGGTCTAAGGAAAAGATACTTGACATTAGAAAAGCTCTAGCAAACGAACTACTCGATGTTGTGCTGTGCTTAGGATTGGGTCTTGTCCATCACATCATTATCTAATGATGTGATCCCCGTTATCAATGAAATCCAATGTCCATGGTTAGGAAACCATAACCATCTATTGATTAACGAGCTAGTCAAACAGAGACTCACTAGGGACATGTTCTGGTCTATGTATTCACACATGTATTACGGTTTCCTGTTAATACAATTATAGCATGAACAATAGACAATTACCATGAACAAGGAAATATAATAATAACCATTTTATTATTGTCTCTAGGGAATATTACCAACATCTGGATAGCATAAAAGGATACTTGAATAAGAATTTTTCAATGAAAGACCTCGGTGAAGCTGCTTATATATTGGGCATCAAGATCTATAGAGATAGATCAAGACGCTTAATTGTACTTTCACAAAGCACATACCTTGATCAAGTTTTGAAGAGTTTCAAAATGGATTAGTCAAAGAAAGGGTTCTTGCCTGTGTTACAAGGTGTAAAGTTGAGTCAGACTCAATGCACGACCACTATAGAAGATAAAGAGAAAATGAAAGTCATTCCCTATGCCTCAGCCATAGGTTCTGTCATGTATGTAATGTTGTGTACCTTGCTATAAGTCTAGCAGGGAGGTATCAAAGTAATCCAGGAGTGGATCACTAGCCAGCAGTCAAGAACATCCTGAAGTACCTGAAAAGGACCAAGGATATGTTTTCCGTTTATGGAGGTGACAAAGAGCTCGTCGTAAATGGTTACATCGATGCTAGCTTTGACACTGATCCGGATGACTCTAAGTCACAAAGCGGATACGTGTTTTTGTTGAACGGTGGAGCTGTCAGTTGGTGCAGTTCCAACCAGAGCGTCGTGGCGGGATCTTCGTGTGAAGTGGAGTACATAGCTAATTCGGAGGCACCAAATGAAGATGTCTGGATGAAGGAGTTCATATCCGATCTAGGTGTAATACTTAGTGCATCGGGTCGAATAAAAATCTTTTGTGACAACACTGGAGCAATTGCCTTGGCGAAGGAATCTAGGTTTCACAAGAGAACTAAGCACATAAAGAGATACTTCAACTCTATCCGCGATCAAGTCAAGGAGGGAGACATAGAGATTTTCAAAATACATATGGATCTAAATGTAGCACACCCGTTGACTAAGCCTCTACCACGAGCAAAACATGATCAACACCAAGACTCCATGGGTGTTAGAATCATTACTATGTAATCTAGATTATTGACTCTAGTGCAAGTGGGAGACTGAAGGAAATATGCCCTAGAGGCAATAATAAATTTGTTATTTATATTTCCCTATATCATGATAAATGTCTTTTATTCATGCTAGAATTGTATTAACCGGAAACTTGATACATGTGTGGATATATAGACAAAACACAGTGTCCCTAGCGAAGCCTCTACTAGACTAGCTCAATAATCAAAGATGGTTGAGTTTCCTAATCCATAGACATCTGTTATCATTTGATTAATGGGATCACATCATTAGGAGAATGATGTGATGGACAAGACCCATTTGTTAGCTTAGCATATTGATCGTTCAGTTTTACTGATATTGCTTTCTTCATGTCAAATACATATTCCTCCTACTATGAGATTATGCAACTCCCGAATACCAGAGGAATGCCTTGTGTGCTATTGAACGTCACAACATAACTGGGTGATTATAAAGATGCTCTACAGGTATCTCTGAAGGTGTTTGTTGAGTTGGCATAGATCGAGAATAGGATTTGTCACTCCGAGTATCGGAGAGGTATCTCTGGGCCCTCTCGGTAATACACATCATAATAAGCCTTGCAAGCAAATGACTAATGGTTTAGTCATGGGATGATGTATTACGGAACGAGTAAAGAGACTTCCGGTAACGAGATTGAACTAGGTATGAAGATACCGACGATCGAATCTCGGGCAAGTAACATACGATGACAAAGGGAATAGTGTATGTTGTCATTACGGTTTTACCGATAAAGATCTTCGTACAATATGTAGGAACCAATATGAGCATACAGGTTCCGCTATTGTTTATTGACTGTAGATATGTCTAGGTCATGTCTACATAGTTCTCGAACCCGTAGGGTCCGCACGCTTAACGTTCGATGACGATTTGTATTAAGAGTTATATGTTTTTGGTGACCGAAGATTGTTCGGAGTCCTGGATGATATCACGGACATGACTAGGAGTCTCGAAACAGTCGAGAGGTAAAGAACGATATATTGGATGATGGTATTCGGACACCAGAATGGTTCCGGGACGTTTGGGATATTTATCGGAGTACCGAGGGGCTACCAGAACCCC
>LR738709.1:302012810-302066133 GCA_902687465.1 Secale cereale
CCCCCCCCCCCCCCGGGGAAGTATTGGGCCTACATGGGCCATAGGGGAGAGAGAGGGCAACCCACAAAGGGGTGGCTCGCGCCCCCAAAGGGAGTCCGAATTGGACTAGGGGAGGGGGCGCACCCTCCCTTTCCTTCTCCCTCTCCTCTCCCTTCCCTTCTTCCAACTCTAAGAAAAAGGGGGAGTCCTAATCCTACTAGGAGTGGAGTCCTAGTAGGACTCCCCCCATTGCGCCCCCCTTAGGCCGGCCGCCTCCTCCCCTCATCTTTATATACAGGGGCAGGGGGCACCCCAAAGCACAACAGTTTTTCTCTTAGTCGTGTGCGGTGCCCCCCTCCATAGTTTACACCTCAGGTCATATCGTCGTAGTACTTAGGCGAAGCCCTGCGCAATCTACTTTACCAACACCGTCAACATGCCGTCATGCTGCCAGAACTCTCCCTCGACACTCTACTGGATCAAGAGTTCGTGGGACGTCATCGAGCTGAACGTGTGCTGAACTCAGAGGTGTCGTACGTTCGGTGCTTGATCGGTTGAATCACGAAGACGTTCGACTACATCAACCGTGTTAATCTAACGCTTCCGCTTTCGGTCTACGAGGGTACGTGGACACACTCTTCCCGTCTCGTTGCTACGCATCTCCTAGATAGATCTTGCGTGAGAGTAGGATTTGTTTTTGAAATTGCATGTTGATGATGCCGCAAACCTAGGGTAGGGTCACAAGCCTGACCTAGATACCCTACCCAAGGTCACTGCTCTAGAAGTTCAAAGACATTTCGAAGATGATAGAAGCCGCCGACTGAAATGGCCCAAGTGGACAATTCACTCGACGGCATACCCTCACTCGGATAACTCATCTCCACTCGGAAGGATGAGGACACTCGACCATACAAAAACCACTCGACCCCCGAAGGTTAAAGGTCCTGTAAGTCCAGCAACGGGTGTGCATTCACTCCGCACTAATGGCATCCTTTATTACAGGCGTTACCAGTAATGTCCTGCCTTTATGTACATTGAACCCTCTGTAACGTGGGGTGGCTGGGGTCCTAGCGCACTCTATAGAAGCCACCCCCCTCCTCCGGTACAAGGGTTCGCTCCCCCTGTAACACATACAGATATACATATTCCAGTCGACCGCCTCCGGGCACCGAGACGTAGGGTTGTTACTTGCTCCGAGAAGGGCCTAAACTCATTAACACCTTGTGTACAATCTCACCGTTGCTAGGATATTGCCTCCTCCTACGTACCCCCTATTCTTACTATCAGACTTAGAACTGCGACACATGATACGTTTCCCAACAGCGTCAGCATCCAAAGAGTCCATATTCAAGGTCAACATCTTGGCGTCCTCCGCATTGATGACAATCTTCACTCTTTCATCCTTGGGTGTGGCCTTCCTCTCTTCAATCATGGTCCTCCTCTCTTCGAGCTTGATCTTCTTGTGCATTGCCTCCATCAACAATTTGAACCTCTTCGCCTTCCTCTCCTCCTTGATTTCCGAGCGCTTCACGCATGCCTCCTTCTTCTTAGACAAGATGATCTCGAACCCCTCTACCAGCTTGGCCGCTGCACCTTCTTGTTTCGTCCTCTCCTCCTCCCACTTATTCCCTCATAAATTTCTTCTTACCTCCTTTGGCGGTTCTTGATTTGGGTCGGTAGGGTCACCGGTTTCTTCCTCATTGGCTCGGGCAATGATCTTGGCAATGAAAAGGCTCCACTTTGGTTGCTCATTCAACTTCAATCAACAATGCATGACGGTGAAGGACTTCTTTCCAACTTCTCGTACACCACACAAACACGAGTAGGCTACAAAGTGAAACATTGCTAACAATGCATATTCGTCTAGCGAGCAACAAAACAATACACACATGTTTGGTTGCCTGCATTAGGCCCAACCAGGCCCATGCAGGAAGAAAAACATACGTTTGGTTGCTTGGGATGCATCTACATATCAGGCTGCACGAAACTTAAAGCAGTCTAGGGCTAGCCCCGCGGGCGACGGCCGAATCGGCAGTTTCTCCACCACCGTTAGTGAAATGAGCCACTGACCGGTGAGCCCCATTGGTTAGGTTTGACCCTGGACGGCTAAGTTGACCCGCTACGCCATGCGGAGATTATAATTATTTTCTGACATTTTTATATATCATAAATGATTTATAAATTCCAAAAATTGACTAACCCTAGAAAAATCACAGAAAATCAACCGTAGCTTAGACTGAAATAATTTATATATGAAAAATGACCAGAAAAATTGAAATGATCCATCTGTAATAATTTTATGCATGTTTAAGCAACTTATACCTATCGTATAAGTGAAAGCAACTAAATGGCATTTTAAAATGCATAAATTAGAGTTGTATTTGAACCTTTGGTTCAAATGGACTTCATCCAAATTGTTGCTAGATGCATTAGCACCATTCATAGCATTTTGACATGTCATGATCATGCATCATATTATCGCATTTGATGTATATTGATTGCCTCTCCAGTATTGTTCTTCTCGATAGGTTCTGCTCGCGAGTGGCACCCGCTACCTATTTGGGGAACAGTGCTCCACTTCTAATCTTCTAGGCAAGCAAACCCCATTGATCATTCTGATACAATCTCACTCTCCCGCTCCTGCTCTCTATTTACTGCATTAGGACAACAACGATTCAATTGTTACATGTCGCAGTAGTTGCACCCATTCCTTTGCATGATCTCTCATTGTCATAGTAAATAGCCAAACCTTCCTAGCATGATTAGGAGTTGCTTGAGCCTTGTTGTAAATTCATCCATGCCATGCTTGCTACTTCTTAGAGTTGTGTCAGGTCTGATTCATCTGGGATGAATTGGAATGGTTGTGATCATGTCCTACCGTTGAGAGTTAAGTGCGTGAACACATTTTGGTAAAGGTGTCGATGAGAGGCCATGTAAGTACACGATGGGTTGTCTCATTGAGACCATCCCTAAGAACTGAGCTATGTGTATGTTATCCAAGACTAGCTACTACCATATATCGGGGTCCTTAATTGACTCTCTCGACTTATTAATTGCCTTGATCCTTGAACATGAGTTGCAACTAGTTTCCAGTGTTTGTAGGATGTGCTATTGGACATACCGAGCGCAACACTACCCGCAGGGTGGACTTGGGACAGCTAGGCACATGGCACGGTGTACCAAGTGTAGTACCATCCATCGGGGTGGACTCGGGAACCCTGCTCACATCGTTTGGGGCCATGATAGAAACTTCGCCCAGACTTCCTTTGCAGATGCAACCTCAAATAGGCGATAAACCCGGACTAAAGTCTTGCGTGGTTAGTCAAGTTGTGGCCGACACCCTCACCAGGCTTCTACTTGAAGGTTGCAGAGATACATGACGTGTATATGGTGGTAAGTGGTGAGAGCGTGTGTGAAGAAGTACACCCCTACAGGGTTAATTAAACTATTCGAATAGCCACATCCTCATAAATGGACTACTTGGAGACTTATATGGTTCATAGACAACTTTAAGTGGATACTCTAAAATGGCCAAGATAAGTGTGAGTGCTATGGATGGCCTTCTCGTAGGGAGACGGGAGGGGATCCATAGTATTGTATTGTTGTGGTGACTAACTAGTGGGCTCGTGTGGACTTTTTGATCTTATCAAACTAGGATAGCCACTGATTCAAGGTTGTCTTGATGTACTTAAACCCCACAACACCCTTGTTTATACTAATGCATATGTAGTTAGTTCTGATGTATGTTTTGCTGAGTACCTTTGTACCCACGTTTGCTTAATTAACTGTTGTAGAGGATTTTCCCGATACTACAGGTGGGTTCTACCTAGAAATCAATGACAAAGAGTAGCTTGTTTTCCCAGCTATGATCTTGGACCCTTGGGATGATCTGTGGATAGTCAGGCTTGCTAGCCTTCTATATTTTCAATTATCTGTACACAGATAAGTTTATGCTTCCACTTGTTTGTATGACTTTGCGTGTAGGGTCATGAGACCCCTGTTTGTAATAAACATGCTATGTATGGCTCTTCTGAGCCTTATCTATACTTGGGTTTGTAGAGTTATGTTGTGATGCCCTGTTGTACGAACGCATACTTGCATGTTATGCATACGTGTGATGTGTATTGCTATGTGTGGGGTTCGACACCTAGTTGTATGCCTATGGTAGCCTTTCTTACAAGGAAACGCCTCCTAGTGCTTCAAGTGAGATTTGGTAGTTTGCTACTACTCCAGAACACATGGATTGACCGTCATGTATCCTTCTTTGCTCCTGTGTCTATCCCTACAGGGAAATGTCTCGCGTTGTTCCTTTAAGTCATTGTAGCATGCTACGACTTGGGTTCATACGTTGATGACCGACACATGCATTGCTCGGTTACCTATGTATGTCCCTGTACGTTCGTCCCACTTTAGTTTATAACTAATCATGTCGATCCAGGTTCTTTGCCATATGGTTGCTAGCGACTTATTCATATAGGCTAAAGACAAAAGGCGCAAACGGTCCGGCCATGGTAAGGCGGCAGCTGTGTGAACCGTGCATGAATCTTAGGGCACTTAAATGGTTTGTTATAGCTAGATCATGTGCCTTAGGATCGGGGTCCTGACATGCGGTGACGATTCCATCATTGGAGCGGCTGTAGTGAGGTGAACATTTGAACAATTGAAGCAGCTCACGTACGATGGGCGTTCATGTCATGTAAGCAAGCAAGATGTTATCGATTACGAGGTCGGTGGATCCTCGTCTGATGCCATGGATGGGGGATATCAATCGGTTGGGATGGGCGGCCACGTCCGGCAAGTGGCTCCGACTTGGTGGAGGAGTGCGATAGTCAATCGGGTGTAGTAGGGTAGGAAACGGAAGAGGTGGGGTTTCGTGGGTGGTGAAGAGTAATTTTCTCGTCCTCGATGTATCAACGGGGTGGAAGGCTCCATGTCTTATGGTTGCATTGGTTTGAAATACGATGTGGTGGGAAAGTTACAAACCTACCTATTTTTGGCTTTTGGATATCGATGTGATGTTTCTGAGTCAGTGGTATGAGGGCAATTTCACGTCTCAAATATGGATAGGGGCTTGTCGATGAGAACTTGGTTCAACAACTTCATGATGTGGATCATCTTGTGGGTATCGCCATGAACGAATCATCAACCCCATAAGTATTTTATTGGACCGATGATAAGGCTTTGTACATGAGCTATTGAAACCGAGGTGACTATAGGGGGAGCTGACCCCCGGCCCTTAGGATTTAGGCCCAGGGTGTGGCTTTTTTTGGGAGTAAATAGTATAAAACTACCGCTTTCGGGCTAGGGTTACAGAAAGCTGCCACTTTTAAAAAAAATCCTTAAAACCAACCATTTTCTGGTTGTCTGTTTCAAAAAACACAAATTGTTGAATCATTAAGTTCTAACAACATTTATGACATACCTTGCCCACTCGACAAGTCCACGTGAGCGCTAGGAAGATGGTGCGCGGATGTAGGATTTTCTGCAGATTTCTATCGGTTTTGGGAAGAAGGTTCCCAGAAAGGGTTTTTTCTATTGGTTTCTTTTCCTGGTATATTTTTTATTTTTCTTTTCCCTTTTATTTTTTTCATAAATTCACAATTTCTTTAATGCATGTTCATTTTTTTTAGAATTCAAAAAAAGTTTGGCATTTTCATTTTTTCGTTCATGTTTCTAAAAAATGATCAGAATTTGGAAAACAATTAGCCTTTTCAAAAAAATGAAAACTTAAAAACTTATTCAGAATTTTAAAAAATGTTTGGAATTTAAAACATTTTTACACTTTCTTAAAAATGTTTGCACTCTAAAAAAATCGAAATTTGTGTGTGATGTTCAATAAAGTTTGGAATTTTAAAAAACAATTCACAATGTCAAAATATGTTCGCATTTTAAGAAAAGTTCTTTTAAAAAAGATTGATATTTTAAAACTGGTTTGCATTAAAAAAATGTTCTGATTTTCCAACATTATTTGCCGTTTAAAAAACCTTTCACAATTTCTAAGAAATGTTCGTTAAAAAAAGTGTTAGGATCTGCCGCCTGAGTTTGTTCTTAAATATCCACGCTATTTAATTTTCACGTACACTCTATAGCTTGACTGAAAGATGGTCAAGAGATAGAGGTCAAGCTCGTATCCCTTTGAAGGCATTTTTTTTAGGGAACGGCCAAATTTTATTCATCGAAAACCACAGATAGTGGGATACAAATTTGGTCATGAGGTTGGTCAAACCATACATGACGACCGTGCTGAAGCCTATGAGAATATGTGGCTAAAGCATGTGCTTCATAATTAGTAACACGACTCTTAAAAATAAAGTTACAATTAAAATGTAAAGACCTAAACTTAATCTCTTTGAAGACATTTTTCTGAATTTATTATACACCGTCTCGCGTAATGGGTCCGCCCAGTCGGGACTCCATGCGTGCGTCGCGGGCATATTTGACCCAAAATGTGTCAAATAGGAGCTCCCCGGTATAGTACACCGTCAACATAGCTCAAGTCGCAAATGAGGCTGATGCATCAAATCAGATAGGCGTCGATCCGATCTGCGCGTTTTGAAACATGGCCTTTCCCTCTCGTTTGGACATAATACGGGAGCGAATAGTTGGCGAGCGCTCTGTCGGGAGCACCACAACAATCACTTACGGGTGGGTTGAGAGCGCGCCACTTGGTGAGCTCTCAGCCGCCGCCATGTGTCGCGCTCTGGTACTTTCTTCGGATATTTTTTATTTTTTCGCATGCGTTTTTTGTTTTCTAAACATAATTTTTTGACTTTTTGATTTTTCACTGGTCTTTCTTAGCTTTTGGACCAATTTTTTGCTTTCTTTTGCACGGAAAAACATGTTTTTTTTGCTTTCGCGAAAGGCACGTTTTCCTTTCGCGAGAGGCATGGCCGTGCCTCTCGAAAACAAAAAAAATGGGTTTTTGTTTTTTTTTTCGCGAGAGACATGGTTTGCTTTCATGAGAGGCACGGTTGTGCGGTCGTGAGAGGCACGGTCGCGCCTCTCGGAAACAAAAAAAACATGTTTTTTTCTCTCGCGAGAGGCACGGCCTTGCCTCAACGTGTTTTCTATTTTTTTCCTTTCGTGAGAGGCATGGTTTTGCTTTCGCGAGAGGCACCGTCGCGCCTCTCGGAAACAAAAGAAAAAACGTGTTTTCTATTTTTTTTTCCTGCATGTCTCTCAGAAACGAAAAAACGCATTTTTGGTTTTTTTTTTCCTTTCGCGAGAGGCACGGTTTTGCTTTCGCGAGAGACATGGTTTTGCTTTTCGTGAGAGGCACGACCGTGCTCTCGAAAACGGAAAAAAAATACTCATTTTCTATTATTTTTCTCCCGCGAGTGGCAAGGCTTTGCTTCCGCAAGAGACATGGTTTTGCTGTCGCGAGAGGCACGGCCGTGCCTCTCGGAAATAAAAAAAGTGTGTTTTCTATTTATTTTTCTTCTACGAGAGGCATGGTTTTGCTTTTGCGAGAGGCACGGTTGTGCTTTCGCGAGAGCCATGATCGTGCCTCTCGAAAAAAAAATGTGTTCTTTATTTTCTTTTTCTTTTCGCGAGAGGTACGGTTTTGCTTTCACAAGAGACACGGTTATGCTTTAGCGAGAGGCACGGCCGTGGCTCTTTCGTAAAGGGAAAAAAAATCGTGCTCCTGGTTCGGTTTTTTTGTTATGTTTTTTTTCATAAGTAAAAAAGTTCGTGAAAACCTTTCTACATAGGATATAGTTTTGAATATCTCGACGCGAGGAATCCAGCGGTGAAAACGGTTTATGTTTTGGACACACGATTTAAGAGATAAAACAATTTGAATAAACGGATCTACGAAAAAAGAGAAACTCTCAATTGCGACAAGTGAAACACAATTAGCGCGCCACTTATCACAATCTGAGAAGTACTCCCCAATTAGTAATTTTGATATAATACACGAGTGGCGCCCAGTGTAGAAGAAATAGTTAGTTAGGCCTTGCACGGGCAGTGAAAACAAGGCCTACTATGTGATGCTGAGCATCCTAAGTACATCATCATGTCAAGAGTCCGTTTGGCAAGTGACACGTGCGGCCTCTACTTCTCATACATAAAGGTGAATCATCTCCTTTACACGTGTTCACTTGACCCCTTCGAGGATGGTATACTGCTTGACACTTCTTCCGTGTGCATGCATAGGTATTGTCGGAGCTTCACGGACGACGAGGAGGAGTGCAAGCGCCGAGGAACACCTACGCCATCAGCGAGGGAAGCATGGAAGCGAAGGCGAAAGAAGACGGAGCGGCTGAAGTTACAGCCGCCGGACATCCGGCGCCAGCCCGGACATCCGGCCTTCAGCCCGGTAATCCGGCGCCAGCAACAGAACCGCACCCGAGACTTGCCCCGCTAGCCCGGACATCCGGCCAACCGCCCCGGACATCCGGCGTCTCATGAGAGCCCGGACATCCGGCGCCTGCCTGCGCGCATGGACAGGGCCCGAGGCCCATGTATCCCCTCATCTACTTACCCCTTCGTGTACTAGACTATATATACTCCTCCACCTCCACCATTTTAGGGTTAGCAATGATTTAGCTCATACGTGAGATAGAGCTTTGCTCATCCATCCCGGATCTACTCCACGAGAGAGACCGCGGCCCCTCTACGGAGAAGATCCACCTTGGATTCAAGACCCCTAAATGGGAAGATCCTTCACGGATTCAAGGCCTCCTCTTGGAGATGAACTCTACCCATGTATCTTTCCCTTTGTTGTTCATGTATCTTGTGATCTTGTGTGTTTGATTGTCTAGTGGATGTGTGATTGGACTTATTCTTGAGTGTTTCCCTCGTGATTCCCCTTTGTGTTCTTCGTGTTCATCGTGGGATCCCCTCCATTTCGTGATAGATCGGCCACATAGGGTTCCACCCTACATCGTATGGTATCATGAGCCACGGTTTCTCACGAATTTGGAGCCTCCCCACCGTTTTCTAGCCTTGTTTTGTTGTGTTCTTCCCCAATTTCGAAAATTTCCCACCAAAAATAGCCCCAAAATTTTTTGTGATCTGTTGGTTAGATGATGTTTTGTTGATTTTGATCCGAGGATTTGCTTGGTTTCAAGTGGATCTAGCATTTCCCCAAGTTTCCCCATCTTTCCTCCACAAAATCTCTCAAATTTTGAGCCCCAAATCATCAATTTCCGCCCCCAATTCGAAAAGTTCGTCCCGATTCAGATCTGGAATCTTCGGGCCGGACATCCGGGCCACTGGCCGGACATCCGGGCCATCGGACCGGACATCCGGCTCCTGGAGGGCAAAATCCTGTGCGGTTCTGGACATCAGGTCCCGGAAATCCGGACCCGGCCCCGGATGTCCGACCCCTGGGATTTCAGCCACCCGTGTTTCACCGTTTTGTCCATAACTAATTCATCCGAACTCCGATTTCGACGTTCTTGAGCTCGTTTTGAAGCTCTTGACATCCCCCATAACACAAAAATACCACCATCATCATTTGACTCCATCATATTTTGTGGATTTTGGCATCTTTGCCTAGGGCTTCCACCATATCATCCGCATAACCACCACCGACTTCCGCAACCTAACCATTTTGTCCCCCATAGCATTTGTGGTTGCTTGAGTAGTGATTTGAGTCTCCTAAGGTGTTTAGGCTACTTAGGGACAATTGCTTCTTCATCAACCACCACCACCACTTCCGCATACCCATTGCCCATTATACATAGCCAACCCAACTTAACCAAATTTTTGTTCAAGCTTGTTTGAGTTGTGGCTTGTGTCTCCTAAGGTGTTTCGACTACTTAGGGACCGTGACTTCAACTCCGACATCGTGTATAGCCCATCATTCCACTTCCGCAATCACCACGGCATTGCCGCTACCACCATTTGATATTTGTCCTTGAGATTTTGAGTTGTGGTTTTTCCGTTTCCTAAGGTGTTTCGGCTAATTAGGAACGAGTCTACATCAAGAGGACCACCTCTCATCATCGACACGGACGGTAACTTCGACGACATCATTGTATATCCCCTTGCAATTGCATTGTTAACCCCTAGCCCATTTTGCGTCACTTGCCTATCGAGACTAGCCTTTGAGTATTGCCGGCAACGTTACTTGTGCACATTAGTGATCATCGATTCATACTACCCATAGCATACATACCATATCATCTTGGTATCATCATATCATCCCTTGTGTCACAAGATTGTTCCCGCATATACACAATTGCTATCTTGGTTTGTGCATTTGGCATCGTGGCCATACAAAAAAAGAAAGAAAGAGAATAAAGCTTTTAAGCAAAAAGAGAAAGACAAAGAAGCTTGTAAGCAAGAGACATAGCATCGCATCATATGATATCATACTTGATCATCTTGGATCATCTTGTGCTAAAAGCACCGGAACATCATACACATAGCATACTTGGGATAGAAAGTTCATACATTTTGCATCTTATAGGTTGTGCACAAGTGTCGTATCCGCCTAACGAGCAATCGTGCTAGCGTCTCTCTTGAGTTGTGCAACACGAGCGTTTTCCGTGGACTCCACATTTTGTGCTCATTCCTTGGTTGCACGACCCCATTTATCTATCCGTGTGTGTGTTTCCGTGTGCCACATATTGCTATTGGTCTACTTGTTTCACTTGCGAATTTGTGAATCTCTTTCAACTTTATTGACTCTTGCTAACATTTTGCATCAAATTTTTGTGCCACTTATCCTAACCAAGCCACTCGAAAAGCTTTACTTGATAGGTGTGAGTAAACAAGTCCGGTACCAATTCCACTATTCTTTCAATTCACATTGAGTGAAACGGGATACATCCTCAACGTTGGGAAAAGGTAACTTGGTATTGTTTATCTCATCTCCTACTCACCTTTGCTCGAGTCTTGTGATGGATAGGCAAAGCATTTCATCTTCGGTCTATAACAACAACGACGAGTTCGATGCCATGACAAACAACTTGTGTGCCAACATGAATGCTCAAATGGAGGAGCTCAAAGCCATCATCAAGAACCGCAAGAGGTCTCCCTCATCTTCGAGAAGACGCTCAAGTGCACATCCTTCCGAGCTACCATCTCCGGCAAGATCTCATCGGCATCGACACCATCAACGACAAGAACGTGAAGGTCAAGAGCTCAACACCAACAACCGCTCAACGACTTCACCGTACACCTTAGCATCTTCGCCAAGCGACTTCAAGGCATCTTTGCCTTTGGATATGCGGCATCTTCGCCAACAAGCACCCCAAGCTTATACTCAAGAGAAGCTCCCCAAGCTCAAGTCCGCGACTACCACGAGCTACTACGACCTCGACAACGACCATGAGATTCCTTTCTATGGGACTCAAGACCCCGAGGAGTATCTCGAGTGGGAGCACAAGATGGACGACTACCTCAAGCTACATCAAGTTCCCTACGAAGATCAAGTGAAGTGCACCACAAGACACCTCCACGACAACGCGTCCACATGGTGGCTTCACACACCTTCGTCGAGCTTCAACGTGAATTGGCCCAAGATGAAGAAAGCTATGCGAAGAGAGTTCGTGCCTCCCACCTACACGGAACAACTTCTACGCCAATTGGAGAACACCATTCAAGGATCCAAGTCCATCGACAAGTACTTCAAGGAGATGAAGAATGCCTTGCGACGTGCCGGCGTGGACGACCCCATTTCAATGAAGCTCCACTTCATGATGGGATTGCACAATGACGTCTACAAAACTATCTTCTTCGAGAACTACAAGTCCCTCGACGACAACTACATTGGTGCTCTCAAGGCGGAACAAAAACTAATGAAGGCCAAGGCTTTTCCACCGCAAGCAAACTTCTCGAAGACCAAGCTCCAAGACAACGAGCATGAGGGTAGTACCACCACGATGTCCAAGCTCAACGAGCTCCAAGACGATGCTCCCAAGTTCGACTCCACCGCCATCCATCTTTGTGGCATTGATGATGTCGAGTCTACTTCGACTCTTTTTCAAGACGGTGCGGCGACGACTATGACTACGGAGCCATTCGAGGACCAAGCTTTGGAGGCGAACGACATGGTGACGAGCAAGGATGATGCTTCCATCTTAGGAGGCGAGAGTGATGATGTGCCATCTTTGGCCTTCATCCACGACAACGATGCGGAGATGGTTGAGCATGGGATTTTCCCTTCGACCACGGCGATGTATGATGACTTGAGTCACCTGTGCCACCATATTGAGAGTGAGAGCGAGTTCACCACTAGCCCCATATATGATGAGCTGCCCCAATTCCCATGTGAGGAGAGCCACAACCCCCACCACTTGAGTGAGATGAGTGACTCCATCATATGTGAGCTTGAGTGCACCTACCTTGAGGGAGTGAGTGAGCCACCACATAGAGAGAGTGAGATAGTTGATAGGTCATGTGAGGCCACTTTCAACACTAACGACTTGACCTCTACCTCTATTGTGTCTTCTCATTCGGTGCTAGGTCCCACATTTGATGACGCGTCGATCCTCGATGACTTCGTCCTTCCTATGGACAAGACGATGGCCATGGTGGAATATGATGCACCCCCACATGGTTCCATCAAGATGAAGATGATGACCACCATTTGGTCTTTCCCACCTCACCTACACCACATGAGTGGAATGAGAAAGGTAACAAGGGTGAAGGTGGTGATCTCGTCCCACTAGTGGACATTCTTGACATCGATTGCTTGCATGATGTTGATCAACCTATTGCCATGCTTCATTCTAGTATGATTTCCCCATGCGATGATTTACCCATTTATGATGAGTTTGATGATTGTCATGTGGAGTCTATTAGTTGTGATGCCATGTTGCATAGGATTTCATGTGATAATTCTCTCGGTCACATCATGTTTGACAATCCGCTTGACTTGTCATATGTTATGCATGAGATCAATCATATGTCATATTTGCAATCTCTTCATAGTAACTATGCATATGCCATTAAGATAAACCCAATTTGCACATATGGCATAGATGACAAGCCCATGGTTATTGGCATTTGTTTTTCTTGTGATGATATTGACATGCTTCCTTTGCATCATATCCATCATATGCCATGCCATGATTACCTAGCTTCTGACATGCATTGTTTTGGATGTTGTTCCACTTCTCCACATTATGCTTCCGATATTGCTTATGAGGAGACCCCCATAGTTTCCTCATACATTTTAGGAGATTTCGACCCATCCCATCCATTGCATGATCCCCATGCTTGTGTGCACAATATGCTCCCCATGAATGAACATGCTATAGATGTGCCATATAATTGTATGCTCAATTTGCATCCACATCATGCTATACACAATAACTATTCATTCATGATGGATGACATGTTCTTATACCATGCATCAAATTTCTTTGAGAGATGCTTATCTTGTGCTAACTCTAACGTGCACATACACATCATGATGGATGATGTGTACATTTACCACGCACACACTTTCTTTGGCTTGTGTCTCTTTTGTGTAGGTACACATGCATACTTGTCAACCTCGCAAGAGCACGAGTTGACGAAACGAGCTCTAGAGAGCAACGACGACTTGGGAGTACATGGATTATCCTTCCAACTGATCCCTTCGCGCAAAGACTTCGCGCATTTCTTCTACATGGCCCTCACATGGTTATGGGTTATTGTCCATTATATCTCTTATGCCCCTCTTGCCATGTTCACATTGCATGATATGCCAATGCCTTTGCCTTTGCCATGCATTTGTGACCCATGCTTCGCATTACACATGATGATTGATTCTCATACTTGTATGTGTATTTGCAAGTTTGGTGGAGATATCACTTGTTATTGCCATGATTCCTTTGCACACCATGGCTATTATGATGCTTTGACCTTGATTTGTGATCGTGCTTGCGATATGTCATGTGCATTGCCTATATCCACTATTTGCTCACATGACATGATTGCCATGCCTTCTCCTAGTGTGTTGCATCTTCGCTCCACTAGTGTGCACAACTTGATCACCATGCTTGCTTATGTTGCATCATCGATGATTCATACTTGCTCCTTTCATGCGGTTGATGACAACCATTGCCGTGCTTTGCACATGATTGATATTGCTTGTTTTAGTCTTGCCAATGAGATTGCCCCCATAGCATTCTCTCATTTATTTGGAGATTATGACATCATTCTTGTGAAGCATGCTTGTCTTACCTCTTTGCACCATATGCCTAGTGCCATGAATATAGCCATTGTTGCATCATCTTATTCATGCACTTTTGCTCCTAATGGTTATGTGCAAGAGAAGAGAACCATCATGATGGATGATGTGTTTATCTACCATGCGCATACGTTCTTTGTTTTATTGTGTGCATGTGTAGGATACTTGAACATCGTGTCGACTTCCACTTCACGTGAAATGACCATTCGAGCTCTTGAGAGTGAACCCCCTTCTACCACGACGATTCTACATCGCACTTGCTTGTGCTTCGACATTGTGAAGGACGCACAAGGACATGCTTTCAAGGTGATATCCTTCTCTTTCGAGACACCCAAAACCATGAGCATGGATATTGTGTATCACACTACATGTGTTGCTTGCACCATGAGACTTATTTGTCATCTTGGACCCCTTGATTGCACACATGTTAGAGATCTCGCTTCAACTTGTCATTGTCACATTGCCATGCTTCATGATATATATGCCTTGTGTGTTGCATCCAACTTGTTGCCTACTTGCTCATATCACATGTTTGGTTGCACCAATGTCATCCCTTCACATATGCCATGTCCCTTTGCTTGTCACATGCTTGACTTATTTGCCTCACACATGTCGAACAATTGCTCTTTCTATTGTGTTGAGTGCCACACGACTTTCACTACACCCTATGCACGTTATGCTTGGATTGTCTTGCGCTTCACTCATGTGTTTAGACACTTCATTTTAGTGGGTGTTGTGAATGATTCCTATGCCTACCATAGACCTTTCATTGAGCGCTTTATGGATGCTTGCTACGACTTTGAGGTAGATGCTTACTCTCTTGTCACACATATGTGCATCTCTACCTCACATTTACATGCTTGCTTCCATGATGACCTTGATTGTGCTCAATTCATATGCTTACATGCCATGTCACAATCCTTTGTCACACCACATGCTATGCTTGATGACCACACTTGTTGGGTGAATCACCTCTTGAATGCTTGGTTTTGCACTACCGCTAACCACATTTGTTTTTCCAAGTGTTTGTTGTCCTTGCTCCTTTTGAAGGAATCACTAGATGGTGTGACATTCGAGAGTGCCCATTTCGAGCTTCAAGCTGATGAGTGCTTGGTGATCGACCGCTTCGACATGGCGACGCCATCTCTTTCCCATGGTGATTTGGCTTTCGATCCGAGGTCGGATCTTTTCCAAGGGGGAGGGGATGATGCGGAGCATCCTAAGTACATCACCATGTCAAGAGTCCGTTTGGCAAGTGACACGTGCGGCCTCTACTTCTCATACATAAAGGTGAATCATCTCCTTTACACGTGTTCACTTGACCCCTTCGAGGATGGTATACTATTTGACACTTCTTCCGTGTGCATGCATAGGTATTGTCGGAGCTTCACGGACGACGAGGAGGAGTGCAAGCGCCGAGGAACACCTACGCCATCAGCGAGGGAAGCATGGAAGCGAAGGCGAAAGAAGACGGAGCGGCTGAAGTTACAGCCGCCGGACATCCGGCGCCAGCCCGGACATCCGGCGCCAGCCCGGACATCCGGCCTTCAGTCCGGAAATCCGGCGCCAGCAACAGAACCGCACCCGAGACTTGCCCCGCTAGCCCGGACATCCGGCCAACCGCCCCGGACATCCGGCGTCTCATGAGAGCCCGGACATCCGGCCCCTAGCCGGACATCCGGCGCCTGCCTGCGCGCATGGACAGGGCCCGAGGCCCATGTATCCCCCCATCTACTTACTCCTTCGTGTAGTAGACTATATATACTCCTCCACCTCCACCATTTTAGGGTTAGCAATGATTTAGCTCATACGTGAGATAGAGCTTTGCTCATCCATCCCGGATCTACTCCACGAGAGAGACCGCGGCCCCTCTACGGAGAAGATCCACCTTGGATTCAAGACCCCTAAACAGGAAGATCCTTCACGGATTCAAGGCCTCCTCTTGGAGATGAACTCTACCCATGTATCTTTCCCTTTGTTGTTCATGTATCTTGTGATCTTGTGTGTTTGATTGTCTAGTGGATGTGTGATTGGACTTGTTCTTGAGTGTTTCCCTCGTGATTCCCCTTTGTGTTCTTCGTGTTCATCGTGGGATCCCCTCCATTTCGTGAAAGATCGGCCACATAGGGTTCCACCCTACATCACTATGCTGGGCCCGTATTTATTTTTTGAAGTTCGACACTGTTACAAACATTTCTGCTTCGTGCAAGCAATCAGAATATCAGACGGATCACAGGAGCATGATTTTGGTGTGCATCAGTGCTTGGTGCAATCTGGTGCTTGTAGACAGAATGGATCAATGTAAACTATAGCAGGTTCTCTTTCTGGTGTGTAATTGTTTCATAGCCTTTACAGGAGCTCCCTAGATAGATTCATGTACCACACAGCAACTCATACCTAGCAGAGGGGGATGATCAAGCGCACCATGATAAGCCTTGTGTCATCCTCCCCATTTACGCAAGCGCAGAGAGTTTTGCTGTTCTCCGAATTGCGATGAGCAACCGCGGCGGCCTACCCGACGGCGACGGCAAGCAATTCCTGGCTTGTTCCAGAGGAGACGCGTCACTCTCCTGTGCCTCCTACTGCAGCAAGCACTAGCAGCTTCAACCTACAGGCTAGCTCTAATGCCCCCATCATCTTGACCAGATCCTGGATAGCGTCACAGCTGTGACTATGAGTGAGTATTGTCTGTTGTACTGTCGTATCCTCCTCGCCCTCAGACTCTGGAGCACGCCGCCGTAGCCGGGCCGCCCCTCGTCTCCCTGGTGTTGTAGGAGCTGCACCCAGGACACTTCTGCGCCAGGACGTGGAAGCGCACGCTCGACGTCGCCCCGCAGTCGTTGCAGAGGATCCATACCTGGAACAAGAGAAGAAGAAGAAGCACATCACTGTTTGTTCAGGTTCCAACATCGGCAAGATGGTGGAGTACATGGTGTGGTTGTCAGTTTGCGGCTTACCATCTTCTTCTGGTAGAACTCTGGCATCGGCGTGGCGGCGACCTCCTGGTCGAGCTTCTGCCACGCATCGGTCATGTCGCAGGCCGACCGCGAGCAGACCGGGCACGAGAAGCTGGGGAAAACAAACCAAGCAGCTTGATCAGACCAGACCCTCTTGTCCATTTCATGTGAACAAACAGTTGCCTCAAGAAGTGCTTACTGGTGATGAACCCTCATCTCGTTCAGGCATTCCAAATGGATCGTGTGGCCGCAGTGCAGTACGCTGATGTCCATGGTCGAGTCAAATAGGTACTGCGATTCAAAAACATGGTTGTCTTTAAAGATCAAGAATAGCTAAATCAGGAGTGTTAGGGCATGGATTACAGCAAAGCCTCACCTCGAAGCAGACAGGGCAGTTGTGATGCATTGCTCGTTCCACACAATGATGAGAGTCCTTCAAAACATTGCTGTAGCAACACCCTGTCAGTGAACAAGGACATAATTGCTGTTAGAGCAATCTTTAATGAAAAGCTTCCAATATGGTAACTTTCACACCCAACGCACCGCATTTTTCGCAGTGGAAGAAGTTGTCCATGCCACCAGTCCTGAAAAAAGGAGAACAATGTATCCAACATTTGATCATTCTGAAAGAGAAAAAGAGTAAACGTTTCGACGAAAAGAAGGAAGACCGTAAATTAGGCACTTGCCTGCAGATGCCGCATCCATCGCAGTGATACTGCTTCTTCGAGATCTGTAACAGGGTATCGAAAATGAAAATGCTTCATAGAGTAACTATTCCTTTGCTCAGGAATGTGAACACGCTTACATCATCGTCAAAGAAGTTGCATTTTTCACAGAAGTATTTTCCCATGCATGCCCCACAACCGGAGCAGTTCTGTTGCACCTGTTGATCCAAACGAGCAGTTTTCATGTCATGGCACTAGCACAGTCAAAAGGTGAAAATCACTGTAGAATACTTATCGGGTAGGCACGTACATCCTGTTCTTTGTTGCAGAGAGAGCAGATAACCTGTGACACATGACAAAGTAGAAAAGCTTCAGTAAGTACACAAGGAGTTCATATGATTCCTAGTGACTACTAGTGTTTTATTCGGAGAGAAAAAAGAGACAGAGTATAATTGTATTGCCCAATATAATTATGTGACCAGAGAGGTGTGGACACATGGTGGAGCTAGCTACCGGATGCAATCATGCCCCTTCAATTATGCGCCAGCTCAATCAGTGAAGTGCCGTTAAATCAGAAATTAATCTTGATTGACAGCGAAGTATCCTTTGTCCTTTCCATTTCTTCCACTTTCCCCTTTCTCCAAGCCGCCTTCTTTGTGGTGACGCCGACACATCGTCGCATCCGCAGGGACCTACCTAACAATCATGTGGAGTCGATGACCACGCCGGCCGGCCACTTGCGCCCATCTTGATGGCGAGAATCGGAATATAAAACAGAAATATCAAGACCTGGCGCTGGCGGGTCATCCGAGATAAACCTTATCTGACGAAACGGGGCGAAAAAAAGATCTTGGGATGGGCGACCGGGCGTCCTCGGCCACTGCATGGCAGTTGGTGCCTTGGAACTGTCCATGCGTGCACAGCCATAACCATCCGATTGGAAGGGAGTGGGCAAGTGGGATTGCAATTCTACCGCCGGTGCCCGAGTGGAGGAGCAGGAGGAAGAAGAAGGTCGAAGGCATACAGCTAAACACGGAAGGAGTGTGGTGGAATTAATTAGCAGAGGGGGCTAAGGAGCAGAGCACAGACACACCTTGCTGATTTCGTGGCGGGGGATCTCGTGCCGGTCGAGGAGGTCCACCTCCAGCGAATTCTGCAGCAGCACAGACAAACAAGCCCAATGTTTCACAACTTGTCCGAATTCGACCGACCGCGAAATCGCGCGGCATGAAAGGAAAAAAGGCACTCTGTGCTGCAGACCTTAGCTTGGTTGTGGCAATGCCGGCAGCCGAAGACCTCGCCGCAGCAGGGCGCCCGTATCCTGCACCTCCTCGTGTAATGCTCGCAGCTTCACCCGGAAACCATGGAATCAGCGGCGAACCCGACAGTCTCCAACTGAAAAGCTGGTTGGTTTGATTTGATTTGCTTACCCGTGCTGCTCCGCCCCCAAATCCATCTGGTTTCCTCTCTGGGAGAGGAGAGGAGAAGGAGAGGCGATCAGCTCCGCCGGAAGGAAGGAAGGAAGGAATCGGAGTCCGGGAGAGGCTCGCTGCCGTACGTCCGCGCACGCGGGAATTAATAAGAAGAAGAATGGGGAGGCCGTGCTGCGCGTGTTGGAGGAGAAGCGCGGGACGCGGGCCGGATATATAGGCGGAGGGGGGCTGGACCTAGACCAGCTTCTTTGTTTTCTCGTTTCATTTCAGGAGTTGAAGTTTTGTTTGTGTTGGTTCCAACACATTGGATGGGATGGGATGGGATGGGATGGGATGGGCGCCACCTTCTTCCCCTTGAGATGCAGTGGACATAACCATAAAACTACCTCACATCACATGTCAACCCTTTTATCATCTTTTATTTGACGATATGTTCGAAGCGAACTTGTTGCTCCTCGCTCACGACTTGGTCACTGTTATTACTATTAGCATTATTATTACTGTTAGGGCATGGCCAATGCTCCAGCATGGACAGATGCTTCAGCACGCCAGGTAGGTTCGGATTGCTGAGCTTAGCAAAAGGTGTAGCTTGCAGAGATAGATGGGATCCTGCAGAAGAGGCCGGTTCCCCCCTGACAAAAGTGGAGATGCTGCCAATGAGGAAGTTTTGGACATCACCAGGCTAGCTTTAACAGGACAAGCCTACTCTATGGTGAATACAAAAAGGCTGCCAACCGTGAGGACAGTACCAGTGCTTCCATTGGATGAAGGTATAATTAGATAGTGGCTTCAGTTACTTTTATCTACGTGAAACGCTGGGGCAGTGGTGTGGTGCTGCCCCCATTGTACATGCCCTTACAGGTATGAAATTAAATTATCTTATTACTAACATGGCTAGTACTGTCCGACGGGTGATGCACTAGGCGTGAGCTGGAAAAGCTAACCTATCAACCCGTCAATCACCATCCGTATCATCATCAATCAACAAAAATAATGCAAGTTGCCAGCAGCAATACGCGCCCACGGAAACGGAATGGGATGGTTTTCCAGGGTCGGCGGGAGGGGAGGTCGGCCCCCGGACCAGTTAGGACGGCGCCGTGGCTCGATGCGGATTAGGATGACGGCGGTTACACGTAGGAGCGGATAGGATGCGGGGTCGCCGGATCGACCTGCCAACTAGGACCAACTTGTGCACCACCATTCAAGGTTACCCTATCAATAAGTTTTCCTTTTTTAAATAACCTAAATTCTGTTGGAAATTTTGCACTTCTCCGATTAACCTATGAATAAACAGTACACATTACAAATGCGGTATACATCGCATATCAATACCTAAGCATGTAAACACATACAATACATATAACCGAAACATTTGTGAACATCATATATACGGCCAGGACAGGAACGAGCAGATAGAGGATGAATGAGTCATACCCTCCGATTGGCCAAGCCAATGCGGCGGCGGCGGTGACGGCGGCAGCCTCGGCATCGGCCAAGGCCTTCTTTTGGCGACTTTGTCGTCAGTCATGGAGTCGATGTAGAGGAAATAATGGAAGCAGAGGCGGACGGAGATGGAGACGGATCGGGAGCAGTCGCGTCGAGACGCTCCCGAAAACTGTATTGCCGTTCTTTCGAGCAGGATCTCGAACGACGGGATTCCGGAGGCACCTGCTCTACAGACCAACCGTGCACACGGTCGTCGGGATGGGAACGCCGGAAGCAGCACACAGTGAGGAACAATAGATGACGGCTAGGGTTGTGGGGTGGATGGGCCTGTGCTCAGGCCCACGACTGAGTCCGCGAACAACCCATGGTCCAACGTCTTGGACAGTGGCTCTACTCTAGCAACTCGTCAATTAATCCGAGATTAATTGACCATTTCTGATCGACAAAAAAATGCTTCGGCTCGTTCTCGCAACCCGTGGCACGCTCGTGCGTCATGACGAGACGAGACGAGGCGAGGAACACATTAAGCTTTGGAACACATGTTGGGGATCATTGCAGAAAATGAAAAATTTTCCTACGCATCACCAAGATCTATCTATGGAGATTACTAGCAACGAGTGGGGAGTGCATCTTCATACCTTTGAAGATCGCAATGCGTAAGCGTTGCAAGAACGCTGTTGGTGGAGTCGTACACGAAGCGATTCAGATCGCGGCCGAATCCGATCTAAGCACCGAACAACGGTGCCTCCGTGTTCAACACACGTGCAGCCCGGTGACGTCTCCCGCGCCTTGATCCAGCAAGGAGAGAGGGAGAGGTTGGGGAAGACTCCGTCCAACAGCAGCACGACGGCGTGGTGGTGATGGAGGAGCGTGGGACTCTAGCAGGACTTCGCCAAGCACTGCGAGAGACGAGGAGGGAGAGGGGTAGGGCGGCGCCAAGAGAGAGGGAGATTCATGTGTCTAGCAGCCCCAAAACCCCCACTATATATAGGGGGAGGGGAGGAGCTGCGCCCCCGTCTAGGGTTCCCCCTTTAGGGGTGGCAGCCAACCCTAGATGCATGTAGGGAGGCGGCCAGAGGGGGAGAGAGGGAGGATGCACCCTAGGTGGGCCTTAGGCCCATCTGAGCCTAGGGTTTCCCTCCTTCTCCCTTTCCCTGCGCCTTGGGCCTTCGTGGGAGGCGCACCAGCCCACATAGGGCTAGTCCCTTCCCAATCTTGGCCCACGCAGGCCTCCGGGGCTGGTGACCCCTCCCCGTGGACCCCCGAAACCCTTTCGGTGGTCCCGGTACGTTACCGATAACGCCGAGAACACTTCCGGTGACCAAAATGGGACTTTCCATATATAAATCTTTACCTATGGACCATTCCGGAACTCCTCGTGACGTCCAGGATCTCATCCGGGACTCCGAACAACATTCGGTAACCACGTATATCTATTCCCTATAACCCTAGCGTCATCGAACCTTAAGTGTGTAGACCCTACGGGTTCGGGAATCATGCAGACATGACCGAGACATATCTCCGGCCAATAACCAACAACGGGATCTGGATACCCATGTTGCCTCCCACATGTTCCACGATGATCTCATCGGATGAACCACGATGTGAAGGATTCAATCAATCCCGTATACGATTCCCTTTGTATACCGGTATAGTACTTGCCCGAGATTCGATCGTTGGTATACCGATACCTTGTTCAATCTCGTTACAACAAGTCTCTTTACTCGTTTCATAACACATCATCCCATGACCAACCCCTTAGTCACATTGAGCTCATTACGATGATGTCTTACCGAGTGGGCCCAGAGATACCTCTCCGTCATACGGAGTGACAAATCCCAGTCTCGATTCGGGCCAACCCAACAGATAATTTCGGGGATACCCGTAGTGTACCTTTATAGCCACCCAGTTACGTTGTGACATTCGGCACACCCAAAGTACTCCTACGGTATTCGAGAGTTGCATAATCTCATGGTCTAAGGAAAGGATACTTGACATTGGAAAAGCTTTAGCATACGAACTACACGATCTTGTGCTAGGCTTAGGATTGGGTCTTGTCCATCACATCATTCTCCTAATGATGTGATCCCATTATCAATGACATCCAATGTCCATGGTCAGGAAACCGTAACCATCTATTGATCAATGAGCTAGTCAACTAGAGGCTCACTAGGGACATGTTAAGGTCTATGTATTCACACATGCATTACGATTTCTAGGTAATACAATTAAAGCATGAACACTAGACAATTATCATGAACAAGGAAATATAATAATAATCATTTTATTATTGCCTCTAGGTCATATTTCCAATAGTATCCCACTTGCACTAGAGTCAATAATCTAGTTACATTGTGATGAATCGAACACCCATAGAGTTCTGGTGTTGATCATGTTTTGCTCGTGGAAGAGGTTTAGTCAACGGATCTGCGACATTCAGATCCGTATGCACTTTACAAATATCTATGTCTCCATCTTGAATATAATTTTGGATGGAGTTGAAACGGCCCTTGATGTGCTTGGTCTTCTTGTGAAACCTGGGCTCCTTGGCAATGGTGATAGCTCCAGTCTTGTCACAGAAGAGAGTCATCGGGCCCGACGCTCTTGGAACAACTCCTAGGTCGGTGATGAACTCCTTCATCCAGACTCCTTTCTGTGCTGCTTCAGAAGCAGCTATGTACTCTGCTTCACATGTAGATCCCGCCACGACACTTTGCTTGCAACTGCACCAGCTGACTGCCCCACCATTCAAAATATACACGTATCCGGTTTGTGACTTAGAGTCATCCAGATCTGTGTCGAAGCTAGCATCGACGTAACCATTTACGACGAGCTCTTCGTCACCTCCATAAACGAGAAAAATATCCTTGGTCCTTTTCATGTACTTCAGGATGTTCTTGACCGTTGTCCAGAGTTCCATACCGGGATCACTTTGGTACCTCGCCACCAAACTTATGGCAAGGTTCACAGTAGGTCTGGTACACAGCATGGCATACATAATAGAACCTATGGCTGAGGCATAGGGGATGACACTCATCTTTTCTCGATCTTCTGCCGAGGTCGGGCATTGAGCTGTGCTCAATTTCATACCTTTCAATACATGTAAGAACCCTTTCTTGGACTGATCCATATTGAACTTCTTCAATATCTTGTCAAGGTATGTGCTTTGTGAAAGACCAGTGAGGCGTCTCGATCTATCTCTATAGATCTTGATGCCTAATATGTAAGCAACTTCTCGAAGGTCCTTCATTGAAAAACACTTATTCAAGTAGGCCTTTATGCTTTCCAAGAGTTCTACATTATTTCCCATCAGCAATATGTCATCCGCATATAATATGAGAAATGCTACAGAGCTCCCACTCACTTTCTTGTAAATACAGGCTTCTCCATATGTCTGTATGAACCCAAACGCTTTGATCACCTCATCAAAGCGAATGTTCCAACTCTGAGATGCTTGCACCAGCCCATAGATGGAGCGCTGGAGCTTGCATACCTTGTTAGCATTGTTAGAATCGACAAAACCTTCCGGCTGCATCATATACAATTCTTCCTTGAGGAAGCCATTGAGGAATGCCGTTTTGACGTCCATTTGCCATATCTCATAATCATAGTATGCGACAATTGCTAACATGATTTGGACGGACTTCAGCATCGCTACGGGAGAGAAAGTCTCGTCGTAGTCAATCCCTTGAACTTGTCGATAACCTTTAGCGACAAGCCGAGCCTTATAGATGGTCACATTACCATCCGTGTCAGTCTTCTTCTTAAAGATCCATTTATTTTCTATGGTGTGCCGATCATCGGGCAAGTCCACCAAAGTCCATACTTTGTTTTCATACATGGATCTTATCTCGGATTTCATGGCTTCAAGCCATTTGTTGGAATCCGGGCCCGCCATCGCTTCTTCATAGTTCGAAGGTTCACCATTGTCTAACAACATGATTTCCCGGACAGGGTTGCCGTACCACTCTGGTGCGGAACGTGTCCTTGTGGACCTACGAAGTTCAGTAGTAACTTGATCTGAAGTTTCACGATCATCATCATTAACTTCCTCCCTAGTCGGTGCAGTCACCATAGGAATATCTTCCTGCGTTGCGCTACTTTCCGGTTTGGAAGGGGTGTCTGTCACCTCATCAAGTTCCACTTTCCTCCCACTCACTTCTTTCGAGAGAAACTCCTTCTCCAGAAAGGATCCATTCTTGGCAACAAAGACCTTGCCTTCAGATCTGAGGTAGAAGGTGTACCCAATAGTTTCCTTTGGGTATCCTATGAAGACGCATTTTCTGATTTGGGTTCGAGCTTTTCAGGTTGAAGTTTCTTGACATAAGCATCGCATCCCCAAACTTTTAGAAACGACAACTTAGGTTTCTTCCCAAGTCAACCAAAGTCCATACTTTGTAATCATACATGGATCCTATCTCGGATTTCATGGCTTCAAGCCATTTGTTGGAATCCGGGCCTGCCATCGCTTCTTCATAGTTTGAAGGTTCACCGTTGTCTAACAACATGATTTCTAGGACAGGGTTGCCGTACCACTCTGGTGCGGAACGTGTCCTTGTGGACCTCCGAAGTTCAGCAGTAACTTGATCTGAAGCTTCATGATCATCATCATTATCTTCCTCTCTAGTTGGTGCAGGCACCACAGAAACATCTTCGTGCGCTGCGCTACTTTCTGGTTTGAGAGGGGTGACAATCACCTCATCGAGTTCCACTTTGCTCCCACTTACTTCTTTCAAGAGAAACTCTTTCTCCAAAAAGGATCCATTCTTGGCAACAAAGACCTTGCCTTCGGATCTGAGGTAGAAGGTATACCCAATAGTTTCCTTAGGGTATCCTATGAAGACGCATTTTCTGATTTGGGTTCGAGCTTTTCAGGTTGAAGTTTCTTGACATAAGCATCGCATCCCCAAACTTTTAGAAACGACAACTTAGGTTTCTTCCCAAACCATAGTTCATACGGTGTCGTCTCAACGGTTTTAGACGGTGCCCTATTTAAAGTGAATGCGACAGTCTCTAAAGCATAACCCCAAAATGATAGTGGTAAGTCGATAAGAGACATCATAGATCGCACCATGTCCAACGGAGTACGATTACGGCGTTTGGATACTCCGTTATGCTGAGGCGTTCCAGGCGACGTCAATTGTGAAACAATTCCACATTTCCTTAGGTGCGTGCCAATTCGTGACTTAAATATTCTCCTGCACGATCCGATCATGAGAACTTTATTTTTCTGTCATGTTGATTCTCAACCTCATTCTGAAATTCCTTGAACTTTTCAAAGGTCTCAGACTTGTGTTTCATCAAGTAGACATACCCATATCTACTTAAGTCATCAGTGAGGGTGAGAACATAACGATAGCCACCGCGAGCTTCAACACTCATTGGACCGCACACATCAGTATGTATGATTTCCAACAAGTTGGTTGCTTCCTCCATTGTTCCAGAGAACGGAGTTTTGGTCATCTTGCCCAAAAGGCATGGTTCGCACGTGTCAAATGATTCATAATAAAGAGACTCCAAAAGTCCATATGCATGGAGCTTCTTCATACGTTTGACACTAATATGATCAAGACGGCAGTGCCACAAGTATGTGGGACTATCATTATCAACCTTACATCATTTGGCATCCACACTATGAATATGTGAAACATCACGTTCATGATTCATTAAGAATAAACCATTGACCAGTGGGGCATGACCATAAAACATTTCTCTCATATAAATAGAACAACCATTATTCTCAGATTTAAATGAGTAGCCATCTCGCATTAAACGAGATCCACATACAATGTTCATGCTCAAAGCTGGTACTAAATAACAATTATTGAGGTTTAAAACTAATCCTGAAGGTAGATGTAGAGGTAGCGTGCCGATGGCGATCACATCGACCTTGGAACCATTCCCGACGCGCATCGTCACCTCGTCCTTCGCCAGTCTCCGCTTATTCCGCATCTCCTGCTTTGAGTTACAAATGTGAGAAACTGCACCATTATCAAATACCCAGGAGTTACTACGAGCGCTGGTAAGGTACACATCAATAACATGTATATCACATATACCTTTGACGTTGCCGGCCTTCTTATCTGCTAAGTATTTGGGGCAATTTCGCTTCCAGTGACCCGTTCCCTTGCAATAAAAGCACTTAGTCTCAGGCTTGTGTCCATTCTTTGGCTTCTTCCCGGCAACTGGCTTACCGGGCGCGGCAACTCCTTTGCCGTCCTTCTTGAAGTTCTTCCTACCCTTTCCTTTCTTGAACTTAGTGGTTTTATTCACCATCAACACTTGATGTTCTTTCTTGATCTCCACCTCCACTGATTTCAGCATTGAATATACCTCGGGAATGGACTTCTCCATCCCTTGCATATTGAAATTCATCACAAAGCTCTTGTAGCTAGGTGGGAGTGACTGAAGGATTCTGTCAACGACCGCATCATCTGGGAGATTAACTCCCCGCTGAGACAAGCGATTATGTAACCCAGACATTTTGAGTATATGCTCGCTGATAGAACTATTCTCCTCCATCTTACAACTATAGAACTTGTTGGAGACTTCATATCTATTGACTCGGGCATGAGCTTGGAAAACCATTTTTAGCTCTTGGAACATCTCGTATGCTCTGTGCTGCTCAAAACACTTTTGGAGACCCGATTCCAAGCTGTAAAGCATGCCGCATTGAACCAGGGAGTAATCATCACTACGCGACTGCCAGACGTTCGTAACGTCTTGAGTTGCTGGGAAAACGGGTGCATCACCTAGCGGTGCTTCAAGGACATATTCTTTCTTGGCAGCTATGAGGATGATCCTCAAGTTACGGACCCAATCCGTATAGTTGCTACCATCGTCTTTCAGCTTGGTTTTCTCTAGGAACGCGTTGAAGTTGAGGGCAACATTAACGTGGGCCATTGGATCTACAAGACATATTGTAAAGATTTTAGACTGTGTTCATGACAATTAAGTTCATCTAAACATATTTAATGAACTCCCACTCAGATAGACATCTCTTTAGTCATCTAAGTGATACATGATCTGAATCGACTAGGACGTGTCCGATCATCACGTGAGACGGATTAGTCATCAACGGTGAACATCTCCATGTTGATCGTATCTTCTATACGACTCATGTTCGACCTTTCGGTCTTCCGTGTTCCGAGGCCATGTCTGTACATGCTAGGCTCGTCAAGTCAACCCTAAGTGTATTGCGTGTGTAACTCCGGCTTACCCCCATTGTATGCGAACGATAGAGCCTATCACACCCGATCATCACGTGGTGCTTCGGAACAACGAACCTTAGCAATGGTGCATAGTTAGGGGGAACACAATTCTTGAAATTTTAGTGAGAGATCATATTATTTATGCTACCGCCGTTATAAGCAAATAAGATGTAAAACATGATAAACATCACATGCAATCAAATAGTGACATGATATGGCCAATATCATTTTGCTCCTTTTGATCTTCATCTTCGGGGCTCCATGATCATCATCGTCACCGGCATGACACCATGATCTCCATCATCGTGTCTTCATGAAGTTGTCTCGCCAAACGTTACTTCTACTACTATGGCTAACAGTTAGCAATAAAGTAAAGTAATTACATGGCGTTTTCAATGATACGCAGGTCATACAATAAAATAAGACAACTCCTATGGCTCCTGCCGGTTGTCATACTCATCGACATGCAAGTCGTGGTTCCTATTACAAGTACATGATCAATCTCATACATCACATATATATCATTCATCACATCCTTTTGGCCATATCACATCACACGACACATGCTGCAAGAACAAGTTAGACGTCTTCTAATTGTTGTTGCATGTTTTTATGTGGCTGCTATAGGTATCTAGCAAGAACGTTTCTCACCTATGCCAAAACCACAACGTGATATGCCAATTTCTATTTACCCTTCATAAGGACCCTTTTCATCGAATCCGATCCGACTAAAGTAGGAGAGACAGACACCCGCTAGCCACCTTATGCAACTAGTGCATGTCAGTCGGTGGAACCTGTCTCACGTAAGCGTACGTGTAAGGTCGGTCTGGGCCGCTTCATCCCACGATGCCGGCGAATCAAGATAAGACTAGTAGCGGCAAGTAAATTGACATGATCTACGCCCACAACAACTTGTGTTCTACTCGTGCATAGTAACCACGCATAGACCTACCTCTGATACCACTGTTGGGGATCGTTGCAGAAAATCAAAAAAATTCCTACGCATCACCAAGATCTATCTGTGGATATTACTAGCAACGAGAGGGGAGTGCATCTTCATACCTTTGAAGATCACGATACGAAAGCGTTGCAAGAACGCGGTCGGTGGAGTCGTACACAAAGCGATTCAGATCGCGGCCGAATCCGATCTAAGCACCGAACAACGGTGCCTCCGCGTTCAACACACGTGCAGCCCGGTGACGTCTCCCGCGCCTTGATCTAGCAAGGAGAGAGGGAGAGATTGGGGAAGACTCCGTCCAGCAGCAAAACGATGGCGTGGTGGTGATGGAGGAGCATGGCACTCCAGCAGGGCTTCGCCAAGCACTGCGAGAGACGAGGAGGGAGAGGGGTAGGGCTGCGCCAAGAGAGATGGAGACTCGTGTGTGTGGCAGCCCCAAAAACCCCACTATATATAAGGGGAGAGGGGCTCTGTCCCCATCTAGGGTTCCCCCCTAGGGGTGGCGGCCAGCCCTAGATGCATCTAGGGGCAGCCAGAGGGGGAGAGAGGGGGGGGCACCCTAGGTGGGCCTTAGGCCCATCTGAGCCTAGGGTTTCCCCCTTCTCCCTTTCCCCGCGCCTTGGGCCTTGGTGGGAGGTGCACCAGCCCACCTAGAGGCTGGTCCTTTCCCACTCTTGGCTCACGCGGGCCTCCGGGGCTGGTGGCCCCTCCCGGTGGTCCCCGGTACGTTACCGATAACGCCCACAACACTTCCGTTGACCAAAACGGGACTTCCCATATATAAATCTATACCTCGGGACATTCCGGAACTCCTCGTGACGTCCGGGATCTCATTCGGGACTCCGAACAACATTCGGTAACCACGTATATATATTCCCTATAACCCTAGCGTCATTGAACTTTAAGTGTGTAGACCCTACGTGTTCGGGAATCATGCAGACTGACCGAGACATATCTCCGGCCAATAACCAACAGCAGGATGTGGATACCCATGTTGGCACATGTTCCACGATGATCTCATCGGATGAACCACGATGTCAAGGATTCAATCAATCCCGTATACGATTCCCTTTGTCTACCGGTATAGTACTTGCCCGAGATTCGATCGTCGGTATACCAATACCTTGTTCAATCTCGTTACGGCAAGTCTCTTTAATCTTTCTGTAACACATCATCCCATGACCAACCCCTTAGTCACATTGAGCTCATTACGATGATGTCTTACCGAGTGGGCCTAGAGATACCTCTTCGCCATACGGAGTGACAAATCCCAGTCCCGATTCGTGCCAACCCAACAGATACTTTCGGGGATACCCGTAGTGTACCTTTATATCCACCCAGTTACGTTGTGACTTTTGGCACACCCGAAGTACTTCTACGGTATCCGGGAGTTGCACAATCTCATGGTCTAAGGAAATGATACTTGACATTGGAAAAGCTTTAGCATACGAAATACACGATCTTGTGCTAGGCTTAGGATTGGGTCTTGTCCATCACATCATTCTCCTAATGATGTGATCCCGTTATCAATGACATCCAATGTCCATGGTCAGGAAACCGTAACCATCTATTGATCAACGAGTTAGTCAACTAGAGGCTCACTAGGGACATGTTGTGGTCTATGTATTCACACATGCATTACGATTTCCAGGTAATACAATTAAAGCATGAACACTAGACAATTATCATGAACAAGGAAATACAATAATAACCATTTTAATATTTCCTACAACACATTAAGACAAAAGTCAGCCTCCCTTACAGATTTGAGAGTATTATTGCATCTCCAATTGAGTGGGTTAATTAAGGACACTCTCCTGAGCTGATTGTTGCATTGTTTTCCCAGGTCCTAATTCACGAGATTTTTTATCACATAGGTTGGCTTACCCTATGAAACCTTACATGGGTCTCATACCCATCTCCCTCGATGCATTTTCTATCACAATCTATGATAGTCCTTTCGTAAAAGGGCCTATCAGATTCTTAGATGTTTGGATGTAATCCAACGCTATCACTCCGGAGTTTCTTGACTTTCCAACAGATTTTAATCTTCTTCTTATGTGCTTTGTGGATTTCATATTGTCCTTCGAACTCTCAGAGCATCCCCACTCGTTCGCCCCCAACGCACCCAGCGATTGCCTTTTCGCGTTTGCGCCGGCGGTTTTTTCGCCCTGTGGGTGATTGAGTTCCCAACTGTGCCCCCAGGTTTTGGCCCCAAGACGCCCAAAAAATCAAACTTGTCTTTCCCGCGCCAAAAAACGCCACAAGTTCGGCGATCACCCTGCCACAAGTCGGCATCATCATGCCACAGTTCAGTGATCACACGTGCAAAGTTCGACGATCCAAAGGAAGGAAGCATAGAAACGAAGTGCATCAAACAACGGGCTTCACCGGCGTGGGACTGGCCGGGGTGGATGGGGTCGGCTTGGACGCAAGCGTGCTCGACTTTGGCGTGGCTTCTGCGCTCGGGCTGGTGGTCGGCGTAGGCATTGCTTCATTGCTCGGTCTAGGAGTCGGCGTTGCTATTGGCGTGGCCATTGGGGCGGTGGCCGGTGATGGCCCGGGCATTTGGTTCAATATGAGGCCGCACGCCGACAGATACCACGCCTTGACCTGCTCGTCCATCGTCACCATGTCTGCCGCCATCAAGAACACCAAGTTGGTGTTCCTCTTCTTCGCGGTGACGTTGGTCCTGAGAAGGTCGAGCTTCACATCCTGCTTCGTCATCAACGCCGACCACCGCACGTCGGATTTCTCCTACCTCTTTGCGGTGCTGTTCTTAGTGTCGGCGATGCACTGCTCGATTGATGCCTGCAGCCCTTCGGTGGCGGCCACCGCGTCCCTCACCGTCTTGGCTCTTTGTTGCCATCAGGGTGCCCATCGGCCGCGTCGGGGGAAGGCGCGTCCGGCTTGTACGTCTCCTTGTCCTTGGCGAGGGTGAGCCGAACATCCCTCCACTTCTCGCACGACTCGATCTGGGAGAACACGTGAAGGAACTTGAACTCTTGGTCGCTACTGTCCTGGCGATACATGTTGAACATCCAAACCATCCGCGCAGCTGAAGAACAAGTGTTAGTGACATGCACTGCGAAAGAAGTGATCCAACGGCAGCTAGACATACCTAACCCTCGATGTTGACGCCGCTTTCCGGGCGAGCCACAATCTCATCGACGATGTGCCACTTGTTGTAGGGCGCCTGGATGATCGCTCAATGGTTCGCCATAGCCTTGTCGCCTCGCTCTATGCGGATGGTGGCAAAGTAGGGGTCGACCAGCTTGCGCTTATCGAACGTCGTCTTGATCCGCCTCTAGTACGTGTCGGCTTTCTGATTCGCGCCGATGATCGGGTCAATGCTGACAGTCTTTGAAAGATCGTGGATGTCGCCCAAAGGGGGGGGGGGTGAATAGGCGCTTTAAAATAATTAAGGTTTAGGCTTGAACAAATGCGGAAAAAACTTAACGACTAATTTGACAAGCACAAAACCTACAACAACTAGGCTCACCTATGTGCACCAACAACTTATGCTAAGCAAGATAAACTACTAAGTTATAGCAAGATATATGACAAGAAACAATACGGCTATCACAAAGTAAGTAAAGGGCTCGGGTAAGAGATAACCGAGGCATGTGGTGACGACGATGTATCCCGAAGTTCACACCCTTGCAGATGCTAATATCCGTTTGGAGTGGTGTGGAGGCACAATGCTCCCCAAGAAGCCACTAGGGCAACCCTAATCTCCTCACGCCCTCGCACAATGCAAGATGTCGTGATTCCATAAAGGGACCCTTGAGGGCGGTCACCGAACCTGTACAAATGGCAACCCTTGGGGGCGGTCAGCAAACCCGTACAATTTGGCAACCCTTGGGGCGGTCACCGGTACCCGTCAAATTGCTCAGGGCGGTCTCCACAACCTAATTGGAGACCCTGATGCTTGCCCGGAGCTTTACACTACAATGATTGAGCTTCGAACACCACCAACCGTCTAGGGAACCAAGGCACCCAAGAGAAACAAGCTCAAGGGTACCAAGCACCCAAGATTAATAAGCTTCTCAACTTTTCACTTCCATGTATCACCGGGGAGAACTCAAACCAATGCAACTAATGCAAATGGCAAGGGCACACGGAGTGCCATCACTCTCAAATCCCACCAAAGCAACAAAAGCTATGGAGGAATATGAGAGGAAGAACAAGAAGGACAACACCAAGAACTCCAAGATCTAGATCCAAGGGGTTACCCTCACATAGAGGAGAAAGTGATTGGTGGAAATGTGGATCTAGATCTCCTCTCTCTTTCCCCCCCAAAACTAGCAAGAATCCACGGAGGGATTGCGAGATAGCAAGCTCGAAGAAGCACAACAACGGGGAAAGAACACGAGCTAAAGAGATAAAGTGCAATGGGGAAGAAGACCCCCTTCTATAGGTGGAAAAAAATTCCAACCGTTATCTCCATTCTCAGCCCGCAGCGAGCGGTACTACCGCTCAAGGGAGCAGTACTACTGCTTTTTGCGGCAGGGTGGTACTGTCGCTGGGCCTAGTGGTACTACCGATGGGAGCGCGCTCAGCAGCAAACACGCGCACTAGGAGAGATGCATGAGAGAACCTTCGAGCGGCACTAGTAGCGGAGGTAGGCGCGGTACTACCGCAAACGAGCGGTACTACCGCTCCTACTGCCGATGCTACTTCCACTGAACCCAACACGAGAAGTGCATGTTCTAAGTCGTGGCGGTACTAGAGCGGCACAGGAGCGGCAGTGCCGCTTGAGGCTCTCGATGGTACTACCTCTACTGCAGCGGTACTACCGCCTGTGGCCCTCGGCGGCACTGCCGCTCCAAGCCACGGTACTACCGCTGGCTCCTTCCAATGCCACTTCCAAACAAAACCGATACTCCAGGAGGACCAGAACTGCCACAACTTCTGAAAATGAGCTCCGAATTGAGTAAACTCAAGCTTGTTGGATAGATGACGACGAGTATTATTGACGAGTAAGAAGAGGCAACAGAAAAATGTCCATGGTATCGAGGTGCGAAACCTCCATCATTGAAGAACCAGCAAAAACTCCAACATCAAAAACATCATAGAAGATGCATAAGAACTCCATTTTCGATGAACTCGAGCTTGTCATGAGGACGACCATAAGATCTAAAACTGACAAAGAGAAACACCAACCAAGAACCAAGAAAGATGATGCAAGGATGCAATGGTTTCAGCTCTCTACAAATAATAGGATCGAGCTACTCACTTAAGAGCCTGTAACCCCCAAGATGCGACTATATCTCCTACGTGTCGAGGCACGACTTAGAGGCATAATCGCATTTTGGTATGATCGCAAGAAGGTTATCTTCACACATTCCCATGTACAAGAACAAATGAAAAAAATACATAGTTGGCTTACAATCGCCACTTCACACATTGCATAAATAAGTCATACATTCATCCAAGTACAATCATGGTCCAACTACGGACAAATCCAAATGAAAAGAAGATAACCACCCACTATGCCCAATCAGCCCTAGTAGGAACCACTACTGATCGTCGAGAAACGTCACGTACATACGCCCACATTCCTCATCAAACTGCCACTTGAGTTCCTGGCCATCAACTAAATCGTACTCGGTTGTACATGCACCTGTGTTGGTAGTAAACTGTGAGTCACGAGGACTCAGCAATCCCATTCCCGGGTATCAAAACTATCAAAGCCTTTGGGTAAGGAGAACGTGTATAAGTGGGCTGCTGCAAGCGCTAAGCGTAGATGAGGTGGCTAGCTTACATATCATCAAAGCGAGAAGAGAAGTGAAAGCCATTGATCGTGAACTAAATCATGATCACTAGATGATCCTGTCTACCTACGAGTCATCCATAACACAACCGTGTTCTTTTCCCAAACTCCCTCAAAAGAGACCATCATGACTACTCACACGGTAGTGTATTATGTTTGAGGTTTTGTGTCAAGTTGTCTACAACCGGATATTAACAAATTCCAATCCGCCACATAACCACGGGCACGACTTTCGAAAGATCATAACCCTGCAGGGGTGTCCCAACTTAGCCCATCACAAGCTCTCACGATCAACAAAGGTAAAAACCCCTTATCTTAGGGACTACCCGATCAGACTCGGAATCCCGGTGTACAAGATATTTCGACAATGGTAAAACAAGTCCAGCAAGACCTCCCGACGTGCCGACACCCCGATAGGAGCCACGCGTATATCGTCTTAGGCCATATCGGATGAGCTAAACGTACATGTGCCAAAATACCCCAAGTTTCCAAAGGACGGCCCGCACGATGCTCTAGTTTGGACCAACACTCATGAGGAGCACTGGCCCGGGTTGTTAATTAAGAATCCACGGGGTAGCTAGTCCCTATGCAAATTTTAGTTGTTATCAGGCAGATGGTAAAACCAAGGTTGGGCCTTGCTGGAGGAGTTTTATTCAAAGCGAACTATCAAGGGGTCCCCATAAACCCAACCGCGTTAGGAACGCAAAATCAAGGAACATAACACCGGTTTATTAGTTCTTAAGGCGGCATGAGTGGAAAAAAACACCGACCAAAAGGCCAAGCCTTCCATCGATTGCCATGTATATAGGTGCATTAATGTAAATAATATATATTGTGTTATTCCCAAAACCCAATCCACATGGAGCAAACTTCATCTTCACCTGCAACTAGCAACGCTAGAAGAGGGGGCTTGAGCAAAAGCGTAACTTAGCCAAACAATGGTTTGCTAGGTGGTAGTTAGAGGTTTCATGGCAAGGTGGGGGCTGACATGCAAAAGGATAGGTATCGTGACAAAGCAATAGAGCGAGGCATCTAGCATAGCACCAATAGAGGTGATATCAAGGAATGGTCATCTTGTCTGGTAAGTCTTCGGTGTTATCGGGACCTTGCTCTTCGTAATCGTACTCAATGACTGTCTCGACCTCGGACTCGAACTCGTCTCCCGGTGCTACCCAACATAACAAGCATCCACATAAAGACACATGACAAGAAAAGAACACATGCTATGCAAGAGAAATGCAAGTATGATGCTACAGAGCTACCGGTAAGGAAGGAGATGAAGCCGGGAATGACATGTGAATACATAATGGATGTGGGCAAGATCTTTGAAAACCAAGCATGCCACTGGATAGATTGAAAGATTTTGGTCGAAATCGATATAAAGATCATTGGAATCGGAAGCACGGTTTGCAAATGGCAAGCAAAACAACATGCAATGCAAAACTGAAGTTAACAGCAAAATGACATCTGTGGAGCAAGGTGTGACACCCCGAGACCGGTGCGCCAGGTGTCAGTCAGTTATTCGTCGTCGTTGCCATGTCTTTTCTTGTGTGTTGCTTTTGCCATGTCATCATGTGTGTTGCATCAACATGTTTTCAAAACATGCTGCCATCCGTAGTTGCCCCGTCCTCTCCATTGTCCGTTCTGAGCCCACACACACTCACACGTGCCCGCGGCACCTCCGAATAATTATTTTGTGAGTGGCCAGAAAATGTTCTCGGAATGGGTTGAAACTTGGCGTGTGGTCTTATTATAGCATATGTAGACCGCCTGTCAAGTTTCGTCGCGTTTGGAGTTCGTCTGAGAGCCCATCGGTTAACCGTGTTAACCGCCGAAAGCATTTTCCCTTTTGGCCCAGCACCCCTTTCACACAGCCCCCAAGCCCATTCTAACCCCCTCCATGCTCTTGGCCGTTCGATCACGATCGCGTGGCCGCAAACGGCTCCTCATTTGGACACTCCTAGCTCCCTATGCCTATATAAACAACCACTCCCCCGAAATTCGCGGTGCAACCCTAGCCATCTTCCTCTTCGCGCAGCCGGACACGTCCGTCCCGCGGCGGACATGTCCAGCTGGCCACCTCACCCCGGCCAATCACAAGGCGCCACATCAGCCTCCCCACCTCCCGCACTAATCGCCGCCCGCCACGTGGCGCCCCGCGCCTACTTCAACGCGCCACCGCCCGGGCCCCAGATCCGGCCCGCCCCGGGGCCGAACCGGGCCGCGCTGGGCTCGAGTCGGCCGCCGCCGCCGCAAGCCGCACGCGCCCGCCTGCGCCTGCCTCCGCCCCGCCGCCGTTGAGCCTTGCCGCCGCCGCACCGCCGCCGTTGAGCCTTGCCGCCGCCGCACCGCCGCCTCGGAACCCTCCCGTCACCCGAGCCACGATCTCGCCGCCGCCGTCCCTGGTTGCTCGCTCGCGAGGCATGGACGCCGAGCCACCGCTGGGTCCTCCTCCGGCCAGATTCGGGGCGGAGCTGCCCGGATCCGCCCGCCGCCGCTCCGTTCCTGTGGTTCCGACCTCCTCCCGACCTCCCTGTTGCGGGCTCCCGCCGCCGCGGATGCTGCCATGGCCGCCGTCCTCCTCCCTGCTCGTGCCGCGCGCGGGGGAGATGAGGCTAGCGCCCTCCTGGCCGGTGCCTCCACCTGGGCCCAGCCTGCTCGCGAGGCCTCCTCAGGCCCAGCCCAAGCCTCCCCGCGGCCTGCTAAGGTGAGCCTCGGCCAGCCCACTAACTCGCGCCCGAGCGTCGTTTAGTTAAACGGCGCTCGCTCGTTTTTTTCCTTAGTTAAAAACTGCTAAGTCCCTAAAATTGCATAATAATGTTTCATGTTTGACCGCCTGTAACTTTTTGTGTGCTTGTCGAAATTGAGTGAATGATATGTCAAAATGATCGTGGTGATGTGCTCTACACTTTGTTCCATTGTGCTATGCTTGTTTGACTTCATCTTGATGCCCTAATCATCGTTGCAAGAGTGCTACTTGTTTAAAACTGTTGTTAACTATAATTTTGTTGCCCACTTGTGATGCTTGTAACTTTGTGCATGTTTATCCAAATGGAGCATATGATATGTCAAAATGTTCATTGTGAAGTGCTCTACATGATGGTTGCTGTAGCATGCTTGTTTGAGTTCATATTGCAATGTTATTCTCTATTGCAAAAGTGCATTCGGCTGTTAAGTGCTGAAACTTGTTATGAGATGCTGTTTTCACTTGCTCATTGCTATTGATGTGTTTGTCTTCATGACACATGTCTTTATGTTTTAGAAGCACAATCATATGGTCTTTGCTGTGGTTCAATTATTTTTCCATGATATGCCTTGTGTTGACTTAAACAAGCTTGTAAACATGCTATGTTGTTGTTGCTGTTTTATACTTAGTGAAAAAACTACTAAGTCTGGAATCTGTTATAACCTGCTGCCATGTTTGCTTGATGCCCTAGTCAAATCCATACTTGTTTTGGAGTGGCCAATGATCATGTCTTGTTGTCCATGTTATTGTCTATCCATTCATGCCCTTACTTGCACATATGGCCTGCTGTAGCTTATTTATTTCTTGCTCTCAAGTTGCTATAAATTGTACCTGTCAGGATTTTATCAGCATGTTCAATTTGGTGAAGCTTGATGCTATTGATCCATGCCTCCTATGGAGATTCTCCAATGGAGTTATTTGCTGTAGGATATGTCTACTACATGTCCATGCTCTTTATATACTTAGTAGAGTTGATATGCTTGTTGTTTTGTGCCTCCGAAGGAAGCATCGTGATGATGTTTTTGCCTTCCCAGATTTTGACTAAGTCTGGATAAATTTATTGCATCTTGCCATGCTTGGTTAATTGTGTTCCAGCAAGCTTTTGGGTGTGTTCTAAGTTTATTCTTGTTAAGTATCATGTCTACTTCACATCCATGCTTCTTGTTAACATGTTTGAGTGATGTAGCATATATATATCTTGCTCCAAAGTTTCTATGTGGCTGTTAACTTCAGCTTGTGGTTATATCTTGTTTCGTGTGTATGTGTTGAACCGTTGCTCCGTTTTGAGCGTGCTCTATATGAAACTTGTGTGATTTTGCATGTAGAAGCATAATATCATGTTGTTTTAATGTTTGGAGTGTGTCTGCTTGATGTTTGGGTGCATCTTGCACCGTTGCCATGTTTGACTTGTTTTACCATTGTCGAAATGTCTTGTGCACCGGGAATTCCGAGTCTGATCGGGCCTTCCCTAAGATAAGGGGTAATATTATTATTATCTCAGCTGATCGTGAGAGCTTGTGATGGGCTAAGTTGGGACACCCCTGCAGGGTTATGATCTTTCGAAAGCCGTGCCCGCGGTTATGTGGCAGATTGGAATTTGTTAATGTCCGGTTGTAGAAAACTTGACAGAGGATCCGAAGTAAAACAGACAACTGTGTGAGTAACCGTGACTGTCTCTTTTCACTTTGAGAAGAGAACACGGTGGGGTTATGTTTGACTCGTAGGTAGTTCAGGATCTTTAGCAATCACTACTAGTTGCGACCGTTTGCGTAGATGCTCATCTTATTCTTGTACTCGTAAGTTAGCCACCACATATTGCTTAGCCGCTGCTGCAACCTCACCACTTTACCTCTTCCTACCTATTAAGCTTTGATAGTCTTGTTACCCATGGTTATGGGATTGCTGAGTCCTCGTGGCTCACAGATACTACAACAATAGTTGCAGGTGCAGGTTTCCGATGTCTTGACGTGAGAGCGATGATCGTTGTGTTGGAGTTCTTTCTTCTTCTTCTTCTTCAGTCTTGGGTTAGGTTCCGGGTCGGCAGCCTGGGATAGTAGATGGATGTCGTTGAGTTTTTCATGTTTGCATCCGTAGTCGGATGCCTTATATTGATGTTGTTGTATTCATGCGACTTGTATGTATTTTGTATCCCCCATGTATGTATGAAATGGTACGATGTAATGATATCCATCTTGCTAAGCGCCTGAAATGCGGTTGTGCCCCAATCACGTAAGTGTCACGTGATCGGGATAGAATCGCATCTTGGGCCTGACACAAGGTTTAAATATGCTACAACACCCAAACATGATGACAAAAGGCATGGATGTAAAGTAGACATGATTATCAACAAGTATGAACTCAGAGTACACCCAAAAACTCAATGGAACACAATTAAACTAGCATGGCAAGATTCAATAAGTTAACGGATTTTCAGACTTGGTGAAAATTACTGGACATGCAACCAGGAACGATATGTTGCTGCCTTTGGAGGCACAAACAACAAGCAAACCAATTATAAAAAGCATGAAAATTACATGAGCATGAAGAAAAAATAATATACTTCTAATTAATCCAAAGAAACAATTCATTCCATGCAAGGGTTGCTTAACATGAGCTTTGCCAAAATGAATGTTCTGTTAACAGGCTGATAGTTCAGATTTCAAGCAATTTGAGAGCAAGATAACAACAAGCTACAACAGAGCATATATGCAAACAAAGGCATGGATTTATAGACAAATACATGGACATCAAGACATGCTCACTAGTTTTTCCGATACATGCATGGAAAAGATTGTGGCATCAAGTTTAGATGGTAACATGTTATAACAGATTTCAGACTTGCAATTTTTCACTAAGTATAAAAACAGCAACATTGACATGCATGTTTACAAGCTTGTTCAAGTCACCACAGAGCATATCATGAGAAACCAACTACACCAATTCAAATATAACATGATTATGCTCCTAAAACATGTTGACATGTGGCTCAAAACAAAATCACACAAAATGCTACGAAAAACACAAATCATCAAGTTATAACAATTTCAGCAACTTAACAGCAACTAGCACTTATGTAACAGGGATAACGATGGCATAATGCAACCTAACATGTATGCAAATGCATCCATCATGAAGAGCATCACAAGACGAACATTTTGACATATCATACACTCCATTTGGATCAACATGCACAAAGATACGAGCTCACAAACATGCTAACATATTGTTGACAGACAACTAGAGCTGTCCAGTAACATAACATAGCAGTTTTGCAACAAAGAATAAGACATATAGATGCACCCTAACATCCACAAAACTCATGCCATCACGTAGAGCACTTTGAGATGAACAAATATATATATAATACACGCAAATCGGAGCAATGAGCACGGAGATATGACATGGCAAAGAGGGCATCATGATATAAAGATTTCGGGACTTAGTGAAAATATACCCTCGCGAAACTCAACGGGACGAGGAGGAGCGGGACGAGGATATCCGGGCGGACGGTGGCGTTTGGATCGGGGGCCGGGTGGATTTGGTCCACCTCCAGATCTGGATCCGTCCGGCTCGAACTCCGCCGACGACGAGGCGACCGGAGGTGGCGACCGGCGGCGGCGAGAACCTCAGGGCCGGCGGGATCTGCGGCGGCGGGCGGTGAGGTGGTCGGCGGCGGGGCCGGCGGCGCGGCGGCGGTGGTCGGTGGCGCGGCGGTGGTGTAGGCGTGCGGGGCGGCGACGAGCCGGCGGTGGCGGCGGCGTGGTGCGGCGACGAGGTGCGGCGGACCCGACGGTGAGGTGCGGCGGACCCGGCGGCGAGGTGCGGCGGACCGGCGGCGGTGAAGACGATTCGACCAGGCGGCGGTGGAGTGGCCCGGGGTGCGGCCCGGGGCGGGCCGGCCTCGGGCTCGCGGGCCCGGTGCGGAGGCACGATGGAGGAAGGCTGGCGGTGCCACGTGGCAGCCCGTGAGTGGCTGGGAGCGGCGGCTGGACGTGTCCGGCGACGTACGGACACGTCTGGTTGCAGGAGGAGGAAGAGAGCTAGGGTTTCATCCACGATTTCGGGGAGAGGGGCATATTTATAGGTAGAGGGAGATAGGAGAGTCCAAATAAGGTGCGGTTTTCGGCCACGCGATCATGATCCAACGACGAAGAGCATGGAGGGGGTTTAGATAGGCTAGTGGGCTGTTGTGGAGGGGTGCTGGGCCAAAAGAGAGAGAGCTTTCGGCGGTTAACGTGGTCAATCTTTGGGGCATCAAACGACCTCCAAATGGAACAAAAGTTGACAGGCGGTCTACCGGTGATATACCAAGACCACTCGACAACTCTCGGACCATTCCAAGGATGTTTTTCTCCCGCTCATGAAACAAAGACTTGAGAGGTGCGACGGGTGCCGTGTGAGAGATTCGGAAACCGAAACGGACAACAGAGAGGGCGGAGACGATGCAACTACACACGGATGCAAGTGAGACTATGCCAATGCAATGCACATGATGAAAATGACATGGTGATATGCAACACATGCACAAAGCAAAAACACAAAAATCCAAAACGAAGGAGGAGCCTGATAACCCTCAACCGTAAGGGATCGAGATAGTCTTCGCGGGTAAGAATAACCCAATTTATTGATTCGACACACGGGGAGCCAAAGAGTATTTATAAGCTTTAATAGTTGAGTTGTCAATTCAACCGCACCTGAAATATACTAACTTGCAACAAAAGATAAGTGGTAACAGCGATATGATAGTGATGATAGTAATATTAAAAGTAAATAGCAAAAGTAAATAGCAGTAGTAAATGGCAAAAGTAGCAACTAGTGACAAGCAAGGTTTAAAATAATGTAGGCTAGGGAGATGGATGGTTGGGTGTTGCATGGATGAGATAGTTTCTAACTCGGGGCACGGCACACGGAAAAGTAATGATCATCTAGGCAAATATCAAACATTAGGCATGTATCCCGTAGGTAGTTGTACGTGCTTGCAATAAGAACTTGCACAACATCTTTTGTCCTACCATCCCGCTACGAACGGGGCCAAAAGGAACTAATGGATATTAAGGTGCTCCTGTCAAAGAGCACCGGAACAAAGCAATGAACTCAATGGATACATGTAATCCTCAAACTACGGACCGTCCCCTTTGGTGTCCCGAGCTGTCACCTTTGGGATCGCCGGTTCCGAACCGTAACAGGTGCATACAACTCATAGATAGGATCAAGAACACAAATATATTCATGCAAACACATAAGGTTCAGATCTGAAATCATGGCACTCGGGCCCTAGTGTCAAGCATTAAGAATAACAATTTGTAGCAAAGATGATAAACACCATACTAGATGATAGGCAACATGCCCCCAACAATCTGACGAACTATTACATGATCTAACTCATCCAATCCCTACCATCCCCTTCGCCTATAGCAAGGGAATTACTCACACATGAAGGGGGAAGTCATGGAGGGATGATGGAGTGGTGATGATGATGACGATGGCGACGATCTCCCCTCTCCGGAGGCCAAATCAGCCTCCAGATTAGCCCTCCCGAAGAAGAACAGAGGGTGGCGGCGGCTCCGCGACGAGAAACAGCGAAAGGACTCCCGATCTGGGGTTTCTGCCTCGGAGGAAAAAATACGGGCTAAAGTAGGACACCAGGGGGCGTGGGCCCCACCCAGGCGCCCCCCGGCGCGGCCCAGGGGGGGGGGGGCGCCCACAGGGCGCCTGGGCACCCCCTGGCCCCCCTCTGGCCCCACTTCTGGTATGTTGTTTCTTCGGGTGCGTGGATTTTTCGTGATTTTTCGTGGATTTTTCTAAGATGCTTAAAAATCCGTTTTCCTGCACACAAATAAACCATACAGCCAGCTCTGCTGAAAACAGCGTCAGTCCGGGTTAGTTTAGTCCAAATCATGCAAGAATGAGGTCAAAACAATATCAAAAGTGTTTGGAAAAGTAGATACGTTTGAGACGTATCAACTCCCCCAAGCTTAGCATATTGCTTGTCCTCAAGCAATTCAGTTCAACGAACTGAACGCGACAAAGAAAACTTTGACAAACTCTTTTGCTTCATTAGATGTATATAAGCATGTACTACGAAAAGAGTCTAGCCAGTATTGAAACAGTACTTATGAGAACAATGCAAGGAGCAATCCTTCTTTCAAGTGACCAGTCACAAATAATCAAGAGTAAACAATATATTATTGAAAATCAAGACAAGATCACATTGCACATAGCTTGAGCATACTAAGGTGGTATCTCGCTAGCCTCCATGAGTGAAGCAAAACATAAATGCAAAGACTCCTCCAGAGTTTTAAAGGAGACTAGAACTAAGAATTTCAGAATAAATCATATCACAAGTATGCAGAAGACAATGTAATACTTTGGGACAATGCACATTACACTCAGAAAGACAATTATGCTCTCCTAGTCAGTGCTTTGAAGAAAGAAGATGAGACTCTCGAACCGTGGCTTTTATTGGCAAAGTTGAAAACCCGTGATCGGAAACAAAAACTAAACATGTACCAGAGCTCTTGGTTAAAAAAAACAGAAGTCAATATGTTTTTGAGAGGTGCATATTTCGTCAACGAATGCTAGCAGATAACTCAATCACTTTTTAAGCTAGACAAGTCTCGAGGAACGGCTCCCGCATGAGGACGATCACATCCTCTTAATCTCCTTTGTTTATCACTGCCAAAGTTTTCTGATTTCTCATGAACAAAGCGTGAAGGAGGGTTTGTTTGTTGTATTATCTTTTTGAGCCGGGCGCACTCAATGCTAGTTCCTTTTCATATTAGGGGTTTGCACATTATGCATGCAATCCAGGGGTGAAACTTGTCCAACTTAAAGAGATCATGAATTAACTACTACTTCCTCATGAGCTAAAACATAGGCACAAAAGAGGAAATGCTTTTGATTATTTTCGAGATGGTACATGAAAGTCTTCGTTAGGAATGGCAGGTAAATACCATATATAGGAAGGTATAGTGGACTCATATGGCATAACAGGTTTAAAGGTTTTGGATGCACAAGCAGTCATTCCGCTTAGTACGGGTGGAGGTTTAGCAAAAGACTGGGAAGCGACCAACTAGAGAGCAATAACAGTCATAATCATGCAGAGCGACAAAGCAACATTGAATCGGGCATGAAAGTGATATAACTATTCTAAAACTCAAAGATCGTCAAGGCAAAGTAGACTTTTTAGTCTTAAGCATGTGCCAAGTCAATCCAAAAATTCTCTAAAGGGAAATACCACCATAGTATGCCAGACTAGGAACAATGCAATGCATGTAGATCATTTCAATAACACATTATATACTCTAATTATTCGAGACTAGCCGCAAGGAAAGCATGAACCACTGGAAGAGCATTGTAAACATAGCACTATGTCGCTACAAGCTGGTCTCTAGATCATAAGTACAGGCATATGTACAAAAGTAGAAACAATAAGAGTTCATACCGGTCTTCCTTGTTGCTTCCTTTCAGTCGATCTTCATCATTACTGCTTGTCACTTGCACGATCGAACGTAGGAAATATAATCAAATGCCATCACGGACTCGAGCTGATCTCTGAAAACAAAGCAAACTAAAGAGAGAAAGAAAATCTTTTTGGGTATTTCAAAGGTTGAATAAAAAGCAAAAGAAAGAGAAAATCTTTTTGTTGTTTTTGCAAATAGAGGAATAAAGAAGAACGGGTAAAAACTTTGAAAAGATCAAAGTGAATAAAACGGATAATACAATGGAAAAGTGAGAAGGGCACGTACACCCCCAAGCTTAGGCTTTTGGCCTAAGTTGGTAGCAGCTACTGCTCCCAGGAGCCTCCTGCTCCAGGGGTATGGTGGTGAGACCAAGGGTCGTAGAAGGATGATGGCGCGTACACCGAACTCCTCGGAGTCTCCCACGAGGAAGGTTCCGAGCGCCAAACAGAGGAATACCCTTCACCAAACTCGGTGGCGGTCTCCTCCTGAAAATGTGGTATCTCACCGTGCCTCTCCTCGTCGGGCACAACCCCCTCCATGGGGCTATGGAACTGATGCTGGACCATGAACTCATCGAACTGGACAACATCAAAGGACCATCCGTTCCTGCGAGAATAATCAAACAAAAGAGGTGCAGGTAGACGGATCTCGCGTTCCGCGGTAGTTCCGAAACGCAAGATATAAACAAGGTTATCAAGCTCAGACCCCATGGTAACAAACTTATGTCTTTTCATAGCAGCAAGATCAAAGCTCAAATAAATAAAAGGAGTATCATCAGGGTGTGGGGTGCCTCCAAGATGCTCTAAGATAAGCGTGGCAAAAATGCCACCATATAAGTCCCCCTTGTTACCGTTCATAGCAAGGCGTCGAGCAATTAAGGTACCAATATTATAATCAGACCTCCCTGAGAGGGCTGCTGCCAGGATAGCAATATCCAGAGCAGAAATGTTGCTCGTGTTATCACGAGCTAATACCCCTCTAGCAATATAATATGCAAAATACCTGAGGTGAGGAAACAAGATACTGGAGATCTTCGACCGATGAATATCCCTCGTACCCATGCTGCAGAGAGAGTTGATGACGGTTTTCAGCTCGGAGGGCTGAGTGGCCATCCTTGCCGTCCTCCCAACGTTTGGCACACCTATTACTTCACAAAAATTTCCCAAAGTCATGGTGATAAGATCATTATAAAGTTTAAACTCAATAGCACCTGATTTAGGATTATATCTAAAACTGTTAATGAAAATGGAGGTGAGTTTCTGATACTGAGTAACACGACTCGTGACGAGTCGTGTCAAACCTGCATTAGCACAAAGATTATAAAACTCATCCTTGATTCCCGCGGCTTCCATGAATTCATCACATGGATATGTCATCGCACGTGCTGGACTTGTGTCTTCCAACAACTCCATGGGCACATGATCCTCATTATAGCTCACCCTAGCAGTCGATGGTGAAGCTGCGGCTCTGGTGACTCGATCGGAGTGTGCGGGCCTCCTCTTCTCAAGCCATCCTTTTGCCCTTCCTAATAAACTCATTTCTGAATTTTTTTACAATTCACAAAAACGAGGATTAAAACAAAGTGAGCTAAGGCAAACTACTCAACTCACTTGCCCAAGGCATAAACTTGCATCAAAACTTGGAAAACAACCTTCTACACATGCATGCAAGCTCATCTCTACAGCACCAAGAACTACTAAATACTCACAAATGAGGCCACCAATCAAAAATCTAATTGGAGGGGTGGAGGAGTCACATACCAGGGAGTATTTGCTCAAAATTTCAGCTCAAATGATGGGCTGTAGAGGGAGATCGAAGAATCACCCCCAAGAACAGCAAGAACAAGAAGAACACGACCATAACTCGGGTTTCTGGAAAAAGAGAGAGAGAGAGAGGAGGAAGAGGTACCTGGAGGGGGGCCTTGTGGGCCCCAGGCGCCCTGTGGGCGCGGCTAGGGGCTGGGCCGCGCCAGCTGGCCGCCTGGGCCACTGGTGGCCCCCCCTGGCTGGCCCCAGGACTTTTCGGGTCTCTCCCGTTGTGGAAATTTTTAATATAATTTTTCTGGAATTTTTCTGAAAACTTCACTGTTGAATTTTTTTCGAAGTTCGAAAAGCTGCGAAACTCTCTGAAAACTTGAAGTAGTTAGTAGTATTGTGAAGTTTCAAAAAACATAGATACTTGGTACAGCAAGTAGGACAATACTAAAAACAAATGAAAACATAGAAAGCTCAACTTTTTATCCGTATATAACACGTTTACTAGTAAGGTTGATCAAGTCTTACCAACAAACAAGCGGTATATAGAACAAAAAGTCTCACCTCCTACGAAGTAATCACTGAACTTTTACCTTGATGGACATTGTCCCTACCATGATAGTTTTGTATTTGTGAGGCACATGTAGTGGACAATCCCATTCTCCAATTTTCACGGTCTCGATATTCTCTATAGAGTTGAGGGCATGCCTCCTGTCGGTCTTCTTCGGAAAATAAACCATGTGTTCTTTATCATTCACATGAAAGGTAACCTTCCCTTTGTTGCAATCAATAATAGCACCTGCGGTGTTAAGGAAAGGTCTACCAAGAATAATGGACATGCTCCCATCCTCGGGCATGTCAAGCACAACAAAATCAGTAAGAATTAAACAATTAGCAACTTCAACTGGAACATCCTCACAAATACCTATCGGAACAGTGGTTGACTTGTCAGCCATCTGAAGGGAGATATCTGTAGGAATTAGTTTCTCTAAACAGAGCCTCTCGTAAAGAGAGAGAGGCATAACACTCACTCCCGCTCCAAGATCACATAAAGCAGTTTTGACATAATTATTCTTTATGGAGCAAGGAATGGTGGGTATACCTGGATCACCGAGCTTCTCAGGAATCTTTCCGCTAAAAGAATAGTTAGCAAGCATAGTAGATATTGCATCATTAGGAACCTTTCTTTTGTTAGTGACAATATCTTTCATATACTTTGAATAAGGAAGTAACTTAATAGCATCAGTCAAAGGAATTTGAAGAAAAAGAGGTTTTATCCATTCACAAAACTTATTGTAATGCTCTTCTTCTTTAGATTTGATGGACTTACCTGGAAAGGGCATGGGTTTCTTTACCCATGGTTCTTTCTCCTTCCCATGTTTCCTTGCAATGAAGTCTTCTTTAGTGTACCTCTTACGTTTGTCAGGTGCTTCTTCTTCTCGAACTTCAGGTGGATCATTCTTCTCATTATTATTACCTTCAGGTTCAGCACCGTCTTCAGTCTCAGCATCGGAAATAGATACACTGTTGGGATCAATAGCTGGCTCTTCATCTGCAATAGGATCATTAGAATTGTCAGTCTCTTTATGTTTCTTCTTCTTATTTGGAGAGACAACAATTTCTTCTTCCTGCATTTGAGAATCTTGCTCGATTCTCTTCGGATGTCCCTCTGGATAAAGAGGATCCTGAGTACTAGTTCCTCCTCGGGTTTTAATCCCAAAAGCCTGTAATTTATCTTGTCTGGCATTGTTAGCAAGCAAATCTCTTTGCACATTAGAAATTTGATCAAGCTGAGTTTGAACCATATGAAAATGCTTCACAAGACATTGAACATCATTAACTGTTCTATCTAAAACACCAAGCAACTTTTTGATAGCAAGGGAATTATCATGCAACTGACTTTCTATCCTCTCATTAAAATGATTCTGTTTCATAATAAAATTATCAAACTCATCTAAACATTGATCAGGAGGCTTACCATGAGGGATGTCACTTTCGTTGAAATCTAAAAGAGAGTGTACCTCTACCATAGGAGGGTGAGTGGTAGGCTCACACAGCTTCTCAATAGGGGTAGATTCTTCACGTCTTCAGCTTTAATACCTTTCTCTTTGATAGACTTCTTTGCTTCTCGCATATCCTCGGGGCTTAGGACAAACATGCCTCACTTCTTTGTTGATGGAGGTGGTTCAGGGACGGACCAATCTTCATAGTTTTTGGCAATCCTGCCCATTAGATCTTCCGCGTCGTCCGGTGTTCTTTTCCTGAAAACACAACCAGCACAACTGTCCAAATAGGACCTAGATTCATCAGTTAAACCAGCATAGAATATATCAATTAATTCATTCTTAGGAACTCCATGTCCTGGTCTAGCCTGGATCAAACTGCAGTACCTCCCCCAAGCTTTAGGGAGGGACTCATCCTGCAACTGTTTAAAGTTATAAATTCTTTGTAAAGCAGCATGTTGCATATGATCAGGAAAGTACTTATCAACAAAAGAGTGAGCTAAGTCCTGAGGACTCTTAATAGAACCGCATGGGAGTGAATCATACCATGCTTTAGCACCTTCCTTCAAGGAGAAAGGAAGAAGCTTCGTCACATAAAAGTAGCGTATCTTCTCATCTGTGGTAAATAGGCTACCTAGCTCACCAAGTTTAGTTAGGTGTGCAATAGCATCATCATTTTCTCTGCCATAACAGGGGTCAGCCTCAACCATAGGTATAAGTGAAAGATCAACAGAGAAATTAAAATCAGGATCATCAATGCATATAGGAGATGTAGCAAACTCAGGATTAGGAACGGTTTTGTTTTTCAAAGAGTGTTTTTCAAATATTTTCTTAATAGTTTCAGGGTCAGAGCCAGCAAACTCTGTCAGTTCCTTGCATAAATCTTCATCAAGTATATAGTAATCGTCATCAAGAAGCCTCTCCTGGAGTTTACTCAATTCAGGAAAATCATAAGTTTCACCAATAGGGTAGCGAGTAACAGGAAGTTCAATTCCATATTTTTCAGCAGCAGCAGTAATTTGTTTCTCAAGAGCATAACCAAGTGAACTAATATCATCATCAAGAGTAGAAGCATCATCAAGTGCATCAGACATAGTAACAGATTCAGTAGGAGCATCATGTGGTGGAGGTGAGGCAAACTTACTCATAACAGAAGGTGAATCAAGCGTAGCACTAGTGCTCAGAGCAGTACCTCTTCTTGTAGTGGATCGTAAGATCGGAACCTTGGGGTCACCTTTCTTACCCATAGTGAATAAAGTGCAGCAGGTAGGATACCTCAAGTAGACTTGTAAATATTGCTATGCTCCCCGGCAACGGCGCCAGAAAACGGTACTTGATAACCCTCAACCGTAAGGGATCGAGATAGTCTTCGCGGGTAAGAATAACCCAATTTATTGATTCGACACACGGGGAGCCAAAGAGTATTTATAAGCTTTAACAGTTGAGTTGTCAATTCAACCGCACCTGAAATATACTAACTTGCAACAAAAGATAAGTGGTAACAGCGATATGATAGTGATGATAGTAATAGTAAAAGTAAATAGCAGTAGTAAATGGCAAAAGTAGCAACTAGTGACAAGCAAGGTTTAAAATAATGTAGGCTAGGGAGATGGATGGTTGGGCGTTGCATGGATGAGATAGTTTCTAACTCGGGGCACGACACACGGAAAAGTAATGATCATCTAGGCAAATATCAAACATTAGGCATGTATCCCGTAGGTAGTTGTACGTGCTTGCAATAAGAACTTGCACAACATCTTTTGTCCTACCATCCCGCTACGAACGGGGCCAAAAGGAACTAATGGATATTAAGGTGCTCCTGTCAAAGAGCACCGGAACAAAGAAATGAACTCAATGGATACATGTAATCCTCAAACTACGGACCGTCCCCTTTGGTGTCCCAAGCTGTCACCTTTGGGATCGCCGGTTCCGAACCGTAACAGGTGCATACAACTCATAGATAGGATCAAGAACACAAATATATTCATGCAAACACATAAGGTTCAGATCTGAAATCATGGCACTCGGGCCCTAGTGTCAAGCATTAAGATAACAAGTTGTGGCAAAGATGATAAACACCATACTAGATGATAGGCAACATGCCCCCAACAATCTAACGAACTATTACATGATCTAACTCATCCAATCCCTACCATCCCCTTCGCCTACAGCAAGGGAACTACTCACACATGAAGGGGGAAGTCATGGAGGGATGATGGAGTGATGATGATGATGACGATGGCGACGATCTCCCCTCTCCGGAGGCCAAATCAGCCTCCAGATTAGCCCTCCCGAAGAAGAACAGAGGGTGGCGGCGGCTCCGCGACGAGAAACATCGAAAGGACTCCCGATCTGGGGTTTCTGCCTCGGAGGAAAAAATACGGGCTAAAGTAGGGCACCAGGGGGCGTGGGCCCCACCCAGGCGCCCCCCCGGCGCGGCCCAGGGGGGCGCGCCCACAGGGCGCCTGGGCACCCCCTGGCCCCCCTCTGGCCCCGCTTCTGGTATGTTGTTTCTTCGGGTGCGTGGATTTTTCGTGATTTTTCGTGGATTTTTCTGAGATGCTTAAAAATCCGTTTTTCTGCACACAAATAAACCATACAGGCAGCTCTGCTGAAAGCAACGTCAGTTCGGGTTAGTTTAGTCCAAATCATGCAAGAATGAGGTCAAAACAATATCAAAAGTGTTTGGAAAAGTAGATACGTTTGAGACGTATCAGAGCCCAGAATGGAATTGATTAAGTCAATGATGAATATATTGCCATATTGGGAATTGTTACATCTGGGGCGTTACAGAGCCCCCCTTGATAGTACGTTAATCAATCCTATAACCCGGTCTTCCAACTACCACCATGAGACTGGTAAAATAGAAAACCTATCAAGGGCAAACCTTTGCCTTGCACATAGTCCACTTGAGCTAGATGATGACGGTCTTGACTTCCAAAAATTGAATCACCTTTCTTGATTGCGTTGGCCCAATAAATATTACTAGATTGCCCCCCATACTCCATGATGGGTGAGCCACTCTTTGGAACATCGTCACATGTCCATTGTCACCACAATGGACGGCAAGCTTCAAGCATGATCTCTTTGTGATGCTCCACTTGAACTTGCACACCGCAATCTTGATGATGATCACCACTTGATGTCATCCTCCATGGGTTCCATGATATCTTCCTCTGCTAGTGCCATTGAACCCGACACGAGAACTGCATGTTCCGAGTCATGGCAGTACTAGAGCGACACAGGAGCGGCACTGTCGCTTGAGGTTCTCGGCGTTACTACAACTACTATAGCGGTACTACCGCATGTGGCCCTCGGCGGTAGTATCGCTCCAAGCCACGGTACTACCGCTGGCTCCTTCCAATGCCACTTCCAAGCCAAACCAATGCTCCAGGAAAACCAGAACTGCCACAACTTTTGCAAATGAGTAACTATCATTCGTAGAGCAAAATTTTTGCAATCATGCTCATCATTCAAAATTTTAGTGCCAAACATTTTATTGACTTCTTCTTCTATCAATTGAGCACAATTTTACTTTCCATCATTTTCACGAAAGATATTATAGAGATGAATAATATGAGGCAACCTAAATTCCATTTTTGTTTTATTTTATAAACCAAACTAGTGATAAAACAAGAAACTAAAATATTCAATTGCAAGATCTAAAGATATACCTTCAAGCACTCACCTCCCCGGTAACGACGCTAGAAAAGAGCTAGATGTCTACTACGCAATCTTCTTCTTGTAGACTCGTGTTGGGCCTCCAAGCACAGAGTTTTATAGGACAGTAGCAATTTTCCCTCAAGTGGATGACCTAAGGTTTATCAATCCATGGGAGGCGTAGAATTAATATGGTCTCTCTCAAACAACCCCGCAACCAAATAACAAAGAGTCTTTTGTGTCCCCAACACACCCAATACAATGAAAAATTGTATAGGTGCACTAGTTCGACAAAGAGATAGTGATACAAGTGTAATATGGATAGTAGATATAGGTTTTTGTAATCTGAAAATATAAAACAACAAGGTAGCAAGTAGGAAATGTGAGCAAAATCGGTATTGCAATGCTTGACAAGGCCTAGGGTTCATACTTTCACTAGTGCAAGTTCTCTCAATAATGATAACATAATTTGATCATATAACAATCCCTCAACATGCAACAAAGAGTCACTCCAAAGTTCCTTTCGCGAAGAACATAAGATGAAATTGCTTGTAGGGTATGAAACCACCTCAAAGTTATTCTTTCTGATCGATCTATTGGGCTATTCCTATAAGTGCCACAAACAACCCTAGAGTTCGTACTAGAATAACTCCACGTAACACACATCAATCAACCCTAATGTCACCTAGATACTGCAATGTCACCACAAGTATCCGTGGTATAATTATACGATGTGCATCACACAATTTCAGATTCATAATATTCAATCCAACACAAAGAACTTCAAGAGCATCAAGAGATCTCTATCGTAGAAAATAATATGAAAACGCGTTCCAACCCATATGCATAGATTACACCAATGCCACCACGGGAATCCACAAGTTGATAACTAAAACATACATCAAGTGGATCAATAGAACATCCCATTGTCACCACGGATATCCCATGGCAAGATATACATCAAGTGCTCTCACATCGAAAGATTCAATCCGACATAACAAAACCTCAAAGGAAAAGATTCAATTCACCTCAAGGTAGAGAGGGGGAGAAACACCATATGATTCAACTATTGTAACAAACATCGCGGTACATCAAGATCGAGCCAAATCAAGAACACGAGAGAGAGAGAGAGAGAGAG
>LR738709.1:302066300-302435067 GCA_902687465.1 Secale cereale
GGGGGGGGTTGGTAGTTATAGGAATAAGAATAAGGCCATGCGATGCTTTAGACGGGGTTCCGACGAGATGGCCGAGGAAATCTTGAACTCTGGAAAGGAAAGATTAAAGCACTTTTGGACTAGAACTTATTCATCATGAACAAACTCCGAAGGAAGGAATTACTCAACTTGATGAAAATAATAAGAATTATGTTATGCTTATCCTCCACCAATTAAATTGATGAGCAACAATGGATTTGCATACCACTTATTCGCGTTGAAAATGAATAAAGAGGGATATAGCGCAAAACTCGAGAAAGTCTTCATGAACTACCGGTAGGATTGAAAGAACGAGCGAATTGATATGATAACAAAGGAAAATGAATCTTGAACGAACCACCGTAAGAATTGAAACCGAGTGAAGAAAAGAACAAACCACCAGGAATAATTGGACAATGAATGAAGAATAGATAATGAGTCGCCGGAAGAATTAGAAAACAATTCAAGAGCTTGAGGAAAGTAGATAGAAGAGAACGAAGAGATCGCGAACTGATTAAAGAACACTTGAACGAAGCATCGAAAGAATACAGAGACGAACGAGAGGCATCAATGAAGAATAGTTGGAGGACGAAGTTGAAAACTGAGAACGAAGAAATCTTCTGAAATGACGACCTTCAGAGGATCACAAAGGAGAGAATTCATGAAATACTCCGGATGGGTAAGGAAAAGAATTTGTCATGATCCGAACAATTTGAGGGGATATCAATAAGTTTGAACGGCGAATAGTCGAGAGAACAGACAAGATTTAGAGGAAAACTCTACTTCGGTCTCCAAATGTTGAGAATAATGACGAGGAACACCACCAAAGTTTTTGAGATACTCTGGAAGAATGAAAAGAGGAAGGTTGAACCGATGATGAAAAGAATTGAAAGCGATATTGGAGAAGGCACATGACTGATGGAATCCATACTTACGTCACACTATGAAAATAATTTGGGAATAGCTCCGGAAAATTAGAAGAGTCAGGTAAGATCCTGGGAAAAAAACTGTGGGTTATGAGCCCACCGAAAAGAAAACCCCATTGAAAGGATGAAAAGGAAATGATGCACCGGAATGATTAAAAGACTCGAATGAGGTGACAACCTCGAATTAATTGGAATATAGACGAATCTCCCGAGATGTCTTCGGAACTTCGGAACAATTAAATGGCGAGAGGTGAAGGAGCAAGGGGAAAATATTTGAGCCAGGGAAAAGAATATATGAAGAACACCGAATATTAATTGAATTGGATCCATCGGAAAAGAAAAGAGATGAAGGATGACAAACTAGACAATGATTCAATAGTTGAAAATAATCGAGGAAAGAATGCAAAGGTATCGCACGAGTAGGATGTATACTCGATTAATGACTCCGGCTCGAAGAAGAAAAAGGTGTGGGCGGGTGGGAAAAGAAAGACCACTTCGGAAGGGGAAACAAGGTCGGTTGAGAAGGAACTGAGGAATGAACTTGCAAAGATGAAGAGGAGTGAATCAACTTGACGAGAAGTGCGTCGGATGAAAAGAGCTGACATCGCAACAAACGAAACTAACTACATGATCCTAAAAAAATGAAGGGGAAGAGAAGTAATTCAAAACACCTACGTTAAGATTCCTCACCAGAGCGACGAAGGGGCTGAGGAGTAAAAAGAAATCCTACTCTCCGATATAACTAGACTCCGAAATAGTTTTCTTCTAGACTCGACAACGGCCAAACTACGATCAATCAAGGGGGCTCCTATGGTCGATCGAGGCTCTGATACCAACTTGTCACACCCAAGATGTGATTCTATCCCGATCACGTGAACACCTCGTGATTGGGGCACAACCGCATTTCGGACGCATAGCAAGATGGATATCATTACATAAATAGATGGGGGATACATACAAGTCATACAATATCCACATGAATACAACAATTCATACACAAGACATCTGACTACGGATGAAAACTTGAAAAGCACAACGACATCCATCCTGCTATCCCAGGCTGTCGACCAGGAACCTATCCCAAGACTGACGAAGAAGAAGAAGAAAGAACTCCAACACAAATAAACACCACTCTCACGTCGAGTCATCAGAACCTGTACCTGCAACTGTGGTTGTAGTATCTGTTAGCCACGAGGACTCAATAATCCCATAACCAAGGTTATCAAGACTAGCAAAGCTTAATGTGTATGGAGAGGTTGCAGCAGTGGCTAAGCATTATATGGTGGCTAACTTACAAGTACAAGAATAAGATGAGCATCTACGCAAACGGTCGCAAACTAGTAATGATCGCTAAGAGATCCTGAACTACCTACGAGTCAAACATAACCCCACCGTGTTCTCTTCTCAAAATGAAAAGAGACGGTCACGGTTACTCACGCGGTTGATGTATTTTATTTCGGATCCTCTGTCAAGTTTTTTACAACCGTACATTAACAAATTCCAATCTGTCACATAACTACGGGCACGGCTTTCGAAAGATCATAACCCTGCAGGGGTGTCCCAACTTAGCCCATCACAAGCTCTCATGATCAGCAGAGGTATAAAACCCCTTATCCTAGGGACAACCCGATCAGACTCGGAATCCTGGTGCACAACACATTTTGACAATGGTAAAACAAGTCCAGCAAGACCTCCCGGCGTGCCGACACCCTGATAGTATCCGTGCGTATCTCGTCTCCGGCCACGCCCGGATGAGCACTACGTACAGCAAACGGAAGCCCCAGTAACTGGGTGGCACCGCAAGTGGCTCTAGTTTGGGACCAACACCACTAGCACTGACCCCCCTGTCATGTGGAATTAAGAACCCAGGGATGCGACCCCCTATGCAATTTAATTAATTAATTAAGTTTTTATTATGAGGCAAATTAAAACCAAAGTTGGGCCTTGCTGGAGGAGTTTTATTCAAAGCAAACTGTCAACGGGTCCCCATATACCCAACCGCGTTAGGAACGCAAAATCAAGGAACATAACACCGGTTTATCGGTTCTTAAGGCGGCATGAGTGGAACAAAACACCGAGCAAAAGGCCAATCCTTCCACCCATTGCCAAGTATATAGGTGCATTAATTATAGTAATAGATATTGTGATATTCCAACAACCAAGTTCCGACATGGAGCAATCTTCATCTTCACCTGCAACTAACAATGCTATAAAAGGGGCTGAGCAATCGGTAACATGGTCAAACATTGGTTTGCTAGGATGGTGTCAAAGGTTAGAGGTTTCATGGCAACAATGAGAGGCTGACAACAAAAGATAGGCAGCGCGGCATATAACGATATCATCGAGACAACTAGCATAGCAATGATAGTAAAGGTATCCATGGTGATGGTCATCTTGCCCGAGATCCCGCTAGGAAGAAGAACGAGTCCATGAAGAAGGCGAACAAGAAGCCACGAAGACGAACCAAGCGTAGTCAAACGAATCCTCACGATCGCAACCAAACAAGAACTAATGAGAAGAAGCAAACATGGTAAACACCCAACACATAACAAGACATGATGCTCAACCAAGTATGATGCATGGCAAGGCTACATGATGCAAATCATGGCAAGGGATGAATCATGCAAGAACATAAAACAAAGCAAGTTTAAATGAGGCCGAAAACAACATATAACAATTCTGGTAAGTCCTCGTATGCAAATTTCGAAATTGGTCCAGATATGAAAAAACCTTAAGTTCAAGTTGTTAAACATCAAGTTAACATGCACCATGATTATCTACTCGGAATTCTAGTCAAGTTACATATAAAGTTCATTTAATTCCGAGCTACGGCCTAGAAGATATGAGCAAAACAAGTTAAGCATGGCAAAGGTGGAAGACGCATTCAAACAACAAGCAAACACACTCCAAACATGTATACAACATGATATTATGCATCTACATGAAAAAACAAGCAAGTTTTATATAAAGCACACTCAAAACGGAGCAACGGTTCAACAATCTGCCCCAAAACAGCAACTAGGCACTTTCCAATCACCAAAACGACATGCTACAGGATCATTTCGTGGCATCAAAGGGCATGGCAAGCATGTACTTGTCAAGCAGTACAAGCATGATCACTGAGCAACTACCAAACATCACTAGAACATGCTCAAAACATCATGGCAAGATTGCAAGAGATAACAGATTCACAGACTTAGTGAAATAAACTAAACATGGCAGCAACAAGGACAAGTAGGCATGTTTGCAAGCTTGTGCAACTCATCTCAAAGCATATCATGGCATGTGAATGTAACCAACAACAATAAGACATTTTTATGCAACTACTCGTGGCAAGAACATGGTCATAGGATGCATAGAACACTAGCTATTCACATGGCAAAACTGAACTTACTGATAACAGGCTGACAAAAACATTTTATAGCAATTTGAGAGCAAGAAAGAGACAAGCTACAACAACCTATAATTGCAAACAAGGACTTGGATGGATAGATCAAAACATGGACTGCAAGACACGATCATTGGGCATCTCCAAATATGCACATGTTTGAGTGTAGCATCAAGCAAACATGGCATCACAATATAACCGTTTCAGACTTAACGGTTTTCAATAAGTCTCAGAAATCAACAAACAACGAGTAGGCTACTATACAAGCTTGTTTCACTCACCACAAGGCATATCATGAAAAGTGGATTGCACCACAGCAAAGATGACATGATTGTGCTCCTAACACATGTTGACATGAAGCTCAAACAAAAGTCACACAAAAAGATATGAAAAAGACAAATCAGCAAGTTATAACAAGTTTCAGCACTTAACAACAACATACACTTTTGCAATAGAGATTAGCATGTCATATTGCATCCTAACATGAATTCAAACAACACTATTATGTAGAGCACTCTGAGACGAACATTTTGATATATCATAAGCTCATTTTGGACAAACATGCACAAAGATATCACCACTCGAACATGCACACATAATGTATGAATTTCAGAGACAGTCGTTTTTCTGAAGAAGAAAAACGAGTGGGCGCTATATAACTAAACGGTGCCCGGGCAGAGTTTAATTGAACTGGAGCTCACCTAGGGCCCTTGGGTCGGCTCGGGGCTGACTGGAAAACCGGGGTGGCTCTCAGGTGGCGGTTCTTAGTGGATCGAGCCGGTTCGAGCGAACCGGCCGGTTCACTGGCTCGGGGTGGGCCGGAGGCGGGGCGGATCGGGTCCAGGTGCGGATCCGGTCGGTTGGGATGGCCCGACGGCTAGCTCGCCGGAGGAAGGCCGAGGACGGCGAGGACCTTGCGCAGGGGGTCGGAGGAGCCGGAGGGGAGGTAGATCGGGGCCGGGCGGCCGGATCCGGCGACAAAGAGTCAGGTGCGGGGTGGCGGAGATGGTGCTGCAGCGGTGGCGGCTGGTTGATGGTGAGGAGGAGGCCGGCGGCGAGTACTCCGGTGGCCGGCGCGTCGAGGCGCTCGGAGGCGGGGACGAGCGGGCGAGGGAGCCAGGGAGGCGGGCTCGGCTGCGGCGCCTCGGGCCTGGATCGGACTGGGGGCGGGCCTGGCCTGGGTTCCACGGGCCACGGCGACGGGGAGTGGGTAGAGGCGTGGTGGAGGTGCCTGGTTGGCCGGAGGTGGCGGTTGGCGGCGGCGCAGCTGATGGGGGCGCGACAAGTGGCGGCGGGGAGCTGGTCAGGCTCGGAATTTGAGGCAGGGGAGGATAGAGGTAGGTGCAGGGGTCTAGGAATGCCCAAAATGGAAGGAGGGGTGTATATATAGGGGGGAAATGCTAGGGTTAGGGGGGGTTTAGACCGCTTCTGAGCCTTCGATCGAGACCCGACGGATCCAATCGCGAGGGGGGTTAGGGAGGCCTAGGTGTGCTGAGTGGAGAGGATGTGGGCTGCATGGAGAGAAAAGAGAGAGAGGCCCGACGGCATTTTCCGAGACCGAAACGTATGACATTTGTCCGGCTATATTGCCGCTATAGGTTTAACGTTTGGGTTATCAAACGAGCTCCGAATGCGATGAAATTTGATAGGCGGTCTACCTACACTAAACTAAGAACGCACGCCAAGTTTCAACCCATTCCGAGAACATTTTTTGGCCACTTATAAAATAATATTCGGAGGTGCCACGGGCGCGTGTGAGTGTGTCTGGGCTCAGAACGGACAACGGAGAGGACGAGGGGGCTCGGCCGGATGCAAGTTTTGAAAACATGATGATACAGTGCACATGATGACATGGCAAAGTGCAACATGCAAGCAGATGACATGGCAATAGCAGCGAATAATTGGAAGACACCTGGCGCATCGGTTTCGGGGTATCACAGGTGTCTCCAAGTATGCCGGCTCAACGGTCCGGGTCAACCCCTAGTGGGGCCCACATGGACGGCTTCTTCTTCCACCTCACTCACTCCCGCGCTGGACAGAGGACCGGGCCGGCCTCGATGAGGCTTGCGGGCGACTCTGGCTATCATCAGAGGCACACAACCTACCGGATCGCTCAGGAGACAGAGCCGAATCCCCTAGTGTAGTTCATTTTAGCCCAAGAGTGCGGGGAAGGGCGGAGCAATGGCCGTGGCGGAAGATGGCTTCGGGCGGTGATGGAGCTTGTGGCCAGAGGCCATCGGAGGAGGAGGCGAAGGGCATGGATGATCTAGGGGAGGCCATGAGGGCCCTGGTTGTCGTAGAAGGAGGGGAGGGGCTCGGCTCCAGGCGAATTGGAGAGGATGGCCGCGGCAGCCATGGCGGCGATGGCGAGCAGGGAGAGCTCCAGAGGCTCGGGGAAGAGGCTCGGGAGGTAGAGGAGCGAGGCGAGGTCGATGGTGAAGCGGGGAACGGTCCGGAGCCGCTTAAATAGGCGGAGGGGGAGGAGGCCAAGGCGTCGTCAGCGCGGACGCGTGCCCGGCGCCGCGGACACGCGTACATGTGCATGAGCTTGGAGGTAGGCGACGGAGGAGGAACAGGGAGAAGCTCACGAGCCAGAGGATGCCAAGGGAGGACGGGAGGAAGCGCATTAAAACGATGTTGGGGCACTGTGCTCCCATGGGCGTTCGGCGGTGAGCATCGGTGAGGAAAGCGGACGGAGGGGGAGAGGGGTCAAGGGGAACGATGACGATGAGATGAAGACACTGGACATGTTCACGCGCGCGAAGACGACAAGAGGGAGAGAGGCCAAAGCGCAAACGACGCATGGACGCGGCCTCTGCGCACAGAGCGCGTGAATTGCATGCCAGCTGCACGGTCACCACGGGACAATGCACAGGGAGCTCATGAGAGGGAGGGAAATGATGCCTAGCGTGGTGTCCGTCCAAGGTAGAGCATTTATGAGGCCATGGCTTGATCTGGGGTGCTATGGTTACATGGTAATGGGCATGTGAAGTTTGGTGTGGCAAACTTGGTTGAGCACTGTTGATCAATAGGAAAGTGATTGGAGCCAGGGGTGTTGTCTGGGGTGATTATCTTCAGAAGGACTACCATCCTGGAGAGTTTTAGGAGAAATGGACCAAGGATTAATATAGTTGCTTTGCAACTTACCAAAATGGTCCAGAAACTAAATCAAGATGATGCACTCACATAGCGTATCAACTTGAGCTCAAATTTGGCAAGGCCTAAGAATTTGGACATACTAAGATGCGATAAGAATGTCATACCAATTGGATTTATCAAAATGGTACTTGCTTCACAAACATCCTCTCTGTCCACAATCTTGCAAAAATTCTAGAGGAATAAGGGCTTGAATAATTGATACCAAAATTGGTGGAGATAGGTTTTAAGGTCATGAGAATGCTCTGGTAAATTTTCAGCCAAAAGAAGCAATATAAAATATACTTGCTTCACAATATGAAAATATTGACAGAAGCATCGATTTGATCCTGTGCTCACATATATGATTTGATTGGGCTTAAATTTGGAGGAGTGGGTATATGAGCACAAGAAGAGTCATGCAAAATTTCAACTCATTTGGATATCCCTAGCTAGTACTTCACAATGGCTTCTATTTTGACAGAAACTTTGAAAGATTGTTGAGGAAGATTGGCTAGGCAAATAAAGTTGAATTTTGGCATGAGGCAATCATTTGGATGATATATCATGCCCAAAAAGTTTGGGAACAAACAAGATAAGATAAATGACACTTCCTTCACAAAGTGCCACTTTGGACATAAATGAAGAATGAATATTGGGGAAATATTTTTGAACTGGCCAAGGAAAAGTTTGGTCATATTTGAGAAATATATGACCCAAATAAATTATGAGAATTATTTGGAAAATTTGGGAGTGACATAAATATAGGTTGCTTCACAACCTAGGGCACTTGAGGTTATTCCTTTAATGGAAAAGGATTTTTTTCCAAGAAAAAGAACTACGGAGTTGGGCTAGGATGGAAATGGCATGATCATGAGAAAGTTTTGAGAATTATGAGCCACTTGGGAGAGGAAATGATGGTGATTTCCCAGGTGGCAAGGCCATAGAACCAATTTAAAAAGAAAAACAGAGCAAAAACCAAATAAATCAAAAGAAAAAGAAAAGGGCCAAAAACCAGGCTGTTACAACTCTTCCCCCCTTAAAAAATCTCGTCCTCGAGATTTGGTTGCTCAAGGAACAAGTATGACATGAGGACACCTGAAAGATCGTGGATGTCGCCTAGAGGGGGGTGAATAGGCGCTTTAAAATAATTTTAGTTTAGGCTCGAACAAATGCGGAATAAACCTAGCGATTAATTAGTCAAGCACAAAACCTACAACAACTAGGCTCACCTATGTGCACCAAAAACTTATGCTAAGCCAGATAAACAACTAGGTGGTAGCAAGAAACAATATGGCTATCGCAAAGTAAAGTGCATAAGTAAAGGGCTCGGGTAAGAGATAACCGGGGCACGCGGAGACGAAGATGTATCCCGAAGTTCACACCCTTGCGGATGCTAATCTCCATTTGGAGCAGTGTGGAGGCACAATGCTCTCCAAGAAGCCACTAGGGCACCGTAATCTCCTCACACCCTCACACAATGCAAGATGCCGTGATTCCACTAAAGGACCTGATGTAGGGTGGAACCCTAATCAGCAGATCTTTCACGATTGGAGAGTATCCCACGACGAACACGGAGAACACAAGGAGGAAACAGAGAAAAACACGAGAGGAAACACTCAAATCAACACAAAGATGATCACACAAGTGCTAGATCCACGATACACATCGAGATACACGGTCCATAGTCAACGGCGGTGGTACAAAGATAGTCTTCTCCCGGAGGAGGTCTTGGTTATCCCGTAGGATCTTCCCCGATGTGGAAGTCTTGAATCCGTGGTGGATCTTCTCCGAAGAGGCGCGCGGTCTCGTGGGAGAGAATCCACACAAAGGTCTGAAATGAGCTATCCAAAAGCTAACCCTAAACGGAATGGGAAAAGGAGTATATATAGTGTACGGAGCGAATGGGTACACGGGCCTCGGCCCAAGGGATGCGCGCGACAAATCAGGGGCCGGACGTCTGGGCGTCGGGCCGGATGTCCGGGGCTTCGCGGGGCGCCGGATGTCCGGGGCGAGGGGCCGGATGTCCGAGCTGGAGCGGTCGAGCCTCGGGTGCTCTCTGGACAGTGGTGCCGGATTTCCGGGCCCGAGGCCGGATGTCCGGGCCCTGTAGCTCCTGTGGCTGGTGGCCTTCTATAGCTGCTCGTCTAGGGGCCGGATGTCCGGGCCAGGGGGCCGGATGTCCGGGGCCTGGAGCTTCCTTCTGCCCTTCTCGATGCATCAGCTCGTTCATGAACTTGGGGACTTGTCCGTCTTCACGCCCTTCTCCAATGTGGTCTTCTTCACACCTGAGCACACAAAGCACATCCGTCCGAGGTAGCAACCATGTCTCGCAAGATTCGTATGGAAGTAGGACTAGGAGCAACGTCACCTAGGTCTCGAGAGCTCTAGCACGAGCACGTGTCATTGGTCCTTGAGGCACTTGGCGAGGTGGAAGAGGGTCCATGGGGATGACCTCGGGATGCTCCGCATCATCTCCCCTCCCTTGGGAAAGATCCGACCTCGGATCGAATTCTTCATCACCATGGAAAGGAGATAGATCCTGGATGTTGAAAGTGTCGCTCACGGAGTACTTGTCGCGTGGAATGTCGATCTTGTAGGCGTTGTTGTTGTAGCGTGCTAGCACCTTGAATGGTCCGTCGGCGCGAGGTAGAAGTTTGGACTTGCGCTCTTGTGGGAAACGGTCCTTGCGAAGATGTAGCCAAACGAGATCTCCCGGTTGGAACACCATTGGTGCCTTGTTGACGTTGAGCTTGGTGGTGAGGCGATGTACTTGTCGCTCGATCATTGCTCTTGTATCGTCGTGCACCTTCTTGAGATAGCTTGCTCGTGCACTTGCATCCATGTTCGTGCGCTCTTGGAGAGGTAGCGGTAGGATGTCCAATGTGGACAACGGGTTGAAGCCGTAGACGACCTCGAAGGGAGACTTGCGGGTGGTCGAATGTCTTGCGTGGTTGTAGGCGTACTCGGCGATGGGCAAGCATTGCTCCCATTCCCGGATGTTCCTCTTGATCAACACACGAAGAAGCGTGGAAAGCGTGCGGTTCGTCACCTCCGTCTGGCCGTCTGTTTGTGGATGGTACGCCGAAGAAAAGAGTAGCTTGATTCCTAGCTTGGCACATAGTGTTTTCCAAAAGTAACTCAAGAACTTGACGTCCCGGTCCGACACGATTGTTTTGGGCACGCCGTGTAGACGAAGTATCTCCCTACAAAAGAGATTTGCAACATGTGAAGCATCGTCGATCTTGTTACAAGGAATGAAATGAGCCATTTTAGAGAATCTATCTACCACGACAAGCACAGAATCTTTTCCATTTTGAGTCCTAGGCAAGCCAAGTATGAAATCCATGCTTATGTCTTCCCATGTGTGGTATGGAATAGGAAGAGGCATGTAAAGACCATGAGATTGAGCTTTGGACTTAGCTTTGCGGCATGTAGAACATCGGTTGGTGAGGCGTGAGACGTCACGAAGCATCTTGGGCCAAAAATAGTTCTTAGAGAGGGTAGCAAACATCTTGTCGCGTCCAAAGTGTCCCATGAGTCCTCCTCCATGAGATTCCTGCAAAAGGAGCAAACGAAGCGAAGACTCGGGAATGCAAAGTTTGTTAGCTCTCATAAGATATCCATCCTTTAGGTAGTAATGTTCCCAAGAGGTGTGAGTCAAGCACTTAGCATAAACATTTGCAAAGAAAGGATCATGCTCATATAAATCTTTTATGTGCTCAAAGCCAATCACATTCAACTCAAGTTGTGTTATAAGCACGCATTTGCGGGAAAGCGCGTCCGGCACAACATTTTCTTTGCCTTTGATGTATTTGATGACATAGGGAAAAGACTCAATGAACTCACTCCATTTAGCATGACGCTTGTTCAACTTAGTTTGACCTTTGAGATACTTGAGTGTCTCATGGTCCGTATGAAGAATGAATTCATTAGGTCTAAGATAGTGTTCCCAAACATGTAAAACTCTCACCAAGGCATAAAGCTCTTTATCATAGATGGGATAGTTAAGTTGCGCTCCCAATAGCTTCTCGCTAAAGTACGCAATTGGGCGCTTTTCTTGCATTAGCACACCACCTATGCCGGTACCACTAGCATCACAATGAATCTCAAACGGTTTGTCAAAGTTTGGTAGGGCTAGAAGTGGTGCGTGTGTAAGCAAGCTCTTAAGCTCATTGAACGCGGTGTCTTGCGAAGGACTCCAAATGAAGGGTGCGTTCTTCTTGCTCAAAGCGTGTAGAGGCATAGCAATGGTGCTAAAATCCTTCACAAAACGTTGATAGAAACCGGCTAGACCAAGGAAACTACGCACTTGCATGAGATTCGTTGGCTGAGGCCAAGTTTTAATTGCTTCAATTTTAGTTTCATCAACGTGAACACCTTGTGAAGAAACGACAAATCCTAGGAAGACAACCTTGTCAACGCCAAAGGTGCATTTTTCCATATTAGCATATATTGTTGTTTGCGAAGGGTTTGCAAAACCATACGGACATGGTCAACATGTTCCTCAAGCGACTTGCTAAAGACTAGAATGTCATCAAAGTAAACCACTACAAAGACGCCTATATAAGGTCGGAGAACAAAGCGCATAAGACGCACGAATGTGCTGGGCGCTTCTGATAAGCCCATCGGCATGACCAACCACTCATATAATCCAAACTTGGTTTTGAAAGCTGTTTTCCATTCATCACCCTCTTGAATTTGAATTTGGTAATAGCCACTTTTAAGATCAATTTTGGAAAAAATTGTGGCACCACATAATTCATCAAGCATGTCATCTAGTCGTGGAATAGGGTGACGGTATCTAACGGTGATAGCATTTATCGGACGACAATCGGAACACATGCGAAAACTTCCGTCTTTCTTAGGCACGAGAATAACCGGAACGGCGCAAGGGCTTAAGCTTTCACGTACATGACCTTCTCGATGAGTTTTTGCACTTGCTGTTGTATCTCCTTTGTTTCCTCGGGGTTGACGCGGTAGGGAGCCTTGTTTGGAAGTGGTGCACCGGGTATGAGGTCGATGCGGTGTTCGATTCCGCGAAGTGGAGGTAGACCCGGAGGTAGTTCATCGGGAAAGACGTCCGAGAATTCCTGCAACAATTGAGACAACACAAAAGGTGGAGGTTGTGAAGTGTTCGTAGGTTTGGCTTCCCCTTTGCATAAAAGCACAAGGTGGAAGACGCTCGATGGGTTCTCACACACTTCTCTCATCTCACGTTTGGTGGCAAATAGGACTAGTTGCTTCTTGTCGCTCATCGTGGAGTCGCTCATATTTGGCTTGTGGCTCTCACTATCTTTTTGGTGGCTCACTCTCTCACCATTCTCTCCATGATGGTTGGTAGGTAAAAGCTTGTCGGCGGCTACTTGACTTGGAGACATTGGTCGGAGCACGAATTCCTTGCCCTTCATCTTGAAATGATAGTGATTTGTCTGTCCATTGTGTGTGACTCCACGATCATATTGCCATGGACGTCCAAGAATAAGGTGGCACACGGACATGGGTATCACATCACATTCAAGAGTGTTCTCGTAGGCGCCAATCTTGAAAGAGACTTGCACGGTGTGCTCGACTCGAAGAATGCCAGCGTCGTTGAGCCACTGGACCTTGTAGGGGTGAGGATGCTTCGTCTTGACCAAATGAAGCTTGTCGCATAGCTCTTCGCTTGCCAAGTTGTGACAACTTCCTCCATCGATGATAACCTTGACGGAGCGTCCATTGATGCCGGCCTTCGTATGGAAAATGTGACATCGTTGGTCGTCATCTTGTTGGTGTTGGAGTGTCAAGACTTTGGAGACAACAAGATTGGGGCTTGAGTCATTGTCGCAAAACACTTGACGGTCTTCTTCTTCATTCACTTGGCGATGCATAGTGACATGCTCAAGTGCTTCCATCTCATCATCGCTCATGGAGTCATAAGATCCGTCATCGTTGATGATCATGGTGCGAACGGTCTTGCACTCAAATGACTTGTGGCCTCGTCCTTGGCACTTGAAGCATTTGATGGAGCTCGTCTTGTTGTTGTCTTCGGTTGGAGTTGTAGTTGAGGAAGCTCTTGGCTTGAAGTTGTTGGTAGAAGGTGAACGACTCGATGTAGTCGCATTCTTGTAGCTTGGCTTGTCGCCGAAGTTTGTAGATGGCTTGGTAGAGGTAGGAGGAGTAGCCGAAGTCGTTGAAGCTTGGTTGTAGGAGCCGAAGTTCTTGGAGTTGAACTTGGAGTACTTGTAGTCCTCTTGAACTTGTCGCTCCGCTTTGGTTGCTTGATGTACTAGCTCGAGGAGATTGTTGTATGGTTGGAAGTCCGCAATCTTCTTGATGGGATAGTTGAGTCCATTCAAGAATCTCGCCATTGTTTGCTCTTCATCTTCCGTGATGTTTGCTCGTATCATGGCAATCTCCATCTCCTTGTAGTACTCTTCAACGGACTTGGTACCTTGCTTGAGGAGTTGTAGCTTCTTGAACAAGTCACGGTTGTAGTGTGTTGGCACAAAGCGTGCTCTCATGACTTCCTTCATTTGAGCCCAAGTAATGATAGGAGGTTCGCCTTTTGCTTCTCTTCTCTCTATGATTTGCTCCCACCAAATGAGAACATAGTCTTGGAACTCAAGGGATGCCATTGCGATCTTCTTTTCTTCATCGAAGTTGTGAAGGCGAAAGATCTTGTCAACTTTCAATGCCCATGAGAGATAGTCTTCGGGATCAATGCTTCCGGAAGACTTTGGCATGATGAATTTGAGCTTGCCATAGCGATGCTCGTCATTGTTTCCTTGCCTATTGGGAGGGCGGTCTTGATTTTGGCGGTTGGCATTATCTTGTTGCTCTTGTTGATGTAGATGTTCTTGTTGGGGTTGTTGCTCTTGCCGCGCTTGAGGAGGAGCTTCTCGTTGCATTCTTGCTTGATGGCGTCCCTCTTGCACCTCATCCCGAAGGAAATCCTCTTCTAGACGAGTGTGTCGAGTGCGGGCAGCCACATTGCGATGTGCATCTTGTAAAGCTCGTTGCGCCTCCATAGCTTGAGCTTCTCGACGTTGTTGTGCTTGGCGGTTAGCCTCGGCATCTAGTTCTTCTTGGTGATAACGTGCTCGCTCTTGTTGTTGTTGGCGTAGTCGTTGCCGTTCTTGTGCTTGCTCAAGTGTAGCTTGGTTTTGGCGGTGTCGGCTTTCTTGCTCGTCAAATAGCTCTTGTGAACTCTTGTCATGAAGAGGCTGCCGGTTGTCATGTCGAAGTTGACGTGCGGCTTGACAAAGAGTGTTAGACGTAGGTGTACTTGAGTCTTGTGCGGAGTCGGAATGTCGACTTGAGCGGCTTCGTCTTTGAGATGATGTTGAAGAAGAACGTCGGTTGATTATCAATGTCCGGAGCTCGTTGTATTGAGTAGTCATGTTGGTGTTGATGATGTCGAATTGTTCTTTTGTCCTTGCTTCAAATTGGCGTGCGTCCTCGGCGACTTGACCAATGTACTCGCGCATAGCTTCACTCTCTTGATGTAGAGCTCGTTGGACACCGAAGAGATGTAGTTTGGTGACGTAGTTGTTCGCTTTTTGAGGATCGTCGAAGATCGGGTTGGAAGATGTACTTGGCCTATCCATCATCACAAGCAAGTATGTGAGTGGGAGAAAGGAGAAGACAATACCAAAAGTACCTTAACCGAAGTTGAAAATGGATCAATGATCACTCGATAACGTAACCCGGAAATAGCACTATTGGTACCACTCCGTGTCGATTCTCACACCTACACAAGTAAAGCTTTGAGAGGAGCTTGGTTAGGATGTGGCACAAATTCAATGCAATCGTCAAAGTGACTCAATGATGTTGAAAATGGTTCACAATTTGCTCATGCAACAAGTAGATCACTAGCAAAGTAGCACACGGAACACATGCACGGATAGATAAATGTGGTTGTGCAACCAAGGATGAGCGAAAATGTGGAAACCACGGAAAATGCTCGTGTCGCACAACACTAGAGAGACGCTAACCGATTGCTTAATAGGCGGATACGCACTTGTGCACGACCTATAAGAGGCAAAACGTAACGACTATCTATCACAAGTATGCTATGAGTGTATGATGTGCCGATGCTTGAGCACAAGATGATGTTGCTATGATGTATGATCTCTTTTGATGCAAGGCGTATGATGCTATTGTCTTTTTGCTTTGGTTTGCTCTTTTGCTTAAAAGCTTGTGAGCTCTTTCGTTGTGCACTTATGCATGCTTCTCGGATCAAGGTAGCTATTGTGTATGCGGGACACTCTTGTGTCACACGGAGATATGATGATATGGTATGAAGTATCTATGACTATCACTAATGTGCACAAGTGTCGTGGTCCGGCAATACTCAAATGGCTAGTCTCAATGGGAAAGCTACGCAAAGATGGTTCATAGGGTGACAATGCAATTGCAAGGTAGAAGGAACAAAGTGTCGTTGATGTTATCGTCCTTGCCGAAGTTGAGCGGTGGTGTTGTCGAAGTCTTGCCGTTCCAAGGTAGCCTAAACATCCAAGAAAACGGTGAAACCACAACTCAAGTATCCAAGGCAAAGGGAGACAAACTTTTCATGCTCGGAGCGGTGAAGCGATGTTGTTTGCGGAAATGGTGGTGGTATGCGGAAGGTTGGGTGGGTTACTGAACGAAAATGGCGGTGGGGGAGTGCAAGATGTGGTGGAGTGGGGGAAAATGGCTGCGGGAGATGCATACTGTCCGGGTCAGGGGCCGGATGTCCGGGCCGGGCCGGATTTCCGGGGCACGTGCCGGGTCAGGGGCCGGATGTCCGGGCCGGGCCGGATTTCCGGGGCACGTGCCGGATGTCCGGGGTGCCCGAGGCCACGAAGAACTCCGTGTAATCGGTGATTTTGGGGCCAAAATTCGTCGGATTTTGCGGATGAAAAGTGGTGAAAAGTGGGGGAAAAGCTAGATCCACACGTGGCACAGCAAATCCATGGAACAAAGTCAACACAATCTTTCCAAATCAACAGATCACAAAAAAAAATTGGGGCTCTTTTTGTGGGGAATTTTCGAAATTGGGAAGAACACAACAAAAACAAGCTAGAAAACGGGGTGTGGGCTCCAAAATCATGATCAACCTATGCTCTGGATACCAAGATGATGTAGGGTGGAACCCTAATCAGCAGATCTTTCACGATTGGAGAGTATCCCACGACGAACACGGAGAACACAAGGAGGAAACGGGGAAAACACGAGAGGAAACACTCAAATCAACACAAAGATGATCACACAAGTGCTAGATCCACGATACACATCGAGATACACGGTCCATAGTCAACGGCGGTGGTACAAAGATAGTCTTCTCCCGGAGGAGGTCTTGGTTATCCCGTAGGATCTTCCCCGATGTGGAGGTCTTGAATCCGTGGTGGATCTTCTCCGAAGAGGCGCGCGGTCTCGTGGGAGAGAATCCACACAAAGGTCTGAAATGAGCTATCCAAAAGCTAACCCTAAACGGAATGGGAAAAGGAGTATATATAGTGTACGGAGCGAATGGGTACACGGGCCTCGTCCCAAGGGATGCGCGCAGGAAAATCAGGGGCCGGACGTCCGGGCGTCGGGCCGGATGTCCGGGGCTTCGCGGGGCGCCGGATGTCCGGGGCGAGGGGACGAATGTCCGGGCTAGAGCGGTCGAGCCTCGGGTGCTCTCTGGACAGTGGCGCCGGATTTCCAGGCCCGAGGCCGGATGTTCGGGCCATGCCTGGCCGGATGTCCGGGCCCTGTAGCTCCTGTGGCTGGTGGCCTTCTGTAGCTGCTCGTCCAGGGGCCGGATGTCCGGGCCAGGGGGCCGGATGTCCGGGGCCTGGAGCTTCCTTCTTCCCTTCTCGATGCATCAGCTCGTTCATGAACTTGGGGACTTGTCCGTCTTCACGCCCTTCTCCAATGTGGTCTTCTTCACACCTGAGCACACAAAGCACATCCGTCTGAGGTAGCAACCATGTCTCGCAAGATTCGTATGGAAGTAGGACTAGGAGCGACGTCACCTCGGTCTCGAGAGCTCTAGCACGAGCACGTGTCATTGGTCCTTGAGGCACTTGGTGAGGTGGAAGAGGGTCCATGGGGATGACCTCGGGATGCTCCGCATCAGGACCCTTGAGGGCGGTCACCGAACCCGTACAAATGGAAACCCTTGGGGGTGGTCACTGAACCCGTACACTTTGGCAACCCTTGGGGGCGGCCATCAGAACCCGTCAAATTGCTCGGGGCGATATCCACAACCTAGTTGGAGACCCCGACGCTTGCCCGGAGCTTTCCACCACAATGATTGAGCTTCGAACACCACAAAGGTTGGGGCTATCTCCCCAACGACACCACAAAGCTTTACCACAATGGAATATGGCTCCGAGGTGACCTCAACCGTCTAGGGCACTCAAGCACCCAAGAGGAACAAGCTCAAGGGTACCAAGCACCCAAGAGTAATAAGCTTCTCAACTTGTAACTTCCACGTATCACCGTGGAGAACTCAAACCGATGCACCAAATGCAATGGCAAGGGCAAACGGAGTGCCCAAGTCCTTCTCTCTCAAATCCCACCAAAGCAACAAATGCTAGGGAGGAAAATGTGAGGAAGAACGAAGAACAGAACACGAAGAACTCCAGGATCTAGATACAAGGGGTTCCCCTCACATAGAGGAGAAAGTGATTGGTGGAAATGTGGATCTAGATCTCCTCTCTCTCCCCCCCAAAACTAGCAAGAATCCATGGAGGGATTGAGAGATAGCAAGCTCAAAGAAGGTCAAAAATGGGGGAAGACCACGAGCTCAAAGGATAAGCCTCAATGGGGAAGAAGACCCCCTTTTATAGGGGGGACAAAATCCAACCATTATCCCCACCAACCAGCCCACAGCGAGCGGTACTACCGCTCTAGGGAGCGGTACTACCGCTGGCTGCAGCAGTACCGCCGCTCGGCCCAGCGGTACTATCGTTGGGACCTCGCATAGCGCCAACGGGAGAAGTAACAAGAGACAGAGCCCCCGAACGGCACTAATAGCGGTAGTAGGGCGGTACTACCGCTTATAAGTGGTACTACCGCACCTTCTGCCGCTCCTACTGCCGCCCAACCCGACACGAGAAGCGACGGTCTCGAATCGAGGCGGCACTAGCGCGGAACCGAAGTGGGACTACTGCATATAGCCATGGGCGGTACTACCGCTGTGAACCAGCGGTACTACCGCTTGTGGCTATAAGTGGTACTACCGCTATGGCCCATCGGTACTACCGCAGAAGCAACAAGAAAACCCTGAACTGCCATAACTTCTGCAAATGAGCTCCGAATTGAGCAAACTCATGCTTGATGGATAGAGGAAGATGAGTAGCATCAAAACAGCGACTGGTTATAGTAAGAAGAGGCAGGGGCGGTTTCAAAGATATAGAGGAGTGAACCCTCCATCAGAGAAGAACCGACATAACCTCCACATCGAAAGCATCATAGAGGATGCATGAGTGAACTCCGTTTTCGATGAACTCAAGCTTGTCATTAAGATGACCAAAAGCTCCAACCCTCACAAGGAGAAAAACCAAACAAGAACCAAGAAAGATGATGCAAGCATGAAATGGTTTCAGCTCTCTATGAACAATAAGATCAAGCTACTCCTCGAGAGCCCCTCTTGATAGTATGGCAATCGATCCTATAACCTGGTCTCTCACAACTACCATGAGACCAGTAAAATAGAAAACCTATCAAGGGCAAACCTTTGCCTTGCACATAGTCCATTTGAGCTGGATGATGACGATCTTGACTCCCTCAAGCTGGACCACCTTTCTTGATTGTGTTGGCTCGGTGAAGACTAGTAGATTGCTCCCCCATACTCCACTATGGGTGAGCCACTCTTCGGCACATCTTCACAAGTCCATTGCCACCACAATGGACGTCAAGCTTCAAGCATATGATATCTTCATGATGATCCTACTTGAACTTGCACACCGTAACCTAACCCCACAAAGAACTCTCACGAAGACCATGGGTTAGAACTCGAAGCGTAATTGACAATGCTTACCATACCATGGGATTGCCTGATCCCTCTCGGTACATCTTCTATGCTTTGTGTGTTGGTCAACTTGATTCACTCTTTTACTTAGTCTTGATCAACCTTGAATCTTTCCAAATCTCTTCATTTCGATGATGTCTTGAAGGTAAACATGAATGACCACACACTCTTGTTCTTCAAGACATGTTTGCAATAAGCTCAACACTTGCAAAACCAATCTTTGGATAATTCCTTAATATCACCGTGGTCATCACAAACTCTCCTTGAAACCAACAAATGGACTCCAAGAAAAGCCTATGGACAAACCCTTCAAATATAACTCAAGGCAACCATTCTTCCATAGAGATTGTCATTAATTACCAAAACCAAACATGGGGGCACCACATGTTCTTTCAACACCGTTTCCAACCCGGGTATCCATTTCCTTTGTATGTTGTTCCCTTAAGAATTTTATATAATTTTTTACCTTGTGGTGGGGTGGTTTGCTTCACCTTTCCCCAAATGCTGACATGTTTTTGCTCATATACCAAATCCTTATGCTGACGTTGATCCTTTCATATTTGCTGGTGATATCCAAGGAATCAGAGCATAACTTCCTTAAGCTTGTTTTCTGAACTGGGTCCACACATATATGACATATGCTCGGGGCTTGTAGCTATACAAAACTCATTGTTGAGGCCAACCATTCAAGAGGGTGACAAGAGTTCATGAGATCTCCTTGTCGGTACGAGAATATTGGCCTTGGTGGCCACTATCAAGACTGTTGATTCTGTGAGGTCATATCTAGATCTCGTCGATCCTTGTATTACATAAGACATGTATCTCGGCTTATCTTCATTTGCATGGCCCATGATGTTGTTGGATCCGTACCTTTCTTAGGTATATCTGGTTGCTCATTGCCGTATCCCGTATGAGTGACTGATCTGACCGGGGATACATTTTCACCATATGTATAAGAATCATATGCAACCGAATACCCGATTCTTGCGGTAGGCATATGTCTTAACTGAATTCTACCTCTGACAAAATTATTGCAAATTTGATCCTTGAACTACACTGTCATATACTGCCAACTCACAGCATCATCTCTGAGGACGGTGTAATAATGTGGTACTGACGCGGACTGAGTGGCTTACAAGAGAAGCTATCCAGGTAGCTTCCTGGGGAAGACTTGATAGCTTATACTCGAAGCTTTTGCCGCAGTGGCGTGCTGGAGAAGACTAGGTTCCGTACCTGAGAAGCTTCCTATCTGGTTGCTTGTTGAGAAAGATTCAATTCCTTATGACAGAAGCCTTTACCGAGGTATTTTACTGTGAAAGGCTGAGTATCTTGGACCGGAAACTGTCCATATATTATACTGACAAAAATTTAGGAGCCTTGCACCATAAACTTCTTCTGATAGCGTGTGGAGGAAGACTGAGTTTCTCATATCCAAAACTTCATACTATGATAGGCAGACTGAAAACCATACACATACCCATAATATTCTGTGGCTGATTACTTGCATGAGAAAATTTGTTTGACTGTCTTCCTTTGTCACATCACATTCTGGCTTGGTTTCAGGGTATAATATCTTTCAAGCAGCATTTATTGCCGAGCCAAACTTTGTATATGATCCATACCTTTGACTGAATATATATCGTTGCTCTTGTACCTGACTTGTCTTTCGGCTGGCTGAATCATAACTGTTGTGAGGATTAATCACTGATGTAGACCTGATGTGTTTAGCTGAGCTTCTTCCAAATATTTGAAATCCTTATTACTTCTTCGAGTCCGGTGTCGGTTGATGAGCAACTTTCATAAGGGGAAAATTGGGTAACACCGAGATCCCAAACAGAAAGAAGCAAAAGAAACAACTCAACTAAACAAAAGCACACAACAATCAATTCACACACAAACAACGTCACATATTACTGCTAGTAACACAATATGCATGCCTACTTAAGCACATAAATCTCGTGGGAACTTCGGTACTGCGGTCTAACATGTTGTGACAGTGTGCACGAATATGGATCAATGTGTGGAAAGGTTGGTGTAAACATCGCTACACCAAGTGCTGGACTAGCAAGGTAAAATCCTTGACTAAATAGGATGCAAGGACGTACTTGGTAACCATGTAGCGGGACACGAATGTCGCGGCCACATTATTATCAAGCGAACGGAAAAGATCCGTACTCGTCCAAGAAATAGGACACTGAGGAAAAACTAAGGCTGCTGACATTGCCCTTTCTTGATAGCTAAGATCATTAAGGGTTGCCAACACGACAAGATAAAAGAACGATCCGGGATAGAAGCATGGCTATCATCGAAACAATATTCGGGGCTGAAAGAAGGACATCGGCGTGATACCTGAGCACCATTTCTGCAAAAAGTGTTGGGATCACTTGGCATCACTCTGTTGGGATAGAAATGACGCCAAACACCGAAGAATGAACAAGAAAAGAAACTGGAAGAAATGCAGTGGCGAAGCTATAGTGGATCCGAACTGACGCCAACTACACTCACTAGATAAACTATTAGCAACAAATAATAAGGCTATATGCATGCTATGCAACAAACAAATGCAGCAACCAAGCAAGACCCTATACTACCGATTTCTACCGCTCGCGCTAACTAGTGCGTCCTACAGCCAGACCTGCTCTAATACCAAGCCTGTGACACCCCGGCTCAGAGAAACCGGAACATCCCATGTTCCAGCCTAGAGATCGAGGAGAAATCTTCTGGAATACGACACTGCTTGACATAGAACAAATCAGCTCTTATTACAAAGGATAAATACAGGGGTCTGATGTTACAATAGATCACATCAGCATGGTGACACTACACCTGTGATACCACACTTGCTCTATGCTAGCAGCGGAACAACGACGAAGGTGGTGAACTTCACTCCACAGGGACTCTGGATGGGACACGATCTAGCTCGCACGCACGGAAACCTCGACAAGCAATCAAGCAATCATGGCATCACCTGCAATCTGGCATGACACGCCAGGCCAGTACATTGAATGTACTTGCAAGCTCACAACAACCAAAAACATCAAGACTAGACAATAACATAGCATTAAAGAGGTTAATGAAATTAACAACTATGATGAAGCACTAATAAGCATGATGTGAAACTACTGCAATACTGATAAATCACCATCTGAGATCTCAATAACCATTTCACTCTTGGATATCCGGCCAAGCAATATACCATCTCGATCACCTCATGATCCAAAACATCCACGTGATCACCTCATGACCACACCACAAACTGAATGATCATCCTCGAGATCATCCCAACATCATCAGCATCCTACCAAACTGTTACAGCTCACAATATCAACATATACATCACCTATAAGTCATCCCGTCATGTGAGTGTTGATCGAACGGTGTGACATAGTACGAACTTGTGCCCATGACCGAGGACGTGGCTATCGATAGATTAAACACACACACACACACTCTGCAAAGGTAGTGCACTTTACCCACACCCCGGATGAAGGAAATATGCCCTAGAGGCAATAATAAAGTTGTTATATGATGATAAATGTTTATTATTCATGCTAGAATTGTATTACCGGAAACTTAGTACATGTGTGAATACATAGACAAAACATATTGTCCCTAGTATGCCTCTACTAGACTAGCTCATTGATCTAAGATGGTTATGTTTCCTAGCCATAGACATGAGTTGTCATTTGATCAACGGGATCACATCATTAGGAGAATGATCTGATGGACAAGACCCATCCATTAGCTTAGCAACTTGATCGTTTAGTTTTACTGCTATTGCTTTCTTCATGACTTATACATGTTCCTATGACTAAGAGATTATGCAACTCCCGAATACCGGAGGAACACCTTGTGTGCTATCAAACGTCACAACGTAACTGGGTGATTATAAAGATGCTCTACAGGTGTTGGCATAGATCGAGAATAGGATTTGTCACTCAGAGTGTCGGAGAGGTATCTCTGGGCTCTCTCGGTAATGCACATCACTATAAGCCTTGCAAGCAATGTGACTAATGAGTTAGTTGCGGGATAATGCATTACGGAACGAGTAACAAGACTTGCCGGTAATGAGATTGAACTAGGTATGATGATACCGACGATTGAATCTCGGGCAAGTAACATACCGATGACAAAGGGAACAACGTATGTTGTTATGCGGTTTGACCAATAAAGATCTTTGTAGAATATGTAGGAGCCAATATGAGCATCCAGGTTCCGCTATTGGTTATTGACAGGAGATGTGTCTTGGTCATGTCTACATAGTTCTCGATCTCGTAGGGTCCGCACACTTAATGTTCGATGACGATTTGTATTATGAGTTATTTGATTTTATGACCGACGTTTGTTCGGAGTACCGGATGAGATCACGGACATGACAAGCATTCTCGAAATGGTCGAGACGTTAAGATCGATATATTGGAAGGCTATATTCGGACATCGGAAAGGTTCCGAGTGATTCGGGTATTTTTCGGAGTATTGGAAAGTTACGGGAATTCGTATTGGGCCTTAATGGGCCATACGGGAAAGGAGAGAAAGGCCTCAAGGGTGGCCGCGCCCCTTCCCCACGGACTGGTCCAAATTGGACTAGGGAAAGGGGGCGCCCCCTTCCTTCCTTCTCCTTCTCCCTTCCCCTTTTCCTATTCCATGTGGGATGTGGAATCCTACTAGGACTAGGGAGTCCTAGTAGGACTTTAGACTTTGGGCGAGCCCTATGAGGGCCGGCCTCTTCCTCCCTCCATCCTTTATATACGTGGCCAGGGGGCACCCCATAGACACACAAGTTAACATCAGTTTTAGCCGTGTGCGGTGCCCCCCTCCACAGATACACACCTCGGTTATATCGTTGCAGTGCTTAGGCGAAGCCCTGCGTCGATAGCTACATCATCACCGTCACCATGCCGTCGTGCTGGCGAAACTCTCCCGTGACGCTCAACTCGATCAAGAGCTCGTGAGACGTCATTGAGCTGAACGTGTGCTGAACGCGGAGGTGCCGTACGTTCGGTGCTTGGATCGGTTGGATCGCGAAGACGTTCAACTACATCAACCGTGTCACTAGACGCTTCCGCTTTCGGTCTACGAGGGTACGTAGACACACTCCCCCCTCTCGCTGCTATGCTTCTCCTAGATAGATCTTGCGTGATCGTAGGAAATTTTTGAAATACTACATTCCCCAACAGTGGCATCATGAGCCAAGTCTATGTGTAGATGATATGCACGAGTAGAACACAATGAGTTGTGGGCGATAATAGTCATACTGCTTACCAGCATGTCATACTTTGATTCGGCGGTATTGTGAGATGAAGCGGCCCAGACCGACATTGCGTGTACGCTTACGCGAGACTGATTTCACCGTTACGAGCACTCGTTGCTTAAAGGTGACTGGCGGGTGTCTGTCTCTCTCACTTTAGTTGAATCACGTGTGGCTACACCCGGTCCTTGTGAAGGTTAAAACATCACACTTGACGAAAAATCGTTGTGGTTTTGTATGCGTAGGTAAGAACGGTTCTTGCTAAACCCGTATCAGCCATGTAAAACTTGTAACAACAAAGTAGAAGACGTCTAACTTCTTTTTGCAGGGCATGTTGTGATGTGGTATGGTCAAAACGTGATGAGTTATACGTTATTGTATGAGATGATTAAGTTTTGTAAAGTTATCGGCAACCGGCAGGAGCCTTATGGTTGTGTCTTTATTGTATTAATTGTGAAAGCCATGTAATTGCTTTACTTTATCACTATGAGTTAGCGATAGTAGTAGTACCAATAGTTGGCGAGGCGACCACGACGCTACGATGAAGATCATGGTGTCTAGCCGGTGATGATGGAGATGGAGATCAAAAGCACAAGATGATGATGGCCATATCATGTCACATATTTTGATTGCATGTGATGTTTATCTTATTATGCTTCCTATTTTGCTTAGTACGGTGGTAGCATTATAAGATGATCCCTTACAAAATTTCAAGGTACAAGTGTTCTCCCTGAGTATGCACCATTGCAAAAGTTCGTCGTGCCGAGACACCACGTGATGATCGGGTGTGATAAGCTCTACGTTCAAATACAACGGGTGTAAGACAGTTTTGCACATGCAGAATACTTGGGTTAAACTTGACGAGCCTAGCATGTACAGACATGGCCTCGGAACACTAGAGACCGAAAGGTCGAGCGTGAATCATATAGTAGATATTATCAATATAAGATGTTCGCCATTGAAAACTACTCCATCTCACGTGATGATCGGACATGGTTTAGTTGATTTGGATCACGTGATCATTTAGATGACTAGAGGGATGTCTATCTAAGTGGGAGTTCTTTAGTAATATGATTAATTGAACTTTAATTTATCATGAACTTAGTCCTGGTAGTATTAGCATATCTATGCTGTAGATCAATAGCTCGCGATGTAGCTCCCCGGTTATTTTTATATGTTCCTAGATAAATATAAGTTGAAAGATGATAGTAGCAATGATGCGAACTTGTTCCGTGATCTGAGGATTTTCCTCATTTCTGCACAGAAGTATTATGTCCTTGATGCACCGCTAGGTGATAGATCTATTGTAGGAGTAGATGCAAACGTTATGAATGTTTGGCAATGCTCAATATGATGTCTACTTAATAGTTTAGTGCGCCATGCTTTACGGCTTAGAACCGGGACTTCAAAAACATTTTGAACGCCACAGAACATATAAGATGTTCCAAGAGTTGAAATTAGTATTTCATACTCATGCCCTTGTCGAGAGGTATGAGACCTCTGACAGTACTTTGCCTACAAGATGGAGGAGAATAGCTCAGCCAGTGAGCATGTGCTCAAATTGTCTGGGTACTACAATTGCTTGAATCAAGTGGGAGTTAATCTTCCAGATAAGATAGTGATTGACAAAGTTCTCTAGTCACTATCACCAAGTAAGTAGAACTTCATGATGAACTATAATATGCAAGGGATGACGAAAGTAATTCCCAAGATCTTCGCGATGCTGAAATCGGCGAAGGTAGAAATCAAGAAAGAGCATAAAGTGTTGATGGTTAACAAGACCACTTGTTTCAAGTAAAGGGCAAAGGGATGGAAGGGGAACTTCAATAAGAATGACAAGCAAGTTGTCACTCCAGTGAAGAAACCCAAAGCTAAACTCAAGCCTGAAACTAAGTGCTTCTACTGCAAAGGAAATGGTCACTGGAAGTGGAACTGCTCTAGATATTTGGCGGATAAGAAGGATGGCAAAGTGAACAAAGGTATATTTGATATACATATTATTGATGTGTACTTTACTAGTGTTCATAGCAACCCCTGGGTATTTGATACCGGTTCAGTTGCTAAAATTAGTAACTCGAAACGAGAGTTGTAAAATGAACAGAGACTAGTTAAAGTGACGATGTGTGTTGGAAGTGGTTCCAAGATTGATATGATCATCATCGCACACTCCCTATACCTTCGGGATTAGTGTAGAACCTAAATAAATGTTATTTGGCATTTGCATTGAGCATGAATATGATTTGATCATGTTTGTTGCAATACGGTTATTCATTTAAAGTCATAGAATAATTGTTATTCTGTTTACATGAATAAAACTTTCGATGGTCATACACCCAATGAAAATAGTTTGTTGGATCTCGATCGTAGTAATACACATATTCATAATATTGAAGCGAAAAGATGCAAAGTTGATAATGATAGTGGAACTTATTTGTGGCACTGCCGTTTAGGTCATATTGGTGTAAAGTGCATGAAGAAACTCCATGGTGATGGGCTTTTGGAATCGCTTGGTCCTTGCGAACCATGCCTCATGGGCAAGATGACTAAAACTTTGTTCTCCGGAACAATGGAGCGAGCAACTGATTTGTTGGAAATCATACATACTGATGTATGTGGACCGATGAGTGTTGAGGCTCGCGGCGGGTATCATTATTTTCTGACCTTCACTGATGATTTGAGCAAATATGGGTACATCTACTTGATGAAGCACAAGTCTGAAACATTTGGAAAGTTTAAAGAATTTCAGAGCCAAGTAGAGAATCATCGTTACAAGAAAATTAAGTTTCTACGATCTGATTGCGGAGGCGAATATTTGAGTTACGAGTTTGGTCTTCATTTAAAACAATGTGGAATAGTTTCACAACTCACGCCTCCCGGAACACCACAGCGTAATGGTGTATCCGAACGTCGTAACCGTACTTTATTAGATATGGTGTGATCTATGATGTCTCTTAATGATTTATCAATATCGTTTTGGGTTATGCATTAGAGACAGCTGCATTCACGTTAAATAAGGGCACCATCTAAATCCGTTGAGACGGCACCTTATGAACTGTGGTTTGGCAAGAAACCAAAGTTGTTGTTTCTTAAAGTTTGGGGCTGCGATGTTTATGTGAAAAAGCTTCAACCTGATAAGCTCGAACCCAAGTCGGAGAAATGTGTCTTCATAGGATACCCAAAGGAAACTGTTGGGTACACCTTCTATCACAAATCCGAAGGCAAGATATTCGTTGCTAAGAATATATCCTTTCTAGAGAAGGAGTTTCTCTCGAAAAAAGTGAGTGGGAGGAAAGTGGAACTTGATGAGGTAATTGTACCTTCTCCCAAATTGGAAAGTAGTACATCACAGAAACTGGTTCCAGTGATTCCTACACCAATCAGCGAGGAAGCTAATAATGATGATCATGAAACTTCAGATCAAGTTTCTACTAAACCTCATAGGTCAAGCAGAGTGCGTTCCAAGCCAGAGTGGTATGGTAACCCAATTCTGGAAGTCATGTTACTAGACCATGTTGAACCTACAAACTATGAGGAAGCGATGATGAGCCCAGATTCCGTAAAATGGCTTGAGGCCATGAAATCTGAGATGGGATCCATGTATGAGAACAAAGTGTGGACTTTGGTTGACTTGCCTGGCAAGCAATTGAAAATAAATGGATCTTTAAGAGAAAGACTGACGCTGATGGTAATGTTACTGTCTACAAAGCTCGACTTGTTGCGAAAGATTTTCTACAAGTTCAAGGTGTTGACTACCATGAGATTTTCTCACTAGTAGCGATGCTTAAGTCTGTCCGAATCATGTTAGCAATTACCGCATTTTATGAAATCTAGCAAATGGATAACAAAACTGTGTTCTTTAATGGATTTATTAAAGAAGAGTTGTATATGATGCAACCAGAAGGTTTTGTCAATCCTAAAGGTGCTAACAAAATGTGCAAGCTCCAGCGATCCATCTATGGACTGGTGCAAGCATCTCGGAGTTGGAATATACGCTTTGATAAGTTGATCAAAGCATATAGTTTTATACAGACTTGCGGTGAAGCCTGTATTTACAAGAAAGTGAGTGGGAGCACTACAACATTTCCGATAAGTATATGTGAATGACATATTGTCGATCGGAAATGATGTAGAATTTTCTGGAAAGCATAAAGGAGTGTTTGAAAGGAGTTTTTCAAAGAAAGACCTTGATGAAGCTGCTTGCATATTGAGCATCAAGATCTATAGAGATCGATCAAGACGCTTGATAAGTTTTTTCAATGAGTACATACCTTGGCAAGTTTTTGAAGTAGTTCAAAATGGAACAGTCAAAGAAAGAGTTCTTGCTTGTGTTGCAAGGTGTGGAGTTGAGTAAGACTCAAAGTTCGACCACAACAAAAGATAGAGAGAGAATGAAAGTCATTCTCTATGCCTCAGCCATAGGTTCTACAAAGTATGCCATGTTGTATACCAGAGTTATTGTATGCCCTTCCCTGAATTTGGCAAGGGAGTACAATATTGATCTAGGAATAGATCACTGGACAGCGGTCAAAATTATCCTTAGAAGACTAAGGAAATATTTCTCGGTTATGGAGGTGATAAAGAGTTCATCGTAAAGAGTTACGTCAATGCAAGCTTTGACACCGATCTGGATGACTCTGAGTCTCAATCTGGATACATATTGAAAGTGGGAGCATTTAGCTAGAGTAGCTCTGTGCGGAGCATTGTAGACATAGAAATTTGCAAAATACATACGGATCTAAATGTGACAGACCCGCTGACTAAACTTCTCTCATGAAGCAAAACATGATCACACCTTAGTACTATTTGGGTGTTAATCACATGGCGATGTGAACTAGATTATTGACTCTAATAAACCCTTTGGGTGTTGGTCACATGGCGATGTGAACTTTGGGTGTTATTCACAAAACGATGTGAACTATCGATATTAAATCTCATGGCGATGTGAACTAGATTATTGACTGTAGTGCAAGTGGGAGACTGAAGGAAATATGCCCTAGAGGCAATAATAAAGTTATTATTTGTATTTCCTTATATCATGATAAATGTTTAATATTCATGCTAGAATTGTATTAACCGGAAACTTAGTACATGTGTGAATACACAAAACAGAGTGTCCCTAGTATGCCTCTACTAGACTAGCTCATTGATCAAAGATGGTTATGTTTCCTAGCCATAGACATGAGTTGTCATTTGATCAACGGGATCACATCATTAGGAGAATGATGTGATGGACAAGACCCATCCGTTAGCTTAGCAACTTGATCGTTTAGTTTTACTGCTATTGCTTTCTTCATGACTTATACATGTTCCTATGACTATGAGATTATGCAACTCCCGAATACCGGAGGAACACCTTGTGTGCTATCAAACGTCACAACATAACTGGGTGATTATAAAGATGCTCTACAGGTGTCTCCGAAGGTGTTTGTGGTGTTGGCATAGATCGAGAATAGGATTTGTCACTTCGAGTGTCGGAGAGGTATCTCTGGGCCCTCTCGGTAATGCACATCACTATAAGCCTTGCAAGCAATGTGGCTAATGAGTTAGTTGCGGGATAATGCATTACGGAACGAGTAAAGAGACCTGCCGGTAACGAGATTGAACTAGGTATGATGATACCGACGATCCAATCTCGGGCAAGTAACATACCGATGACAAAGGGAACAACGTATGTTGTTATGCAGTTTGACCGATAAAGATCTTTATAGAATATGTAGGAGCCAATATGAGCATCCAGGTTCCACTATTGGTTATTGACCGGAGATGTGTCGCGGTCATGAGTTCTCGAACCCGTAGGGTCCGCACGCTTTACGTTCGATGACGATTTGTATTATGAGTTATGTGTTTTGATGACCGATGTTTGTTTGGAGTCCCTGATGAGATCATGGACATGACGAACAGTCTTGAAATGATCGAGACGTAAAGATCGATATATTGGAAGTCTATATTCGGACATAGGAAAGGTTCCGAGTGATTCGGGTATTTTTCGGAGTACGGGAGAGTTACGGGAATTCGTATTGGGCCTTAATGGGACATACGGGAAATGAGAGAAAGGCCTCAAGGGTGGCCGCACCCCTTCCCCATGGGCTGGTCCGAATTGGACTAGGGAAAGGGGGCGCCCCCTTCCTTTCTTCTCCTTCTAACTTCCCCTTTTCCTATTCCATGTCGGATGTGGAATCCTACTAGTACTAGGGAGTCCTAGTAGGACTCCACACTTTGGGCGCGCCCTATGAGGGCCGGCCTCTTCCTCCCTCCATCATTTATATACGTGGCCAGGGGGCACCCCATAGACACACAAGTTAACATCAGTTTTAGCCGTGTGCGGTGCCCCCCCTCCATAGATACACACCTCAGTCATTTCATTGCAGTGCTTAGGCGAAGCCCTGCGTCGGTAGCTTCATCGTCACCGTCACCATGCCATCGTGCTGACGAAACTCTCCCGTGACGCTCAACTGGATGAAGAGATCGTTGGACGTCATCGAGTTGAACGTGTGCTGAACGCGGAGATGCCGTACGTTCGGTGCTTGGATCGGTTGGATCGCGGAGACGTTCGACTACATCAACCGCGTCACTAGACGCTTCAGCTTTCGGTCTATGAGGGTACGTAGACACACTCCCCCCTCTAGTTGCTACGCTTCTCCTAGATAGATCTTGCGTGATCGTAGATTTGTTTTTGAAATACTACATTCCCCAACACCGGAACCCATGGCCTCGCACTCCCATTCGGGTGGACCAACGGCGTTCCGACAAAATTGACCTACTACCATGACACTCTCCCGGTCACTCCGACTTACTCCCCATTGGGCTAAGTCCTGGGTGGCCCCGTGCCTACCAAAAGCACCAACGGCCACCGTCATGTCAAAACACACACTGTCCCAAATGGGGGAAAAGAGACCTCAATACCAACCATGGGCACACAAGGTTTATGTCCGCCTACCTGATTAGGGTAGCGCATGCCCATAACCTTCCCTCGCTGGAGGCACCGGCGAGAGGCATGACAATAGACCGCATTAGGGCCTTCCCATAAAAGGCAAATGTGGTTGCACTGGAAAAAGCCCGGTTCGATGGCACCTGACCAACTTAATGACGGAATTTATTCCCAAAGTATAACAGTGATAACTGATATTCTGCTATCATCTACCAACTTGTAATCCAAGTCATAGCAATATCCAACAAATAATCCAAAGCATACTATCGACATATCAAAATACGCTGAGGATAACATAACACTTCTATCATGATGAATCCAAACTACTACTCAAATATCAAGAACTAGCTATCCAACTATGATCCACATACAAGCATCATCTCCAACATCATACTCCAAAACACAATATCAACTATCATCATGATGAAAATAATGTTGGGGATCGTAGTAGAAAATCAAATTTTTTCCTACACATCACCAAGATCTATCTATGGAGTAATCTAGCAACGAGGGGAAGGGGAGTGCATCTACATACCCTTGTAGATCGTGATGCGGAAGCGTTGCAAGAACGCGGATGAAGGAGTCGTACTCATAGTAATTCAGATCGCGGTTGATTCCGATCTAAGCGCCGAAAAACGACGCCTCCACGTTCAGCACACGTGCAGCCCGATGACGTCTCCCACGCCTTGATCCAGCAAGGAGAGAGGGAGAGGTTGGGGAAGACTCCATCCAGCAGCAGCACGACGGCGTGGTGGTGGTGGAGGAGCGCGGGACTCCAACAGGGCTTCGCCAAGCACTGCGAGAGACGAGGAGGGAGAGAGGTATAGCTGCACCTGGGAGAGAATCATCTCTTGTGTTGGGCAGCCCCTAGACCTCAACTATATATAGGGGGGAAGGGGCTGTGCTCCCTCTAGGGTTCCCACCCCTAGGGGTGCGGCCACACCAGATCCCATCTAAGGGTGGCGGCCAGAGGGGGAGAGGGAGAGCGGGGTGCACCAAGTTGGGCCCTAGGGCCCATCTGCCCAAGGGTTTGCCCCCCTCCCCTCTTGGAGGCGCCTTGGGCCCTGGAGGGGGGCGCACCAGCCCACCTGCGGCTGGTCCCCTCCCACACTTGGCCCACGCAGCCCTTTGGTGCCGGTGGCCCCACCCGATGGACCCCCGGGACCCTCCCGGTGGTCCCGGTACGCTACCGGTGATGCCCGAAACACTTCCGGTGGCCAAATCATCACTTGCTATATATCAATCTTTACCTCCGGACCATTCCAGAACTCCTCGTGATGTCCGGGATCTCATCCGGGACTCCGAACAACATTCAGTAACTGCGTACATACTTTCCCTATAACCCTAGCGTCATCGAACCTTAAGTGTGTAGACCCTACGGGTTCGGGAACCATGTAGACATGACCGAGACAACTCTCCGGCCAATAACCAACAGCGGGATCTGGATACCCATGTCGGCTCCCACATGTTCCACGATGATCTTATCGGATGAACCACGATGTCAAGGATTCAATCAATCCCGTATACGATTCCCTTTGTCTATCGGTACAGTACTTGCCCGAGATTCGATTGTCGGTATCCCGATACCTTGTTCAATCTCGTTACCAGCAAGTCTCTTTACTCATTCCGTAACACATCATCCCGTGATCAACTCCTTGATCACATTGTGCACATTATGATGATGTCCTACCGAGTGGGCCTAGATATACCTCTCCGTCACACGGAGTGACAAATCCCAGTCTCGATTCGTGCCAAACCAACAGACACTTTCGGAGATACCTGTAGTGCACCTTTATAGCCACCCAGTTACGTTGTGACGTTTGGTACACCCAAAGAATTCCTACGGTATCCGGGAGTTGCATAATCTCATGGTCTAAGGAAAACATACTTGACATTTAGAAAAGCTTTAGCATACGAACTACACGATCTGTGCTAGGCTTAGGATTGGGTCTTGTCCATCACATCATTCTCCTAATGATGTGATCCCGTTATCGACGACATCCAATGCCCATGGTCAGGAAACCGCGACCATCTGTTGATCAACGAGCTAGTCAACTGGAGGCTTACTAGGGACATGGTGTTTGTCTATGTATCCACACATGCATCTGAGTTTCCTATCAATACAATTCTAGCATGGATAATAAGCAACTATCACGAACAAGGAAATATAATAATAACCAATTTATTATTGCCTCTAGGGCATATTTCCAACAGTCTCCCACTTGCACTAGAGTCAATAATCTAGTTCACATCGCCATGTGATTAACACTCACAGGTCACATCACCATGTGACAAACATCCAAAGAGTTTACTAGAGTCAGTAATCTAGTTCACATCAATATGTGATTAACACTCAATGAGTTATGGGTTTGATCATGTTATCCTTGTGAGAGAGGTTGTAGTCAACGGGTCTGCAACATTCAGATCCCTATGTACTTCGCAAAACTTTATGTCATATCGTAGATGCTGCTACCACGTTCCACTTGGAGCTATTCCAAACTGTTGCTCCATTATACGTATCCAGTATCTCTACTTAGAGTTATCCGGATATGTGTTAAGCTTGCATCGACGTAACTCTTTACGTCGAACTCTTTATCACCTCCATAACCGAGAAACATTTCCTTATTCCTCTAAGGATAATTTTGACCGCTATCTGGTGATCTACTCCTGGATCACCTTTTGTACCCTCTTGCCAGACATGTGTCAAGGCACACAACAGGCGCGGTACTCAGCATGGCATACCATATAGAACCTATGATAAAAGCATAGGGGACGACCTTCGTCCTTCTTCTTTCATCTGCCGTGGTCAAGCTTTGAGTCTTACTCAACTTCACACCTTACAACTCAGGTAAGAACTCCTTCTTTGACTGATCTATTTTGAACTCCTTCAAAATCATGTCAAAGGTGTGTGTTCTTTTGAAAGTATCATTAGGCGTCTTGATCTATATCTATAGATCTTGATGCCCAATTATGTAAGCAGCTTTATCCAGGTCTTCCTTTGAAAAACTCCTTTCAAACAACCCTTTACGCTTTCCAGAAATTCTACATCATTTCGGATCAACAATATGTCATTCACATATACTTACCTGAAATGTTGTAGTGCTCCCACTCACTTTATTGTAAATACAAATTTCTAACAAACTTCGTATAAACCCAAAAACTTTGATCACTCCATCAAACCATATATTCTGACTCCGAGATGCTTGCTCTAGTCCATAGAAGGATCGCTGGAGCTAGCATACCTTTTAGCATCCTTAGGATCGACAAAACCTTTCTGATTGTATCACATACAACCTTTCCTTACGAAAACTTGGTAAGGAAACTTGTTTTAACATCCATTTGCCAGATTTCATAAATGCAGCTAATGCTAACTTGATTCCGACGGACTTAAGCATCGCTACGGGTGAGAAAAATCTCATCGTAGTCAACTCCTTGAACTTGTGAAAAACTCTTTGCCACAAGTCAAGCTTCATAGACGATGACATTACCGTTCACGTCCGTATTTTTCTTAAAGATCCATTTATCTCAATGGCTTGCCGATCATCGGACAAGTCCACCAAAGTCCATACTTTGTTTTTGATAGATGGATCCTATCTCGGATTTCTCGGCTTCTAACCATTTGTCGGAATACGGGCCCACCATCGCTTCTCCATAGTTTGTAGGTTCATTGTTGTCCACAAACATGACGTCTAAGACAGGATCACCGTACCACTTAGGAGTAGTACATATCCTTGTCGAACTGTGAGTTTCGATAGTAACTTGATCCGAAGCTTCATGATCACTATCATTAGTTTCCTCTTCAATAGTCGTAGGTTCCACATAAACATCTTTTTGTGTTGCACTACTCTCTGGTTGAAGTGAGGGTTTGACAACCTCATCAAGTTCTATCTTCCTCCCACTCAATTCTTTCGAGAGAAACTCCTTCTCGAGAAAGGACCCGTTCTTAGCGACAAACATTTTTGTCCTTGGATCTGAGATAGAAGGTATACCCAACTGTTACCTTTGGGTACCCTATGAAGATGTATTTGTCCGCTTTGGGTTCGAGCTTTTTCCCGCTGAAGCCATAAGCATCGCAACCCCAAACATTGAGAAATGACAACTTTGGTTTCTTGCCAAACCAGAGTTCATACGACGTTGTTTCAACGGACTTAGATGGTGCCCTATATAAAGTGAATGCAGCTGTCTCTAATGCATAACCTCAAAATAATAGCGGTAGATCGGTAAGAGACATCATAGATCGCACCATATCTCACAAGGTTCGATTACGACGTCCGGACACACCATTGCGCTGTGGTGTTCCAGGTGGCTTCAACTGCGAAACAATTCCACAATGTCTTAAGTTATTGCCAAACTCATAATTCAAAAAATCTCCCCTTGATCAGATCGTAGGAACATGATCTTCTTGTTATGATGATTCTTAATCTTCACTCTGAAATTGCTTGAACCTTTCAAACGTTTCAGACTTTTGCTTCATTAAGTAAATATACCCATATCTACTCAAATCGTCAGAGAAGATGAGAAAATAACGATATCCACCACACGCCTTAATTCTCATTGGATCACACACATCAGCATGTATGATTTCCAACAAGTCACTTGCCCGTTTCATTGTACATGAACACGGGATCTTAGTCATCCTGCCCATGAGGCATGGCTCGCATGTGTCAAGCGATTCAAAATCAAGTGACTCCAAACATCCATCAGCATGGAGTTTCTTCATGCATTTTATGCCAAAATGACCTAAGCGGTAGTGCCACAAGAAAGTGGTACTATCATCATTAACTCTACATCTTTTGGCGTTAATATTATTATCATGTGTATTACTATGATCGAGATTCAGTAAACCATTGGGTGCATGACCATAAATGTATTGTTCATGTAAACAGAATAACCATTATTCTCTAACTCAAATGAATAACCGTATTGCAATGAACATGACCTAATCATATTCATGCTCAACGTAGACACCTGATAACATTTATCTAGGTTCAACACCAATCTCGAAAGTAGAGGGAGCGTGCGATGGTGATCTTATCAACCTTGGAAACACTTCCAACACACATCGTCACCTCGCCCTTAGCTAGTCTTCGTTCAGTCCGTAGCTTTTGCTTCAAGTCACTAATAATAGCAACTGAACCGGTATCCAATACCCAGGTACTACTAGGAGTACTAGTAAGGTACACATCAATAATACGTATATCAAACATACTTTGTTGAAGTTGCCAGCTTTCTTATCTACCATGTATTTGGGTAGTTCCGCTACCATGTGACGTTCCCATTACAATAGAAGCACTTAGTCTCAAGGTTTGGGTTCAACCTTGGGTTCCTTCATTAGTGCGACAACTGGTTTGCCATTCATGAAGTTTCCCTTCTGGCCCTTGCCCTTTTGAAACCAGTGGTCTTGTTAAACCATCAACACTTGATGCTCCTTCTTGATTTCTACTTTTGCGGTCTTAAGCACCGCTAATAGCTCCGGGATCATCTCCATCCTTTGCATGTCATAGTTCATCACGAAATTCTAGTAGCTTGGTGATAGTGTCTAGAGAATTCCGTCAACCACTATCTCATCTGGAAGATTAACTCCCACTTGGTTCAAGTGATTTTAGCACCCAGACATTCTGAGCACATGCTCACTAGTCGAGCTATTATCCTCCATCTTTTTGGCAAAAGAACTTGTCAGAGGTCTCATACTTCTCAACACGGCATGAGCCTGAAATCCCAATTTCAGCTCTTAGAACATCTTATATGTTCTATGGCGTTCAAAACGTCATTGGAATCCCGATTCTAAGCCGTAAAGAATGGTGCACTAAACTATCAAGTAGTCATCAGGACGTGTCTGTCAGGTGTTCACAACATCCACAGACAACGTTGTAGGGGTTTGCACATCGAGCGGTGCATCAAAGACGTAAGCTTTCTGTGTAGCAGTGAGGACACTCCTCGGACTACAGACCCTGTCCGCATCATTGCTTACAATATCTTTCAACTTAGTCTTTCTCTAGGATCGTATTAAACAGGGAGCTACAACGCAAGCTGTTTGGTATATAACATAATTTGCGAAGACAACTTAGACTATTGTTCATGACAACTAAGTTCATCTAATGAACCCCCACTCAGATAGACATCTCTCTAGTCATCTAAGTGATACATGATCTGAATCGACTAAGCCGTGTCCGATCATCACGTGAGACGGACTAGTCATCAACGGTGAACATCTTTATGTTGATCGTATCTTCTATACGACTCATGTTCGACCTTTCGGTCTTCCGTGTTCCGAGGCCATGTCTGTACATGCTAGGCTCGTCAAGTGAACCCTAAGTGTATCGCGTGTGTAAATCTGGCTTACACCCGTTGTATGCGAACTATCACACCCGATCATCACGTGGTGCTTCGGAACAACGAACCTTAGCAACGGTGCACAGTTAGGGGAAACACAATTCTTGAAATTTTAGTGAGAGATCATCTTATTCACTACCGTCGTTCTAAGCAAATAAGATGTAAAACATGATAAACATCACATGCAATCAAATAGTGACATGATATGGCCAATATCATTTTGCTCCTTTTGATCTTCATCTTCGGGGCTCCATGATCATCATTGTCACCGGCATGACACCATGATCTCCATCATCATGATCTCCATCATCGTGTCTTCATGAATTCGTCTCGCCAAACATTACTTCTACTACTACGACTAACGGTTAGCAATAAAGTAAAGTAATTACATGGCGTTTTCAGTGACACGCAGGTCATACAATAAAATAAGACAACTCCTATGGCTCCTGCCGGTTGTCATTCTCATCGACATGCAAGTCATGATTCCTATTACAAGAACATGATCAATCTCATACATCACATATATATCATTCATCACATCCTTTTGGCCACATCACATCACACGGCACATACTGCAAGAACAAGTTAGACATCCTCTAATTGTTGTTGCAAGTTTTTACGTGGCTGCTATAGGTTTCTAGCAAGAACGTTTCTTACCTACGCCAAAACCACAACGTGATATGCTAATTTCTATTTACCCTTCATAAGGACCCTTTTCATCGAATCCGATCCGACTAAAGTGGGAGACAGACACCCGCTAGCCACCTTATGCAACTAGTGCATGTCAGTCGGTGGAACCTGTCTCACATAAAAGTACGTGCAAGGTCGGTCCGGGCCGCTTCATCCCACGATGCCGCCGAATCAAGATAAGACTAGTAACGGCAAGTAAATTGACAAATCCATGTCCACAACTACTTTGTGTTCTACTCGTGCAAGAAACTACGCATAGACCTAGCTCTGATACCACTGTTGGGGATCGTAGCAGAAAATCAAAATTTTTCCTACGCATCACCAAGATCTATCTATGGAGTATTCTAGCAACGAGGGGAAGGGGAGTGCATCTACATACCCTTGTAGATCGCGATGCGGAAGCGTTGCAAGAACACGGATGAAGGAGTCATACTCGTAGCGATTCAGATCACGGTTGATTCCGATCTAAGCGCCGAACAACGGCGCTTCCGCGTTCAACACACGTGCAGCCCGATGACGTCTCCCACGCCTTGATCCAGCAAGGAGAGAGGGAGAGGTTGGGGAAGACTCCATCCAGCAGCAGCACGACGGCGTGGTGGTGGTGGAGGAGCGCGGGACTCCAGCAGGGCTTCGCCAAGCACTGTGAGAGACGAGGAGGGAGAGAGGTATGGCTGCACCTGGGAGAGAATCATCTCTTGTGTTGGGCAGCCCCTAGACCTCAACTATATATAGGGTGGAAGGGGCTGCGCCCCCTCTAGGGTTCCCACCCCTAGGGGTGCGGCCACCCCAGATCCCATCTAAGGGTGGCGGCCAGAGGGGGAGAGGGAGAGGGGGGCGCACCAAGTTGGGCCCTAGGGCCCATCTGCCCTAGGGTTTGCCCCCTCCCCTCTTGGAGGCGCCTTGGGCCCTAGTGGGGGGGCGCATCAGCCCACTTGGGGCTGTTCCCCTCCCACACTTGGCCCACTCAGCCCTCTGGGGCCGGTGGCCCCACCCGGTGGACCCCCGGGACCCTCCCGGTGGTCCCGATACGCTACCGGTGATGCCCGAAACACTTCCGGTGGCCAAATCCTCACTTCCTATATATCAATATTTACCTCCGGACCATTCCGGAACTCCTCGTGATGTCCGGGATCTCATCCAGGACTCCGAACAACATTCGGTAACCGCGTACATACTTTCCGTATAACCCTAGCGTCATCGAACCTTAAGTGTGTAGACCCTACGGATTCAGGAACCATGTAGACATGACCGAGACAACTCTCCAGCCAATAACCACCAGCGGGATATGGATACCCCTGTCGGCTCCCACATGTTCCACGATGATCTTATCGGATGAACCACGATGTCATGGATTCAATCAATCCCGTATACGACCCCCTTTGTCTATCGGTACAGTACTTGCCCGAGATTCGATCGTCGGTATCTCGATACCTTGTTCAATCTCGTTACCGGCAAGTCTCTTTACTCGTTCCGTAACAAATCATCCCGTGATCAACTCCTTGATCACATTGTGCACAATATGATGATGTCCTACCGAGTGGGCCCAGAGATACCTCTCCGTCACACGGAGTGACAAATCCTAGTCTCGATTCGTGCCAATCCAACAAACACTTTCGGAGATACCTGTAGTGCACCTTTATAGCCACCCAGTTATGTTGTGACGTTTGGTACACCCAAAGCATTCGTACGGTATTCGGGAGTTTCACAATCTCATGGTCCAAGGAAAAGATACTTAACATTTAGAAAAGCTTTAGCATACGAACTACACGATCGGTGCTAGGCTTAGGATTGGGTCTTGTCCTTCACATCATTCTCCTAATGATGTGATCCCGTTATCAACGACATCCAATGTCCATGGTCAGGAAACTGTGACCATCTGTTGATCAACGAGCTAGTCAACTAGAGGCTTACTAGGGACATGGTGCTTGTCTATGTATCCACACATGCATCTGAGTTTCCTATCAATACAATTCTAGCATGGATAATAAGCAATTATCATGAACAAGGAAATATAATAATAACCAATCTATTATTGCCTCTAGGGCATATTTCCAACAAATATAACTGGCCACTAATAATCCAAAGGCAACATGATATCCAAAATAATACTCCAAAGCATAATACCATCATGATAATAATCATAGTAGCCACTAAGAATCCAAAGGCAATATGATATCCAAAGTAATACTCCAAAGCATAATACCATCATGATAATAATCATAGTAGACACTAAGAATCCAAAGGCAACATGTCATCCACATAATCATCAAAATATGAGTCCTATAACTCCAAGCAATATCATGGAAATAGCAAGATCAAAACAATAATCCCAGAAACGACATGAACAAATCATACATAGCTAATGCAAATTTTAAACAAGTTCAAATAATTGAAACCATGTCACTGCATTGCAATCATGCAAATGGAGGGTCTGGCTTACCTGGGGTGGAGGGATTCATCGGGAAGAAGTGCGATAAACACGCGGAATGAATCGCCGAAACACGTTCTCTCTCACAGGGGGATGATTAAGGGCTAGGTCATAATGGTCATTTTCATAATTTTAACACATGGTGACAATGATACCAACAGAACGGGCTCGATGAGACGAAGAAGTGGGCTTTGGAATCACCTCATTCGGAGTTGTGGTTGAAAAGATACGGTCGATTGAATGATAGGGACTAATCTGTAACATAAACATTCACAGACAGGCCCCTAGCGGTTAAAACAGAAAGTGAACTAAGGAAAAATATGTTTTCAGAGAAAATAAAGTGTATAACTGACCGAAATGACCGAAAGTACATTTTTTTTCTCGAATACACACGAGTGCGCGTACTATATATTAAAGGAGATGATGGGGATTAAGAAACCCCTCCACGTTGTAGCTACATGAATTACATAGCCCAACTCCACCGTACCCACTCTAGATTAACTATTGCCGCGAGTACCCACCTCTAAGGCCGCAAAAACCCTACTCATGTCCGATTTGAAGAGGCGTGCTGCACTCCAAGTCCTACCTTCTACCGTGATCTGGTTAATTACATAAGCTGCTGATGGAGTGTCCCCATCGAAGACCACCCTATTCCTATGCTTCCAAATTTCCCAGAGGGCCAGCAAAACCATAGCTCTTGCATCCTTGCCTCCTCCGGCCCTGCCCGTGATTTGTAGGCACCAATCACCCAAGGTAGAAGTGGAAATTGGAGCCCAGTTCGGTCTACCCCAAGCCATGCACAAGCGCGTCCAGACTTCCCTCGCTAAGACGCATTGGAGTAGCAGGTGGTTGATGCTCTCCTCTGTCTGGTCACAGAACGGGCAAGCATCCTGATGATCAAGCCCTCGTCTAGCCAATCTGTCTGAAGTCCAGCAGCGATCCTGCAGGGCCAGCCAAGCGAAGAAGCGGCATCTGAGTGGTGCTTTGGATTTCCAAGTGAAATCCGCCGTTGGGATGGTCTCTCTTGCCCAAAACTTTGCCTTATATGCCGAACTCGTGGAGTAGGAGCCTCCAACTTCCCAGGCCCAACGGACTATTTCCAGCACATCCCGTTGGAGGTTCACCGTGGTAAGCTTATCCCATAGTCTCAAGTACTCCTGGATCATTTGCAACTTCATCTCCGGTGAGATGTCCAGCGCCCAAGCTCCGTTTGTCAACCCTTGGCAGACAGTGCGAGTCTCCCGAGTCTTCTTCCTCACAAGGCCATAGAGTGAGGGTGCCAATTCCTCAACCCTGAAGCCGTCCAACCAACAGTCTTCCCAGAATAGGGTGCCCTCACCATTACCCAGCAGAATATGTGTGGCAGCCTGAAACAGCTGCATCGATTTCCTTGGAACATCTATGTCAAACTCCGCCCATGGCCTTTCCTGATCCACCCGTTTCAGCCAAGGCCATCTTGCTTGCATGGCCGTGTTTAATCACTTTAGATTAGTGATGCCGAGGCCGCCTGCCCATCTTGGCGAACAAACAGAATCCCACGCCACACGGCACTGCCCTCCGTTCGCCTGGTTCTTGGCACACCACAAGAAACCTCTGCAAATTTTGTTCATGGCAGTAATCGTCTTCCTGGGGACGTCGAGCGCCATCATCGTATGTATAGGTATCGCACATAGAACTGACTGCACCAGAGTCATTCTCCCGCTCATAGGCATCAGCGCCGCCCTCCACCTTGGCAAGCAATGAGCCAGCAGGTCTACCATGCCCGATAGTTGCGCTGCCGTTGGTTTGCGAAGGGTGACTGGGAGGCCGAGGTACTTGCAAGGGAAGGAGCCAGCTGGGCAACCGAGGACTCGGGTCACTTTCGCCATCACATCCTGGTTACAATGGATCGGAATGGCCGCGCTCTTCTGGAGATTTGCCTTAAGGCCCGAGGCCTCCCCAAACAGCCTCATGATAGAGGCACAAGTGCTGAGATTATTGGCCTCCGGCTTCAAGAAGATCGTGACGTCGTCAGCAAACATTGAGACCCTCTTTGAGAGGCCAGAGCGAGCCAGCGGGGAGAGGGCCCCTCGCTCCGCCGCAAGCATAATCATCCGATGCAAGGGCTCCATGGCGAGGATGAAGATCATTGGGGATAACGGATCACCCTGGCGTAGACCTTGGCAGTTTAGGATTGGTTCCCCAGGTATCCCATTGACCATAATTCGGGTTGAAGAGGTTGCAAGTATCCCGCAAGACCAATCAATCCACCTCCGAGGAAAACCCATGCACTGTAAGACCTCCACAACGAACGGCCACTGGATCGAGTCGAAGGCCTTAGTAATATCCAGCTTTAGCATAACAGCCGGTTCCCTCAGCGCATGCAGCTTCCTTGCCATGGCACGGACAAGCATGAAGTTATCATGGATGGAGCGACCTTTCACAAAGGCACTCTGGTGATTGCCCACCAGATTCGGAAGTTCCACAGCCAGTCTTGTTGAGAGAACCTTGTTGAAAATCTTGATTGTCCCGTGGACCAAGCTGACCGGTCTGAAATCTCGCACATCCGAGGCACCCTCCACCTTTGGGAGCAGGGAGACGATGGCCTTGTTGATCACGTGCAGGCCTCGCATGTCTCCACGATAGAAAGAATCAATGGCAGTCATAAAATCCTCCTTAATAATGTCCCAGCACGTCGCATAGAAGCGACCAGTGAATCCATCGGGGCCTGGGGCTTTGTCAAGCGGCATTGACTTGACAGCTTGTCTAACCTCCTCCTCCGAGAATGGAACATCAAGGCCCGGCATGTCTCTGTGCGGGAGCCCAAGGATATCCAGATTGATCGAGTGAGCCCTGGGCGGGGCTGATCCAAGGAGCTCCTTATAGTAGTTATCCACCAACTTTGCAATTTCATCATGGCTCGACGCGAGATCATTCCCATTGGAAAGACTTGTGATCATATTCCTCCTCTGCCTGAGGCAGGCCGACTGGTGGAAGAACTTAGTGTTGCCGTCTCCTTCCTTCAGGTGCAGGATTCTGGATCGTTGGCGCGCGATGGAGCGTTCAAGGGAACACAACCCGAGCAACTTCTGTTTCAAGATTCTGCGCAGGTCCCTCTCCCCCAAGGAGAGGTTTCTACCCTCCATTGCCATGTCAAGGCGGGAGATGATCTCCAGTGCCATCGCGATTTGAAGTTTGACGTTGCCAATCCAACGGTCGCTCCACCTTTTAAGGCATTTAGCAGTCGCTCTCAGTTTCAGGTCGAGGACCTTGAAGGGGTTTCCCACCCTGGGCACCGATCCCCAAGCCTCCGCAACCGTATCCAGGAACCCATCCGACTTGGTCCAAAAGGCCTCAAATTTGAATCTCTTTCCCATGCACAAATCGGCATTGAGGTCCAGAAGCAGTGGACAATGATCTGAGATCGCCGATCCCACCGCTGTGAGGCTACACGTTGGGTGTAGCTCCTCCCAGGACGAAGTACACAGGACATGATCCACCTTCTCCAGGGTAGCAGCCGCGCATTCATTAGACCAAGTGTAGCGCCTACCATTGAGATAGATTTCTTTAAGTTCAAGGAAGTTGATCTTGGCCCGGAACTGGTTCATCATTCGGCGGTTGATCCTCTTATTGCTTTTGTCTTCCGGGTTGACAATCAAATTGAAATCTCCAGCAACTAGCCACGGTCCGGCGTGCAGGTCCCTTATGTCCAGGAGCTCTTGTAGGAACAAGATTTTCTCGTTGTCGTGTTGTGGCCCGTAAACTCCAGTGAACCACCAAGGAGATCCCCCCACCGGGTTTACCAAGGCCGTAAGAGTGTGGGCCGTGTAGTGAGGATTAGAGACATGATCACCGTAGCATCCCAGGCCAACAAGATTCCACCCCGCGTACCAACAGCAGGTAGATAGAAGAACTTCTCAAATTTATTGCCCAAACAATGCTTCACTACATCAGGAGATATGACCTCCATTTTTGTTTCTTGTAGGCAGACAAGGCTTGGCCCTGACGTACAAACCACCTGAGCAACAACGTTGCGACGAGCAGGGCTGTTAAGGCCCCTCACATTCCACACTAGAGATTTGAATGGATGGCAAGACATGATGAAGACCCACCCTGACCACCAAGGCAAAAACCTACTGGGCAACATCGCCCAGTTCGTCGACCGCAGATCCCGGCAGGATCGCCGGGTGCCAACCGAATATGGCAAGGATGGCCTCAATGTGAGCATCGGAGAGTGGGGTCTCAAAAAGTTGAGCATAAGCCTGAAGGGTCTCATCACTGATTGTATCCCCCTCATTAGCCAGACATAGCTTCCTTATTATCACGTTTTGCTGCTTGGTTCCCAAAGAGCCCGTCGCCCCGCGCTTGGCCAGGCGCACGCTTCTCCTCGGGTTAGAAGTTGGGAGGCGCTTTTGCCTTGGGCGCTTGTTGGTGGAGCAAGGCCTCCGGGTAGGCATGGCAGGGAGCAGCGGGGACAGTGTACGCCTGAGGTCCGCACAGAGGGAGTCGACGTTGCCTGGGCTTGCAAGGTTAGCGCATGGCGTGCATGGCATTCCACTAGTAGGCGCAAGACATGTGTCCACCAGAGCACTGCATGGCATGCGTGGCCTGCAATTAACCGCGGCCTCGGGGATTGGCGAGGGATCCACTTCGCGCACATCCGATAGGCTGACAGCAAAGGTGTCCATCAGAATCGCCTGACGAGGGGCCACCAAGTTGCCATCCATCGCAGTATCGAGACTGTCTCCGTCCAAAACATCTTCCGTCACCAGGCTCAGAGGTGGGGACTCCTCCTGTCCCCGATCATGGCGCAAAACGACACCTGGGCCCGCGGTCAGAGGTGGCCACGAGCGGCCCTGGCCCTGCCTGGCAACATCTCCACCGCAGTCCAAAACACCAGGCCCGAGGTCCACCACTGCCTCGCCAGATGGCAGGACCGGCCCCTCACCGTCGAGGGACACGAGCAGAGAGCCAATCCGGAGGCAAGGCCCGGACGGGTCACATGGGCAGGCGACCGTTTTGTCGTGTCGTTCCGCCCTCCCAGGCTGACCTGCACTGCATGGGGCCAGCTGGCGAGTTCTCCACCTAATCAACTGCACCGAATCAGGGGACAAGTGTCCCACCTCCATGTCTTTCGGACCGTCCTGGCCCCGAGGCAGAACGTTGGACCCACATGACGACCCGCATGGCAGAGGATAGGGGTGGCCCATACCACTTTGGGCAGTCAAAGACTGCCGCAAAGGTTCTGGCTCCACCATATGCCTGACGGAGTCAACAGGGGCCACATGCATCGGATGCCGAGCCGCCGGCCCGTCTGCCCGCTGCCTCCCGGCCGGCGGCGCCACCGACGATTCCACCGACGAGCCGCAGGTATCATGGCCTCCATCAGGGGCCGGGCCCTGGCCGGACAGCCTCTCCACGCCGGGCGAGGCAAGGCCTCCACCGTTGCCAGAATCAGACGGCGGCGAGGGGGGTGGCGGCGGCTCTTTCACGACATGAAAACATGTTCAGCACAGGGCGTCTCCAAGTACGCCAGGTCAGCGGTCCAGGTCAACCCCTAGGTGGTTGACTTGCGGGGCCTGCGGGGTGGTGGGGCCCGCATGGACGGCTTCTTCTTCCACCTCATTCGCTCCCGCGCTGGACAGAGGACCGGGCCGACCCCGACGAGGCTTGCCGCCGACTCCAACCATCATCAGCGGCGCACGACCTACCGGATCACTCAGGAGACAGAGTCGCATCCCCTAGTGTAGTTCGTTTTCACCCAAGATCTCGGGGAAGGGCAGAGCATTGGCCGTGGCGGAAGATGGCTTCGGGCGATGATGGAGCTTGTGGCCAGAGGCCATCGGAGGAGGAGGCGAAGGGAGGGGAGGATCTAGGGGAGGCTATGAGGGCCCTGGTGGTAGTAGAAGGAGGGGAGGGGCTCGGCTCCGGGCGAATTGGAGAGGATGGCCGCGGCGGCCATGGCGGAAATGGCGAGCAGAGAGAGCTCCAGAGGCTCGGGGAAGGGGCTTGGGAGAAGCAGAGGAGCGAGGCGAGGTCGATGGTGAAGCGGGGGGCTCAGTCCGGAGCTGCTTAAATAGGCGGAGGGGGAGGAGGCCAAGTTGTCTCACCGCGGACGCGTGGCCGATGCCGCGGACGCGTGTGCACACGCATGAGCTTGGAGGTAGGCGACTGAGGAGGAACAGGGAGAAGCTCATGAGCCAGAGGAGGCCAAGGGAGCACGGGAGGAAGCGACCGAGCGCATTAACTTGAGCTCAAATTTGGCAAGGCCTAAGGATTTGGACATACTAAGATGCTGTAAAAAATTCATACCAATTGAATTTACCAAAATGGTACTTGCTTCACAAACATCATCTCTGTCCAGAATCTTGCAAAAATTCTGGAGGAATAAGGGATTGAATAATTGATACCAAAATTGGTGGAGAGAGGTTTTAAAGTCATGAGAATGCTCCGGTAAATTTTCAGCCAAAAAGAAGCAATATAAAATATACTTGCTTCACAATCTGAAAATATTGACAGAAGCAAAGATTTGATCCTGTGCTCACATAGATGATTTTATTAGGCTTAAATTTGGAGGAGTGGGATAATATAAGCACAAGAAGAGTCATGCAAAATTTCAACTCATTTGGATATCCCTAGCTAGTACTTCCTTCACAATGGCTTCTGTTTGACAGAAACTTTGAAAAATTGTTGAGGAATATTGGCTAGGCAAATAAAGTTGAATTTTGGCATGAGGCAATTATTTGGATGATATATCATGCCCAAAAAGTTTGGAATCAAACAAGATAAGATAAATGACACTTCCTTCACAAAGTGCTACTTTGGGCAGAAATGAAGAATGAAAATTGGGGAACTATTTTTAAACTGGCCAAGGAAAAGTTTGGTCATATTTGAGCAACATATGACCCAAAGAAATTATGAGAATTATTTGGGAATTTTGGGAGTGACATAAATATAGGTTGCTTCACAACCTAGGGCAGTTGAGGTTATTCCTTTAATGGAAAAGGAATTTTCTCCAAGAAAAAGAATTATGGAGTTGGGCTAGGATGGAAATGGCATGATCGTGAGAAAGTTTTGAGAATTATGAGCCACTTGGGAGAGGAAATGATGGTGATTTCCCAGGTGACAAGGCCGCAGAACCACTCCAAAAAGAAAAACAGAGCAAAAACCAAATAAATCAAAAGAAAAAGAAAAGGGCCAAAAACCAGGCTGTCACATAGATGCAGGCTAGAGTCGGTCTACTAATCTTGGACGTGATGCCTATGTAATGATCATTGCCTGGATATCGTCTTAAATATTTTAGGTTCTATCAATTGCCCAACAGTAATTTGTTTACCCACCATTTGCTATTTTTCTCGAGAGAAGCCACTAGTGAAACCTACGGCCCCCGGGTCTTCTTTCTCATATAATTGCCTTTGCGATCTATTTTTTCGTTGCATTTATTCTCAGATCTAGTAAAACAAAAATACAAAAATACCTTGCTGCAATTTATTCTTATTTATTTTATTTGGCGTTTGATCTATCAATTTACTACAAATTCCTCACGTCCGTTTTGCTTATCTTGAGGCGCCGTACCCCAAAAGGGATTGACAACCCCTTTAACACGTCGGGTTGCGAGAAGTTGTTATTTGTGTGCAGGTGCTGTTTACGTTGTGTTGTTTGGTTCGATAACCTTGGTTTCACAGCTGAGGGAAATACCTACCGCCGATGTGCTGCATCATCCCTTCCTCTTTGGGGAAATACCGACGTAGCTTTAAGCGACATCACATCCCCAAGCTTAGATGCTTGATACTTCTTGAAATATTAAGTAGGGATTCCTTGGGCATCCCCATGGTTGAACTTTTGTGTCTCCTTAATTTCTCTTATGTCGCGGTTTTCCTAAATCTCAAAAACTTCATCCACACAAAACTCAACAAGAACTTGTGAGATAAGTTAGTATAAATCAACTCAAAACCTTGTCATTCCGTACTGTAGAAAATCACTAAAATTATAGTTTAAAATTGCATATTAAATGACTCTGCATATTTTATACTCCTATCCTCAAATAGAATCATTAAACATGCAAACATATGCAAACAATTCAAACATAATAGCAATTTGTCTAAACATGACAGTCTGTAAAAAGTGGAATCGTTCTCATACTTCCCTAGCTCTAAAAATTCTAAAACCTTACCACGTTATGGAGAATTTATTCATGGTCACTGTGTAAAAATTTCAAGATTTTATCATATTCTGACTATCCAGAAGAATTCAGACAATGATAGAAAACTTTCTGTTTTCAAGCAGCAACATCAAGACTTGCAAAATAAACATGGTAAAGGCTATACTTGTCTTTTTTACTGAAATAAAAGATGAAAAATCTTATTCTAAATAACATAAAGCAAATCTAAACAAAATAAAATGACACTCCAGGCAAAACACATATCATGTGACGAATAAAAATATAGCTCCAAGTGAGGTTACCGATAATGTCGAAGACGAAAGAGGGGATACCTTCCGGGGTATCCCCAAGCTTAGTTTCTTGGATCTTCCTTGAATATTACCTTAGGGTGCCTTGGGCATCCCCAAGATTAGGGTCTTGGCACTCCTTATTCTCCACATATCAATATCTCACCCAAAACTTGAAAACTTCAATCACACAAAACTTAACAAAACTTCATGAGATGCATTAGTATAATAAAGCAAATCATTCACTTGGGTATAATCAAAGACAAGATTCATAATTGTTATCACACAATGACTACTTTACCTTATCATTTCCACAATTTATATTACTTAAATAAGCTATGGAAACACTAAAATAGGCAAACTATGCATTGAAAACAGAATATGTCAAAAAATAGAACAATCTGTAATGATCTGGACAACCAGCATACTTCTGCAACTCTAAAACTTCTGAAAAATTATGACAATGTAGGAAATTTGTATATCAATCTTGTGTAAAAATTTCAGCTAATTACCGTGTTCCACTGATTTATTGAATTTTCTACACCGGACGAAAAACTTTCTGTTTTTGCACAGAATCAAATCAACTATCATCCACACTATCCCAATGGCTTTACTTGGCACTTTATTGAAACTAAAGCTATATAACATGATTACTACAGTAGCTTAATCATGTGAACACACAAAAACAATAGTTATAAATATTGGGTTGTCTCCCAACAAGCGCTTTTCTTTAATGCCTTTTTAGCTAGGCTTGATGATTTCATTGATGCTCACACAAAAGCTATGAATTGAAACACAAAGAGAGCATCATGAATCACATTGCAAACACATTTAAGTCTTACCCACTTCATATGCATAGGGATTTTGTGAGCAAACAATTTATGGGAACAAGAATAAACTAGCATAGGAAGGCAAAACACGCATGACTTCAAAAGTTTCAACACATAGAGAGGAAACTTGATACTATTGCAATACTTAAAAGTTCCCCATCATGAAGAAACTGCTAATCCTGAAAAAAATGACACTGAGGAAAATGCTCAACAACAACAACAAGGCCCTCATCTAGCTAATCCACGAGTGGTGAATGAATTGCAAATTGAGAAGAGCCTAGACGACATCAATGCACTTGGTCCCCTCACTCGCTCAAGAGCTTCACATTTAGCTAACTTTTGTGGGCAGTTTGCATTTGTCTCTATCATAGAGCCCACCAAAGGATGAAGCATTTCTAGAGCCTGAATGGACTCAAGCCATGCAAACCGGATTGCAGTTCGAGATCAATGATGTGTGGAATCTTATCAAGCATCCCGATCCACGCAAGCATAATGTCATCGGCACCAAGTGGATCTACTACAACAAGCAAGACAAAAATGGCCAAGTGGTGAGGAATAAGGCCCATCTTGTAGTAAAAGGCTAGACACAGGTTGAGGGTATTGATTTGGATGAAACATTTACACTTGTTGCTAGTCTTGAAGCTATTCGTATACTGCTTGCATATGCTAACCATCACAATGTTCTCTTATAGAAAATGTATTTGAAAAGTGCATTCCTCAATGGTAAGCATGTGGAAGAAGTATATGTTGCTCAACCACCAGGTTTTGAGGATCTAAAGCATCCTGACAAAGTCTTGAAACTCAACAAGGCTCTCTATGGCTTCAAGCAAGCCCCACGAGCTTGGTATGATACACTGACAGAATTCCTGAAGAAAAAGGGTTTTCAAACCCGGTTCACTTGACCCTACTCTTTTCACAAAATCTTATGACGGTGAACTGTTCATATGCCAAATATATGTTGATGATATTATGTTTGGTTGCACTAACGAGCATTTCAGTGCAACTTATGATGCGTGAAGAATATCATATGTTGATGATGGGAGAATTGAAATTCTTCCTTGGTCATGAAATTCGTCAACAACCCAATGGCATATTCATTTCTCTAGAGAAATATCTCCAAGATTTCCTGAAGAACTTCGGCATGCAAGATTGCATAGGCCTTCAAATTCCAATGCTACCAATGGTCAACTCTTCAGTGAAAAAAATGGTAAAGATATTGATCAGAACGTATATCGCTCCATCATTGGTTCGCTAATTTATCTATGTGCATCTAGGACAGACATTATGCTTAGCGTTTGCATGTGTAACAGATTTCAAGTGGCACCGAAGGAATCACACCATCAGGATGTGAAGCAATTCTTCGATAGTTATCTCACACACCAAGGCTAGGTTTATGGTATCCCAAGGGCTCATCTTTTGATCTACTTGGATTTTCTGATTCTGATTATGTTGTAGATTGTGTGGATCGCAAGTCAACATCACGCACATGTCATTTCCTCCGATGATCTCTTGTACGTTGGTCCTCCAAGAATCAGAACAACACCACACATTCCACAGCAGAGGCTGAGTACGTTGCATCTGGTGCCTGTTTCACTTAGTTACTATGGATGAAGCAGACCCTTAAGGACTATGGCGTCCACGTGAAGAAATACCCTCTCTATTGTGAGAATGAGAGTGCTATCAAGATCACCCGCAACCCAGTGCAATACTCAAGGATGAAAGACATTCAGATTTGACATCATTTCCTTCGTGATCATGTGTTAAAGGGAGGCATTGTCATCAATCTTGTGAAAACTGAAGACCAGCTTGCAGATATCTTCACTAAGACCTTGGATGAGATAAGTTTGTGCATGTTGCGGTGTGAGCTAAACATCCTAGAATCTTCTAATGTCCTCTGAAATGGAAACACATCCTAACACTTATGCATTCGTCATGACTTTGATGCAAAACACAAGAAGTAATGTATTTCTTCAATCAATGAAGACTTACCCGCTGTGTGAAGAAATTAATGAAGAACTTGACTCTAAGAACCCTAAGGCAATTGTAGGCGATGTCTGAAGTCATCATAGTTCTTATACGATGGGTAATGCCACCACCTCTTCTTGACATTCTTCAAAATTGAGTTTTTAGTCATTTGCAATTTTCTCAAACTGTTTTCATTCTAGTTTTTAAGCGTTTCTTGAAACGAAGCATGTGATACGCCATTGGAAAGCTAAACACGAGGCGCAACTTTCATATGTAGAAATGTTTTTTAGATTCCTTACGATTTTAATTTAATTTTGAAAATCCTACGACGGACAACAAGTGGCAGCTGTAGTTTTTTTGTGATTTTTTATAAACCTTTTGTCGGAATGTTTCAAATGATACATCGTTAGAAAGATATCAATGAGGTGTAACTTTTTCATGTAGAACACTTTCTCTAGTTCATTAAGGTTTCAGAGCAGTTTTGAAATTACAAAAATGCGGACACTCTGTTTTTTGCGACACCGAAATTGACATGTGTACTGCATCGGACAGAAAACCGCACTGCTTTATACTCAAAGCCACACTGCATCAGACAGTCAAGTGAACTTCATGATTTCTTTTGTCGGACATAAATTTTCCCAGACGTGTTTTTGTTGTCTTTTTTCCAACATTTTTTTATGAACAAGAGTGGACCAGAAAGAAGAGGGCAAGTGAACCGTGACACATATCGAAATGAACCGCATTACTATCTTGTTGTTTCACTATTTTGTTCACACTTTCATGTTGGGCGCAAGTGAAAAGCATCACTCTCAAAAACGAACCACATTAGAGGACCAAACACACTGCAAGTGTTGATGTAGTCGACTGGATTTTGAGACATATGAGACAAATTGCACTTCATATAGAGGGGTAATGAGATGCTACACAAGTGGAGTGAACTACATCTTTTTTGTCTATCTTCATACAAATTTATTCAACACATCAGTACTGCACTGCAGATGGGAGACTAGCGAACTTCAACAAAATTTCCCATGGGGATAGTAGCATGGGCCTTGCTCTAGCGTCATGCCCACTGCATTTCGGCCACCGGTGATCCACACACCACAGACTACACACACATACACACAATACTCCATGGACGTGTCGCGTACTGCACAGAGGTTAAAAATGAAAAAAAACTGCAGAATCACCGAGGCAGTGAAGCCCATGTTCGGATTAGCCACACACAGAGGAATTGAACTTCATCTGGCGCACCACCGAGCAGCAAAGAGAAAAAGGTGATGGGTCAGCAGGGAATGCAGCCGTCCTTCGCTATAATGCATGCCACCGATGAAACTGCAAACTGCATGCAAAAATGACCAGAACTGCAAATGCACCAACATGAAACCGCATCACGCATGCCCCCGAGCTGCACGACAATGGTCGTCGTACTGCAGAGGAGGAGGTGGATCCGGGGGTAGAGTGGCTCGTCGGAGGCCTCGCCATAGTGGATTGAGGGAGGTCGCCTACTCTGCTCATCAGGCCTACCCGGGGTTGACCCAAACACTGGCAAGATGCCACCTGGAGCGAATGGCCAGACGAGCTATCAATTGTCTCGTCGGATAGTGGGGGGGACTCGTCGGTGTGCTGGGCCGCGTCGGTGAAAGCTGGACGGCGACACCCCTTAGCCGAATCATGGAATGGGGTGGGCAACCATGGGGAAAGGTCGAAGTTAACCCCATGCCATGGGAGGAGGCGAATTCGGCCGCCATGGAGGTAGATCTGGGCTGCAGAAGGGAGGGTGAGGAGCGGGGATTGCACCCGATGCAACGGCGAGGGGAGATACGCGCAGGCGGTGCAGGAGCTGGAGAGGTTGCCCCCGGGTGGCGGCGGTTGGGTGCGCGACAGAGGAGGCCGCAGCACCAGAGAGGACGCAGCGAGACCGGGGATGAGGCGGCGACTCCTGGGAGGAGGCTGCACGGCCGGAGCAGAAGGTGGATCGGGGGGAGGTGTGATGGAGGAGGGAGGTGGGGGTTGGTGGGAGGAATCATGGGAGGTTGGAGATGGAGATGGGGTGCGCAAGGGTGCAGTGGTGTTTTCTTTTGGGTGGGTACGATGGGCTTCGGGTCGTGGAGTTCATTTGTGTTAGCAGAATAAGCCTAAGTGTTAGTAGAATAAGGTCTTAAGGGTGTTATTAGAATAGACCCACCCTATACACACACACATCCGAGTTATTCTGTTTCGCATAATAGAATATTATTCTGTTACTATTTTTGAACTGACGACTTCGACCAGTTGTACTGATTACGTCATCTCGTTGAACTAATCATCTTCTATAGTTCAAAAAAATTCATGATTTTGTTTAGTCGAAACGGGGCATGTAATATATCGTTGGAAAGATTTTGACATCTAGATTACAATCATATTTTTTTTTGCAAAATCATCATGGTTTAAGAGCAGTTTTGAAAATATCATTTTTTTTTTCAAAACCAAAAACGTGAATCGTATTTTGGAGTTAATTTTCAAATGGTTTGCGGAATTGATCAAATGAGATGGCATTAGAAAGCTGGTGAAAATCTACATCTTCCATAGATAGAATGTTTTTTCAAATTTTGTACGATTTAAAAGTAATTTGAAAAAGGTGAAATTATGGGCGAAATGTATTTTCGCGAATTTTTGCAAACAGTTTGTCGGATTGACGCAAACGATACGGCATTGGAAAGCTATGGAAAATGCACAAATTTTGTTTACATAATTTTTTTTCGAATTCCTTATCACGAATGTACATGCATGACTAAAAATGTGACGTACTATGACAAACATGTATAGTGTTTTTTTGTAGTGTTATGTGGAAACATCACACGACACTAATTCAGTTTACATACCGATGGGTCCCACGCATCAATCGCACACTGTGTAGAAATCAACCGGCGAGGCAAAATCAATAACGCATGCGACCAAATGGTGGGTCCCATGCGACTGTGTGTAGGAAAGAGTCGGCGATGCAAATGCATGCGACCTTAAAAGTCGGTCCCATGAGTCATTACCGTGCTAAGTGACGATCAACGGCTCTGATCGGATGGCAAGGCACCATTTGGCTTTTTGTGAGGAGCAGACGAGTGGAGGAGGGAAATAGTGAGGACTACTAGATGGGCGGGGCAAACTTGAGCACAACTAAGAAAGGAGGGGCATGAAAATAGAAATCCCTTCCAACAATGATGTGTCATCTTTGACCTTCATCCATGGTGAGGGTGACAAGATGGTTGAACATGGGATTTTCCCTTCAACCAAGGAGGCGTATAGTGATGAGTTGAGAGACTTGTGCATCCATGTTAAGAGTGATAGCGAGTTCACCGCTAGCCCCATATATGATGAGTTGTGCCAATTACCATATGATGAGTGACACCCCCACCACCACTTAAGTGAGATGAGTGACTCTGCCATATGTGAGTTTGAGTGCACCTATTTTGAGGGAGTGAGTTAGTTGATAGGTCTTGTAAGGCCATTTGCACTTCTAACAACTTAACCTCTACTTCTATTGTGTCTTCTCATTTGGTGCAAGGTCCCATTGAAGATGACACCCCGATCCTCGACGACTCCGTCCCTCCTTCGAACAAGACGATGGCCATGGTGGAATATGATGCACCTCCCATATGGTTCCATCACGATGAATATGAAGATGACCACGAGTTGGTATTTTCCACCTCACCTACACCATGTGTGTGGAATGAACAAGGTAACATAGGTGAAGGTGATACTCTTGTCCCACTAGTAGGCATTGATTGCTTGCATGATGATGATTTACCTATTGTCATGCACTATGCTATTTTCCCATGTGATGATTTCTTACCCATTTATGATGAGTTTGACGATTTCCATGCAGAGTCTATTAGTTGTGATGCCATGTTGCATAGGATATCTTGTGACAATTCTTTCGGTCACATCATGTTTGAGGAAAATCTTTAAACTTCTTCAGAGTCCTCACATGTTTAAAAACCTCAGTTGAAGAAAATGGCCGATGGCAAAAAGCCTCAGAAGGGAGGCAAGAGAAAGGAGGAACAAAGTGCTTTTGAGATCCCTGAGGAAATTTACTCAGGGTGCCACACACCTGACAAAAATATTCATGGACGTGAAACAAACAAGCAGCACAAAACCCACACTAAGAAAATCAAGAGGTACTGGATATATAAGTGGAGAGACTATAGGTATGTCACTCCCAAGTATATGAAGGACTTTGCTGTGAAGCCTCCTTGCAATAGGCCACTACTTGTTGAAGGACAAGTTGCTCATCCCTCAAGTACCAGAATGGCTAAAGAATTCCCCAAGGAATGGGCAAGGCGTCAAGCCAAATTGGCCAAACAGGCCAAAAAGGCCATTGATGGATTCAACCAGACTACAAAGGCCTCAACTAAAGCTGGTGCTAGTGGTAGTGGCAGTGCTACTCCTTCCAACAAGTCTATGCCCTAGAAGGTTGCTCACAAGCCCAAGACAGATGATCCAAAGCCCTCAGTGTCAAGGTCGGCTGCTTAAAAGGCCTCAACACCCAAGATGCCAAAATCTTTAGTGCCTCCTCCCACTACAAGTTCTTCAATGGCTGCAGGAAGAGCTTCAACACCAGTCGTGCTCACATCTTGGTAGTGCACCAAGGGCTTTCCAACATCCTTTATTGTTGCATCAAGTGCCTCGGATAGTGGGCAAACTTATGTGTCCAAGCTGAAGAAAAAGGTCACTGTTGGTCGTGGCGTCAGGCCTAGTCCCAATAGAAAACCTTCAGTGCAGCTGCTGACGAACATGGGCTAGCTGATGAAGATGAAATTGCCGCATTCCTGAGGAGAAAGCAAGAGCAAGCTGCAATTGCTAAGAATTCTAAAGTCCAATTATTGCTCGATCCCTAGAAGATCCTGGACTTCATTGATATATGGGTGAAGAAACATGACACTCCTCTTGATGATCTTGACTTACCTCCTGGTCTGAGTCATGTGCTTACTGCATTTATCATGGAAGAGAAGCACAAAATTAAGCAATCTAAGCTGGCGAAGAAACAACAAATTTAGAAGGAAAAGGAGTTGAGGAAAAACATGCTTTCAATATCTCCTCAGCAGCTCGTGACCTTGCAATCTGAGATTCAACAGTTGTCCGAAGAATATGATCGCCAAGCCAACCACTGGTGTGGCATGAAGGACAGATTCATCACTTCCTCCACTCAGGTAGTTGATAACCACAAAAAGCGTGAGGCAGTCGAGTTTGGTGTTGTTCCTCCTTCAAGTTCTTCAGCTCCTCCACCAACTACACAAGTAATGAGACTGCCCTCCATGTACTCCACAAGAGACTGCCAGGGAAACTGAAGATGTTGCGCCTAAAGAAAGTGCCAGGATGATTGCATCAGTCGTGCCTAAAGAAACTGCTCCAACAAGTTCCTCAGCAACAACGCCTTCGACGACTTCATCCTTGAAGCTCATCACTCTTTCTTCTACATCAGAAGCGAAGAATACTAAGGCTGCTGAGAAGGAAGCCAAGAAGAGAAAGGCTTCAGCTCCTCCAACTGCTTTGGAAATAGTGAAAAATTTGAAGACGGCCCCATTGTCTTCAGTTATTCCAATTGACGCGGTTCTCATTCCATCAAAGCCCCTGGCTCGTTCAAATGATGATCGCTAGATGGTTCCATACAGGGTAGAATATGAAATCCCTCAAGCTGATGATGAAGAAGATGATACCCACTATTTTGCTACCATAAAGCAAGTGGATGAAGAAATTGAAGTTGATGCAGATGCATCACTTCCTCAAGAATCATACGGACTCCTCAGCATGTCCTGATGACTGAAGAAAATGAAGAGGATGTGGATATTGATGGGTCTGCAACACCTCCAATCCATGACTAATTTTGGAAAGCAACTCACCCAAATTTGTATCTCACCACTCCTCTGACGCAAGTGCCACAGTCACCTACAATCACTGAAGAAATTCACACTGGTTCTGAAGAAAGACAACCCTCTCTCTAGACCAATGATGATGAAATTCCAGCTGCAACATCTGATGAGACTGCTCAAGATGACCTGATGGTGGATGTCATCAATACATCCCCTCGGCATGAAGATTCAATTCCTTTAGGAGACACATACATTGTTCCCATTGCTACTGCTGAGGAAATTGCAAAATCACTTGATGTGAAAGATCCTCGTGATTCTACTAGGTCTCCAAGACCAGTATTTGACATTCGACCAAAGAAGCACAATGTTCAACATGTTCCTGTCATGCCAAATATTGGCAAAAGCGTCATATGACCCAAGTTCGACAATGCCAAATTCTTCGAAGAGAAGAACTTTTTCGTTGGTGAGTCCCCATGTGACTCAGCCAAGATAAGGCGCCTGCACTTTTGGACTAATAGACAGATGAACTACTATGCTTTTCTGATGTTTGGCGAGAACAAGATCTTCCCGCATTTCCATATTCTTCACGTGGATAGGTTGTCTATTCCCTACTTCAGGCCTGCATTGGTTGTGCTACACTATGCTAGGTTACTCAGCTTCTGCTCTGACATCTGCGATTGGAATGAAGAGCTAACTCTTTAGTTCTATACAACTGTGCATTTTTCTGGCAACGCTGACGACATTGCAACATGGGCTCTAGATTGGATGAGTGAAGACAATCACTATAAAGCACATGTTGATGAAATTCTTCATGCTCTACCAGTTGATACACCCCATGAAGAAGCCAAGAAGATCTATGAAGAACCCGAGCTGCCAAATCATCTGATGGAAGTGCTTATGAAGCCATTGGCTGAAGGAGAAGACCCAAGGACAATCTTCCTTGTGAAGGATTTTCTCTATGTGCCAAGAACTGTCTATCGCATTCTGGCCACAATCCTCAGTCCAACCAAAGGCCACAACTCCGATACTGAAGAAGTTGTGGGAGTCATGAAGAATTTGTTGTTCCACATCATACATGGTACTCCTATCAACATACATGATTTCTTCATGAGGACTTTGGTCATAGTGGTCTAATCACCTTTTGATCTGATGTCGTATGCCCCATGCATCCTGAAACTCATCTGATCCCGGTCTTCAATTCATTATAAGGTTGATTGTCAAAATCATCTGAGCTATCTACCGCAATTTTAAGTTCTTCAAAGCATTATTTCCTCGGTTCCTGGCAAGGGAAAAGCTGTTATTGATCAAGGAATTCGTCCCCTTGGTGGAAAATTTCGTTGGCCAATCTCCAACTCCAATGTTAATGAAACTGTCAGCCAGCACACTACTGCAAAAGTTTCATGACAATCTTCTTCACAGAAGCACCATGGGTCATGACTGACCGTGAACTCCTCATAAGCTTGCACCAGAAAGTTGATAAGCATCACCATTGGGTTATGCGTCAGTTTTATGTTGTTCAATCCAATATGATAGTGACACATAATGTCGTGAACAAGAACCACTACTACACCCTCAAATTTTTTGACAGAACATGGGCCATACTCTCGCACCTCAAGATAGATGAAGAACTTGTTGCTATGGATTTCTATATGAACTTTGATTGGGCCGAACCTCCCATGAAGAAGTTCAAGAAAACTCAAGTTCCTCCTCTTATTTCAAGCTCGGAGTCTTCATCACGCCCCACTGATGAAAATGAAGTTTTTGAAGACACTACTATTGGTCCCTCTGCTTCACGCGACCTCGACAATGATGTCACTCCCTCAACTTCATGGTGATGGTTATATTTAGGGGCATTAGTCCTTAGTTTCGTCTCCTTTTGGTCATTTAATGACAACGGGGGAGAAGTTTGAGTTAGTCTTTAAGCGGGTCGTTATGTTGGGCTATTATTTTTTTGCTGAGTTACAACTCTTGGACTTCATTTGTTTTGCTCTTTGATGAGTTGTAACTTAAATAACTGTTGGTCATCTGACTCTTTTGCTACTTCATATATGCATGCTCTAATCTTAAATATATTTGCTCATGCGTGCACACTTTCCTGAGAAGCCAATTGTCATCATGCATTCATATTCTTCAAATATATTATGATCATGCATGATTGGATTCCAAGATATAGGGGGAGATCTTCACAATTTCAACCTGCCATGTGCATTTGCAATCCAAAGCAAATTCTTCATATGCACATCTTCAGCAGGAGTTCCTCAATATCTTGTAAGCAATTTCTTCATACTCTGTAGTTACACTTCAATTATTTACTCTTGTTGAAAACCTAACTAGTTTGTCATCAATCACCAAAAGGGGCAGATTGTAAGTGCACCAAGTGCCCCCTTAGTGGTTTTGGAGTATTGAACACAAATAGGTCGAGGGACTAATGTGTATGTGAGTGTACACAGGAGTAAAGTCCCTGGAGATTTTGTTTAACACATGGAAGACGACCCCTAAAAATGGATTTCTTCAAGTGAAGAATTTGGTGATGAAATTGGTATGGCCTTTGAAGAAATTGATGTGAAGACTTGGAAGCTTCAAGACTTTTGTTTTTGTAGTTTCTTTCTTCTTATTTGAGTCATAGGAAAACCGTATTATTAAAGGGTGTCTAGGTGAACCATAGTTCACATTTTTAAAGTGATGCTCAAACCTATACATACACAAGCCGCCACGAGTGAAGCCTTTGGAAATCTTTGAAACAGCTGACACATTTGCTAGTGACAGTGAAGAAGTTCATCTGGTCGCTGATGAATTTGGTCAGGATAAGGAGTTTGGATTTCGCTAGTGCGATTTGCCTAAAAGTGAGGAAATTGAGTGCCCCGAAGAATTTGAGAGTTCAAATTCCGACTGTTGCTGCACCGCGGGCCGGTTGTTGAGTGGATCCTTATCCTGACAATGGTCGAATCAGAGAAGGGAATTTATGACAAAATTCATGTAGGATTGCCCCCTGCTACTTCTCGAGCTTGTGTTGTATTCCCTCGAAGAGGAAAGGGAGATGCAGCACAGTAGCGTAAGTATTTCCCTCAGTTTTTGAGAACCAAGGTATCAATCCAGTAGGAGACCACGCGCGAGTCCCTCGCACCTGCACAAACAAATAAGAACATCGCAGCCAACACGATAAGGGGTTGTCAATCCCTTTACGGTCACTTACGAGAGTGAGATCTGATAGAGATGATAGTTTATATTTTTGGTATTTTTGTTTATAAGAACAGAAAGTAAAAGCGGAAAAAGTAAAGTAGATGTAGATTGATATGTTGAGAATAGACCCGGGGGCCATAGTGTTCTCTAGTGGCTTCTCTCATGATAGCGATATTCTACGCGGGTAAACAAATTACTGTCGAGCAATTGATAGAAAAGCGAATAATTATGAGACTATCTAGGTATGATCATTGTATATAGGCATCACGTCCGAGACAAGTAGACTGACTCCTGCCTGCATCTACTACTATTACTCCACACATCGACCGCAATCCAGCATGCATCTAGTGTATTGAGTTCATAAGAATAGAGTAACGCCTTAAGAAAGATGACGTGATGTAGAGGGATAAACTCAAGCAATATGATATAAACCCCATCTTTTTATCCTCGATGTCAATAATACAATACGTGCCTTGCTGCCCCTACTGTCACTGGGAAAGGACGCCGCAAGATTGAACCCAAAGCCAAGCACTTCTCCCATTGCAAGAACTATATATCTAGTAGGCTAAACCAAACCAATAATTCGAAGAGACTTGCAAGGATATTATGAGCACACATAAAGAGTTTAGAAAAGAACCAAATATTTCTCGTAGATAATCTTGATCATAAACTCACAATTCATCAAATCTCGACAAACACACCGCAAAAAGAGATTACATCGAATAGATCTCCTCGAAGACCGAGGAGAACTTTGTATTGAGATCCAAAGAGAGAGAAGAAGCCATCTAGATACTAGCTATGGACCCGAAGGTCTGTGGTAAACTACTCACAACTCATGGTGAGGACGATGATGATGATGTAGAAGCACTCCGTGATGGATCCCCCCTCCGGCGGAGCTCTGGAACAGGCTCCAAGATGGGATCTCACGGGAACATAAGGTTACGGCAATGGAATTAGGGTTTTCTCTCTGTTGCTGATGGTTTCGGGGTACGTAGACTTATATAGGAGGAAGGAGGACACCAGGGGACTCACGAGGGCCCCACGAGGCAGGGGCGCGCCCTGGGAAGGGGGCGCACCCCCCACCCTCGTGGGCACCTCGTGGCTCCCCTGACGTGGTTCTCAAGTCTCTCGTGCGTGATTTTCTCCAAAAATATCTCTCGCGAAGGTTTCATTCCGTTTGGACTCCGTTTGATATTCTTTTTCTGCAAAACCCTAAAACAGGCAAAAAAACAGCAATCTGGACTAGGCCTTTGGGTTAGTAGGTTAGTCCCAAAAATGATATAAAAGTGTATGACAAAGCCCATTAAACATCCAAGACATCATAAATAATAGCATGGAACAATCAAAAATTATAGATACGTTGGAGACGTATCAAGTATCCCCAAGCTTAATTCATGCTCGTCCTCGAGTAGGTAAATAATAAAAATAGATTTTTTGATGTGGAATGCTAACCAACATAGTTTTTCAATGTAATTATCTTAATTGTGGCATGAATATTCAGATCTGAAAGATTCAAGATAAAAGTCCATATTGACATAAGAAATAATAATACTTCAAGCATACTAACAAAGCAATCATGTCTTCTCAAAATACTATACCTACAAAATCATATAGTCTGGCTATGCTCCCTCTTCATCACACAAAATATTCATATCATGCACAACCCCGGTTTTATCCAAGCCCTTGTTTTCATACTCTATTCTTTCAAACCTTTCAACTTTCACGCAATACATGAGCGTGAGCCATGGACATAGCACTATGGGTGGAATAGAGGTGGTTGTGGAGAAGACAAAAGGAGGGAGATAGTCTCACATCAACTAGGCATATCAACGGGCTATGGAGATGCCCATCAATAGATATCAATGTGAGTGAGTAGGGATTGCCATGCAACGGATGCACTAGAGCTAAATATGTATGAAAGCTCAACAAAAGAAACTAGTGGGTGTGCATCCAACTTGCTTGCTCACGAAGACCTAGGGCATTTGAGGAAGCCCATCGTTGAAATATACAAGCCAAGTTCTATAATGAAAATTCCCACTAGTATATGAAGGTGACTAAACATGAGACTCTCTACAATGAAGAACACGGTGCTACTTTGAAGTACAAGTGTGGAAAAAGATAGTAGCAATTGTCCCTTCTCTTTTTTATCTCATTTTTTTGGAGGGGCCATCTCTTTTTTTATTGGCCTTTCCTCACATGGGACAATGCTCTAATAATGATGATCATCACACTTTTATTGATTTACAACTCGATATTACAACTCGATACTACAACAAGTATGACTCTACATGAATGCCTCCGGCGGTGTACCGGGATGTGCAATGAATCAAGAGTGACATGTATGAAAAATTATGCATGGTGGCTTTGCCACAAATACGATGTCAACTACATGATCATGCATGGCAATATGACAATATGATGCGTGTCATATGAACGGAACGGTGGAAAGTTGCATGGCAATATATCTCGGAATGGTTATGGAAATACCATGATAGGTAGGTATGGTGGCTGTTTTGAGGAATAATATGGTGGCTGTTTTAAGGAAGGATATATAGTGGGTTTATGGTACCGGCGAAAGTTGCGAGGTACAAGAGAGGCTAGCAATGGTGGAAGGGTGAGAGTGTGTATAATCCATGGACTCAACATTAGTCATAAGAACTCATATACTTATTGCAAAAATCTACGAGTCATCAAAACAAAGCAATCAACGCATGCTCCTAGGGGGGAGGTTGGTAGGACTTAGCCATCGCGTGCCCCCGACCTCCACACAAAGGTTGGCACTTTACAAATACCTCATGCTCTAACTTCATTACATAGCGGTTCACCATACGTGCATGATACGAGAATCACTAAACTTAACACAAGTATTTCTCAATTTCATAATAACTCCGCTAGCATGACTGTAATATCACTATCCTCATATCTCAAAACAATTATCAAGCATCCAACATCTCATCATATTCAATGCACTTAGTGTGAAAGTTTTTACTACATTGATATTGGATGTCTATCATGTGAAGACTAGTTTTATAGCCTAAACACATTACCATGCTGTTTTAATAGACTCACAAATGAATATAAGTGAAGCATGAGAGTTCAACAATTTCTTCAAAATATAATCACCATCGTGCTCTAAAAGATATAAGTGAAGCACTAGAGCAAAAACTATTCAACTCAAAAGATATAAGTGAAGCACATAGAGTGTTCTATCAATTCCTAGGCCATATTTAACTCTCGCAAATAGGTGTGTCCAGCAAGGATGATTGTGACAAACTAACAAGCAAAGACTCAAATTACACAAGACGCTCCAAACAAAACACATATCATGTGGTGAATAAAAATATAGCTCCAAGTATAGTTACCGATGGATGAAGACGAAAGAGGGGATGCCTTCCCGGGGCATCCCCAAGCTTAGGCTTTTGATTGTCCTTGAATTTTACTTGGGGTGCCAGGGGCATCCCCAAGCTTAGGCCCTTGCTAATCTTTGTTCCATAGTCCATCAAAGCAATACTCAAAACTTGAAAGCTTCACAACACAAAACTTAGACAAAAATTCTTGTGAGCTCCGTTAGTATAAGAAAACAAACCAGTACTCAAAGGTACTACAATGAATTCATTCTTTGTTTATATTGGTGTTAAACCTACTGTATTACAACTTATCTATGGTTCATACTTGCCAATACTACTCATAGGTGCATTGAAATAAGCAAATAACACACGAAAAACAGAATCTGTCAAAAACAGAACAGTCTGTAGTAATCTGCAGGTTTCGCATACTTCTGTAACTCCAACAAATTCAAACTAAATTGTTAAACATGAGAAATTTGTCTATTAATCATCTGCAAAAAGAATCAACTAAATAGCACGCTCCAGTAAAATCTGATGACTATTCTAGTGAGCGCTAACGATTCTGTTTTTCACAGCAAGATCACATAAACTTCACACAAGCCTTCCCAAAGGTTCTACTTGGCACAAACACTACACAAAACATGAAACCACATCTAAGCAGAATCTAGATGCAATATTTATTCCCTAACAGCAGCAAAAACAAAAAATATAAAATTGGGTTGCCTCCCAACAAGCGCTATCGTTTTACGTCCCTAGCTAGGCACGATACAAGATAGATCTAGGTATTGCCATCCTTGAAAGGCAATCCATAAGTGGCTCTCATAATAGATTCATATGGTAATTTGATTTTATTTCTATGAAACTGTTCCATGCCTTTCCTTAACGGAAATTGGAATCTAATATTTCCTTCCTTCGTATCAATAATTGCACCAATCATTCTAAGGAAAGGTCTACCAAGAATAATAGGACATGAAGGATTGCAATCTATATCAAGAACATTGAAATCTACGGGCACATAATTCCTATTGGAAACAATAAGAATATCATTAACTCTTCCCATAGTTTTCTTAATAGTGGAATCTGCAAGATGCAAATTTAAAGAACAATCATCAAGCTCATGGAAATCTAGCAAATCACGCAAAGTTTTTGGGATAGTGGAGACACTTGCACCCAAATCACACAAAGCGTAGCATTCATGATCTTTAATTTTTATTTTAATATTAGGTTCCCACTTATCATAAAGCTTTCTAGGGATAGAAACTTCTAACTCAAGTTTTTCTTCATAAGATTGCATCAAAGCATCAACTATGTGTTTGGTGAAAGCTTTATTTTGACTATAAGCATGCGGAGAGTTTAGTACGGATTGCAACAAGGAAATACAATCAATCAAAGAGCAATTATCATAATTGAATCCCTTGAAATCCAAAGTAGTGGGTTCATCACTATGCAAAGTTTTAATCTCTTCACTCCCACTTTTAACAAATTTAGCATCAAGATCTAAAAACTCCAAATCATTGGGACACCTAAAAGCAGAATCATCTCCAATCCTATCTTCATCAAGATTTATACTAGAAAACAAGGATCTAATAGGAGACACATCAATAACTTTTAGATCTTCATCTTTATTTTCATGATAACTAGAATAACACGCTTTAATACAATTCTCTCTTTTAGCACGCATCCTAGCGGATCTCTCCTTGCATTCATCAATGGAAAATCTCATGTTTTTGAGAGACTCATTGATATCATGCTTAAGTGGGATAGATATAAGTTTCAGAGAATCAACATCAAGAGTAATTCTATCCACACTTCTAGCCAATTCATCAATCTTAAGCAATTTCTTTTCAAGCATAGCATTGAAATTCTTTTGCGAGATCATAAACTCATTAACACTAGTTTCAAATTCAGAAGGCCTCTTTCCATAATAGTTGTTGTAGGAATTACCATAATTATTAGAGGAATTACTAGGAAAAGGCCTAGGATTAAAATTCCCTCTATAAGCATTGTTACCAAAATTATTCCTACCAACAAAATTCACATCCAAAGATTCATTGTTATTTTCAATCAAAGTGGACAAAGGCATATCATTAGGATCAGAAGAAGCACTCTTAGCAGCAAATAGTTTCATAAGGTCATCCATCTTTCCACTCAAAACACTAATTTCTTCAATAGCATGCACTTTTTTACTAGTAGATCTTTCGGTGTGCCATTGAGAATAATTAACCATGATATTATCTAGGAGTTTGGTAGCTTCTCCTAAGGTAGTTTCCATGAAAGTGCCTCCAGCGGCCGAATCTAAAATATTTCTAGAAGAAAAATTCAAGCCAGCATAAAAGTTCTGAATAATCATCCATAGATTCAAACCATGTGTAGGGCAATTACATATCATTAATTTCATTATCTCCCAAGCTTGTGCAACATGCTCATGATCTAGTTGCTTAAAATTCATAATATCGTTTCTAAGAGAGATGATCTTAGTAGGAGGGAAATACTTAGAGATAAAAGCATCTTTGCACTTATTCCACGAATCAATACTATTTCTAGGCAAAGAAGAAAACCAAGTTTTAGCACGATCTCTAAGTGAAAACAGAAATAACTTTAGTTTAACAATACTGTCAGGGATATTACTAGCAGGTATAAACCGGCCAGGAAGGTCCGGATTACACTGACAAAGTTGTATTATTACAAGCCCAGTAGAGTAGGTACAAGAGATTACAACCCATAGAGGTTTGGGGCCCATGTATAAGGCCCACGGTCTTTAAACCGTTGTATCATGTAACTTGGAATGTAAGATAGAAAGAGTAGAGACCGAGGCGGACACGTTTATGAGCCGGCCTCGGGACTCTGTAAACCGGACCGGGCATCGCCTCCTATATAAAGGGACGACCCGGCGACGGTTCAGGGACAAGAAACGACAGCTCGAGACACAGGCAAGCGGATTCACTCCCTGTTCATCGACGCACAAGCAATACCACCCCAACTAGACGTAGGCTCTTACCTTCATCGAAGGGGCCGAACTAGTATAAACTCCCTGTGTCCTTTGTCCGCTTTAACCTATTCAAGCTAACCCGCGCGATGGCCTCACACCTAAGTTCGCTAATCCGGACATCTGCCATGCTATTTCCACGACAGTTGGCGCCCACCAAGGGGCTATCGCACGATGGTTTCGAGTTCTTGAAGGGCAGCTTTGAAGGACTCAAGGGTTACGCAGTTGGCCGGATGACCAAGAGTCTTCGCGGCCGGATCTACATCGACGATGCAGGCTGGGGCTCCGAGGCCGATTCAATCGAATACGGGTACCGGGTCCCCTTCGGCGGCATCCACGTCTTCATCGGCAAGATCGGCGAACCGGGACCTGAGCTGGACGTCTTCCCCAACATCGTCGAGCCGGCTCAGCGTGCGAGATCGGCCCGGATTCGGCCCGCCGAGAAGCATGTTTTCGTTGGAACCATGCACGGAGTACAAGCCGAGGACGGATCGGATTCTGGGGGCGAGACAGTTGTCTATTCTGACGATGAATCTTCATGCGGAGAGACCGAATCTTTGTATCTGTTGCAGGACGGCCGATCTGAGGGGATGTCCGATGGCGATAGTATTCTGGACCCCTTTGATCCGCCAAACCGGGTGGCTGTTTTCATGGCCGGATCACAGTCTATGCAGCAGCCCTCGGTGACCGGGGCGTTCACTGCAGAGGCAGAGGGAACCGGGGCAGGAAACCAAATCCCGTCGCCTTCCGACGTCTTATCCACCTTGGTCGAAAATTTGACGGCACTCGCGACAGCAGAAGTGGCCCCGGCCGACAAGGCGCAACATGATGCGGAGATCCTTCAGCTGAAGGGCCGGATTGAGCAGGCTAAGCGGGATCTGGATGTGGAGAAAGCCAGGATGGCTACAAGGCAAGCAGAGCTGGACTCCCAAGCTTTCCAGCTCAGGTTGGATCAGAATTCTGCGCATGAGGTAATGTACAGAAGACAGCAAACTCGTCTACCGCCGGTTTATGAGGCGAGGAATCTCTTTGGCACACCAGGAGCGGGATCCAGTAACCGCCCAGAGGTAAACCGGGGAGGAGCTCCGAGGACTGGCGCCTCGGTTCAGCCGCCGGCCGTAGAGCGAAACCACCAAGTTGTGCCAACACCGCACGTCCCCACCCCTCCCGGCCATTGTTCTAACCCGTTGGACAACATTGTCGCCACCGCTTCACGACTGGCTGCTTTACCCATTGAGGGGACATCCCCCATGGCGATGGAGGCACGCCGGGCTAAGGAGTTGCTGGAAACGGCGCTGACACAGTAGCAGGCGTACTCTTATAGCAGGGAGAGGATTCATTCAACCCCCCGCCAAAGCCGGAGTTACACGAGACACTGGGATGAACCGGCTGTATCCAGGAGCGAGCGGAGACGGCACTGTCACAGGCAGGATAATCCGGCAGAGGCAGAAGCACACGCTCAAGAAGCGGTAAACTGGGCTAGACATACTACCCGCGAGGACACCCGTCAAGCGTCGCCGGTTCATCCCACCACCGCAGAAACGGGAGTCATGGCCAGTTCCTTTGGAGTACAGTGTCTCATCCCTGCTTTACGTAGCGTAAAATTGCCCAAAGACTTCAAAGGCCCGCGCAAGGTACCCAACTACACGGCGGATCTGGCTCCAGAGGCATGGGTCGAAAGTTATGAGATGGCTATGGAGATGCTTGATGTGGACGAAGCGGCGTGCGCAAAATACTTCTCAATGATGCTTGAGGGTACAACCCGGACATGGTTGAAGGGTCTGCCACCTAACTCAATCGAATCATGGGGTGAGTTGCGTCGCCGGTTTATCAGTAATTTCAAGGACACGTGCAAGCAGCCGATGTCTGTGGTGGACTTAGCAGCATGTGTTCAAGGAGAGCAGGAGACCACAAGCAGTTGGGTACGGCGAGTGTCAGAAATCCTGCATTCTTCCAATAGTATCAACCCCAGTACGGCGATAGTGACATTGGAAAACAATTGCCGGTTCGAGCCGCTGAGGTTAAAACTGGGAAGGCTCAAGCGCGATTGCAACGACATGGGAGTGCTCATGGGCGCTTTGGTGAAATATGGGGACTCTGATGACACCAAGTACCCAGATGCAGACGGAGACAAATCCGGGAAGGCAGGCAAGGCTGGTAAACCGGTGCAAGCCAGTCCGACAGGTACAGGTTACAATGGCAAGCGAAAAGCGGAGGGCGGCTCAGACTTTGTGGCCAATACCAACTTTCAGGGAAATGGGCAGCGCCGCAAGGGTAAACCGCCCCCGCGTGGCGAGGGGCTATCCTTCAATCTAGATCAACAGCTAAGCGTGCCTTGCCCAAGACACAGTACGGAGGGAAACCCGGCTAAGCATTCATGGAAGGACTGCTGGATCATGCAGGAGGCCATGAAACATGCCAGATCTAACCACGGACCCCCCCCCCCCCGGCGGAGGATCAAGTTCCGCTTTTCAGGGTCCAGGTTACCAAGGTAACGGTTCCAGACCAGGATATCACGGCGGTAACAATAACTACAACGGCAACAGTCAGCATCAACATAACCAGCAGCATGGTCAGGGTGGTTACAACAACCAAGGAAATCAGCAGCGTCAGCAGCAGCAGCAATCCGGATATCAGAGTAATCCGAAGGAGCTAAGCAGTGGACAGTATCATGTTTTCACCACAAGTTTGTGCAAACGAGATCAAAAGGTTCTGAAGCGGCAATACCACGCTTTTTACGTTGGTCTGAACAACCCATTGTGTGGAGCAGAGAGAATCACCCGTCACGGGTTGATAATCCGTGCCAGTTGGCCCTAGTGGTGGCACCACAGGTGGGTGGCTACAAGTTCACAAAGGTACTTATGGACGGCGGTAGCAGCATCAACATCCTATACTATGAGACTTTCCGGCGTATGGGGTTGACAGATAAGAAGTTGAGACAGTCCAACACAGTATTCCATGGAGTGGTGCCAGGTAAATCGGCTTACCTAGTTGGGAAAATTGATCTGGAAGTCACCTTTGGGGATGAGCAGGATTCTAGATCAGAGACAGTGACCTTTGAGGTCGTAAAGATCAAAAGGTCGTATCATGCTCTGTTTGGGAGGCCGGTTTACGCCAAGTTCATGGCTAGACCGTGTTATATTTATCTGCAGCTTAAGATGCCGGGTCACAAGGGAACCATCATGGTTCACGGAAGTCGCAAGATAGCATTGGAATGCGAGGAAGGAGACGCAGCTTATGCAGAGGCAGTGTGTGCTACGGAGGAGTTGAAATTCTACAAAGACAACATTGATCCGGCGGGTATGTCCCCGTTAAAGAAGCCAACTACAGAGCATGATCCGGCGTTGAAGTTTAAATCGGCGGAGGAAACCAAGCAGATTGACTTTGTGTCGGGAGACTCGTCCAAGAAGTTCACTATCATCGCTAACCTAGACCCCAAATAGGAAAGCACGCTCATCGAGTTCATCCGTGAGAACCGGGATATCTTTGCATGGAAGCCTTCTGACATGCCAGGTATATCGAGGGAACTCGCTGAGCACAGTCTTAATATTGATCCGGAGTTTAAACCGGTCAAGCAGTATTTGCGCCGCTTCAATGAGGAGAGGCGCAAGGCTATAGGTGAAGAAGTGGCCAGGCTTTTGGCCGCGGGATTCATAGTTGAAGTGTTTCATCCAGAGTGGTTGGCTAATCCGGTGCTGGTGTTAAAGAAAAATGGAACCTGGGGGATGTGTGTTGATTACACAGACTTAAACAAGGCTTGCCCAACTGATCCTTTTGCTCTCCCCCGTATTGATCAGATTATTGATGCTACGGCAGGATGTGAGCGGCTAAGTTTTTTGGATGCATATTTAGGTTATCATCAGATCAAGATGGCAGTTAAGGACCAGGAGAAGACAGCCTTCATAACTCCTTTTGGAGCCTTCTGCTATGTATCCATGCCTTTTGGGCTCAAGAGTGCCCAAGCAACTTATCAGCGTTGCGTGCAGAACTGTTTCAAAGGACAGATCAGAAAAAATGTCCATGCTTATGTTGATGAAATTGTGGTGAAATCCAGGAAGGAGGAGACGTTGATAGAGGACTTAAAAGAAACCTTTGACAACCTCCGGGTTTATAAGATGATGCTTAATCTGGAGAAGTGCATTTTCGGTGTTCCAGCGGGCAAGCTCCTTGGATTCTTAGTATCACATAGAGGAATAGAGGCTAATCCGGAGAAGATCAAGGCAATTACATCCCTGGCTAAACCGGCTTGTATCAATGGTGTCCAGCGCGTAGCAGGCCGTATTACAGCGTTGAGCCGATTCATCAGCCGTTTGGGAGAGAAGGCGATCCCATCAGATGCTGAAAAAGACAGACCGGTTTGTACGGAGCGATGATGTAAATGCTGCATTCGAGGACTTGAAGCGGCAATTAGCAGAACCGCCAGTTCTTGCTGCCCCTGTTGACAAAGAGCCATTGCTGTTATACGGGGCCGCCAATGCCCGTGCAGTTAGCGTGGCAATTGTGGTGGAGCGCAAGGAAGCAGGCAAGGAATATCCGGTTCAGCGCCCAATTTACTACATCAGTGAGGTTCTTATTGAGTCAAAGCAAAGGTATCCGCACTGGCAGAAGTTGGTGTACGGCGTGTTCATGGCAAACTGGTAGCTGAAGCACTATTTCCAGGGCCACCCAATCACTGGTGTCAGCTCAGCTCCATTGGGGGATATAATCGAGAACAGAGAAGCCACTGGCACAGTGGCGAAGTGGGCCATTGAGCTTAGCCCACATGGATTGAAGTATGTACCCCGTACTGCTATAAAATCCCAAGCACTGGTAGATTTCATCAATGATTGGACAGAATTGCAAGCACCAGAGGAGAAGCCGGATCATACATACTGGACTATTCACTTTGACGGTTCAAGGCAATTAGAGGGCTCGGGGGCTGGAGTCGTGTTAACTTCCCCACGAGGTGACAAGTTCTGTTATGTCCTCCGATTAATGTTCCCTTGCACTAACAATGCTGCTGAGTATGAAGATCTCCTTCACGGTTTACGGATGGCCAAGGAGATGAACTTGAGCCGGGTCAAGTGCTTTGGTGACTCAGATCTAGTGGCACAACAGGTGTCTGGCAAGTGGGACTCTAAAGATCTGCTCATGGCAGCTTACCGGCGAGAAGTTGAAGCGGTTGTAGGGTACTTCAAAGGATATCAAGTGGACCACATAGACCGGCGGAAAAACGAAGCGACCGATGCATTAAGCCGGCTGGGCTCTTAGCGTAAACCGGTTCCACCAAATATCTTCTTGGATGAATTGCACAGTCCGTCGGTACAGATACCATCGGAGGAGGATTTAGCTGTTCCTGATCCGGAAGCACAGCTAGTTGCAGCACTTCACGTTATTCCGGATTGGACACTCCCTTACTTGGCGTACCTGAGCCGAGGTGAGTTACCAGATGATGAGGTTGAGGCTTGGCAGATAATCCGGCGATCCAAATCTATGACCATCGTCAATGGAGAACTTCATCACCGCAACGTCTCTGGGGCATTTCAGCGATGTGTATCATCGGAAGAAGGCTGTGATATTCTTCGAGAGATACACGAAGGAGATTGTGGTCATCATGCCGGTTCAAAGTCATTGGTAGCTAAAGCTTTTCGCCATGGGTTGTAATGCCCAGGATGGTACTATATCTCCTACGTGTCGAGGCACGACTTAGAGACATAACCCCATGCTGGAATGATCGCAAGTCTGGTATCTTTGCACAACTCATGTAAAAGATGGGGATGGAAAATATAAAAATAGTTGGCTTACACTTGCCACGTCACACAAATACAATACATGTCTCAGTCATCATTCAATAAAACATCACAGCCCTCTAAGGGTAAAATCCAAATGACAAGATACCAAACATAATTTAAATCCACAGGTCGGATCGAATCCTAGTAGAAGTCTCCACTACTGATCATCAGGATAACGAACATAGTAACGACTACGCTCCTCGTCGTACTCCCAGTCTAGCTCGGTGCCATCACCTGGATAGCTCACCATCGGACCTGCATCTGGTGTGGTGAAGTAACTGTGAGCCACAGAGGACTCAGCAATCCCGTTCCCGGGTAACAAGACTATTTAAGCCTCGGGTGAGGATAAGGCTGAAGAAAAGAATAAGAGTCTGCAGCAGCAACTAGCACTAGCTTACGTGAAAGAGTGCGAGAAGAGAAGTGCCTCGGTCGAGAGATGATCACGAAGTGATCCTAGCTAAAGCTCAACAAACATAACCCCACCGTGTTCAACTCCCGAATCCCTATTCGGAAATTGACAGTCACGGTACACACGCTGGTAGTGTATTAGAACAATGTGTCAAGTTATCTACAACCGGATATTAACAAGCTCCCATCTGCCACATAACCGCGGGCACGGCTTTCGAAAGTTCATAACCCTGCAGGGGTGTTCCAACTTGGCCCATTACAAGCCCACGATCCGCGGAGTCGCAACTCCAAGGTGGGAAGACCCGAGTATTCCCGGAATCCCGTGCTCAAGATACTCCGAACTAAGGTAAGGCTAATCCAGCAAATCCTCCCGGCGTGCCGACACCCTGATAGTAGCCGCGCGTATCTCGTCTCAGGCCACGACCGGATGAGTCATCCTACAGGTTTTTACCAGACCTCGAGTTTCCTTGAGGTGGCCCCGTAGTCTGCTCATTTCGGACCAACACTCATGTGGAGCACTGGCCCGGGGTTCTTGAAAGAGGGCTAATTACTCCCTATGCAAGTTTAATTAGTTATTAGGCAAATAGTACCAATGTTGGGACTTGCTGGAAAAGACTTAGCACTTAGCGGTTTATCGAGGGGGTCCCATACACCCCAACCGTGTAAGGAACGCATAATCAAGGAACATAACACCGGTTTATACGGTTCCTAACGGCATGAGTGGAACAAATCACCAAGCAAAAGGCTTAGCCTTCCACCCTTGCCAATATATAGATGACTTCATTTTTAAGCATTTATATAGTGTGATATAACCCAACAAACTTCAACATGAAGCAAGCATCTTCGATCTTCACCTGCAACTAGCAATGCTATAAGAGGGGCTGAGCGAGCCTACGTATAGCCAATCAATGGTTTGCGTAGGTAGGGTGGTTAAACATGGTCATGGTTACAAGTAGGAGGCTGACAGGAAAGACATGGGCATCGAGGCAAAACTATAGATCGTGACTTCTAGCAATAGGCAAAAATAGTAATGTTATCGGGGTTCGGTCATCTTGCCTGAAGAGTTGTCGTTCGGATCGTAAGAAGGGTCCTCGTGCTCAACCTCGTTGGTAACCTCGTGCTCGTACTTGTACTCGTTCTCAGCTTCCGGCTCTAAACAATACAATCACACAAGGCATGAATCAACAAGATGCAATGCGCACACAAAAATGATGGATGCATGATGGATGCACTAAGGAAGCACACGGAGCACAGAAAATAGCACTCAAGCAAATCACTTCAAAACATGAAAACAATAGGATATTATGAATCTACATAGAAAATCAATCAAGTTTCATATAAGACTCGCTGAAAACGGAGCTACGGGCTAAAAGTTATGCCCGAAACAAGAAATATGCACAAGCTGAAAATTACAGCAACATAGCAACTTCGGAGCACTAGAAAAATAAGCTACAGCACTCAAACAACATGGCAAAGAGCATGAACATAAACTAGACATATCCTACAGCAAATAAGTCCAAAGGTGCACCCCCAAAGGAGCCACGGATCAATAGCAACAAGTTTGGACATATTGAACTTGACAACAAAATCCTGACAGCAGAATTTTATTGAAACTTTGGAGCAAAAGTTAAATATGCTACAGCCACTCAAATAAGCATGTGAGAACATGAATGGAAAGCCAACAATATATACTACAAGGAACCATCAAGAGACACTCCAAAACTATCATGGTTTGTCCTAGAACAGCACGCAAACATGGCATCGGAACATTACAGATTCCAGACTTAGTGAAAATCCACTAAGTGTTAAAAACAGCAGTTTCATCATGGCATCTTCGAGAGCAAGTTTAAGTCACCACGAAACTAAACATGGCAAGTGGTAAGCACCATATCAAAGTACACATGATGGCGATTCCGAAACATACAAGCATGCATCATGGAGATAAACACAACGATAGCAATGAGCTCAACAAGATGGCATCTCATAACAAGTTTATCAACTAAACAGCCACATAGCACTTTGCAACGAAGATAAACATGGCAAGACTAAATCTATCATGCAACCTAACACAAACAACATGTAGAGCATGGTAAGACGAACACGTGGACATGTCATTTGCATCATTCGGATAAACGAGCTAAAAGATATCACTATGCAAGTATGGCATAAAAACAACACATAGCAGCAGTTTATATCGGGATGCATTCTTGCAACAGAAAAATAAACATCTAGATGATCTCTAACATGCATGGCACAATGGAATGAAACGTAGTGCTAATCACCACGATCGTTTGGACATGTCATTTGCGCAAAACGGAGCAACACACAAGAAGTTATCAGCATTTGAAATTAGCATCAGACAAAAACAAAACTGGGACTTAGAGGAATTAGGGTTCAACCTCAGATCTGAAAAAGAGGTCAACGGGCCCGGGGTGGATCTGATACGGCCCGCGGATCCGGCGGCTATGGGCCCGCGGCGGCGCTGGGAGGCGAAGTGGGCTCGGCTCGGCGAAGTGGTGGAGGGGCCGGCTCGCGGATCTGGCGGGGCCCGCGGAAGGCGGCTCGGATCTGGCCCGCGTCTCGGGAGCGGCACAGCCCACCCGGCGGCTGGCGATCCGGCCGGCTGGTGCGGGGAGGTGGAGCGGCCCAGCCCGGGGCCTCGGTGGCTGGAGGCGCTGGCCTCGGCCCACTTGGCGCGGCTGCTGGCCTGGCGATGCCCAGGAGAGGCGGCCTTGGCGAGGCGATCGGTCAACGGCCCCAGGCGGGCGATGCGGGAGGATCGGGGCCTGGTGGCTGGGCCTTCGGTGGCGATGTGGTCCAGCGGCGGCTCGGATCTGGCGCTCGATCTAGCGCTGGCGAGCGACTAGGCGGCGACTTCGATGCTGGGATCGAACCGGCGGGATTTCTGCGGTGGAGGGCTGCCAAGTGGCGTTTGGATCTGGTGTGGCATGAAATTTGAGGGGAGAAGGGGCTAGAGGTAGGTGGAGGTGGGTTAGGCTGCCAAAATGGCATGGGGGATGTTTATATAGGGTAGGTGCTAGGGTTTGAGGGATTTGGGGGGTTTTAGGGCCCTCCAATCGCGATCCGACGGATCCGATCGCGAGGGGAGTTAAGATGGGCCAAGAGGAGGGAAGTGGGCTGTTGGAGGGGTGTCTTGGGCCACAAAGTGGAGGCACTTTGAGCCCACGAGAATAACTGTTGGGGTAGCAAACGGACTCGAAACGTGACGAGATTTGACAGGCAGGTTACACACAACAAAACAACAACACACGACAAGTCTCGCGCCAAACCGGTAACGTTACACGGCCAAACACCAAAGTAGGCCTACGGGACGCCACGGACACGTGAGGGAGCTCCGGAACGCGAAACGGACAACGGGAAGGAACGCGTGGAACCGGATGCAACCGACAACACAAATGCAATGCGATGCACATGACTACATGCTATGAATGAATGCCACACACGCACACAACAAAACGACGAAAACCCGAAAGACAAAGAACCCGAAAAGGAATAGATGAAGCCGGAGATATATTATATGCCCAAAAGGGAAAGTATTACATCCGGGGCATTACAAACTCTCCTCTACTACAAAAAGATCTCGTCCCGAGATCTAGGACTGGAAAAAGGAAGGGTACTCGGAACGAAGATGATCTTCTCGTTCCCACGTAGCCTCTCGGTCGGTGTGATGTGACCACTTAACTTTCAAGAATTTGATGGACTTGTTGTGGGTCTTGCGCTCGGTCTCTTCGAGAATAGAAACGGGATGCTCTCGGTAGGACAAATCTTGTTGAAGATCAATCTCTTCAAACGGAATCATGCGTTCAGGTGCCTTGAAGCATTTGCGGAGTTGAGACACATGGAACACATCATGAACATTGGCGAAGTTGGGAGGGAGCTCAAGTTGATAGGCTAGATCGCCTCTTTTGCCAAGAATCTTGAAAGGCCCGACGTATCTAGGAGCAAGCTTTCCTTTGATACCGAATCTTTGGGTGCCTTTCATCGGAGAAACATGGAGATAGACATGATCACCAATGTTGAAAGCCAAATCACGATGCTTGCCGTCATAGTAGCTCTTCTGACGCGACTGAGCGGCCTTGAGATTCTCACGTATGACTTTGCACATTTCTTCGGCTTCTAAGATCAAGTCATTGCCAAGAAGTTGACGTTCGCCTGTTTCAGACCAGTTGAGAGGGGTACGGCACTTTCTGCCATAGAGGATTTCAAACGGAGCTTTGCCTGCACTTGCTTGGAAGCTGTTGTTGTAAGAGAACTCGGCAAATGGAAGGCAGTCTTCCCATTTCATGCCGAAAGATATGACACAGGCTCTGAGCATGTCTTCTAGAATCTGATTCACTCGCTCGACTTGACCACTAGTCTGAGGGTGAAAAGCAGTGCTGAACCTGATCTTAGTGCCCATGGCGGACTGAAAGGAGTCCCAGAACTTCGATGTGAACAAACTTCCACGGTCTGAGGAGATAACTTGAGGAATGCCATGTAAGGACACAATTCTGGAAGTGTACAGCTCTGCCAATTGAGCTGCATTGATGGATTCTTTGACTGGAAGGAAGTGAGCGACTTTGGTAAGCTTGTCAATCACCACAAAGATAGAATCATTCCCACGCTTGGACTTAGGAAAGCCAGTGACGAAATCCATTTCAATGTGGTCGAATTTCCACGCGGGAATGGGAAGAGGTTGGAGAAGACCGGCTGGACGTTGATGTTCTGCTTTCACTCTCCTGCAAACATCACATTCATTCACGAATTGGGCAATTTCCCTTTTCATGCATGTCCACCAGTAAGACTGCTTGAGATCTTGGTACATCTTGGAACTGCCAGGATGAATGGAAAGGAGAGAATCATGTGCTTCTTCCATTATGAGCTTCCTGAGATCACCTTTGGGAACAACGAGTCTGTCCTCGAAGAACAAGGTATCTCTCTCATCAACACGATAGCACTTGTATTTAGGAGTGCCCTTTACAATACCATGTTTCACCTTCTGCACCATGGCATCACTGAGTTGGGCCTCACGGACCTGATCTTCCAAGGTAGGAGCAATTTGAAGATTTGCAAGAAAACCCGCGGAACAACTTGGAGGTTGAGTTTCCTGAATGCCTCACAAAGCTCAGGCTGAAACGGCTTGATAAGAAGGCTGTTGCAATATGCCTTTCTGCTCAACGCATCTGCAATCACATTCGCCTTGCCAGGAGTGTATTCAATGCTGGGATCATACTCTTGGATCATTTCAACCCAACGAGTCTGGCGGAGGTTCAGATTCGGCTGTCTGAAGATGTACTTCAAGCTCTTGTGATCAGTGAAGATGTCGAGTTTCCTGCCCAACAACAGATGTCTCCATGTAATCAAAGCATGTACCATAGCTGCTAGCTCGAGATCATGTGCGGGATAGTTCTTCTCACTTGGCTTGAGCTGACGAGAAGTGTATGCCACAATTCTCTTATCTTGCATAAGCACACCACCAAGGCCTTGAAGAGAAGCATCACAGAATACTTCATAGGGCTTGGACTCATCTGGAGGAGTTAGAACTGGAGCAGAGACGAGCTTTTCTTTGAGAGTTCTGAATGCCACTTCACACTCTGGAGACCAAAAGTATTTGACATTCTTCTGAAGCAAGTTGGAAAGAGGCTTGGCAATCTTGGAGAAGTTCTCAACGAACCTTCTGCAATAGCTGGCAAGACCCAGAAAACTGCGGAGTTGCTTGACGTTCTGAGGAGCTTCCCAGTTGACAATTGCTTCAACTTTCTCGGGGTTCACCGCAATACCGTCAGCTGAGATGATATGGCCCAGGTACAAAACCTTATCGAGCCAAAACTCGCACTTGGAGAACTTGGCATAGAACTTATGCTCACGGAGTCGATCAAGAACCAGACGTAAGTGCTTTTCGTGATCTTCTTCATTCTTGGAAAACACCAGAATATCATCCAGATACACAAGCACAAACTCGCCAGTATAGGGGTTGAAGATGTAGTGCATCATTCTCGAGAAGGTAGGAGGAGCATTGGCGAGACCAAAGGACATGACTGTATACTCATATGAACCGAAACTCGTTCTGAAGGCAATCTTGAGAATGTCTTTCTCGCGAATGCGAATTTGGTGATATCCCATTCGGAGGTCGAGCTTAGAGAACACTTTAGCTCCTTTGAGCTGCTCGAACAGTTCGTTGATGTTGGGGAGCGGATACTTGTTCTTTATTGTCTTCTTGTTCAATGGCCGGTAATCAACGCAGAGACGCTCCGTGCCATCTTTCTTCTTGACAAATAAGACACCACAGCCCCAAGGAGACGTACTAGGCCTGATGAGACTCATACGCTCCTGTTTATCAAGCTGCTTCTTCAATTCCTTCAATTCATCAGGAGAGAGCTTGTACGGACGCCGACATGCTGGCTCAGTACCCGGCTCGAGTTCAATGACAAATTCCACCTGACGGTGTGGAGGCATGCCTGGAAGTTCTTCAGGAAAGACGTCTTGATATTCGTTCACCACTGGAATTTGAGATATGGCATTAATCTCGCCCTTATCATTGAGAGAGAAGAGCCTGATAGTGTTATCCCTGGAGGCGAAGATAATCACATCTTCATCAGGATGAGTCATCTTGACTTCCTTCTGTGCACAATATATGTGAGCATCATGCTGAGAAAGCCAATCCATTCCGAGGATAAGGTCAATGTCAGAATTACCAAGAACCACCGGATTAGCCAGAAATCGATAATCACCCATGCGAATAGAAACATCCGGAGCAAAAATATTAGAAGTCATGCACTTGCCCGGAGAAATGACTTGCAACTTCTGAGGCAGACTTTTGATGTCAACATTGTACTTGGATGCAAATGGTTGAGACATAAAAAGAGCATGAAGCACCCGAATCAAACAAAACTTTAGCAGGTATAGAGTTCATTGGAAGGTTACCCAAAATGACATCAGAAGAATTCTCCGCTTGCGCTGCATTCATCAGATTGACCCTTGCTTGCTTGGGATTATGCTTGACAATAGCTGAACTCACAGGTGGAGGAGGTGGAAGACGCTTCGGGTTCGGACATCTGTTGGCATAGTGATCTTTCTGAGTGCATTTGTTGCAAGTCACTTCTGAGAGAGGATGGAAATGAGAACCACTTGACTTGTAGCCTTGAGACTGAAACTGATTCCTCGACTGGTTGCTCGGGTTGGGTGGGTGGGAGAAACCACGTCCACTGGAGTTCTTGTTGCTGTTGGAGTTGTTGTAGGGAGCTCGAATCACTGGAGGAGGAGGAAGCCAAAATTTCTGTTGCTTCGCAGCCAACTGAGACGATGAGGAAGAGTGAACGGCATCTCGAATTCTCTTTTTAGAAGCCTCCATCTTAAGCTGAGATGCCTCTTGTTTCAAAGCCATGTTATAGAATTTGTCGAACTCATCGGGCTCGAACAAGGTGAGAGCAAGTTGAAGTTCATCTTTCAGGCCTCCGCAGAACTGGTAGATTTTGCTCTTGGCATCAGGAATGTCTTGCTTAGCATAGCGGGCGAGGTTTTGGAACTTGACATTATACTGATAGACTGTCATAGAGCCCTGCTTCAGGTTGCGGAATTGCTCACGCATACCCTCGATGACACTTGTTGGAATGTGGTGAGAGCGAAAGTCCTTGCAGAAATCCTCCCAAGAGATCATACGACCTGGCCTGGAGTCTTTGTACTGCTGCCACCAGTCAGCTGCTTGGTCTTTGAGTTGGAAGGTTGCAAACTTCACATAATCCTATTCTCTTACGTTACTGCACTCAAAATGCTTCTTTATGTCGGTTAACCAATCTTCAGCATCAAGAGGGTCGACACAGTAACTGAAAGCTTTTGGATTATTGGCCAAGAACTGGTTGAGAGTAGCATGGTGCTGCTGGTTGAAGAAATTGCCTTGATTCCCTGGAACACCCTGATTAGCTTGATTAGCTTGCATCTGCTGCATCATCTGCATCAACATCTGGGTGTTCTGAGCTGTAGTCTGCATAATCGCTCTCAAAGCCTCAGACGGAGGAGGAGGGGAAGGAGGACGATCTGGGACCTCTTCACCCTCTGGGTTAGCGTTGGGAACCCTTTTCGGAGCCATCCTGAAAGAGATGACCACGAATCAGCAATTGATTGACAGAAGGTATAAGCTGAATCAATGGAATGAATTGCAACAAGTCTTCTCAATAATCATTCGAACAATAGGAACGAATGAAATCATTCGAACAAGAGGAACGAATGAAATTCTCAGTTAAATAATAACATCAATCTTCACGAGAAGCCACATAGGGGGACAAAAGGTAAAATAAGAAAAACAACAAGGTACAGACGGGAACAAACACAAGATAGGAGCTTCGTTCTAACATCTTTGTGCTGAAAGCATATGAACGCGTTACGAAAGGGTTTTGCAATCCCCGGATCAGCATAGCCAAGGACCCTTTAAGATGCAACTCCCGAACGGAACATCGGTCATAATACCACTTCACTCAATGTAGAACCCCGAACTCGCTAACCTGCATTCGTTGGAAGAATGCCTACGATCTACTGGATAAACCCACCTATGAATTTCCGAAAGTTTCCAGTTATGCAATCAGGTGTTGGGGATACAGGGGAAGCACCGCGCAATCAACTCTAAACCTACATCCAGCTGTATCCATCCTTCAACACATAACCAGTCTTTCTCGGAAACTGTGTACCTCGGACCTTCGAAAAGCATCCACTATAACAAGCTATGGCAATACTCCCGAACTACCTCCCCAGTACTGGGTGATGTCGGGGTTATCTTGCCACTAACCGTATAGGAGAGATTTTCGACGTCGGCCATCTTAAGTATTTAGTACTGTCGCGATATGCTTGTGACGACAATACCCCGAAGCTCAACTCCCCGGGACACTGCCACAACCCCTAATGTCAGGAGGCATCGAGAACAGTATCCTCATCACAAGAACATCGAAACAATCCCAGAATACTCGCGAGATTCCTAAAAAAATTGGTGCAATTTTTGAAAGTAGAAGAGGCAAGAGTAGTCGTCAGGAGTCCTCACTAGAGAGAAAGGGGATGAGAAGCAAAGAAATCCTACTCTCCGATATAAATATAGGACTCAAAATATTTTTCAGTGTGTGCCTAGACTCGACCGTCAACGATTCGATCAATCAGTGGGGGCTCCTAGGTCGGAGAAGGCTCTGAATACCAACTTGTAATGCCCAGGATGGGACTATATCTCCTACGTGTCGAGGCACGACTTAGAGACATAACCCCATGCTGGAATGATCGCAAGTCTGGTATCTTTGCACAACTCATGTAAAAGATGGGGATGGAAAACATAAAAATAGTTGGCTTACACTCGCCACGTCACACAAATACAATACATGTCTCAATCATCATTCAATAAAACATCACAACCCTCTAAGGGTAAAATCCAAATGACAAGATACCAAACATAATTTAAATCCACAGGTCGGATCGAATCCTAGTAGAAGTCTCCACTACTGATCATCAGGATAACGAACATAGTAACGACTACGCTCCTCGTCGTACTCCCAGTCTAGCTCGGTGCCATCACCTGGATAGCTCACCATCGGACCTGCATCTGGTGTGGTGAAGTAACTGTGAGCCACAGAGGACTCAGCAATCCCGTTCCCGGGTAACAAGACTATTTAAGCCTTGGGTGAGGATAAGGCTGAAGAAAAGAATAAGAGTCTGCAACAGCAACTAGCACTAGCTTACGTGAAAGAGTGCGAGAAGAGAAGTGCCTCGGTCGAGAGATGATCACGAAGTGATCCTAGCTAAAGCTCAACAAACATAACCCCACCGTGTTCAACTCCTGAATCCCTATTCGGAAATTGACAGTCACGGTACACACGCTGGTAGTGTATTAGAACAATGTGTCAAGTTATCTACAACCGGATATTAACAAGCTCCCATCTGCCACATAACCGCGGGCACGGCTTTCGAAAGTTCATAACCCTGCAGGGGTGTTCCAACTTGGCCCATTACAAGCCCACGATCCGCGGAGTCGCAACTCCAAGGTGGGAAGACCCGAGTATTCTCGGAATCCCGTGCTCAAGATACTCCGAACTAAGGTAAGGCTAATCCAGCAAATCCTCCCGGCGTGCCGACACCCTGATAGTAGCCGCGCGTATCTCGTCTCAGGCCACGACCGGATGAGTCATCCTACAGGTTTTTACCAGACCTCGAGTTTCCTTGAGGTGGCCCCGTAGTCTGCTCATTTCGGACCAACACTCATGTGGAGCACTGGCCCGGGGTTCTTGAAAGAGGGCTAATTACTCCCTATGCAAGTTTAATTAGTTATTAGGCAAATAGTACCAATGTTGGGACTTGCTGGAAAAGACTTAGCACTTAGCGGTTTATCGAGGGGATCCCATACACCCCAACCGTGTAAGGAATGCATAATCAAGGAACATAACACCGGTTTATACGGTTCCTAACGGCATGAGTGGAACAAATCACCAAGCAAAAGGCTTAGCCTTCCACCCTTGCCAATATATAGATGACTTCATTTTTAAGCATTTATATAGTGTGATATAACCCTACAAACTTCAACATGAAGCAAGCATCTTCGATCTTCACCTGCAACTAGCAATGCTATAAGAGGGGCTGAGCGAGCCTACGTATAGCCAATCAATGGTTTGCATAGGTAGGGTGGTTAAACATGGTCATGGTTACAAGTAGGAGGCTGACAGGAAAGACATGGGCATCGAGGCAAAACTATAGATCGTGACTTCTAGAAATAGGCAAAAATAGTAATGTTATCGGGGTTCGGTCATCTTGCCTGAAGAGTTGTCGTTCGGATCGTAAGAAGGGTCCTCGTGCTCAACCTCGTTGGTAACCTCGTGCTCGTACTCATACTCGTTCTCAGCTTCCGGCTCTAAACAATACAATCACACAAGGCATGAATCAACAAGATGCAATGCGCACACCAAAATGATGGATGCATGATGGATGCACTAAGGAAGCACACGGAGCACGGAAAATAACACTCAAGCAAATCACTTCAAAACATGACAACAATAGGATATTATGAATCTACACAGAAAATCAATCAAGTTTCATATAAGACTCGCTGAAAACGGAGCTACGGGCTAAAAGTTATGCCCGAAACAAGAAATATGCACAAGCTGAAAATTACAGCAACATAGCAACTTCGGAGCACTAGAAAAATATGCTACAGCACTCAAACAACATGGCAAAGAGCATGAACATAAACTAGACATATCCTACAGCAAATAAGTCCAAAGGTGCACCCCCAAAGGAGCCACGGATCAATAGCAACAAGCTTGGACATATTGAACTTGACAACAAAATCCTGACAGCAGAATTTTATTGAAACTTTGGAGCAAAAGTTAAACATGCTACAGCCACTCAAATAAGCATGTGAGAACATGAATGGAAAGCTAACAATATATACTACAAGGAACCATCAAGAGACACTCCAAAACTATCATGGTTTGTCCTAGAACGGCACGCAAACATGGCATCGGAACATTACAGATTCCAGACTTAGTGAAAATCCACTAAGTGTTAAAAACAGCAGTTTCATCATGGCATCTTTGAGAGCAAGTTTAAGTCACCTCGAAACTAAACATGGCAAGTGGTAAGCACCACATCAAAGTACACATGATGGTGATTCCGAAACATACAAGCATGCATCATGGAGATAAACACAACGATAGCAATGAGCTCAACAAGATGGTATCTCATAACAAGTTTATCAACTAAACAGCCACATAGCACTTTGCAACGAAGATAAACATGGCAAGACTAAATCTCGGGAGCGGCGCAGCCCACCCGGCGGCTGGCGATCCGGCCGGCTGGTGCGGGGGGGTGGAGCGGCCCAGCCCGGGGCCTCGGTGGCTGGAGGCGCTGGCCTCGGCCCACTTGGCGCGGCTGCTGGCCTGGCGATGCCCAGGAGAGGCGGCCTTGGCGAGGCGATCGGTCAATGGCCCCAGGCGGGCGATGCGGGAGGATCGGGGCCTGGTGGCTGGGCCTTCGGTGGCGATGTGGTCCAGCGGCGGCTCGGATCTGGCGCTCGATCTGGCGCTGGCGAGCGACCAGGCGGCGGCTTCGATGCTGGGATCGGACCGGCGGGATTTCTGCGGTGGAGGGCTGCCAAGTGGCGTTTGGATCTGGTGTGGCACGAAATTTGAGGGGAGAAGGGGCTAGAGGTAGGTGGAGGTGGGTCAGGCTGCCAAAATGGCATGGGGGATGTTTATATAGGGTAGGTGCTAGGGTTTGAGGGATTTGGGGGGTTTTAGAGCCCTCCGATCGCGATCCGACGGATCCGATCGCGAGGGGAGTTAAGATGGGCCAAGAGGAGGGAAGTGGGCTGTTGGAGGGGTGTCTTGGGCCACAAAGTGGAGGCACTTTGAGCCCACGAGAATAACTGTTGGGGTAGCAAACGGACTCGAAACGCGACGAGATTTGACAGGCAGGTTACACACAACAAAACAACAACACACGTCAAGTCTCGCGCCAAACCGGTAACGTTACACGGCCAAACACCAAAGTAGGCCTACGGGACGCCACGGACACGTGAGGGAGCTCCGGAACGCGAAACGGACAACGGGAAGGAACGCGTGGAACCGGATGCAACCGACAACACAAATGCAATGCGATGCACATGACTACATGCTATGAATGAATGCCACACACGCACACAACAAAACGATGAAAACCCGAAAGACAAAGAACCCGAAAAGGAATAGATGAAGCCGGAGATATAATATATGCCCAAAAGTGAAAGTATTACATCTGGGGCATTACATGGGTTCTATTGGTTAACGGCTCATGCGGATGCTGAGGACCTAGTCAGGAAATGCAATGCTTGTCAGAAATTTTCACGGCGTGTTCATGTTTGGGCACAGGAGCTGCGGATGATTCCAATTACTTGGCCGTTTGCGACTTGGGGGCTTGATATGGTTGGACCATTTGAAAGATCCCAAGATCAGAAAACCCACCTGTTGGTAGGAGTGGACAAGTTTACAAAGTGGATTGAGGCAGAGCCTGTCAGTAAGTGTGATGCGGCAACATCGGTTAAGTTCATCAAAAAGGTCTACAGGTTATACGCCCTTCTTCATGGTATATGGTGCTGAAGCGGTTCTCCCTAGTGACATCCGACACGACTCACCACGGGCGGCAGCTTATGTTGAAGCGGATAATGAGCAAGCGAGACAAGACAGCTTAGACCGGCTGGATGAGGAACGGGACACGGCAGCAGCACGATCAGCAATTTATCAGCAAGACCTGCGCCGATATCACAGCCGCCGGGTTAAGACCAGGACGTTCCAGGAGGGGGATCTGGTGCTCCGGCTCATCCAAGACCAGACAGATATGCACAAGTTATCCCCATCTTGGGAAGGACCCTTTGTGGTCAGCAAGAACCTGCACAACGGTTCATACTACCTGATCGACGTTCGAGAGCATAAAGACTCACGTACAGTAGAGGAAGAGACGAAGCGACCATGGAACATCGCTCCTCTGCGACCTTACTACACTTGAGCCATTGGCTCCGCTTTATGTATCATGTATATATTATGATTAATAAATAAACCGACGCCCCCAGTAAACCGGGGAATCAGCCATCTTCTTCGAAAAGAGTATCATATGGGAGTTTGCTCAGGTGATATCCATCTAAAGTCTATTTTTCTTGATATATATCATTTTCATCAAGAAAACAATTACTTTGATCCGTATATTTTGATATGCAGGACAATTATTTATTAAGGGACCAAAGAGGGTTTGTTGCACATCACAACTCAAATATAGGTACCCGGCGAGCACACCAAAGGAGTATCACATGGGAGTTTCTCTGAAAACTTACCATGGCCTCCTAAACCGGCACCCTTGATACATCAAGGGACAAGCCATTGACAATCATTGAGTTGATCACCTAAAGACAAGATCCCTTAGAGGTCTTGAAACATTGGGTAGTATCGATGAAAACATCAACTATGGAGCCTGGCAACTCGCAAAAAGCCATTGACAATCATCGAGTTGATCACCTAAAGACAAGATCCCTCAGAGGTCTTGAAACATTGGGTAGTATCGATGAAAACGTCAAATATGGAGCCTGGCAGCTTGCAAAAAGCCTATGGAGCCTGGCAGCTCGCAAAAAGCCTAGAGCCTAATGGCAGCTCACAAAAAGCCTAGAGCCTGATGGCAGCTCACAAAAAGCCTAGAGCCTGGCAGCTCGCAAAAAGCCTCGAATTAGAGCCTGGCAGCTCACAAAAAGCCTCGAATTTGGAGCCTGGCAGCTCGCAAAAAGCCTCGACTACATGGTCTTATTTGCCAAAAATGCTTTGTTTCTATGATTTCACAAATTTTTTTTAAACAAGTCTATTGATGTGGGATTGGCCAACTGCAAGGTTGACCATATATCTACAAAGTTAAAAGTCTGAGTCATGAACACCAGCATGAGTTAAAAGTCTGGGTCACGAACACCAGCATGAGTTAAACCAGCGTTCATTATAACCCGGATCAGCCATCAGGCAAAAGCCAAGTAAAAGAGCCAAGAGCCTCATCAGCACCTACGCTTTCAATTATGCCTACCGGATTAAGGACGTCAGGCACACTTAATCAGAGGTATGATGTATCTTTGGTATAAAAAGTTATTCCTTTGATATATATATATATATATATATATATATATATATATATATATATATATATATATATATATTGGAGCAGTGTAATGGGTCCGGTGGTAAACCGCCAGGACATCTTTTTAGCCTCATTCATGCAGGCACAGATAATATAAACGGATCAAGCATGGCAGAACAGAGGATTAAATTGGCAGATGCCAAGTCAAGCTGTGCCATCCATATTGGGACAAAGACAATGTTTCAACTATCCTATTACAAGGCACCTGTAGGCCCGGATAGATCAAAGTTTTGGTAAAAATATTCAGCAACTACAAATTAAACCGGACGGTTTACGACTCCTCTTCACGCTGCGAAGGCTGAGGGTCAACTTGTTCCGGGTCTTCATCAGCTTCAGACAATGGTTGGAAACCAGGAGCGTGCCAATCAACCTTGGAGAGTGCACGGAAATACATTTCTTCATCAATAAGATCTGACAGATCAATATCTGGAGCGAAAGTATGGCCACGAACTGGTGGGATCAGATTTTCAGTGTCGTAAACCGGCCGCTCTACCCGCTCATTTTCTAAGTCATAGGCCGGATGATACCTTGTCAAATCCGCTTCATCAGTAAGCTTACTGGCAAGCGGGCGCATGTCCTTAGTCAGAGCACGGAGGTCTTCGGCAGAGAAGACTGGTCCATCCTCTTTGTTGCTGGGATAGTCGTTCATAGCTTCAGCCGGGTCAAAGTCAGGGACCCATGCTTTGGCCCGAGTCAGTGCCATAAGAGAACCAGCCCATGCAGCAGACTTTTTCACCTCCACCAGACGCACAGGCAGGACATATAGCTTCTCCAAAGTGGCTTGGATGGTAGTTGGTGCCGGTTTGTTATGGGACATAGCACTAATAACCCTTTGAGTGCCGGAGTAAAGCTGCTCCACCAGGGTATACGATGCTTTGAGCTTTTTCCGGACATCATCTCCCAGATGAGTTATGCGCCTCCCTATATACGTTGGCTGAGTTAAACCAAAGAGGAACAAAGATTGCAAGGATGAAAAACATATATAGATGGGTACTCATCGAAGATAACAGAAGTCATGAGTTCTATTTGCAGCCTTAAACCGGTCAACTCCTGCGTAACCGGATTAAGAGCAGCTTCAGCGTCCTTTGCTCTTTTTTCAAGAGCATTCCTCTGCACTTCCCAAGTGGACCGCTCCGCTTCAAAGTATTTTTTCAATTTCTCCATGTTGGTCAAGGTAAGCACAAGTTCTTCCTTGGCTTTGGCTGAGGCAGTTTCATGAACAACCAAGCTATTCCGGAGCTCGGTTACCTCCGAAGCCCTCCGGGTCAAGTCAGCCTACCAGGAAATCAAACGGATTAGAAAGACAAATCAATCAAGTCTCAAGCACATAACAAGTTATGCGCTTGACACTTGGGGGCTAATGTGCAATTGAAGTTAAGAAAGAAACATTTCAGACAAGTCCCAAGCGCATAAACAAGTTATGCCCTTGGCACTTGGGGGCTAATGTAAACTCATTCTCATGCATAATGGAAGTCCCGGTTCACCTACAATGAAGCTAAACCGGCACTTGGGGGCTACTATGGTCTAAAGGCAGGATTGCAAAATTACAAACAGAGACAGAAGTGAAAGGAAAGAAAGTCACCTCATACTTATCCTTCATCATATTAACCAAGCCGGCTTCATAGTCGTGGCTGGTAAAGAGCCGGTTTAGGTACCCGGAATGAAGTTCCTGGGCACTTAACTGAGCATAGCTGGATAAGTCTGAGCTCCACTTGCCTTTGTCCTGTTGAAGTTTCTCTTCCTTGGCAGTATGCCTAGCCAAGATGACAGGCTCTGCGGGAGCAGTGAAGCCTAGACCGGTTATCTCAACGTCTGCGGATGAGGCAATAGTTGGCTGAAGGGGGCAGTAGTAGGCGCCGGGCTGACAAGAGCTGGGTTGGTCCGAGGAGGGCTAACCCGGACAGGGCTTGCCGGTTCATCTGTATTCTCCATGTTGTCACCTCCCGGAGCAGCAACGTCGTCACGATCCATAGGAATGGGATCATCAAACTGAGCTTCAGGGTTATCTTCTAGAAGGATGGCTGCTTCACGGTCATCGGCCGGTTCAGCGACAGTAGCTTCAGCAGCCGGTTTATTGGCCTTCGCCTTCTTGCTAGGCTTCGGCATTCTGATAAATATCAAAGGAACAATGAGAATTACGGAGTTAGAAACATGAAGGTAAACCGGAAGTTGTAAGAAGGACTTACCCAGGCACGGTCTTAAGCACTGGGACCTGCGTAGCAGTTGACTCGCCGGAAGAGGACAGAGGAGCCTCCTGATAGTTAGGATCAGACGGTTTAAGCGGTTTACGTATGAGGCCGGCTTTTGGATGAAGGAGAGTTGGAGAAAGTAAAACCTCGAAGCGGCGTCTGCGAGCCGGCGTAAGGGGTATTCCGGCCGATTCAACCACATGCCCGCTATGGCGCGTGGTCCGGCGAGCTTCATGCTGCTGTTTCTTCAAAAGAAATTTGGGATCCATTTGAGCATAAGGATGAGAAAAGGGATATTTCCGGGATACCCGGCGGATCTTGGGTGGCAAAGGTTCCGAATCAGATGAGAGAGAAATTACCTCAACTCCCCCCGCTTTGCTTCCTTCCACCAGGTCCTGCGAAAAGACATTGTTAAGAAAAATTTAGATACAGGGAGGCCAAAGGACATAGGGGTTAGTTGATACCTCAAAGTCCGGATCATCCTCTTCGGGGTGTGAACCGGAGGCTGCAACAGCCTTTTTCTTCTTAACAGCATAAGTTTTCTTGCGTGGTTGCCTGGCCGGTTTATCTTGAGATTTCCTCTTCCAGAAAGGATCGTTGGCCTGCGCAAAGGATAAGTAATAAATGGAAGACAATTGATATGGACGGATTAAAACACACAGGAAAAGATCAGGAAGGACTTACCGCTAGCGGTTTATTGGTTGCGCAGAACAGAGCTAAACCAGTCCGGCTGCACTCCTCCAGAGGGATGTTCAGCATTTTCTTCGCGGACTCAGTAACTTCATCTTCAAGAAGTATTATGTCAGTGTGGCGCTAAGGATCATCCGGTTTACCGGAGTATTCACACATCAGACTTGAGCGCCGGCTTAGTGAGAGGATGCTCCAAGAAATCCAGCAGCGAACAAAGTCGACTCCGGTTAAGCCGTTATCTATGAAGGCCCTGAGCTTAGAAAGTTAAGGGGCAAACCGGGCCCGATCCGGGGCGCTGAGGCGTTGCGGCAAGGGATGATCTGTTGCCAGGCGATAGGCACGGTAAGCCGGCAGCGGGTTCTCTCCTTCAGGCGAAGTGTCCCTACAATAGAACCATGTCTGGTTCCATTCTTTTGGGTGGCTGTGAAGGGCAGCGTGAGGAAAGCTCACATCTTTTCTCTTTTGGATGCTGACGCCACCCAACTCCTGATGCGGACCGTCAGTAAACTCCGTCCACCGGTTCAGATGAAAAAAGTCTCAGAATATGTCCACTGATGGCTCTTCTTGAAGGTATGCCTCCGAGAAAACTTGAAAATTGCATATGTTTGACATAGAATTTGGGCGTACATCCTGAGGGTGGAGCTGAAAAGCGGCTAACACATCCCGGAAGAACTTTGAACCGGAAGGACTGAAACCCCGGGCCAGGTGATCAAAGAAAACAATGATCTCTCCTTCTTGGGGTGTAGGAGGACACTCATTTCCTGGGGCCCGCTAGTGCAGAGCCTCCTTAGGACCCAGAATACCGATTGAAGCAGCGTTTATTAAGTCATCCTCAGTGATCCGGGAAGGAGCCCAGTTGCAAGCGACAAATTGCTTGGCCATCGGTTTGGATGAGGAAGTGCTCAAAAGTATAGTGCAAAATCCGGTTTACCAATTGCTAAGGTATAAGCCGATGCATTCTATAAAGTTATGGGCCTAATTGTCGGTTTAAACAAGGGGCTAATGGTATTACTAATCCGGAAGCAAATATGAGCAAGACAGCTACCGGTTCACGATAATATGAAAAGAAGAAGTTAAACCGTCAGTTACGGGATACAGGCTTACATTTAAGCCGTCAGAAAAAGCATATGATGTGCAAGCTATGGCTAAACCGGTTAGATGAGCTACAGATCTAAAATATGAAGAAACAGTTTCCACAAAAAACTGTGGTAAACATGGATCTAAGGCATAAGGAAAAAGATGGAATAAATACCAGTTATATTCAGGAAGGGTCACAGAGTTTCTCTACAGATCGAATCTAAACTGATAAAGCTAGAGGAACTAAGTATATGATGGTGGAGCAGAAGTGCATGGATTTGGGTCGAGTCTAAATAAGTTTGAATCTTCAGCAAGGCTGACCTACGGGGATGAACAGCAAAGCTTCGAGGGTTCATGGCGAAAGCTATGGAAGGAACCCTAGAGTAAGATCTACAGGGAAGAAGAAGGAGTACCTGAAGGAACAGAAGACAGCGGTGAAGTTCTCTGGAGACGTTCAGGTCGATGCAGCGGCCTAGCTCGAGGACGACGGTGAGCTCGAAGAGCGGCGGCGGAGCTTCGGGCGATGGAGATGGAGGAAGAAGAAGGCAGAAGGGGAAAAGAGATAAGCCCCAGCGGTATTTATAAGCCGAAGAAGTAAAAATGGTAAGCGCGGGAATCGAGGAGGCCAGAGATTGGATAAAGATTGAGTTGTCGCCTCGATTTTCGGTGCGGCATTTAAGAAAGGTAACAGACAGATATGAGCATTAAATGCGGAGATGATGTCACAACGGATTAAGGCGATTCCAAGAGATGACGTCATGGCCGGTTTGTGAAGCAAATAAAGTTGCAGAAAGGAGATTTGCGCGAGACTTAGAAGACTGACATGAACAAGTTCAAATTAATCTGGGGCCTAATGTCAGGGATATTACTAGCAGGTATAAACCGGCCAGGAAGGTCCGGATTACACTGACAAAGTTGTATTATTACAAGCCCAGTAGAGTCGGTACAAGAGATTACAACCCATAGAGGTTTGGGGCCCATGTATAAGGCCCATGGTCTGTAAACCGTCGTATCATGTAACTTGGGATGTAAGATAGAAAGAGTAGAGACCGAGGCGGACACGTTTATGAGCCGGCCTCGGGACTCTGTAAACCGGACCGGGCGTCGCCTCCTATATAAAGGGACGACCCGGCGACGGTTCAGGGACAAGAAACGACAGCTCGAGACACAGGCAAGCGGATTCGCTCCCTGTTCATCGACGCACAAGTAATACCACCCCAACTAGATGTAGGCTTTTACCTTCATCGAAGGGGCCGAACTAGTATAAACTCCCTGTGTCCTTTGTCCGCTTTAACCTCTTCAAGATAACCCGCGCCATGGCCTCACACCTAAGTCCGCTAATTCGGACATCTGCCGTGCTATTTCCATGACAAATACTGTTATCCGTATCCCTTTTCTTTTGCATATCACACAAATCAACAAAGTTGTTGAGATGGGTAGCGGCATCTTCACTAGGAAGGCCGAAGAATTGATCTTTCATGACAAGATTCAACAAAGCGGCATTGATCTCACAAGATTCAGCATCGGTAATAGGAGCAATCGGAGTGCTAATAAAATCATTATTGTTGGTATTGGAGAAGTCACACAATTTGGAATTGTTCTGAGCCATAGTGACAAGCAAGCAATCCAACACACACTGTCGAACAAGAAGCAAGCGAACGAAAAACACACGGTAGAAGAAGGGCAAATAAAACGGCAAGGGTGAAGTGGGGGAGAGGAAAACGAGAGGCAAAAAATGTAAAGCGAAGGATAAGGGTTTGTGATAGGTACTTGGTATATGACTTTTGCGTAAGCCTCGTCGGCAACAACGCCAGAAATTATTCTTGCTACTTCTCGAGCTTGCGTTGTATTCCCTCGAAGAGGAAAGGGAGATGCAGCATAGTAGCGTAAGTATTTCCCTCAGTTTTTGAGAACCAAGGTATCAATCCAGTAGGAGACCATGCGCGAGTCCCTCGCACCTGCACAAACAAATAAGAACTTCGCAGCCAACGCGATAAGGGGTTGTCAATCCCTTTACGGTCACTTACGAGAGTGAGATCTGATAGAGATGATAGTTTATATTTTTGGTATTTTTGTTTATAAGAACAGAAAGTAAAAGCAGAAAAACTAAAGTAGATGTAGATTGATATGTTGAGAATAGACCCGAGGGCCATAGTGTTCTCTAGTGACTTCTGTCATGATAGCGATATTCTACGGCGGGTAAACAAATTACTGTCGAGCAATTGATAGAAAAGCGAATAATTATGAGACTATCTAGGCATGATCATTGTATATAGGCATCACGTCCGAGACAAGTAGACCGACTCCTGCCTGCATCTACTACTATTACTCCACACATCGACCGCTATCCAGCATGCATCTAGTGTATTGAGTTCATAAGAACAGAGTAACGCCTTAAGCAAGATGACATGATGTAGAGGGATAAACTCAAGCAATATGATATAAACCCCATCTTTTTATCCTCGATGGCAACAATACAATATGTGCCTTGCTGCCCCTACTATCACTGGGAAAGGACACCGCAAGATTGAACCCAAATCCAAGCACTTCTCCCATTGCAAGAACTATAGATCTAGTAGGCCAAACCAAACCAATAATTCGCAGAGACTTGCAAGGATATTATGAGCACACATAAAGAGTTTAGAAAAGAACCAAATATTTCTCGTAGATAATCTTGATCATAAACTCACAATTCATCGGATCTCGACAAACACACCGCAAAAAGAGATTACATCGAATAGATCTCCTCGAAGACCGAGGAGAACTTTGTATTGAGATCCAGAGAGAGAAGAAGCCATCTAGATACTAGCTATGGACCCGAAGGTCTGTGGTAAACTAATCACAACTCATGGTGAGGGCGATGATGATGAGGTAGAAGCACTCCGTGATGGATCCCCCCTCCGGCGGAGCATCGGTACAGGCTCCAAGATGGGATCTCACGGGAACAGAAGGTTACAAAAGTGGAATTAGGGTTTTCTCTCTGTTGCTGATGGTTTCGGGGTACGTAGACTCATATAGGAGGAAGGAGGACACCAGGGGACTCACGAGGGCCCCACGAGGCCGGGGGCACGCCCTGGGAAGGGGGGCACGCCCCCCACCCTTGTGGGCACCTCGTGGCTCCCCTGACGTGGTTCTCAAGTCTCCCGTGCATGATTTTCTCCAAAAATATCTCTCGCGAAGGTTTCATTCCGTTTGGACTCCGTTTGATATTCTTTTTCTGCAAAACCCTGAAACAGGCAAAAAACAGCAATCTGGACTGGGCCTTTGGGTTAGTAGGCTAGTCCCAAAAATGATATAAAAGTGTATGACAAAGCCCATTAAACATCCAAGACATCGCAAATAATATCATGGAACAATAAAAAATTATAGATACGTTGGAGACGTATCACCCCCTGTGTCAGGGATATGACTATCAGGTATAAACCGACCAGGAGGGTCCGGATTATGCTGGTAAGGTTATATCATCAGAAGCCCAGTAGAGTATGTAACAGGAGGTTATAGCCCACAGAGATTTAGGGCCCATGTATAAGGCCCATGGTCTGTAAACCGTCGTACTATGTAACTTGGAATGTAAGATGGAAAGAGTAGAGACCGGGGCGGACACGTTTATGAGCCGGCCTCGGGACTCTGTAAACCGGACCGGGCGTCGCCTCCTATATAAAGGGACGACCCGGTGACGGTTCAGGAGAAAAAACAACAGCTCGAGACACAGGCAAAGCGAATTCGCTCCCTGGTCATCGAAGCCCAAGCAATACCACACCGAACTAGACATAGGCTTTTACCTTCATCGAAGGGGCCGAACTAGTATAAAACTCCCTGTGTCCTTCGTCCGCTTTAACCCCTTTAAGCTAACCCGAGCAATGGCCTCACACCTAAGTCCTTTAACCAGGACATCTGCCGTGCTAAATCCACAATAGTTGGCGCCCACCGTGGGGCTATCGCACGATGGTTTCGAGTTCTTGAAAAGCAGCTTTGAAGGGCTCAAGGGTTACGCAGTGGGTCGGATGACCAAGAGTCGTCGCGGCCGGATCTACATCGACGATGCAGGTTGGGTCCCCGAGGCCGATTCAATCGAATATGGGTACTGGGTCTCCTTCGGCGGCATCCACGTCTTCATCGGCAAGATCGGCGAACGGGCCCTGAGTCGGACATCTTCCCCAACATCGTCGAGCCGGCTCAGCGTGCGAGATCAGCCCGGATTCAGCCCGCCGTGAAGTACGTTTTCGTTGGAGCGGTGCATGGAGTGCAAGACGAGGACGGATCGGATTCTGGTGGCGAGACGGTTGTCTATTCCGGCGATGAATCTTCATCCGGAGAAACCGAATCTTTATATCTGTTGCAGGACGGCCGGTCTGAGGGTGTGTCCGATGGCGATAGTATTCCGGACCCCTTTGATCCGCCGAACAAGGTTGCCGTCTTCATGGCCGGATCACAACCCATGCAGCAGCCCTCAACGACCGGGGCGTTAACCTCTGAGGCAATGGGGGGCAGAGCGGGAGACCTTCCCCCATCGCCTTCTGACGTCCTATCCACCCTAGTCGACACTTTAACAGCACTTGCAACAGCAGAAGTAGCCCAGGCCGACAAGGAGCAGCATGATGCAGAGATCGCTCAGGTGAAGGGCCGGATTGAGCAAGCTAAGTTGGATCTGGCTGCAGAGAAGGCTAGGATGGCTACGAGACAGGCAGAGCTGGATTCACAAGCTTTCCGGCTCAGGTTAGATCAGAACGCCTCGCAGTAGGTAATGTACAGAAGACAACGGTCTCGTCTACCGCCGGTTTATGAGGCAAGGTATCTCTTTAGCACACCAGGAGCAGGGACCAGTCACCATCTGGAGGTAAACCGGGGAGGAGCCTCGGGGACGGGCGCGTCGGTTCAGCCACCAGCCGCCGAGCCGTATCGCCAAGTTGTGCCGACACAGCACGTGCCCACCCCTCCTGGTCATTATTCTAACCCGTTGGACAACATCGTCGCCGCCGCTTCACGGCTGGCCGCCCTTCCCATTGAGGGGACGTCCCCCATAGCAATGGAGGCATGACGGGCCAAGGAGTTGCTAAATACATCATTAACACAGCAGCAAGCCTATTCCTATAGCCGGTAGAGGATTCATTCAACCCCCCGCCCGAGCCGGAGTTACACGAGGCACCTAGATGAACCGGCTATATCTAGCAGCGCACGGAGACGGCACCGACAGAGGCAGGATAATCTGGCAGGAGCAGGAGCACATGCCCAGGAGGTGGTGGACCAGGCCAGGCATACTGCCCACAACGACACCCGTCAAGCGACGCCGGTTCACCCCACCACCACAGAAACAGGAATCATGTCCAGTTCCTTGGGGGTATAGTGTCTCAAATGTGAAATTACCCAAGGACTTCAAAGGTCCACGTAAGGTACCCAACTACACGGCGGATCTGGCTCCGGAGGCGTGGGTTGAAAGTTATGAGATGGCCATGGAGATGCTTGACGTGGATGAAGCTGCATGCGCCAAATACTTCACAATGATGCTTGAGGGCATGGCCCGGACATGGCTGAAGGGTTTGCCACCTAACTCCATCGGATCATGGGGGTAATTGCGTTGCCGGTTTATCAATAATTTCAAAGACACATGCAAGCAGCCGATGTCCGTGGTCGATTTAGCAGCATGTGTTCAAGGAGAGCAAGAGACCACAAGCAGTTGGGTGCGGCGAGTATCTGAAATCCTGCACTCCTCCAATAGCATCAATCCAAGTACGGCGATAGTAACCTTGAAGGCAATTGCCGGTTCGAGCCCTTGAGGCTGAAGCTGGGATGGCTCAAACGTGATTGCAACGACATGGGAACGCTCATGGGCGCTTTGGTAAAGTATGGGGATTCTGATAACACCAAGTATCCAGATGCAGACGGAGATAAGTCTGGGAAGGCGAGCAAAAAAGGTAAACTGGTGCAGGCCAATCCGGCTGGTACAGGGTACAATAGCAAGCGTAAAGTGGAGGGCAGCTCAGACTTTGTGGCCAATACCAACGTTCAAGACAACGGGCAGCGTCGCAAGGGTAGACCGCCCCCACGTAACGGGAGGCCACCTATTAATCTAGATCGCCAGTTAAACGTGCCTTGCCCAAAGCACGGTACAGAAGAAAACCCGGCTACGCATCTCTGGAAAGACTGTTTTATTATGCAAGAGCTTATGAAACATGCCAAGTATAACCACGGGCCCCCCGGCGGGTCAGGTCCCGGTTTTCAAGGTCCGGGTTATCAGGGTGGTGGATCCGGATCAGGATACCACGGCGGTAACAATAACCACAATGGCAACAATCAGCATCAACATAACCAGCAACATGGTCAGGGTGGATACAATAACCAAGGCAATCAACAGCGTCAGCAGCAGCAGCAATCCGGATATCAGAATAATCCGAAGGAGCTAAGCAGTGTGCAATATCATGTTTTCACCACAAGTCTGTGCAAACGGGATCAAAAAGTTCTGAAGAGAGCAGTACACTCTGTTGAACCGGCGATACCACGTTTTTTGCATTGGTCTGAGCAACCCATTGTATGGAGCAGAGAGGATCACCCGCCACGGGTTGATAATCCGAGTCAGTTGGCCTTGGTGGTGGCACCACAGGTGGGTGGTTATAAGTTCACAAAGGTGCTTATGGATGGAGGTAGCAGCATCAATATCCTATACTATGAGACTTTTCGATGTATGGGGTTGACAGATAAGAAGCTCCGACAGTCCAACACAGTGTTCCATGAGGTGGTGCCCGGTAAATCGGCTTACCCAGTTGGAAAAATCGATCTGGAAGTTACCTTTGGGGATGCGCATGACTCTAGATCGGAGACGGTGACCTTTGAGGTTGTAAAGATCAGGAGCCCATAGCATGCTCTGTTTGGGAGACCGGTTTACGCCAAGTTCATGGCTAGACTGTGTTATGTTTATCTGTAGCTCAAGATGCCAGGCCACAAGGGAACTATCACGGTTCACGGGAGCCGTAAGATTGCTTTGGAGTGCGAGGAAGGAGATGCGGCGTATGCTGAGGCAGTTTGTGCTACAGAAGAGTTGAAGTTTTATAAGGACAATGTTGATCCGGCAGATATGTCCCCGCTGAAAAAGCCAACTACCGAGCATGATCCAGCGTTAAAATTCAAATCAGCTGAGGAGACTAAATAGGTGGACTTTGTTCCGGGCGACTCATCCAAGCAGTTCACTATCAGCGCTAACCTAGACCCCAAATAGGAAAGCGCGCTCATCGAGTTCATCCGTGAGAACCAGGATATCTTTGCATGGAAACCTTCTGACATGTCAGGTATACCGAGGGAACTCGCTGAGCACAGTCTTAACATTGATCCGAAGTTTAAGCCAGTCAAGCAGTATCTGCGCCGCTTCAACGAGGAAAGACGCAAGGCCATTGGAGAAGAAGTGGCCGGCTATTGGCCGCAGGCTTCATAGTTGAGGTGTTTCATCCGGAGTGGTTGGCTAATCCGGTGTTGGTACTTAAGAAAAACGGAACTTGAAGGATGTGTGTTGATTACACAAACTTGAACAAAGCTTTCCCAACTGATCCTTTTGCTCTCCCCTTATTGATTAGATTATCGATGCTACGGCGGGATGTGAGCGCTAAGTTTTTTGGATGCATATTCAGGTTATCATCAGATCAAGATGGCAGTCAAGGACCAGGAGAAGACAACTTTCATAACTCCCTTTGGGGCCTTCTGATATGTATCCATGCCTTTTGGACTCAAGAGTGCCCAAGCAACTTATCAGCGTTCTGTGCAGAACTGCCTACAAGGGCAGATTGGAAGAAATGTCCATGCATATGTTGATGACATTGTGGTGAAATCCAGGAAGGAGGAGACGCTGATAGAGGACTTAAAAGAAACCTTTGACAACCTTTGAGTTTATAAGATGATGATCAATCCGGAGAAGTGTGTTTTTGGTGTTCCAGCAGGCAAGCTCCTTGGATTCTTAGTGTCAAACAGAGGGATTAAAGCTAATACGGAGAAGATCAAGGCGATCACATCCTTGGTTAAACCGGCATGTATCAATGATGTCCAGCGCGTGGCGGGCCATATTGCAGCGTTGAGTCGGTTCACCAGCCGTTTAGGAGAAAAGGCGATCCCACTTTACCAGATGATGAAGAAGACGGACCGGTTTGTCTGGAGCGATGCTGCAAATGCTGCGTTCGAAGATCTGAAGCGGCAATTAGCAAAACCAGCAGTCCTTGCTACCCCGGTTGACAAGGAGCCGTTGTTGTTGTACGTGGCCGCCAATGCCCGTGCAGTCAGCGTGGCCATCGTGGTGGAGCGCAAAGAGGCAGGCAAAGAATATCCGATTCAACGGCCGGTTTACTACATCAGTGAGGTGCTCATTGAGTCGAAACAAATATATCCACACTGGTAGAAATTGGTATATGGTGTGTTCATGGCAAACCGGAAGTTGAAGCACTATTTCCAGGGCCACCCAATTACTGTTGTCAGTTCAGCTCTGTTAGGGGATATAATCCAGAACAGAGAAGCCACTGGCAGAGTGGCGAAGTGGGCCATTGAGCTTAGCCCGCACGGATTAAAGTATGTGCCTCGTACTGCTATAAATTCCCAAGCACTGGTGGATTTCATTAATGATTGGACAGAATTGCAAGCGCTTGAGGAGAAGCCGGAGCATACATACTGGACTATTCACTTTGACGGTTCAAGGCAATTGGAGGGCTCGGGGGCTGGAGTCGTGTTAACTTCCCCACGAGGTGATAAGTTCTGTTACGTCCTCCGTTTAATGTTCCCTTGTACTAACAATGCTGCTGAGTATGAAGCTCTCCTCCATGGTTTGCGGATGGCCAAAGAGATGAACTTGAGCCGGGTTAAGTGCTTTGGTGACTCAGATCTTTTGGCGCAACAAGTATCCGGTAAGTGGGACTCTAAGGATCCGCTTATGGTGGCCTATCGACGAGAAGTGGATGCAGTGGCAGGATACTTCAAGGGATATCAGGTGGATCACATAGACCGGCGAAAAAATGAAGCAGACGATGCGTTAAGTCGGTTGGGCTCTCAGCGTAAACCGGTTCCTCCTAATACTTTCTTGGATGAATTGCATAATCCGTCAGTGCAGATACCTTCAGAGGAGGACTTGGCTGTTCCTGGTCCGGAAGCACAATTGGTCGCAGCACTTCACGTCATTCCGGATTGGACACTCCCTTATTTGGCGTATATGAGCTGAGGTGAGTTGCCAGAGGACGAAGTTGAGGCCCGGCAGATAATCTGGCGGTCTAAGTCTATGACTATCATCAATGGAGAACTTCATCACCGCAGCGTTTCTGGGGCGTTTCGGCGCTGTGTATCATCAGAGGAAGGCTGTGATATTCTTCGAGAGATTCATGAAGGGGATTGTGGTCATCACGCCGGTTCAAAGTCCTTGGTAGCTAAAGCTTTTCGTCATAGGTTCTACTGGCTGATGGCTCACGCCAACGCAGAGGACTTGGTCAGAAAATGTGACGCTTGCCAGAAATTTTCACGGCGTGCTCATGTACCGGCGCAGGAGCTGCGGATGATTCCAATTACTTGGCCGTTTGCGACTTGGGGGCTTGATATGGTTGGACCCTTTAAAAGATCCCAAGATCAGAAAACCCACCTGTTGGTAGCAGTGGAAAAATTTGCAAAGTGGGTTGAAGCAGAGCCTGTCAGTAAGTGTTATGCGGCAACAGCGGTTAAGTTCATCAAAAAGGTGATTTTCCGGTTTGGCTTTCCACACAACATTATAACTGATAATGGTACCAACTTATCTAAAGGAGATATGGAGGAGTTCTGTCAAAGAGAACATATTCGCCTTGATGTGTCATCAGTAGCTCACCCTCAGTCCAATGGCCAAGCTGAGAGAGCCAACCAAGAAATCTTGAGAGGCATCAAGCCCCGGCTTATGGTTCCTTTGCAAAGAACGTCGGGTTGTTGGGTGGAGGAGTTGCCTTCTGTTTTATGGAGCATCAAAACTACACCTAACAGGTCTACAGGGTACACGCCCTTCTTTATGGTATACGGTGCTGAAGCGGTCCTACCCAGTGATATTCGGCATGATTCACTGCGGGTGGCAGCTTACGTCGAAGCGGATAATGAACAAGCAAGACAGGACAGCTTGGACCGGCTGGACGAGGAACGGGACACGGCAGCAGCGTGATCAGCGATCTATCAGCAAGACCTGCGCCGGTACCATAGCCGCCGGGTCAAGACCAGGACATTCCAGGAGGGAGATCTGGTGCTCCGGCTCATCCAGGACCAGGCAGATATGCACAAGCTATCCCCACCCTGGGAAGGGCCCTTTGTGTTCAGCAAAAACCTGCACAGCGGATCATACTACCTTGTCAACATTCGAGAACATAAGGACTCACGTACGGCAGAGGAAGAGACAAAGCGGCCGTGGAACATCGCTCTTCTTCGACCTTACTATACTTAAGCCATTGGCTCCGCTTTATGTACAATGTATATATTATGATTAATAAAATAAACTGGGGCCCCCAGAACACCGGGGTATCAGCCATCTTCTTCGCAAAAGAGTATCACATGGGGGCTTCGAAAGAAACCTTCCATGGCCTCTTAAACGGGCGCCCCTGATAGAATCAGGGAATCAGCCATGTCTTTTATACAAAAAGAGTATCACGTGGGGGCTTCGACAGAAACCTTCCATGGCCTCTTAAACCGGCGCCCTTGACAGAATCAAGGAATCAGCCGTGTTCTTTGTACAAAGGGGTATCACATGGGAGTTTCCAAAGAAGCTTTCCATGGCCTCCTAAACCGGCACCCTTGACAAATCAAGGAATCAGCCATCTTATCTATACGAACAAGAGCCACATGGGGGCTTCCGTGGGCAAGGAAGTTTTCCCATGGTCTGTTGAGTCGGCGGCGGTATGAAGCCCATTATAAGAGCACTGCTCTGGTTGCTTCGGCAATTTCCACATGATGATGAGGGGTAAAAGAGAGTTTTGGTGCCTAACCCAGCTCAAACATATGCCCCGATGAGCAAACGGCTCACACACTACCTGGAGGCTCACATCGAGTTGAATACCCTTGTAGTGAACATGGCTTGGAAGCCCGGTGCATGCACCTAAAACCCCGGATTAACCTGCATGCCTCAAGTAAATCACGTCGTCTAGGTAAACCTGGTATGACCCGTCGAACCTACCACAAGTCAATCCTTCGGGACCCTGAACTTGGCCACGTTAAATTGATGATCATCGAGTTGATTACCTAAAGACAAAATCTTTACGAGATTTTGAAACATTAGTTAGCTTGTCATCGATGATTTGGTTAAGGATTGCGGAGCATCTTGACAGGCTTTGCTAAAATGGTTAATGACAGTAGCCTGGCAGCTCATAAAAAGCCTCAAATTTGGAGCCTCGCAGCTCGTAAAAAGCCTCGACTACATGGTCTTATTTTCCCAAAAAACCTTATTTTTATTTTTTATGATTTCACAAATCTTTGTCTTCAAAGTCATTGGTTTTTTAACCAAGTCCATTGATGCGAGACTGGACAACTACAAGGTTGCCAATATGTATACAGAGTTAAAAGCCTGGGTCATGAACACCAGCGGGAGTCAAACCGGTCTTCATCGTAAAATCGGATCGGCTATCATACTAAGCCGATAAGAGAGCCAAGGGTTTCCTCGGCACCCTCGTTTTACAATATTCCCACCGGTTTAAGGTCTACAAGCACACTTAATCACATGTATGGGATGTGTTTATGTTTTATATGTAGTTCAAGCTATATATTTGAAACATGTATCAGGGCAGTATAATTCGTCCGGTGGTAAACCGCTAGGACATTTTTTTAGCATTGTTCATGCAGATACAGGTAAGATAAACTGTTGGAGCATTGCAAACAGACGATAAATTGGGGAGTGCCAATCAAAATAATACCATGATAGTGGGACAAAGGCAGTATCTCAACTATTCTATTAAAAGGCACTTGCAGGCCCGAATGGATTAAAGTTTCTTGCAAAGTATTCAGCAACTAAAAGTTAAACCGGACGGTTTATGATTCTTCTTCAGCACGCTGCGAAGGCTAAGGGTCAGCTTGCTCCGGATCTTCGTCGACTTCTGGCAGCTGCTGGAAATCAGGAGTGCTCCAGTCAATCTTGGAGAGGGCACCTAAATACACTTCATCGTTTATAAGATCTGACGGATCAATGTCTGGAGCGAAGGTGTGCTTACGAACTGGTGGGATCAGATTTTCGGTGTCGTAAACCGGCCGCTCCACCCACGTATTCTCTAGATTGTAAACCGGATGATACCTTGTTAAATCCGCTTCGTCAGCAAGCTTGCTGGCAAGAGGACGCATGTCCTTGGTCAAAGAACGCAGATCTTCAGAAGAGAAGGCCGACCCGTCCTCCTTCATACTGGGATAGCCATTCATGGCCTCCGCCGGATCAAAATCAGGGACCCATGCCTTGGCCCGGGTTAACGCCATGAGAGAACCAGCTCGTGCAGCAGATTTCTTCACCTCAACAAGTCGAGCAGGCAAGACAGATAGCTTTTCCAGTGTAGCTTGGATGGTGGTCGGCGCCGGTTTATTATGCGACATGGCACTAATAGCCCTTTGTGCACCGGAGTAGAGTTTCTCCACCATGGTATAAGCAGCCTTTAGCTACTTCCGAGCATCGTCTCCAAAATGAGTTATGCGCCTCCCTATATACAATTGACGAGTTAAACCGGAACAGGATAAGATTTCAAGGAAATAAACATACGAAGACAGATACTCACCGAAGATAGCAGATGTCATATCATCTATATGTTGTTTCAACCCGGATAACTCCTGTGTCACCGGATTGAGAGCAGCTTCAGCATCCTTCGCTCTTTTTTCTAGAGCGTCCCTTTGCACCTCCCAGGTGGACCGTTCTGCTTCAAAATCTTTCTTGAGCTTTTCCATGTTAGCTAAAGCAAGAACAAGTTCTTCCTTAGTTTTGGTTGAAGCAGTTTCATGGAAAGCCAAGCTATTCCGGAGCTCAATTGCCTCCGAAGCTCTCCGATTCAAGTCAGCCTGTAGGAAAAGGAAAGTGTTAGAAGGACAGTTCAATCAAAGTCTCAAGCACATAACAAGTCATGCACTCGATACTTGGGGGCTAATGTACAATTGAAGTAAAGAAAGCAGCTTTTTCAAACAAGTCCCAAGCACATAAACAAGTTATGCCCTTGGCACTTGGGGGCTAATGTAAGTTCATTCTCAGACATAAGAGAAGTCCTGGTTCACCTATAGTGAAGTAAACAGGCACTTGGGGGCTACTATGGCCTAAAGGTATAATTGCAAAGTACAAGCAGAAATGGAAGGCAAAAGGAAAGAAAGTTACCTCATACTTCTCCTTCATCAGGTTGACTAAACCGGCCTCGTAGTCGCGGCTGGTGAAGAGCCGGTTCAGATACCCAGAGTGGAGTTCCTGGGCACTAAGATGATTATAACTTGACAAATCTGTACTCCACTTGCTTTTGTCTTGCTGAAGCTTTTCCTCTTTGGCGGTGTGTCTGGCCAAAACAACAGGCTCTGTGGGAGCAGAGAATCATGTCCCAGTTATCTCAACATCTACCGTCGAGGCAGCGGTTGGCTGGAGGGGATTAGCAGTGCGCACCGGACTAACAGGAGCCGGGCTAGCCCGAGGAGGACTAACCCGGACAGGGCTTGCCAGTTCAGCCGTGTTCTCCATGATATCACCCCCCGGAGCAGCAAGATCTTCATGATCCATAGGGGTGGGATCATCGTGCTGAACTTCAACAGTTTCCTCTGGAGGATTGACCGCTTCAGGATCCTCGACCGATTCAGCAGTGGTGGTTTCGGCAGCCGGTTTATTCAATTTCGCCTTTTTGCTAGGGTTGGGCATTCTGATAAAAGATCAAAAGATCCATGAGAATCACAAAGTCAAAACGGAAAGTTAAACCGGACGTTTAGAAAGATGACTTACCCAGGAACGGTCTTAAGCACTGGGACTTGAGTAGAAGTCGACTCGCCGGAAGAAGATAGAGGAGCTTCCTGGTAGTTGGGATCAGACGGTTTAAGAGGTTTGCGAATAAGGCCTGCTTTTGGATGAAGAAGGGTTGGAGTGAGCAAAACCTCTGAGCGGCGTCTGCGAGATGGCGTGAGAGGTATCCCGGACGATTCAACCACGTGGCCACTATGGCGTGTGGTCCGGCGAGCTTCATGCTACTGTTTCTTCAAAAGAAAGTTGGGATTCAGTTGAGCATAAGGGTGAGAAAATGGATACTTCCGGGATACCCGGCGAATCTTGGGTGGCAACGGTTCTGAATCAGATGAGAGAGAAATTACCTCAACTCCATCCGCTTTACTTCCCTCCACCAGGTCCTGAGAAAAGGCATTATTAATATAAATTCAGACAAAGGGAGATCAAAGGACATAAGAGTCAAGCAGTACCTCAGAAGCCGGATCATCTTCTTCGGGGTTTGAACCGGAAGCGACAGCAGCTTTCTTCTTCTTTACGGCAAAGGTTTTCTTGCGTGTTGGCTTTGCCGGTTTATCTTGAGCTTTTTCTTCCAGAAAGGATCGTTGGCCTGCATAAAGGAATAATAACATGTTGAAGACAACTGATATAAACGGATTAAAGTGGAAAGAAATAGACAGAAGAGTCTTACCGGCGGTGGTTGGTTGTTTGCACAGAAAGGAGCTAAACCGGTCCGGCTGCAGTCTTCCAGGGGGATATTCAGCATCTTCTTTGCAGAATCAGTAACTTTGTTGTCAGAAAGTACCATTTCTATGTGACGCTGAGGATCTTCCGGATTGCCGGTATATTCACACATTAAGCTTGAGCGCCGGCTTAAGGGAAGAATGATCCACGAGAACCAGCATCGAATAAAGTCAACCCTGATTAAACCGTTAGCTACGAAAGCCCTGAGCTTGGAGAGTTGGGGGGCATATCAAGCCCGATCTTGGGCGCTAAGCCGCTGGGGGAAAGGATGAGCCGGCGTTAGGCGGTAAGCACGGTAACCCGGCAGCGGGTTTTCTCCCTCTGGCGAAGTGTCTTTGTACTAGAACCACGTCTGGTTCCAATCCTTGGGGTGGCTGTGCAGAGTGGCGTCAGGAAAGCTGGCGTCCTTCCTTTTCTGGATGCTCACGCCGCCGAGTTCAGTATGAGGCCCGTCAGAAAATTCAGTGCGGCGGTTCAGATCGAAGAAATCCCGGAACAGCTCCACAGATGGTTCTTCTTGTAAATATGCCTCCGAGAAAACTTGGAAGTTGCAGATGTTCGAGACTGAATTGGGGCCTATATCTTGTGGATGGAGTTGAAAATCGGCTAAAACATCACGGAAGAACTTTGAACCGGGAGGACTGAAACCCCGGGCTAGATGATCATAAAATACTATGATCTCTCCCTCTTTAGGCTCGGGTGGACACTCATTTCCAGGGGCCCGCCAGTGCAGAACCTCTTTAGGACCCAGAACATCGATTGAGGCCGCCTCTATTAAATCGTCCTCAGTAATCCGGGAAGGGACCCAGTTACAAGCAATGAACTGTTTAGCCATTTTTCCAATGCGGGAGTGCTGAAAAGTACAAGACAAGGCCCGGTTTACAAATCTACTAATGCAAACCGGCATGTTATATGAAAGTATTGACCTAATCAACGGTTTAAGCAAGGGACTAATGGTACCCCCTAATCCGGAGTAGGCATGCACAAGACAGCCACCGGTTTATGATGACAGAAAGAAGAAGTTAAACCGTCGATTATGGAAGGCAGGTTTAAATCTAAACCGTCAGTGCAGGTATATGAGGCGCAGGATAGGATTAAACCGGTAAACATAAGCAGATAAGCTGTAGATCTAAAGTATGAAAAACAGCTTTCACATGAAACAGAGGCAAAATATGGATCTACAGCGCAGGGAAAAGACAGAACAATTCAAGTCATATTTAGTGAAGGCAGCGAAAGTTTTCTGCAGATTCAATCTAAACTAGCAAATGCTGGAGAAACTAAAGTTATGATGATGGAGCGGAAGTACACGAATGAGGGTTGACCTAACAACTTTTACATCTACAGTTAAAACCAACCTACGGCGATGAACTACGAAGAACGAGGGTTCGCGGCGAGCTATAGAAGAAACCCTAGAACTAAGATCTATGGGGAAGAAGACAGCGTACCCGAGGAAGCAAAGGTCAGCGGTGAGTTTCTGGACGCGCTCAGGTTGATGCAGCGGTCGGGCTTGCTGACAACGGTGAGCTTGAAGGACGGCGGCGGAGACTTGAGCGCTGGAGACGGAGGAAGACGAAGCAGAAGGGGGTAAAAGAGATGGGACTCGGTCTCATTTATAGGTCGTAGAGATAAAACGGCAGGCGCAGGAATCAAGGAGACCGGAAATCGGATATGGATTGAGCTGTCGCCTCGATTCTCGGAACAGTAATAAAGAAAGGTAACAAACAGGTGCGAGCATTAAGTGCGCAGATGATGTCACGACAGATTGAAGCGATTCCAGGAGATGACGTCATGGCCGGTTTATGAAGCATACAAGAGTTGCAGAAAGGGAAATTCGTACAAGACTTTGAAGACTGACATGAACAAGTTCAAATCAATCTGGGGCCTAATGTCAGGGATATGACTATCAGGTATAAACCGGCCAGGAGGGTCCGGATTATGCTGGTAAGGTTATATCATCAGAAGCCCAGTAGAGTATGTAACAGGAGGTTATAGCCCACAGAGATTTAGGGCCCATGTATAAGGCCCATGGTCTGTAAACCATCGTACTATGTAACTTGGAATGTAAGATAGAAAGAGTAGAGACCGGGGCGGACACGTTTATGAGCCGGCCTCGGGACTCTGTAAACTGGATCGGGCGTCGCCTCCTATATAAAGGGACGACCCGACGACGGTTCAGGAGAAAAAACAACAACTCGAGACACAGGCAAAGCAGATTCGCTCCCTGGTCATCGAAGCCCAAGCAATACCACACCGAACAAGACGTAGGCTTTTACCTTCATCGAAGGGGGCCAACTAGTATAAAACTCCCAGTGTCCTTCATCCGCTTTAACCCCTTTAAGCTAACCCGAGCGATGGCCTCACACCTAAGTCCTTTAACCAGGACATCTGCCGTGCTAAATCCACGACACCCTGGTTATAAATAGCTGCCCCCACAAACACTTGTTGATTGGTAGCTCCGAGGGAACTTGACTCTTGTCATTTGTGAGCAACCCATCCTCTGACAACTTTGAGAGAATCTTAAGTGAGGAAAAACCCAGAGTCAAAGTGATTGAGCATCACTTAAGAGATTGAACTGTGTGATCCGACGCTTTTTACCTTTGAATTCTTCCAAATGGTTAGGCTTCACGTTCTGAGGACACCAAGAGTCATTGTGATGTGTCGGTGAACAAGTTTGTGAAGGTTTCAGAAGTCTACATTGAATACTTACCATGAGTGATTGGGTGAGGTTTAAGTGACCTTAGCTCAAGAGGACTACGGTGTGTCGACCAAGTTCGTCTCAGCTGCCTCAACCAGACATACAATTGATACAACAACTGGAACCGGTCTACCAAATCGATGTGTCTTCACCAAGCTAACCCGGTTTCAAATTCCTCGCCCTTCCTTTACTTTATTCCCCTGCTGAAGAATTTACGATCTACTTTATGAAGAACTTGAACTGAAGACTTTCATCATGTTGTATTCTATTTCTTTAGTTCATCTTCCTCATGCTTGTATGACTATATGATTGCATGTTCTTCATCTGTATGTATCATGTATGCATACTTCTCATTTTAGTGATGACTTAGTTCCCTTGTGTTTCTAATTCTTCATTCTGATCTTCGTCAAAATCTTCAGAGTTTGACAAATTTCTAAAAATGTCCCATTCTCCCCCCTGATACCAATTGTGTGTTGACCACATGTACGATCAAGTTCTCCAATGTGTGCCCCATCCTCGATGGCATAGATTATCCCAAGTGGAAGGCTATGATGCGGAAGCGTCTCCTATCTATGAATAGTGAGATGTGGACCATCACTGAGATAGGATTGACTGGCCTCTGCAAGATGGCCAATGCCGATGACATTCGCAAGTACATTCAACTGGATATACCGGCAAGGGATGTCATATGCTCTAGCTTATCGAGAGACAAGTTTAGGCGTATCATGCATCTCTGTAATGCAAAGCTCATCTGGGACAAGATCTCTGACGTCTATGAAAGGCACTGAGGCTGTCAGGATCCTTGGTTCCTCGAGATTAGGAAGTCACTCAAGACGATGCCTTTTGATCTAGATTCATCTTCTTCAGTAACGTGCCTCATGGCCAAGGGCACCAAGGTACTCAGGCGTTCTTCATCTTTCTCAAATGAAGGTGAATCTGGTGAAAACATGCTTCCTAGCTATTCTAAACTTGCTAATATTGCCACAAGGCAACAAACTATGATGGAAAGGATTCAATATTTGCTAGATAAAAGTAATATTATGTTGAACGATGAAATGGAACGCACTCAAACTCTAACTAAAACGCCTTCAGTCAAAGTAAGACGAACTTGAAAGTCGTTGTCGGTGCAACAAAGCCTCGTGTGTGTTGCCCTGACTGTACATAGGCACGAAAGCAAGGATACACCGACCACGACCACGCCAAGCAGAAGAACTTAGCCCTTTGAGGAATCAAGGGGCGGATCAACAAGACCAAGTCAAGATAAAGAAGCAAGAACTCACTAAGGAAAAACCTCCCTTGCCGGGCACGCGAGCCCAGCGAGGGAAAGGTTGCCCCGAAGACAAGTCCCAAGGCTACCCTAGCAGGCCTGCCGAGGACGCGGAGAGTGGACTTACCCCACCAAGGCTCCACCGCTCCACCTCACAGCAACTCAAGTCACCAATCGATGCGGTGTTAAGCCCTCAAGTGTCTAAGTGGTTGTAATTCGGTACGTGGCAGCCACTTCCAGAGGAAATAACCTACCAATGACTCCCGTCCAGCGACGTGTCATGCAGGCAGGCGAGAAGGTGGCGGATCGGCCCGGTAAGGCTTGCCGGGCTATGCCCCGATGTGACACTAAGCGGTGCATTTAATGCACCTTGTCCTATCTGCAGAGTTAGGTATGATAGCACTGTTTGCTATCTAATCAGTAAACAATGACTAATTTGCCATTGTGGTGACCCCTTAATCTATAAAAGGAGGACCTTGGAGACCGTTGAAGGGATTTGGACCATTGTACACTCATACGCGCGTAGTTGCTCTCGCCTTGAGGCTACCTTGAGGGGCTAGAGCGCCGCATCTCCACTACGGTCCACCCCATCAATCCACCAAAGCAGGAGTAGGGTTTTACGCCTCATGGCGGCCCAAACCTGGGTAAAAATTGCCCGTGTCATCGCTGACGTGCTGCCCCGCGCCCTCCACTCTTTGCGCAATGCACTCTTCCCCCTTACCAAACAAAAAGGGGACGATGGCCCCATAGGTGGTCGTGTTTTCCCACGACATCTTTGGCACGCCAGGTAGGGGCTAGCGCTTGCGCGAATCCGAGAGTGTACGCAGCGCGTCATCGTCATGATCATTTTCTTCCTCAACGGCTTCATCATCCATGGCTCCCAAGAAGAATCCTGGTGCTGCAACTCACCTATCCACCTCGAAAGCCCCTCCGCACGTGGCCGCCGAGGCCGCGGGAGCTACGGGGACACACGGGAATGTGGGTGCTGCGGGAGATGTGGTTGGCATAGGTGGCGTCGTCACCACCTCCCCTGTGGCCGAAGCGGGAGCAGGGGCACTGGAGGAGGACAGCATCAAGATAGCCCCAGAGGCTACGTTCCATAGAACCCGGGTGGAGAGGTTATTCCATCTCCACCTCTCCATCCCCCCAAAGGGCGTAGCCACAGCCACGACGCTCGCTCTGGGGCGAAACGTGCCCCTCTAGCTGCCCTAGTTGCGGGTGCAGCCACTGGGCATGCGCCATCCCTAGGGCGAGCCGATCGGGCTGATGCGCCGGACGGAGCCATCAACCCCCAAGTGCATTCGCCTCGTCACCATGCCACGTTGGCGACCGGCTCACGACGGCGAGAGCACGACGCTGTCAATGCCAGTGCCGCCAGAAGCCATGCGGCATTGCGGTCTATGTCGTCATCCATGCCGAGCACTGCCTCAGAGGCCATGGTGCGGGCCCAACTCCTGTTGAGATTTCTGCCAGCGGCCGGTCAAATGGATGAGTGGAGGGCCAGCATTTAGAGTTTGATTGGCTTTGCCGAAGCGGGAGGATCAGAGCGAGTGGGCCCATCATGGCCTCTGTTTGTAGCGACAATAATCTGAGCTGCTGGCCACACTGAGGGGGGCACACCCATGGTGTAGTCCTCTCTGCGGCAGCTAGCGCAGAGACCGCAGCCAGAACCGCACAACCAAGCATCCGATGGTGTATCAATGGCTTCATCTGACCCTCGAGCATGTCAAGGCCAGCGGCGAGCCCTAGAGGACAGGCGAGGGCGAGACGCCCGCGTCACCATCAAGCGACACCGCGGAACCCACCGTCAGTCTAATAGGCATTATGGCCGTGACGTTGACGAGCCCGCACTCGATGAGAGCGGATACCTGCCTTTCAAGGTTGGGTGCCCCGCTTTTACCCGCGGGCTACGGCAAGTCTGTTGGCCATATTCCCGCACATTTAAGCTAGAGATACCTAAGAAGTACGATGGAAGGTTGAACCTGACAGAGTTCTTGAGCATCGACACCATCGTTGTTCAAGCTGCCGGGGGAAGAGATGAGAAGGTGTTCTCTAATTACTTACCTTTGTTACTCAAGACAAATGTGAGGTCTTGGATGATGCACCTGCCGGAGAACTCCATCTCGACCTCGGCTGACCTGTGTCGTGAGTTTGTTGGCGCCTTCACCGGCGGCCATCAAGAACCAAGGTAGCCCAGCGACTTGCAGATTCTTTCGCTGAAAGAAGGAGACGCTATGCGGAAGTGCATGAAAAGGTTCAGTCAAGTGCACACGAACATTCCAGATATCCACCCAGCGGCTGTGATAGCCACATTCCAGTCCAATGTGCGCAACTGCAGGCTGCATTCCAAGATGAACGTGCGGCTGCCCAAGACTGTGAATGAGATGTACACTCTGGTGGACAAGTGTGCTCGCATGGAGGAAGGGAGGAGACTCACTTGAGAAGAAAATGGCGACGTCGTCGACTCAGAGGACGACGATGACGCCACCAGCCAGAAGAAGAAGAACAACAAACACAATCAGAAGCGCAAGGATAAAGTGGTAATTTTGTTGAACGATCAAGCACACCTAGTTCCGGAAAGAAGTCCAGAACCGAGGCCTTCGGCAAGGAAGTTGCCGCGTGCACTGACTGCCGGGAGGCCGCGGCTACAGAGAAAGCTGGGAAGGGTGATGGGACGTACTACAAGATCCATCGGACCAAAGGCCACGATCTTCAAGAATGTCGTCAGGTTGAGCAGCTTGTCAAGAAGCAGAGGGCTGAGTATGAGAAGCATGAAAAGGAAAAGGATCAAGATGGCGCTGGCGGGAAGGGTCGTGGCGGTGGAGAAAATCACCCCGGCAAGGCATCTCAGTATCAAGGGAAACCCGCCAGGGGCCGCGAGAAGAAGGATTGTGATGACAAGAGTAATGAAGGAGATGAGAAGGAAACCAACAAGCAAGAATTCCAGAAAGCCACTGACGCCCTATGCATTGACAGGGGTGCATCTTTGCACTCCTCTCACTGCCAACTTAAACAGTGGGCATGTGAAGTTAATGACATGGAGCCAGTGGTAGATTCTCGGAAGCCGCTCAAGTAGTCCCGCACGCCCATCATCTTTGATAAAGAGGACCACCCTGATCTCACTATAGCGGTCGTGTGCTTGTCGTTGTTGGTCTCACCAACAATCCGCAACCTCAAGGTCACAAAGATGTTTATTGACGGCGGGGCCGGGTTGAATCTGATTTCTCCAAAGGTCATCACCAAACTCCAGATAGCAGACGAAGAGCTCAAGGTTACTGGCACATTCCAAGGAATCAAACCTAGCAGTAGTCGTCCTAAGGGAAAGAGCACACTGCCGATGACATTTGGAGGGGAGTTAAACTACCGGACTAAGAAGATCGTATTTGATGTGGTTGACCTCCCCCTGCCGTACAATGAAATCCTTGGTCGCCCAGCCCTGGCCAAATTCATGGCGGCATCCCACTATGCCTACAACACCCTGAAGATGCCAGAGCCGATGGGCATTATCTCCATTCCATTGGATAAGAAAGACATAGTCATATGCGTGGACAGATGTACCGGGAGGTAGTTGCGGCAGAGGCCACGGAGATCACTCCTCACGCCAAGAAAGAGGAGAAAGCTAGCATGGACGCCAGCAAGGAGTCCGGGAAGCGTACCTCTCCGGAGTACGATGTGCCCGTTGGTGACTAGCCGGAGAGCTCCAATACCAAAAAATCCAAGGTTGTTGCACCCGCTGTCAAGAAGGTCCCGCCAGGGCTGGCTCGCGCTGATGGTATCTTTACCATTAGTGCCATCCTCGACAAAAAATAGGAAAGTGCACTCGTTGCCTTCCTGCCGACGAATGTCATTGTGTTTGCATGGCAAGCATCTGACATCCCCGGTGTTCCCAGGGAGGTAATTTAGCACCACCTTGATGTCTGCCCGCACGCCCAGCTCGTCAAGCAGAAGGTTCGGAAGCAAGCATTGGAACGACAACAGTTCATTGCCAAGGAGATCAAGAGACTTGAGGCAGCTGGATTGATTAGGGGAGTATTGCATCCGACTGTTGGGGAACGTAGTATTTCAAAAATTTCTTCCGATCACACAAGATCTATCTAAGAGAAGCATAGCAACGAGCGAGGAGAGTGTGTCTACGTAACCTCGTAGACCAAAAGCGGAAGCGTTTAGTAACGCGGTTGATGTAGTTGAACGTCTTCGCGATCCAACCGATCCCGTACGGCACCTCCATGTTCAGCACACGTTTAGCTCGATGACGTCCCACGAACTCTAGATCCAGTTGAGGTAGCGGGAGAGTTCCGTCAGCACGACGGTGTGGTGGCCGTGATGATGAAGTTACCAGCGCAGGGCTTCACCTAAGCACTGCAATGATATGACTGAGGTGTGTAACTGTGGAGGGGGGCACCGCACATGGCTAGGAACAATTGATGTTTGTTCAAGGGGTGCCCTCCCCACGTATATAAAGGAGGGAGAGGGAGGAGGTGCGCCAAGGGGGGAGTACTACTCCCCTTTCCTAGTAGGAGTAGGAGAAGAGGGAAGGGAGGGACAGAAGAGAAGGAAGGAGAGGGTGCCGCCCCTCCCCCCTAGTCCTATTCGGACTAGGCTTGGGGCCGGGCAGCCCAGCCCTAGCCTGCCCCTCTCTCTCTCTCCTAAAGCCCAATAAGGCCCATTTACTCCCCGGGGGGTTCCGGTAACCTCCCGATACTCCGGTATTTATCGGTGACCCCGGGAACCATTCTGATGTCCGAATACAACCTTCCAATATATCATTCTTTATGTCTCGGCCATTCCGAGACTCCTCATCATGTCCGTGATCACATCCGGGACTCTAAACTACCTTCAGTACATCAAAACACATAAACTCATAATACTGATCATCATTGAACGTTAAGTGTGTGGACCCTACGGGTCCGAGAACTATGTAGACATGACCGAGACTCATCTCCGGTCAATAACCAATAGCGGAACCTGGATGCTCATATTGGTTCCTACATATTCTACGAAAATCTTTATCGGTCAAATCGCATAACAACATACATTGTTCCCTTTGTCATCGGTATATTACTTGCCCGAGATTCGATCGTCTGTATCATTATACCTAGTTCAATATCGTCACCGGCAAGTCTCTTTACTCGTTCCGTAATACATCATCTCGTGACTAACTCATTAGTCATTTGCTTGCAAGGCTTATTATGATGTGTATTACCGAGAGGGCCCAGAGATACCTCTCCGACACTCAGAGTGACAAATCCTATTCTCGATCTATGCCAACACCACAAACACCTTCTGAGACACCTGTAGAGCATCTTTATAATCACCCAGTTACGTTGTGACGTTTTATAGAACACAAGGTATTCCTCCGGTATTCGGGAGTGGCATAACCTCATAGTTATAGGAACATGTATAAGTCATGAAGAAAGCAATAGCAGAAAAACTAAACGGTCATAGTGCTAAGCTAATGGATGGGTCTTGTCCATCACATCATTCTCCTAATGATGTGATCCCGTTGATGAAATGACAACTCATGTTTATGGTTAGGAAACATAACCATCTTTGATTAACGAGCTAGTCTAGTAGAGGCATACTAGGGACACTCTGTTTTATCTATGTATTCACACATGTATCCAGTTTCCAGTTAATACAATTCTAGCATGAATAAAAGACATTTATCATGATATATAAGGAAATATAAATAACAACCTTATTATTGCCTCTAGGGCATATTTCCTTCAGTCTCCCACTTGCACTAGAGTCAATAATCTAGATTACATAGAATTGATTCTAACAACCATGGAGTCTTGGTGTTGATCATGTTTTGCTCGTTGGAGAGGCTTAGTCAACGGGTCTGCAGCATTTAGATCCGTGTGTATCTTGCAAATTTCTATGTCTCCCTCCTTGACTTGACCGCGGATGGAATTGAAGTGTCTCTTAATATGCTTGGTTCTCTTGTGAAACCTGGATTCCTTCGCCAAGGCAATTGCTCCAGTGTTGTCACAAAAGATTTTCATTGGACCCGATGCACTAGGTATAACACCTAGATCGGATATGAACTCCTTCATCCAGACCCCTTCATTTGCTGCTTCCGAAGCAGCTATGTACTCCGCTTCACATGTAGATCCTGCCGCGACGCTCTGCTTGGAACTGCACCAACTGACTACTCCATCGTTTAATAAAAATACATATCCTATTTGTGACTTAGAGTCATCCGGATCGGTGTCAAAGCTTGAATCAATGTAACCGTTTACGATGAGTTCTTTGTCACCTCCATAAACGAGAAACATATCCTTTGTCATTTTCAGGTACTTCAGGATGTTCTTGACCGCTATCCAGTGATCCACACCTGGATTACTTTGGTACCTCCCTGCTAAACTTATAGCAAGGCACACATCAGGTCTAGTACACAGCATTGCATACATGATAGATCCTATGGCTGAGGCATAGGGAATGACTTTCATTTTCTCTCTAAATTCTGCAGTGGTCGAGCATTGAGTCTTAGTCAACTTCACACCTTGTAATACAGGCAAGAACCCTTTCTTTGAGTGATCCATTTTGAACTTCTTCAAAACTTTATCAAGGTATGTGATACGTCTCCAACGTATCTATAATTTTTGATTGTTCCATGCTATTATTTATGAGGTTTTGGATGTTTAATGGGCTTTGTTATACACATTTATATTATTTTTGGGACTAACCTACTAACCCAAAGGCCTAGTCCAGATTGCTGTTTTTTTGCCTGTTTTAGGGTTTTACAGAAAAGGAATATCAAACGGAGTCCAAACGGAATGAAACCTTCGGGAGAGATATTTTTGGAGCAAAATACGCACGGGAGACTTGAGAACCACGAAGTAGGGCTGACGTGGCGTCCACGAGGGTGGGGGCGCCCCCCCCCCTATGGGGCATGCTCCCCTGCCTCGTGGGCACCCCATCAGGCCCCCGGTGCCCTCCTTCCTCCTATATATACCTACGTACCCCGAAACTATCAGAACAACAGATAAAACCCTAGTTCCACTGCCGCAACCTTTTGTTCCCGTGAGATCCCATCTTGGGGCCTGTTCCGGAGCTCCGCCGGAGGGGGGATCTTCCATGGAGTGCTTCTACATCATGATCATCGCCTCACCATGAGTTGTGAGTAGTTTACCACAGACCTTCGGGTCCATAGCTAGTATCTAGATGGCTTCTTCTCTCTCTCTTTGGATCTCAATACCAAGTTCTCCTCGGTCTTCGAGGAGATCTATTCAATGTAATCTCTTTTTGCGGTGTGTTTGTCGAGATCCGATGAATTGTGGTTTTATGATCAAGATTATCTACGAGAAATATTTGGTTCTATTCTGAACTCTTTATGTGTGATTATAATATCCTTGCAAGTCTCTTCGAATTATTTGTTTGGTTTGGCCTACTAGATCTATAGTTCTTGCAATGGGAGAAGTGCTTGGCTTTGGGTTCAATCTTGCGGTGTCCTTTCCCAGTGACAGTAGGGACAGCAAGGCACGTATTGTATTGTTGCCATCAAGGATAAAAAGATGGGTTTTATATCACTATGTTTGAGTTTATCCCTCTACATCATGTCATCTTGCTCAAGGCGTTACTCTGTTCTTATGAACTTAATACACTAGACGCATGCTGGATAGCGGTCGATGTGTGGAGTAATAGTAGTAGATGCAGAATCGTTTTGGTCTACTTGTCTCGGACGTGATGCCTATATATAATGATCATGCCTAGATAGTCTCATAATTATTCGATTTTCTATGAATTGCTTGACAATAATTTGTTTACCCGTCGTAGAATATCGCTATCATGAGAGAAGCCACTAGAGAAAACTATGGCCCCCGGGTCTATTCTCAACATATCAATCTACAATCTACTTTACTTCTCCGCTTTTACTTTTTGTTCTTATAACCAAAAATACCAAAAATATCAAACTATCATCTCTATCAGATCTCACTTTCGTAAGTGATCGTAAAGGGATAGACAACCTATTTGTTTGTGCAGGTGCGAGGGACTCGCGCGTGGTCTCCTACTGGATTGATACCTTGGTTCTCAAAAACGGAGGGAAATACTTGCGCTACTGTGCTGCATCTCCCTTTCCTCTTCGAGGGAATACAACGCAAGCTCGAGAAGTAGCAGTATGTGCTTTGTGAAAGTCCAATTAAGTGTATTGATCTATCTCTATAGATCTTGATGCCCAATATATAAGCAACTTCACCGAGGTCTTTCATTAAAAATTCTTATTCAAGTATCCATTTATGCCATCCAGAAATTCTATATCATTTCCAATCAATAATATGTCATCTACATATAATATCAGAAATGCTACAGAGCTCCCACTCACTTTCTTGTAAATACAGGCTTCTCCAAAAGTCTTTATAAAACCATATGCTTTGATCACCTCATCAAAGTGTATATTCCAACTCCGAGATGCTTGCACCAGTCCAAAGATGGATAGCTGGAGCTTGCACACTTTGTTAGCACCTTTAGGATCGACAAAATCTTCTGCTTGCATCATATACAACTCCTCTTTGAGTTATCCATTAAGGAATGAGGTTTTAACATCCATTTGCCAGATTTCATAATCATAAAATGTGGCAATTGCTAACATGATTCGGACAGACTTAAGCACCACTATGGGTGAGAAAGTCTCATCGTAGTCAACTCCTTGAACTTGTCGAAAACCTTTTGCAAGAAGTCGAGCTTTGTAGACATTAACATACCATCGGCGTTAGTCTTCCTCTTAAAGATCCATTTATTTTCAATGACTTGCCAATCATTGGGCAAGTCAAACAAAGTCCACACTAGATCCCATCTCAGATTTCATGGCCTCAAGCCATTTTGCGGAATCTGGGCTCATCATCGCTTCCTCAAAGTTCGTAGGTTCATCAAGTTCTAGTAACATGACTTCCAGAACCTGGGTTATCGTACCACTCTGGCGCAGAACGCACTCTGGTTGACCTACGAGGTTCAGTAGTAACTTGATCTGAAGTTTCATGATCATCATCATTAGCTTCCTCGCTGATTGGTGTAGGAATCACTAGAACTAGTTTCCGTGATGTACCACTTTCCAATTTGGGAGAAGGTACAAATACCTCATCAAGTTCTACTTTCCTACCACTCACTTCTTTCGAGAGAAACTCCTTCTCTAGAAAGGATCCATTATTAGCAACGAATATCTTGCCTTTGGATCTGTGATAGAAGGTGTACCCAATAGTTTCCTTTGGTTATCCTATGAAGACACATTTCTCCGATTTGGGTTCGAGCTTATCAGGTTGAAGCTTTTTTACATAAGCATCGCAGCCCCAAACTTTAAGAAATGACAACTTGGGTTTCTTGCCAAACCACGGTTCATAAGGCGTCATCTCAACGGATTTAGATGGTGCCCTATTTAACGTGAATGCAGCTGTCTCTAAAGCATAACCCGAAAACAATAGTGGTAAATCGGTAAGAGACATCATAGATCGCACCATATCTAATAATGTATGGTTACGACATTCGGACACACCATTACGCAGTGGTGTTCCAGGTGGCGTGAGGTGTGAAACTATTCCACATTGTTTCCAATGAATACCAAACTCGTAACTCAAATATTCGCCTCCACGATCAGATCGTAGAAACTTTATTTTCTTGTTACGATGATTCTCTACTTCACTCTGAAATTCTGTGAACTTTTCAAATGTTTCAGACTTGTGCTTCATCAAGTAGATATACCCATATCTGCTCAAATCATCAGTGAAGGTCAGAAAATAATGATACCCTCCGTGAGCCTCAACACTCATTGGTCTGCATACAACAGTATGTATGATTTCCAATAAATCAGTTGCTCGCTCCATTGTCCGGAGAACGGAATTTTAGTCATCTTGCCCATGAGGCTTGGTTCGCAAGCACCAAGTGATTCATAATCAAGTGATTCCAAAAGCCCATCAGCATGGAGTTTCTTCATGCACTTTACACCAATATGACCTAAACGGCAGTGCCACAAATAAGTTGCACTATCATTATTAACTTTGCATCTTTTGGCTTCAATATTATGAATATGTGTATCACTACGATCGAGATCCAACAAAATAGACCACTCTTCAAGGGTGCATGACCATAAAATATATTACTCATATAAATAGAACAACCAATGAATAACCGTCTCGCAACAAACAAGATCCAGATATAATTTTCATGCTCAACACTAGCACCAAGTAACAATTACTTAGGTCTAAAACTAAGCCCGAAGGTAGATGTAGAGGTAGCATGTCGACGGCGATCACATCGACTTTGGAACCATTTCCCACATGCATTGTCACCTCGTCCTTTGCTAATCTTTGTTTAATCTGTAGCCCCTGTTTCGAGTTACAAATATTAGCAACCGAACCAATATCAAATACCGAGGTGCTACTACGAGCATTAGTAAGGTACACAACAATAACATGTATATCAAATATACCTTTCTTCACTTTGCCGTCCTTCTTATCCACCAAATACTTGGGGCAGTTCCGCTTCCAGTGTCCAGTCCCTTTGCAGTAGAAGCACTCAGTTTTAGGCTTGGATCCAGACTTGGGTTTCTTCGCGGGAGTAGCAACTATCTTGCTATTCTTCTTGAAGTTCCCCTTCTTTCCCTTGCACTTTTGCTTGAAACTAGTGGTCTTGTTAACCATCAACACTTGATGCTCCTTTTTGATTTCTACCTCCACAGCTTTGAGCATAGCGAAGAGTTCAGGAATTATCTTTTGCATCCGTTGCATATTATAGTTTATCACGAAGCCTTTATAGCTTGGTGGCAGTGATTAAAGTACTCTATCAATAACACTATCTTGATCAACTTTGCATCCAAGTTGAGTCATGTGATTGTAGTACCCAGACATTCTGAGTATGTGTTCACTGATAGAACTGTTCTCCTCCATCTTGCAGCTATAGAACTTATTGGAGACTTCATATCTCTCAATTCGGGCATTTGCTTGAAATATTAACTTCAACTCTTGGAACATCTCATATGCTCCATGAAGTTCAAAACTTCTTTGAAGTCCCGATTCTAAGACGTAAAGCATGGCACACTGAACTATCAAGTAGTCATCAAAACGAGCTTGCCAGACATTCATAACGTTCGGAGTTGCTCCTGCAGCAGGCCTGTCACCTAGCGGTGCTTCAAGGACATAATTCTTCTGTGTAGCAATGAGGATAATCCTCAAGTTACGGACCTAGTCCATGTAGTTGCTACCATCATCTTTCAACTTAGCTTTCTCTAGGAATGCATTAAAATTCAAGGGAATGGTAGCGCGGGCCATTGATCAACAACAACATAAATATGCAAAAACTATCAGGACTAAGTTCATGATAAATTAAAGTTCAGTTAATCATATTACTAAAGAAATCCCACTTAGATACACATCCCTCTAGTCACCTAAATGATCATGTGATCCAACTCAACTAAACCATGTTCGATCATCACGTGAGATGGAGTAGTTTTCAATGGTGAACATCTTATGTTGATCATATCTATTATATGATTCACGCTCGACCTTTCGATCTCCGGTGTTCCGAGGCCATGTCTGTACATGCTAGGCTCGTCAAGTTTAACCCGAGTTTTCTGCATGTGCAAAACTGTCTTACACCCGTTGTATTTGAACGTAGAGCTTATCACACCCGATCATCACGTGGTGTCTCGGCACGACGAACTTTCGCAACGGTGCATACTCGAGGAGAACACTTGTACCTTGAAATTTTGTAAGGGATCATCTTATAATGCTACCGCCGCACTAAGCAAAATAAAAAGTATAATAAGATAAACATCACATGCAATCAAAATATGTGACATGATATGGCCATCGTCATCTTGTGCTTTTGATCTAGATCTCCAAAGCATCGTCATGATCTCCATCGTCACCGGCTTGACACCATGATCTTCATCGTAGCGTCATGGTCGTCTTGCCAACTATTGCTACTACTACTACTACTATCGCTAACTCATAGTGAAAGTAAAGCAATTACATGCCTTCGCAATTCATACAATAAAGAATCAACCATAAGGCTCCTGCCGGTTGCCGATAATTTACAAAACATGATCATCTCATACAATAACGTATAACTCATCATGTCTTGACCATATCATATCACAACATGCCTAGCAAAAACAAGTTAGACGTCCTCTACTTTGCTGTTGCAAGTTTTACGTGGCTGCTACGGGCTTAGCAAGAACCGTTCTTACCTACGCATACAAAACCACAACGATTTTTTGTCAAGTGTGTTGCTTTAACCTTCACAAGGACCGGGCGTAGTCACACTCGATTCAACTAAAGTGAGAGAGACAAACACCCGCCGGTCACCTTTAAGCAACGAGTGCTCGTAACGGTGAAACCAGTCTCGCGCAAGCGTACGCGTAATGTCGGTCCGGGACGCTTCATCTCACAATGCCACCGAATCAAAGTGTTCTACTGGTGCGCGTAAACAGTATGACTATTATTGCCCACAACTCATTGTGTTCTACTCGTGCATATCATCTACGCATAAACCTGGCTCTGATGCCTCTGTTGGGGAACGTAGTATTTCAAAATTTTCCTACGATCACGCAAGATCTATCTAGGAGAAGCATGGCAACGAGCGGGGAGAGTGTGTCTATGTACCCTCGTAGACCGAAAGCGGAAGCGTTTAGTAACGTGATTGATGTAGTCAAACGTCTTCGCCATCCAACCGATCCAAGCACCGGACGTACGGCACCTCCACGTTCAGCACATGTTCAGCTCGATGACATCCCACGAACTCTTGATCCTGTTGAGGTCGCGGGAGAGTTCTGTTAGCACGACGGCGTGGTGACGATGATGATGAAGTTACCGGTGCAGGGCTTCGCCTAAGCACTGCAACGATATGACCGAGGTGTGTAACTGTGGATGGGGCACCACACATGGCTAGGAACAATTGATGTGTGTTCAAGGGGTGCCCTCCCCACGTATATAAAGGGAAGGGAGGGAGAGAAGAGAAGGAAGGAGGGGGCGCCACCCCTCCCCCCTAATCCAATTCGGACTAGGATTGGGGGGGCGCGGCCCAGCCCTAGGCAGCCCCTCTCTCTCTCCCCTAAAGCCCAATAAGGCCCATTTACTCCCCGGGGGGTTCCGGTAAACTCTCGGTACTCCGGTATTTATCCGGTGACCCTCGGAACCATTCCGGTGTCCGAATATAACCTTACAATATATCAATCTTAATGTCTCGACCATTCTGAGACTCCTCGTCATGTCCGTGATCACATCCGGGACTCTGAACTACCTTCGGTACATCAAAACACATAAACTCATAATACTGATCATCATCGAACGTTAAGTGTGTGGATCCTACGGGTCCGAGAACTATGTAGACATAAACGAGACTCATCTCCGATCAATAACAAATAGCGGAACCTGGATGCTCATATTGGTTCCTACATATTCTACGAAAATCTTTATCGGTCAAATCGCATAACAACATACGTCGTTCCCTTTGTCATCGGTATATTACTTGCCCGAGATTCGATCGTCGGTATCATTATACCTAGTTCAATCTCGTCACCGGCAAGTCTCTTTACTCGTTCCGTAATACATCATCTCGTGACTAACTCATTAGTTATTTGCTTGCAAGGCTTATTATGATGGGTATGACATAGAGGGCCCAGAGATACCTCTCCGACACTCGGAGTGACAAATCCTATTCTCGATCTATGCCAACACCACAAACACCTTCGGAGACACCTGTAGAGCATCTTTATAATTACCTAGTTACGTTGTGACATTTGATAGAACACAAGGTATTCCTCCGATATTCGGGAGTTGCATAACCTCATAGTTATAGGAACATGTATAAGTCATGAAGAAAGCAATAGCAGAAAAACTAAACGATCATAGTGCTAAGCTAATGGATGGGTCTTGTCCATCACATCATTCTCCTAATGATGTGATCCCATTGATGAAATGACAACTCATGTCTATGGTTAGGAAACATAACCATCTTTTATTAACGAGCTAGTCTAGTAGAGGCATACTAGGGACACTCTGTTTTGTCTATGTATTCACACATGTATCAAGTTTCCAGATAATACAATTCTAGCATGAATAAAAGACATTTATCATGATATATATGGAAATATAAATAACAACTTTATTATTGCCTCTAGGGCATATTTCCTTCACCGGCATGGTTAGTGAATCCAATGGTGGTGCGCAAGGCTAATGGGAAATCGAGACTTTGCATAGATTTCACTGATCTCAGCAAAGCCTGCCCGAAGGATCCGTTCCCCTTGCTGTGCATCGACCAAATTGTGGATTCCACCTCTGGGTGTGACCTACTTTCTTTCATGGATGCCTACTCTGGATATCACCAAATCTTCATGCCCAGAGAAGACAGCGATCATAACCCCATGTGGCATGTACTGCTTTGTGTGGATGCCCTTTGGGTTGAAGAGCACTGGATCCACTTTTGCGAGAGCAGTACAGATTGGATTTGAGTCACAGTTGCATAGAAATGTTGAGGCATGCATGGATGATATAGTGGTCAAGACCAAGGACAGATTGACTCTCATTCAGGATATGGAAGAGACCTTTGCAAATCTACGCAAGCTCAACTTGAAGTTAAACCTAGAGAAGTGTGTGTTTGGCGTCCCTTCCGGCAAGCTACTTGGCTTCTTTGTGTCCCATCGAGTGACAGAGGCCAACCCCGACAAGATCAAAGCTATCGAGCAGATTCAAGCACCCAAGACAGTTAAGGATGTGAGGCGTTTGACTGGATGTGTTGCCGTGCTGAGCAGGTTCATTTCCAAGTCCGCTGAGCGCACTTTGCCGTTCTTCAAAATCATGAAGAAGGCAGGACCCGTGGAGTGGACCAGAAGGCAGACGCTGCACTACAAGATTTGAAGACCTACCTTTCCTTTGTCCCAACCTTGGTCGCTCCCAAACCACAAGAGTCGTTGTTGTTGTACTTAGCAGCAACCAACCAAGTGGTTAGTGCAGCGCTGGTGGAGTAGCGGGAGATAGATGACACCGCAGCCGCCACCGTAGCCCCTTCTGGAAAGGAAAGTGAACCCATCCCAGCAAGGTCAAAGGCAGTCCAAGACAAGGAAGAGGGAGGCGGTGGAGGCAGATCCATGGTCGCGGTAAGGAAGAAAGTGGTGCAGCGCCCGGTGTACTTCGTCAACTCCCTATTGTAGGGGGCTAGATCAAGGTACTATGGTGTGTAAAAGTTGATTTTTGGCCTCATCGTGGCCTCAAGGAAACCGCGCCACTACTTCCAAGCCCACGAGATCACAGTTGTCACCGGCTTCTCCTTGAAACGTATACTCCAGAACCCTGAGGCCGCTAGCAGAATTGTGGAATGGGCTTTGGAGTTATCCAGCTTTGGTTTGAAGTTTGAAAGCACATCAACTATTCAGAGAATAGCACTGGATGAATTCATTGCAGAATGGACACCTACCCCTGATGAAGAAGTATTGGAGACATTCATCCCCGGCAAGGAAGTGCTACAAGAATGGATCATGTACTTTGACGGTACCTTCTCCCTTCAGGGTGCAGGGGCTGGCATGCTTCTCATTGCTCCCACTGGGGAGCACCTCAAGTATATCGTCCAAATGTGTTTCCCCCAGGAGGAGGCCACCAACAACACTGCAGAGTACAAAGGACTCCTTGCCTGGCTCAGAATTGCCACAGAACTGGGAATCAAGAAGCTAATCATTCGCGGAGATTCACAGCTCGTGGTGAGACAAGTAAACAAGGATTATCACAGCCCGTTGATGGAGGCATACGTCGACGAAGTGAGAAAGTTGGAGGAGCGCTTTGACGGGTTACAACAGAGCACATACCCAGCGCGAAAAACAGCATAGATGGTCATTTGTGAAAGTGTGCTGCACAAAAACTCCCTGTGGAACCAGCGACTTTTGCTCTCCATATGACTCTACCCTCCATGTCCCCGACAACAATGGCCAGGAAGAGGAGGAAAGTGGACTCTGTCAAGCCTCTCTTGGCAGAGTTCACTCAAACCCCCGGCAGGGGGCTTGGTGGGAACAACTCCCCTTTGATCGGTAAGCCGCACCCTCCCGCCAAACTTTCGACATCCGTTGTTGAGGAGTGTGCTCCCGTGAATGGGGAGGTGCCGCTGATCCTCGTTGCCGAGCCACATACTCCAACTTGGGATTTTCCATTTCCTCCAAACAGGAGAACTTCCGGAAGGTCAAGAAGAAGCTGAAAGAGTAGCCCGGAGGGCCAGTATGTATCAGTTCGTTGATGACACACTATACAGAAGAAGGCCCAACGGTGTGAAATTAAAGTGCATTTGCCGGGAAGATGGAAATGAACTGCTGGCGGAGATACACAAGGGTATGTGAGGCTCCCACATTGGATCGAGGGCTCTGGTTGGGAAGGCTTTCCGGCAAGGATTCTATTAGCCCACCGCCCTCCAAGATGCAATTGAGCTAGTCACCAGATGTGAAGCCTACCAATTCCATTCCAAGAATATCCATCAGCACGCCCAAGCTCTTCAAACGATCCCTTTGTCATGGTTGTTTTTGGTCTGGGGCTTGATATCTTGGGCCCCTTCCCCCGTGCTGTCGGGGGATTTGAATTCGATTGCAAAACTCATGGAACATTGAGCATATTCATAAGTTCTACCTGTAAGGTGCGACTGTCGGGCCCTGCCCGGCAGACACCCTTTTGTAGAAGCTTTGCCTCAGTTGCATGTTACCCTTTGTACAACGTCAGGCGCAGACCATGAGCAACAGAGAAATAAATGAAGCGATGGGGGCCCCTAATAAGATTGCATGCATGAATAAGCATATCATGAGCATGGCATGTTCATATAGATAAGATCACATATGGCATTGTTTTCATCTGCATCAAACTGCAGGATTCTCACCGCGGACTTGGTCACGAAGAGAAGAAATGAAGACAAGCCTACATAGCGATCCTCGGCAAGCCAAACAGATTAGTTTTCTTTTTATCCATATGTGTTCTATAAAGTAAGTCTTGTGCATATGAAAACCTCGCCACCTTTGAGACTTAGGTGCTCCCATCCCTTGGCTCGAACGTTGCTTCGGTTAGGATGGTCGCAGTGGCCTTTGGCGGAAAAGGATTGGCGGGGGGCTGGTCCCTCCTTATGGTTTAAGGCCCGGCAGGCCTAGCCCCGCGGCAACAGACCGAGGGTACCAGCAGGATAGCCTGCCGGGGAAAACTTGTTTACTTAAACGTATAGAGGCATTCCACCTCTGCATGGATACCATACATGCATTGTTGAAGAAATCGGTAACTGGTAGCTGCTCGGTCGCTTTGGGAGTAGGGATTAATCAGTGAATCGGCCTATTAACTGGATTAATCGGTCGGCCATTAATCGGTTGATTAAATAGGAACATGTGAACATATTATAGTTTTTATGTATTGTACCATACTCTCATGCTCTCAACTATGTATAATATACCAATATGCTACTATTTCTTCAAAAACTAAGTATTGAGGAGTGAGAGGGTGATGGTAGAGGTTATGGGCTGAAAGTTTAGGCTTTGTTTGCACACAAGTTAGAGGGCCATTAGCAATATTAGTCGGCTTGACAACCGATTAATCGGTCAGATAGGCAAGTTAGTCGGCCTAACTACCAATTAATCAGTCTGATAGGCAAGTTAACCGGTCTGACAAGTTAACGCGGTGAATAGGTGCTATTCGAGTCGGCCAGCCAACGAGTAGCGATTAACTAACCCGTTAACTGATTAATCGGATGAATTCTTGAACAGTGCATACATGCACAAGTACCCGGCAAGGCTCGTCTTTTTCATTAATATGCTGATAAGCAAGTACAGATTTTACATAACACAAACATGGATAAATAAGATTACATAACTTAGACTAAAGTTTGTCAAGCGCCTAACATTTTAAAATGAAAAACATAAGTGCCTTGTAATCCCTTTCTTGTCCCTCTCCTCCTAGGAACTTCCGTGGAAAGTGAAGAGGGAAGGAGGGACGCCCAAGCAGAAGCCCAGCCTGGCCCTGTTAGAGCCTGCCGAGTGCAGCCTGGCAAGATCGGGAGTGGCAAGGTTGCCAAGGACGAGGACGGAGGGAGCAGCTCGGTGGTGCCCCGGTAGGAGCTCAGCTGGAAGACTGCTAGAGGGGGGCGAAGGCACCAAGAGAGCAACCCCCTGCCCGGCGACCGCCTCGAAGAGGCTGGTGATGATGGTGCTGGGAAGGGAGGGGAAGAGCCAAAATATGAGGCAGCGTCCCGCCAGTAGGAGACGAAGGCATCAGTGCCATCGTACTCCGACCTAACGCCTTGCCGCACATCTTCTCTATCTTCCCTTGTTTTATTACCGTCACCACCACTCTAGGGAGACGCCGGACCTTTGGCCCGTCATCTTCCCGAAGAGGCTGCAGACGATTGCGACGACCAAGGCACGAGTGGAGTATAGTCACCCACCTTGGCCGGTAGGAGGGCGCCACCGTCTTCAGCGTCAGCCCTGGCTCCGCTGGAAGGAGCAGTGCTGGGGGCACCCATTACCCCAAGCACTGCACCCCAGGATGGTGCCAGAAACCCTAGAAGCCTCGTCGTCAGAATGACAAGCCTCGGTTCACAGCGGGGGGCACCGCCCCCCATCTGACGGCCGATCCGGGTGAGGGAGGCAAGTGTTTCACCATTCAGGAGACACTCGTCGCCTCCCGCGACATGGGAAACCCGACCATTGCATCCCCTCGGGCCTCAGACCAGGCTCACTCCCCGGGCGTTGACACGAGCGTTCGGCATCATCCACTTCGTGCTAAAACCAGAGGGCTGACCCCAGTCCCTCCCTCTCAACATGGCAAGGGGGAAGCAAAGAGTGGAGGAGGAAAGGTGCGTGGTTGAGCACTCCCGCTCCTCCCCTCCTCCTCTTTTATAGGCAGACCTGGCTGGGGGATGGTCCTTCGATGGGTAACCACCGTCCCACTCCACCAACCCAAGAAGGCCGGGCATGTGCCATAGCACTCTCCCCTGCACCACGCGCCTTCGTTACCTACCCCACGCAACGCATGCGGCGTACGTGGCGGAGGAGATAAGTGCGGTGGGAAGTGTAAATTGGCAGTTACTCTCTCATGTGTTAAAGTCATTCACAGGCCATTAAAGTCATTCACGATGGGAAGGGTAAATTGGCGTTACGCAACGCGCGGGGGAGGCAGAGATTCATTCAGTCATAGATTAATAAAGAAGCAAGTAAAATATCATAAACAAGCCAGCACCAAGACCGCTGCCTGTGTACCTGTTGGAGCCTATCCCGACGATGCCCGGCAGCACGTTAGGGCCAGACTCGGGGGGTTCTGTCGGTGCAACAAACCCCGGTGTGTGTTGCCCTGACTGTACACAGGCACTGAAGCAAGGTTACAGCGACCACAACCACGCCAAGCACAAGAAGTTAGACCTTTGAGGAATCAAGGGGCGAATCAAGAAGACCAAGTCAAAATAAAGGAGCAAGAACTCACTAAGGAAAAACCTCCCCTGTCGGGCAGGCGAGCCCAGCGAGGGTAAGGTTGCCCCGAAGACAAGTCCCAAGGCTACCCCGGCAGGTCTGCCAGGGACGTGGAGAGTGGACTTACCCCACAAAGGCTCCACCGCTCCACCTCACAGCAACTCAAGTCAATAATCAGTGCGGTGTCAAGCCCTCAAGTGGCTAATTGGTCGTAATTCGGTATGTGGCTGCAACTTCCAAAGGAAATAACCTACCAATGACACCCGTCCAGCGACGTGTCATGCAGGCAGGCGAGAAGGTGGCGGATCGGCCCGGTAAGGCTTGCCGGGCTACGCCCCGATGTGACACTAAGCGACACATTTAATGTGCCTTGTCCTGTCTGTAGAGTTAGGTATGATAGCATTGTTTGATATCTAATCAATACACAATGACTAATTTGCCATTGTGCTTACCCCTTAATCTATAAAAGGAGGACTGTGGTGACCATAGAAGGGATTCGGGCATTTTACACTCATACGCGTGTAGTTTCTCTCGCCCTTAGGCTACCTTGCCGGGCTAGAGCGTCGCGTCTCCACTACAGTCCACCCCATCAATCCACCAAAACAGGAGTAGGGTTTTACGCCTCACGGTGGCCCGAACCTGGTTAAAAACTGCATGTGTCATCGCTGTCGCGCTGCCCCGCTCCTCCGCTCTTTGTGCAATGCGAACTTCCCCTTTACCGAACCAAAAGGGGCTAATGGCCCCATAGGTGGCCATGTTTTCCCACGACAGTCGTCATGTGGCCCTCTCAGCCGAACACGAGAAGCTTTCCTATGAATTTCTTCAAAGGAAGCAAGAACTCAAGAAGCTGAAAGCGTCTCATGATGATCTTCGGAAAGATAATGATTCACTACTCGCTCAATAGATCAACACCGCTCAGGAAGAATTTGGTGCCCCGTTCTTAAAATGCCTTGAACGTGATAATGCAAATTCTTCAGCTGAATGTTCAAATGCTTCAACTGCTACTGTATCTTCAATTATCTCTGTGGTTTAAATTCCCTCATCTGAGGAGACCGCAAGTGTTACTGAGGAAAATGCAGGTCTGAAGGAAGTGTACGACACGGGCATGTACAAAATCCTGAAAGGGCAATAAACTCTTTGTGACATTCTCAAGAAGCAGATTCTGAACAGAAACCCTAGGAAAGAGAGTATTGCCTTTGAGAGAAAGATGAATGTTGATGGATCTTATTGGAAACCTAAGCAGTATCCCAAAACCACATGGGTCGCTGCAAAAGGACCTCCAGTTGATCCATCCACTCTATCTGGTTACAATTGTGATACTCCACATTCTTCTGATGATTCATTTGACTCTAACTATAAATTATTCAAGAATTGGAATGGTGAAGTATTTGCTAGATATTTTGGTACTAACTGTAGGAACGGTTTCCTGGTGAAGAAAGTTTGGGTGCCCAAAAGTATTCTTCAAAATCTTCAGGTGAATGTGATCATGACACCACCAAAGAAGAAAAAAAATCCTAGGGAAAATTCTTCACCTGGACCAAAGTCGTCAAATGGACGCAGGCCAACTCATGCCCGTACTAACATTTCCTCACAGGGAAACAAATAGCATTCTAATGAATATGTGCATTATTCTTTAGATCACTATGTGCACAAAACTGCTAAAAAATTCTCTGCATACTCTTATGAGTATTATACCCCTCCTGTGAAGAGAAATGTGTATTCTTCAATGCCTAAGTTCTCTTTCAATGCCTTGTGTTACATTGCTTCTCAGCCACCCATTCAGATGTGAGTGGTTAAGAAGAAGAACTAATCTCTTCTGCAGGGTCAGGTCTTCAGACACAATAAATGTGTGATGAATTTGTTGAAGGCCTAACATGGGCTTTATGGGGTGCAAGCTAATCATGATGAAATAAATTCCTCATTTCTCTCATACTATGCTGCTAGTTATATTTTACTGGCGAAATTGATCATTATATTCTTGAAACTGAATTATATGAATTTGTAAGTGAGACTAATGCTTCTACAGGATGATATACCAAAAGCTACCAAACGGGTTCTAGATAGTGGTTGCACCAATCACATGACTGGTGACAGGAATCTCTTCATTGATGCTCCCCTTATTCCATATCATCTGAAGCATATCACCTACATTGATAAAGGAAAGAGCAAGGTATTGGGGTCTAGGTAAGGTTTCCATCTCAAAGGATCGACACATGAAAAAATAGATGCTTGTCGAGTCCCTATGATACAACCTCATGTCTGGCTCAATGTTTTGTGATCTTGATATGGTTATCATATTTGGAAAATTTAGATGCATTGTGCTAATGGAATATGACAAGTCCAAAGTCTTCGAAGGCTTTAGGAGAGGTGACTTGTATATTGTAGATTTCTCTCTAGGTCCTCAACTCGCTAAATGTCTACAGGCAAAATCTTCAGAGTGTTGGCTCTGGAATCGACGACTTGGACATGCTGGCATGAGGAATTTGAGCACACTGGTCAAGAAGAAACATATCATTGGCGTCGAGGGCATCAAATTTGCCAAACATCACCTTTGCGGTGTTTGTGAGTCTATAAAGATGACCAGATCCAAGCACTCCCCGGAGACAATCATGACTACCACTCATCCCTTTCAATTACTTCATATGGATCTCTTTGGTCCCACTCATTATGCCACACTAACCAATGCAGCGTCACCCTATGGATTCGTCATAGTTGATGATTATTCTCGTTACACCTGAGTGCATATCATTTCCTTCAAGATTGAAGCATAGGGTGTCTTGAGATGGTTCTCAAATCAGGCCATGACTAATTATGGTCACAAGATCAAGCACATCAGAAGTGGCAACGACACTGAGTTCAAGAACACCAGCCTTGATGACTATCTTGACGAACTTGGTATCACTCATGAGCTATCTGCTCCATTTACTCTTGAACATAATGGAGTTGTGGAACGCTATAATAGGACACTTATCGAGATGGCCTGCACTATGCTTAATGAATACAAGATTTCTCATCGATGGTGGCCTGAGGCAATTGATACTGCTTGTCACATCATCAAAAGGGTATATCTTCACAAATTCCTCAACAAGACTTTCTATGAGCTCCTCACATACAAGAAATCCAATGAGAGTTATTTCAAAGTCTTCGGTGCTAAATGTTGGATTAGATATCCACATCAAAATTCTAAATTTGCACCGTAAGCACATGAGAGTTTTATATTTGGTTACGGAAAGGACTCGCACACCTACATAGTCTTCAACACCCACTACTGCAGGATGCTGCTAATGCGACACTACGATCAGAGACCCTTCGACGAAAATGTGTGCTATGCCATAATCGCAAATGGTGGTGTAAAAAACCATCAAAAAAGGTGCAAAACATTTGCGATGGAGGATGCATCAAACATGGCATACTATTCAGTTCAATTAACTGTTTGCAATGAGGAGGAACAAAATAAATGGGTAGCCAGATGAAGGTGTGTGTGATATACAGTATACGGTTCGCTCGGATGAACTGTTTGCGATTAGGCAACACAAAAGAAACAGACAGCCAGATCAAGGCATGTGCGATATACGGCATGCGGTTCACTCGGGTGAACTTTTTGTGATTAGGCAACACAAAAGAAACAGTCAGCCAGATCAAGGTGTGTGCGATATATGGCATGCAGTTCACTCGGATGAACTGTTTGTGTTGAGACAAGAGAACAGAAATGGTTCAATATAATAAAAAGATGTGATATGTTCTGTCTGCAAAACATCTATGCTCTATGTACATAAGAACAACATATATATACTTGTAACATGACATGATTGCAATACCAAATTAAACATCCAATTATGTTATATATAACAAATACCATAAATATTGCAAGGTTCAAATTCAAAGATTACAATGCCCAAATTCAAACATTGCAAACCTCAACATTTTGCAAAGGTTTGACACAATGACTTCCAATTACTCTATCATATGCTCTTCCAATACGAAGTTTAGCTTTTTTGGAGCCTCTTCCATTCTGCAGCACTTGCCGGCTTTGATCAGCATACCATTCATCTTTCCTAATTAAATGCGCATTCAACCTCAGTACCCTCAGCACCCTTGCTCTGGCAAGAAAGAACCTGGCGAGTGTAATCTCTAGTAAGGTCCCTCGATAGGAGTTCAAAGTAATATTTGAGAGATGCAGATCCACACATTCAATGTGATTGTCGTTATAAACATTATCCACCTCCGGGCCTATTATTATCTGCAAAAGAAGAGAACGTGTTAGTGCCTACATGCAGTGTTGAACTGTGCTACACGCCTATTTGGTTTGCAGGATTTGTAAAATGCAGCAATGTGCCATCTTCGATCTGACATGATTAACATGGGAATTTGATTACAACCTAGAAAAATGTAGCCTTCTTCACAAGAGGATGGATTGGATGAAAAATTCCCTAAGAAAACTAGTACAGATGAATCCAATGAAATGCTTATGGATCGTAACCATATGAATCAAGGAACCAATATGGGGTGGGGGTGTATGTCCCGAAATCCTTCAAAATTCCTAATCGTGGTACATTGTCATTGTAAACTTGGGATAAGGTGCAAAAAAATGAACTCCCTTATGGTTAACATTTAACAGGAAAGGAACATCACCTCGATATACAGCTTCTTCAGGCATGGAGAGCATCTTAGGCAACTGACAACTTGGTCCAGGATGGGGCCAACAGATTCTAGTGCCAAGACCTTCACTGTACCTAGAATTTGGGTGAAGCTTTGCTGGATGACGGATGAACATACATCTTCAAAACTAGAAATAATATTGATATCAACAAGGAGAGGTATAAGGCGACTGTTGTACATGAAAGTAGTAGTATGTGACAGACGAGTAGCCCACGGCTGTCAATTTTGGCGCAGAAATAACATTGATTCTTGTTGGACCTTGTTGATCAACTACAAGTAATCTCTCGAGTGAAGGTGTGTCCTCAATGACAATATTGTGGTCCACCTTTTGTGATCTCTCGTTGCAGCAACACACATAAATAGTCCGGAGAGTCCTGGAGGTGATGTGGAAGGTACTCGGCCAATTCATCACATGAAGACGAAGGAACTCGAGTGTAGTACAGCCGCGGAGCAGGCGCTCCATGTCATCCTTTGGGATGCAGACGGCGACGAGCTCGAGGTGCTTTAGTCGTGGTAGGAAAAGAGCGAGCATGTCATTAAGTGGGGCGGGGGAATGGCAGTTCATGAATTTGGCAAGGCACAACATGGGCACGAAGCGGAGCGCGGACGTTGGCAGCGAGCGCATATGCCCATCATTAAAATTGAGCTCCTCGAGCTGATCTATGGCGGGGGATTGGAACCACTCGTCAAGCTTGGCTCGGTCCTTGCCATTGGACCGAAACTTGCCCATGATAAGGCCTCTGATTGGGTCATGATGACTACCGAGGATCTAGGAGAACGCATCCAAGCTTTTGCGATAGCCATGGCAGAGCTCGTGGGCGTCGAGGAGGTCGACAGGGGTGAGGAGCCATAGGGGCGCCACCACTGGGAAAGTGTGGTTGTCCTCACCCCATATTTGATTGGGAGGAGGGATATGATGACTTTCAACATATCATCGGGGAGGTTGGTGATGAAGTCTAGGTCTGCTGGAGTCGATTGCGGTTTTTGCTCGACCCGCCTCCGCTTGTTGGCAGACTCGTTCTCCACCTCGTAGGCGGCGATGGAAACCTCTGTATCCATATTCACATCATGCTTCGGTGCTGCAGCAGCCCCGGCATCGCCAGTCCCTCCGATGGGGCGCTTCGGCAGCATCCTCATACACCGGTGGCTTTGAGGACTGAGAGCGGCGTCGAGGATGCGGGCGGAGAGAGAGGATTGTGTGTGTGGCGAGGATGGGAGGGGTGCGGCCGCTCGGGTGCGCCATTAATACGGACCAGTGGGAGTGAGGCCGGCGCGGTCAAAGGCTGTCTCGCTTCCCAGTGAGAACGACTGCTTAACATTTTGTCGGCGGACAAATGTTTGTTTGGTGGGTTTTCAACTATAGAAAAAATGAAATAAATGCTTCAAAAACATGACGCCTCGCATGGTGCCATGGTATGACCTCACCATGCCCTGGTAAAAATTAGAGAAGGTTTGGCTTATGTCATCATGCACACCCTTCATAAATCGAACCATCACCGAGGAAGTTCCATGCTTCCGAGAGGGAAATCCCCAAGATTGAAGGGGGATCCAAATTTCCATCCTAGTTTGTCATTCAGTTTTTTTCCAACGATTAACACACCGCCTCAAATGCAACATGTTGAAATTTGACATTTTTCCGCGCTCATTTACCATATTTATGTGATTATGTGCATTTTCTAGGCATTAACGGACATAATTCAAATTCGAACAATCGGTGCATGAAAAGGTGCACAAGAACGGACTGGAAAACCATGCTCGTGTTATTTAGTACATTCTCATGCCTTTTACAAGGAATGGGTAGATATTTCAAGGAAATGTGTGGCAATAGTCAACCATAAACGTGTCGTTTACCGGGTTAACAACTATACATAAAATGAAACACATGGTTGGAAAACATGACGCTTGGCGTGGTGCCATGGTATGGCCTCACCATGCCCTGGTAAAAATTGGAGAGTGTTTTCCTATGTCGTGATGCACGCCTTTCACAAAATCGAACCATCAGCGAGGAAGTTTCATGGTTTCGAGGGGGAAATCACCAAGATTGAAGGGGGGGGTCCAAATTTCCTTTAGCCTTTGTCCATGAGTTTTTTTCTACGATGAACATACAACCTGCAAATCACCGTGTTCAAATATGGCACTTTTCAGGTTCATTTGCCATATTTAGGGGATTATGTGCATTTCCTAGGCATTAATGCACATAATTCAAGTTCAAACAATCGGTGCATGAAAGGGTGCACAAGAACGGCCTAGAAAACTATGCTCGTGCCATTTAGTAAATTCTCATGCCTTTTACAAGGAAGGGACATATAGTTCGATGAAATGTGTGCCAATAGTCAACCACAAACATTTGTTTATTGGGCTTTCAACTATAGAAAAAATGAAATAAATACTTGAAAAACATGATGCCTGGCATGGTCTGCCATGGTATGACCTCACCATGCACTGGTAAAAATTAGAGAAGGTTTGGCTTTTATCGTCATGCACGGCCTTCATAAATCGAACCATCACCAAAGAAGTTACATGCTTTCGAGAGGGAAATCATCGATATTGAAGGGGAATCCAAATTTTCTTCATTCTTTGCCCTGGAGTTTTTTCTACGACGAACATACACCCTGCAAATCACCGTGTTCGAATTTGGCATTTTCCCGGGCTCATTTACCATATTTAGGGGATTATGTGCATTTTCTAGGCATTTAGCGCATACAAATCCAATCCAGCTACAGGTGCACGGGTGTGACATGAGGGACGTGGATTGCCGTTCGATCGCGGCGCATCCTACGGCGCACACGCGCGATCCGCGTGGCTGGGGTTCCGGCCAATCCTAAAGCAACATCGAATAGGCTCGGCGCACACTGTTTTCGGAAGCGACGAAGATGAATCGTGTGCGATAATGAACAAGCAAAATTGTAAGGGAAGCCAAATTTCTGTTGTCGTTTATCGTTGAGCTCTTGCATAAGTCAGTTACCTGTGCGATGTTTCGTAATAAACCAGGCGTACCATTGATTGAAAATCAAGTACACGTGTACATTTTTTTGGAGACGGGATCTGCCAACTTTCTTTTTTCTTGCACACGAGTATTTTACGCACTTCGTCTGCATTGTGTGTTTCCCCCGCCCGAGTTTCAAGTTTCGCAGCGTAATTTTCATTAGGCGCGCGATTTCAGAATTTATTCCTCCAACAACATCCTCACCCTCAGTATCCCCCCCCCCTCGCGCCTCCCCCTACCAGCATCTTATACCGCCGCCGCCGCAACCACAACTTCAATCACATCTACATTCTGCTCGAATCCAGTCAGGTAACCCACCGATCTCTATCAAGGTCTCGACCTGATTGCTTAAATGACGCCTGCAAAACATCCTCATGCCTCCAAATCCCCACCGCCAAGAGCTGATGGCGGTCCATGGCGCGATGGACGCTATGCATGTTGACCCAGAGGAACACCTCGCCTCCGCCGCCGCTGTTGACATGGTGCAGGCTCTGGCCCAGATGAAGTCCCTCAGTGACAACCCCCCAGGACTTAACACGTAAGATCTGACCAGCTAAATCTTACCAATACCACTTGCAATGGCTATGATTTGTACGGTTGATGTTTTAAGGATGTTTTTGCCTTGTTTATTTTAGTACTGCACACTTTGTGATGTTTAAATATTACCATGTCCAGTGATACGTCTCCAGCGTATCTACAATTTTTTATTGTTCCATGCTATTATATATTCTGTTTTGGATGTTTAATGGGCTTTATTATACACTTTTATATTATTTTTGGGACTAACCTACTAACCCAAGACCCAGTGCAAATTGTTGTTTTTGCCTATTTCAGTGTTTCGCAGAAAAGGAATATCAAACGAGTCCAAACGGAATGAAACCTTCGGGAGAGTTATTTTTGGAACGATATCAACACAGAAAACTTGGAGTACACGCCAGGAAGCGAGAGAGGCGTCCATGAGGGCAGGGGCGCGCCCAGGGGGTAAGCGCGCCCCCCACCCTCGTGGGCCCCATCTGGCTCCCCTAACGTGCCTCTTCAGCCTATATATACTCCCATACCCTGAAAACATCGAGGAGCACCAGGAAACCCTAATTCCACCGTCGTAACCTTCTGTACCCGTGAGATCCCATCTTGGGGCCTGTTCCAGAGCTCCACCGGAGGGGGCATCGATCACGGAGGGCTTCTACATCAACACCATAGCCTCTCCAATGAGTTGTGAGTAGTTTACCACAGACCTTTGGGTCCATAGTTATTATCTAGACGGCTTCTTCTCTCTCTTTGGATCTCAATACAAAGTTCTCCTCGATCTTTGAGGAGATCTATTTGATGTAATCTTTTTGGGGTGTGTTTGTCGAGATCCGACGAATTGTGGGTTTATGATCAAGATTATCTATGAACAATATTGGATTTTTTTGTGAAATCTTTTATGCATGATTTAAATATCCTTGCAAGTCTCTTAGAATTATCGGTTAGGTTTGGCCTACTAGATCTATAGTTCTTGCAATGGGAGAAGTGCTTGGCTTTGGGTTCAATCTTGCGGTGTCCTTTCCCAGTGACAGCAGGGGCAGCAAGGCACGTATTGTATTGTTGCCATCGAGGATAAAAATATTGGGTTTATATCATATTGCTTGAGTTTATGCCTCTACATCATGTCATCTTGCTTAAGGCGTTACTCTGTTCTTATGAACTTAATACTCTAGATGCATGCTGGATAGCGGTCGATGTGTGGAGTAATAGTAGTAGATGCAGAATCATTTCGGTCTACTTGTCACGGACGTGATGCCTATATACAATGATCATGCCTAGATATTCTCATAACTATGCGCTTTTCTATCAGTTGCTCGACAGTAATTCGCTCACCCACCGTAGAAATCAGCTATCATGAGAGAAGCCACTAGTGAAACCTATGGCCCCCGGGTCTATCTTTATCATATTAATCTTCCTTCAGCTAGTTAATTTATTTTGCCGTTGCTTTACTTTGTTTTATTTACTTTTTCTCTATACCAAAAATACCAAAAATATTATCTTATCATATCTATCAGATCTCACTTTTGTAAGTGACCGAGAAGGGATTGACAACCCCTTTTATCGGGTTGGCTGCAAGGTTCTTATTTGTTTGTGTAGGTACGAGGGACTCGCGCGTGATCTCCTACTGGATTGATACCTTGGTTCTCAGAAACTGAGGGAAATACGTACGCTACTGTGCTACATCACCCTTTCCTCTTCGAGGGAATACAACGCAAGCTCGAGAAGTAGCAAGAAGAATTTCTGGGGCCGTTGCCAGGGAGATCTACGCAAAAGTCATATACCAAGTACCTATCAGAAACCCTTATCACTCGCATTACATTATTTGCATCTCGTTTTCTTCTCCCACACTTCACCCTTGTCATTTTATTCGCCCTCTTATTTGCTCCGTGTGTCTTATCATTTGCCTTGTCATCATGGCTAGCCTCCTATCATTATCAATACTACCGAGAGTGAAGTTCTTAATTTTAAACAAAGGGAGGAAGAAAATCTAAAAGATGCTTGGTATAGTTTGCAATGCTCAAAATAGATCTACTAGGAAGCTTTCCACTTCCGTGCTTCTTCACAATTTGTATGTTGTTATTACTCCTTGGAATAGATATATCCCTGATACCATTACCGGAGGGAATTTCTTGGGTAGCCACACTTTTGATTCTTATAATGCTATGACAGAATTGTTTGGCCCACCACCTCTTCTGGTTAATGGAACTGTTTTAACTTTAGAGCATGTTATGAAAAGGCTTGAAATTATTGAAAATAAAGTTGCCACTGTAGAGTTGGTTGAGAGTTTGGATAAAAAGATCCATAACCAAATTACCCAATATGGATCTAAGGTAGGAGTTATTCTGAATTTTTTTAAAGAAAAAGAACCCACAGTTAAAGAGAGAATAGATCAAGATTCCACTAGAATTGATAAACTTGAGGATAGTATCACTAATGTAGGGTCTGCTTTTTCTGCTGTGAAAAATACTTCAAACCCCTCTATTACTAAAATGGCCAAGTTTATGTATGTTCTTAAAAATAAGGGTGAATCTTCTAATAAGGAAACTGCGGATCTCAACTCGATAAGTGTTCACCCCAACTTTCTCACTTTCGTAAGGGAACCTTTTGCTACAAACAAATTTCTTGATTTCTTGCCTAGAAGTTTGATTATTAATAGGAAGGAAGAAATTCCCAAGAATTATGAATGTAATTGAAGAATTACCTACCAAAGATGGCAATACGTAGATCTATTCTTGTATCATGCCTATCTAGGGGCGTTAAATGATAGCACTTGTTGGGAGGCAACCCAATTTTATTTTATTTGTTTTTGCTTTTGTTAGGAATAAATATTGCATCTAGCTTCTGTTTAGATGTGGTCTTGTGTTTTAATTAGTGTTTATGCCAAGTAGAACCATTGGGAAGACTTGGGTGAACTTTATGCGATCATGCTGTAAAAAACAGAAACTTTAGCGATCACGAGATTAGCTACCATTTTTTACTGGAGAGTGCCTTTTAGTTGATTCTTTTTGCATATGATTAATAGACAAATTCCTCACGTCCAACAATTTATTTAATTTTTTTAGAGTTACAGAAGTATTCAAAAGTTACAGATTGCTACAGACTCTTCTGTTTTTGACACATTCTGTTTTTCGTGTGTTGTTTGCTTATTTTGATGAATCTATGAGTAGTATCGTGGGGTATGAATCACAGAGAAGTTGGAATACAATAGGTTTAACACCAATATAAACAAAGTATGAGTTCATTACAGTACCTTTGAGTGGTGGTTTGTTTTCTTATACTAACGGAACTCATGAGATTTTTGGCTAAGTTTTGTGTTGTGAAGTATTCAAGTTTTGGGGGAAGGATTTGATGGATTATGGAACAAAGAGTGGCAAGAGCCTAAGCTTGGGGATGCCCAAGGCACCCCAAGGTAAAATTGAAGGACAACCAAAAGCCTAAGCTTGGGGATGCCCCAGGAAGGCATCCCCTCTTTCGTCTTCATCTATCGGTAACCTTACTTGAGAGTATATTTTTATTCACCGCATGATATGTGTTTTGCTTGGAGCGTCATGTATGATTTGAGTCTTTGCTTTTTAGTTTACCACAATCATCCTTGCTGGACAGACCTTTTGAGAGAGATACACATGAATTGGAAATTATTAGAATAATCTATGTGCTTCACTTATATCTTTTGAGCTAGATAGTTTTGCTCTAGTGCTTCACTTATATCTTTTAGAGCACGGTGGTGGTTTTTATTTTGTAGAAATTGTTGATCTCTCATGCTTCACTTATATTATTTTGAGAGTCTCTTAAAACAGCATGGTAATGTGCTTTGGATATAAATTTAGTCCTAATATGATAGGCATCCAAGATGGGTATAGTAAAAACTTTCATAAATAGTGCATTGAATATTATGAGAAGTTTGATACTTGATGATTATTTTGAGATATGAGGATGGTGATATTAGAGTCTTGCTAGTGGAGTAGTTGTGAATTTGAGAAATACTTGTGTTAAAGTTTGCGATTCCCGTAACATGCACGTATGGTGAACCGTTATTTGATGAAGTTGGAGCATGATTTATTTATGGAAAAAGCTATCCTTCAGCCGGCTGATGCAGGCGTAGCATCCGCCGCTTACGTAGCCATCAGATCTATCTTGATCTAGCGGCCACTCTGGCCACAAGTCAGTCCCGCACGGCTAGTCTTTTTCTTACAATAAGGGTCTTGTTTCAGTTGATTTCTGCAACACGGGTCTAGTTTCAAAAGGTAAGAAAAAACGATTATGTGGTGAAGTTTTTTTTTCTGCAACTGAGGTATTGTTTCAAAAGATTTCTGCAACATATCTTTTGTTTCAGAAAGAAAAGAAATGTTTCGATTATGAAGGATTTTTTTCTGCAACAAGGCTATTGTTTCAGAAACATAGCCCGAGTTGCAGCGCCGAAGGAGCGCCTGACGTTAGCTAAAGAGTGAGTGGTCAGACATTGCAACATGAGGCATGTTTCAGAAATATAGCTTCGGTTGCAGAAAACGCCGAAGAAGCACCGAGCGTGAGAGGTCGCCCCATCATGCTAGATTGGAGCTATCAGCTGCTCTCGGGGCTGAGACAAAGGAGGAGGAGCAACTCCGGCGAGCACGGCAATGACTAGTTCCCCCAACGCACCGGCGGCAGCAATTTTGTGGTGGTGGGGGCTGGCGCCGCGCTGAGCGCAACTGTGTCAGGATGGCGGACAGGGAAATATGTTTCTGAAACTAAGCGTTTGTTGCGGGATGTAAGAAGATGGTCGCGCACGCGGTGGTTAGATCCGACGGCTGTTAGAGCACTGATCCAACATAGCTCCATGCGGTAGATGTTTATAATACATCCGCCGGCGGACGCGTAGCGGCTCCCTTTATTTATTGAGTGTCATCCTTTGTGTGGAAGTCGGGATCGCGCGATGGTTAACTCCTACCAACCCTTCCCCTAGGAGCATGCGTTGAATACTTTGTTTTGATAACTCGTAGATTTTTGCAATAAGTATATGAGTTCTTTATGACTAATGTTGAGTCCATGGATTATACGCACTCTCACCCTTCCACCATTGCTAGCCTCTCTTGTATCGCGCAACTTTCGCCGGTACCATACACCTACCATATACCTTCCTCAAAACACCAAACATACCTACCTATCATGGCATTTCCATAGCCATTCCGAGATATATTGCCATGCAACTTTCCACTGTTCTGTTCATATGACACGCTTTATCACTGTCAATCACATAGAGTCATATTTTGTTCTAGCTTCGAGTTGTAAGTAAATAAAAGTGTGATGATCTTCATTACTAGAGCATTGTCCCAGTGAGGAAAGGATGATGGAGACTATGATACCCCCACAAGTCAGGATGAGACTCCGGACAAAAGAAAAAAAAAAGAAAAAAGGAGAAAAGGGAAAAAAGGGGAGGCCATAAAACAAGAAAAAAAAGGCCCAAAGAAAAAAATGAGAAAAAGAGAGAAGAGGCAATGCTACTATCCTTTTTCCACACTTGTGCTTCAGAGTAGCACCATGATCTTCATGATAGAGAGTCTCTTGTTTTGTCACTTTCATATACTAGTGGGAATTTTCATTATAGAACTTGGCTTGTATATTCCAATGATGGGCTTCCTAAAAATGCCCTAGGTCTTCGTGAGCAAGCGAGTTGGATGCACACCCACTTAGTTTCCTTTGTTGAGCTTTCATACACTTATAGCTCTAGTGCATCCGTTGCATGGCAATCCCTACTCACTCACATTGATATCTATTGATGGGCATCTCCATAGCCCATTGATACGCCTAGTTGACGTGGGACTATCTTCCTCTTTTGTCTTCTCCACAACCACCACTATATTCCACCTATAGTGCTATATCCATGGCTCACGCTCATGTATTGCATGAAAGATGAAAAGTTTGAAAAAATTGAAGTGTGAAACAATTGCTTGGCTGAAACCGAGGTTGTGCATGATTTAAATATTTTGCGTGATGAAGATAGAGCATAGCCAGACTATGTGATTTTTGTAGGGATAACTTTCTTTGGCCGGGTTATTTTGAGAAGACATGATTGCTTTGTTAGTATGCTTGAAGTATTATTATTCTTATGTCAATATTGAACTTTTGTCTTGAATCTTTCGGATCTGAACATTCATGCCACAATAAAGAAAATTGCATTGATAATTATCTTGGTTAGCATTCCACATCAAAAATTCTGTTTTTATCATTTACCTACTCGAGGACGAGCAGGAATTAAGCTTGGGGATGCTTGATACGTCTCCAACATATCTATAATTTTTTATTGTTCCATGCTATTATATGTTCTGTTTTGGATGTTTAATGGGCTTTATTATACACTTTTATATTATTTTTGGGACTAACCTACTAACCCAAGGCCCAGTGCAAATTGTTGTTTTTTTGCCTATTTTAGTGTTTTGCACAAAAGGAATATCAAACGGAGTCCAAACAGAATGAAACCTTCGGGAGAGTTATTTTTGGAATGATATCAACATAGAAGACTTGGAGTACACGCCGGGAAGCGAGAGAGGCGGCCACGAGGGCAGGGGCACGCCCCCCCCCCCACCCTCGTGGCCCCCTGTTGCTCCCCTGATGTCCCTCTTCCTCCTATATATACCTACGTACCCTGAAACTATCAAGGAGCACCACGAAACCCTAATTCCACCGTCGTAACCTTCTGTACCCGTCAGATCCCATCTTGGGGCCCGTTCCGGAGCTCCACCAGAGGGAGCATCGATCACGGAGGGCTTCTACATCAACACCATAGCCTCTCCAATGAGTTGTGAGTAGTTTACCACAGACCTTCGGGTCCATAGTTATTAGCTGGATGGCTTCTTCTCTCTCTTTGGATCTCAATACAAGGTTCTCCTCGATCTTCGAGGAGATCTATTCGATGTAATCTTTTTCCTGTGTGTTTGTCGAGATCCGATGAATTGTGGGTTTATGATCAAGATTATCTACGAACAATATTGTATTCTTTTTTGAAATCTTTTATGTGTGATTTAAATATCCTTGCAAGTCTCTTCGAATTATCAGTTTGGTTTGGCCTAATAGATCTATAGTTCTTGCAATGGGAGAAGTGCTTGGCTTTGGGTTCAATCTTGCGGTGTCCTTTCCCAGTGACAGCAGGGGCAGCAAGGCACGTATTGTATTGTTTCCATCGAGGATAAAAAGATTGGGTTTATATCATATTGCTTGAGTTTATCCCTCTACATCATGTCATCTTGCTTAAGGTGTTACTCTGTTCTTATGAACTTCATACTCTAGATGCATGCTGGATAGCGGTCGATGTGTGGAGTAATAGTAGTAGATGCAGAATCATTTCGGTCCACTTGTCACGGATGTGATGCCTATATACAATGATCATGCCTAGATATTCTCATAACTATGCGCTTTTCTATCAATTGCTCGACAGTAATTCGTTCACCCATCGTAGAAATCTGCTATCATGAGAGAAGCCACTAGCGAAACCTATGGCCCCCGGGACTATCTTTATCATATTAATCTTCCTTCAACTAGTTAATTTCTTTTGCCGTTTCTTTACTTTGTTTTATTTACTTTTTCTCTATACCAAAAATACCAAAAATAATATCTTATCATATCTATCAGATCTCACTTTTGTAAGTGACCGAGAAGGGATTGACAACCCCTTTTATCGCGTTGGCTGCAAGGTTCTTATTTGTTAGTGCTGGTACGAGGGACTCGCGCATGGTATCCTACTAGATTGATACCTTGGTTCTAAAAAACTAAGGGGAATACTTACGCTACTGTGCTACATCACCCTTTCCTCTTCGAGGGAATACAACGCAAGCTCGAGAAGTAGCATCCAGCTCAATTCAACCAATACCAGCAGCAAACTTACAATACATGACTCGGGATATCACTAGAGATGCTGCCCATTTGATATTTTTAGTGGATGCTAACCCTGTTGTACTTAACATGCATGTCCATGTACTTATGCAGGGTCATAACGGCCGATGTTGTTGTTCGCCGTCAAGGTTAGCTGCATCCCATGCCTTACAGTATTTCACATCATTTGTGCAATTGCAGTTTAACTTCTACCATTTACTGGTTGCATGTAGGTACACATGTCAGTGGTACTAGTCCACTCTTCGACCATGAGGAACAAGTCGCCTCCGCTGCCGCTGACTTTGGGCGGGCTCTGGCCAAGATGAAGTGCCCCAGCAACTACCTCTCAGGACTTACCAAGCATGTACTCACCAGTTCAATCTTACCAATACCAGTTGCAATTAATGGCTATGTTTTGTATGGTCGATGTATTAAGCATGCTGTAGTAAACATGCCTAACATGTTTTAGCTATTTTCCCTACCTTTTTATAGAAATTTGGGCCATTCTCTGCTCTGGCAGCACCTGCCCTGTGATGTTTAACTCTGCCAATTGCATTTTTATCAGTACCGGTTTCAATGGCCATTAAGTATGTTGCAATTAATAGTTGTATCCTTTTAAATAGTTGTATTTCAATGGCAACAAACTTACAAAACATGAATTAGAATGATGTTAAGCCTGTTGCAATTAACAGTTGTATCCATTTTTTAATCTGTCCATTTGCTACCATGCTACTCTCCGCAATGAAGATATACTAGAGATGATGCACATTTGGTATTTTTGGTGGATCGATGCTAACCCTGTTCTACTTAACATGCATGTCCATGTACTTACGCAGGGTCATAACGGCTGATGCTGTTGTTTGCCGTAGAGGTTAGCTGCATCCCATGTCTTACAGTATTTCACATCATTTGTGCAATTGCAGTTTAACTTCTACCATTTACTGGTTGCCTGTAGGTACACATGTCAGTGGCACTGATCCACGCTTTGACCCGGAGGAACAGCTCACCTCCGCCGCCGCTGACTTTGGGCGGGCTCTAGCCAAGATGAAGTGTCCCAGCAACTACCTCTCGGGACTTACCAAGTATGTACTCACCAGTTCAATCTTACCAATACTAGTTGCAATTAATGGCTATGTTTTGTATGGTCGATGTATTAAGCATGTTGTAGTAAACATGCCTAACACGTTTTAGCTCTTTTTCCTACCTTTTTATAGACAAATGGGTCATTATCTGCTCTGGCATCACCTGCCCTGTGATGTTAACTCTGCCAATTGCATTTTTATCAGTACCGGTTTCAATGGCCATTAAGCATGTTGCAATTAACAGTTGTATCCATTTTTAAAGAGTTGTATTTCAATGGCTAAAAACTTACAAAACATGAATTAGGATGTTGTTAAGCATGTTGCAATTAACAGTTGTATCCATTTTTTATCCATCCCTTTGCTACTGTGCTACTCTTTCGCAATGAAAATATCACTACAGATGATGTCGTTTTATTACCATTTGCTATTTTTGGTGGATGTTAACCCTGTTGTAGTTAACATTGGCTTTCCATGTACTTACACAGGGCTACAATGGGCGATGATGTTGTTTGCCATCGAGGTTAGCTACATCCCATGTCTTATACACCATCTATTCCTAAATATAAGTATTTTTAGATATTCCAATATAGACTACATAAGGAGCAAAATGAGTGAATCTAGATTATAATCTGAACTATATCTATAATTCTATATACATTCGTATGTAGTTCATATTGAAATCTCAAAAAAAAACTTGTACTTAGGAACATAGGTAGTTGTATTTTACATCATTTGTGCAATCTCAGTTTAGCTTCTAACATTTACTGGTTTGCTTGTAGGTACATATATGAGCGCTACTGATCCACGCTTCGATCCCTTTTGCGTATGGGTCATTGAGATATTCATGAACAAACGTCAAGTGAGGAAACTAATAAAGATTGTTAGGCGAAAGAAACGGGTGATTGGAATAAAGCTCTTTATTTACACTTTGTCGAAAACAACACTGAACTTTAGGATGGTAAGTAACGTGTTGCAATTTTTCCCTGCCCACAACAAGTTACTCTATTAGACCTCAGTATCTGATATTTTTCTCTTTTCAGTGGTTTCCGAAGCTATTTACTGATGATTACCTTGTAAACTACAAGACCGGAGTGGAGGAAACTAAGGTTAAAGTATATAATTCATGCTACCATGATAATGCTCTAGAAGTCTTCCTGAAGGCTGTGAAGGATGGGTGGGCGATCGTCTCAAGGGGTTGGACAAAACTGGTTCGTCCCTATGGCATGCAGGAAGGCACATTATGGGCATTCCACTTCTTCAACACCGTCGACAGTCAAAATGATTTACACTTGTCTCTTCACCTTTACCGCCTTTAAATATTATGGTTCATCATAGTTAATTGCTGCCTAATCCTGTAATTACTGAACATATTGTACTGGCAATTTTATTTATGGATTCATTGCTGAACCATTGTGCTAAAAAATTGAATTGCATGTTTCATATTTCAAAATTGCCAAATCGAATAATAAATTATAGGAAAAAATAAAAAGAGAACAGACGGTCATGGAACTTTGCAAATAGTTCTGGCAGTATAAGTGCTTGTGATGGATAGCCCAATGCCACACAGTTTTCTACATCAAATCGTGTGTGATGTAGTTCACAAAAGCAAACGGTTAACCAAGGCAGAGCATGTATGATAGTTACATCTTTCACACACGAGCGTATACATAAAAATGTGTGGGATTGATGGCTTCTCGCCCCTCGTTGGTTACCCCAAGTGGAAGGTTGAGATGTAGCATAGCGGCAAATTTCCCTTGGCAAAGATACCAAGGATCGAATCCCGTGAGACTCCGAGGGTCGACAAGTAGGTGTCAACGGCGCCACAAACTTAGCGGTTGACGGGACCTGCACACAGATACAGATAACTTTGCTCCCAACGAGTACAGAGAGGTTGTCAATCCCTCCTGCCTTGTTGTTTACAAAGGATCAAACACAAGAGATAATAATGATAGCTATGACTGCAACTAGGAAATAAAAACAGGAAGTAAATAGAAGGTGTGATCAGCGGTGGTAATATGGACCGGGGTCCCATGATGTTCACTAGTGATGTCTCTCTCCCAAAAGACGATAAAACAGCAAAGCAAGGTAAACAAATTACAGCTGGGCAATTGACAAGATTATGTGCGCAAACCAATGCTAACTATGCTGCAAAGAAAGGTAGAGGCTCAAAAGCATGGGCAGTACGCCAAGGCAAGTAGACCGAAATCCATCTGCATCTACTACTAATCATCCACCTTGAGATATCTATCCAGAACATCTCGCTGGTATTAAGTTGCGAATCCCACCCAAAGTGTAAACTCAAAGCAACAGACAACTGCATTAAAAGAACTTTGCGTAAAGTAAACAATCCTTGCACCCGCAAGTACAAGCACCGTTGTTTTCTCCCTTGTGGCAACATCACATCCCCTAGACTCATGTTTCTATCACTCAAGCTAGTCATCAGGGGGCATGAACCCACAATCAAGCATAACGCTCCCTCTTGGAGTTACTACCTACTACTTGGCCAAAGCAATAAACAGCAACGGAGAACATGCAAGAATTACTCAAGAACAAAGATATAAAAGAGGTGAATCAAATATATTACTCAAACACAATCTGAACATAGTCTCATAATCCATCAGATCCCAGCAAACTCAGCAAAGCAACAGCAGAAATATTACATATGTGCCTCGATCATGTAGGGCAGCTCACGAGGTCTAAACCATGAAGAGCAAAGAGGGGAGGAGAACATCACATAGCTACTGATGATGGACCCATGGTCCAAGGTGGACTACTCACGACTCATCCGGGAAGCGTCCATGGTGGTGGAGAAGCTCCCGGTGGTGGTTCTCCCCTCCGGCAGGGTGCCGGAAAGAGTTCTCCTGATGCTCCCGATCTTGGAAGCGCTGCGGCGGCGGAACAGAGGCGAGATCGTGAAAAAGGGTTCTGTCTTCGAGGGTTTCGGGACGAGAGGGATATATATGCGAAGGAGGGCAGCCAGAGGCGGAGCAGGGGCCCCAGGCGCCCCCCTGGCGCGGCCAGGGGTGGGGCCGCGCCAGGTGGCCGCCTGGGCCTCCCCTGGCTCCCCTCTGGCCCATCTTTGGTTCTTCGCGAAGCTTCCTGTACGCTGATTTTTCCTGTATTTTTCCTGGAATTTTTGGAGCACTTTTAATATGGGGGAAACCTGAAATAGAAAAACAGCAGAAAACAGGAACTGGCACTGTGGTGCACTGAGTTAATAGGTTAGTCCAAATATGATCAAAAGTGTATGGAAGTGCATCAATATCATAGCAATATCACACAAAAGAAGCATGGAGCAAGCAGAAATTATAGATGCGTTTTGGACGTATCAACATCCCCAAGCTTAATTCCTGCTCGACCTCGAGTAGGTAAATGATAACAAGCATAATTTCTGTGGTGACATGCTACCAACCATATAAGAACTTTTTAAGTAAAGCAATCAAGGCATGTAATTCAATTCAAGTCATAACAAGCAAGAGTCTATATTAGCATTGTAACAAGCAACATAAGAACATAAAGGTGCAAGAGCTCTCGTTGTGCGTGACTCGAATGTCTCCAAATGGTGTTTGCGTGCAAGAAAGGGGATAGGGATATACGAGAGAGTAAAACATAGTTTTTGTATTGTTGAGAACTTAATCTACTAAAGTTTCACACTTGGTCTTCTTTGGAATCTTATCTTGACTCATCCCCAGACCACTAGCCAGGTACAAGTCAAAATGATCCACTCCCTTTCAATATTTTGAGCACTCATGCAATGGATGAGCGTAAGCAAGAAAGTTGACACTTAGGATGGCAAAGAGAGAAAATGATGAAGGGGGAAGACAAAAAAGGTGTGAAAGGCTCACATCAATGAGGACAATCATAGGAGAGAGAAAGCCAAATGATAGATATGATGTGAGGAGTAGGGATTGCCATGCAACGGATGCACATATGAGCTAAGGTAAGCTCTCCAATGGAAATAGTGGGGGTGCATCCAACTTGCTCGCTCAAGAAGACCTAGAGCTCTTTTGAGGAGGCTCATCATTGGAATATACAAGCCAAGTTCTGTAGTGTGAAGGTCCCCACATATCTATATGCATGAATGATATTCTCTATGGAGTACAAGGTATAAGATGGAGTACGAGTGTGGATCTCTCAAAAGGAATAGTAGTGTGCCTCCTTCTCTCTATTTATTTCTTTTTCTCTTTTTTCTATTTTTTTATTTTTTGTGGCCTCAATGGCTCTTTCTATTTAACTCTCATTTGTCCTCTTTGGGATCTTTTGATTTTGTCCTCTTTGGGATCTTTTCCTCACTTTAGGGGCAACACTCTATGTATTACAAGTATAGAAGATCTTTCACACTTTACAAAAGTACTCAACATAAAGAAAATGAAACTATCATGATGTATGCAAATGTATGCCTCTGCCGGTGTAGCAGGATATGCAATGATACTAGCGCGTCATGTAGCAATGATTAGGGCAAGGCCCAACTAGCATGCGGCTCATCGATCAAGCAAAAAGCATGTATGACATGAAGATCAAGTCATGAGAAGATGGATGTTGCATGGCAATGTATCTCGGAAAGGCTATGGAAATGCCTTGATAGGTAGGTATGGTGGCTGTTCTGAGGAAGGATATAATGAGGCTTATGATGACAGAGCGTATCGTGCCAAGGATTTGGATGCACCGGCGAAGTATGCGCCAACTCTCGAGGTGAGAAAGGGCAATGCACGGTACCGAAGAGGCTAGAAAAATATGGCTAGGTGGAAGTGTCAACTTTCGAATACTCACATTAGTCCGAAGAACTCATGCACTTATTATCGGTAACTCTCAATCTAATTAGGAGGTTCACAAAGAGACAAGTACCCCGAGGAGGAGTGTATGGGGGTTTGGTTATCCTTGCGCATCCTCGACTCATGGTACGTGAGTGTACTCTAATATTCGATCCCTCCAAAGATTAGTGATCCATCTAGTAGCTAAAGTTCTCAACTATTTTGTAGGTTTTCGAAAATAAACACGGATTGCCCAAAATACGTCATCTATCACTAATAGGCTAAAACTCTTGACACCAAAAGTTCAGACATTACTCATGGCAATACCTCAAAACTATTGCAAATTACTACTAAAATTAAATAGCAATCTCATTTACCTACTTTAAGTTAAGACACACAACTCAGTGCAACACGCAAACTCTCTTAACAAGATAAACATGAAAACTCAAGAGAGTTCAGCAACTAACTAAACAAAAGCTCTTTAAAAAGAAAAGCATGAAAACTAAGAGCAAAACATGACAACAGCTATGGAAAGACAAAGAACACACACAGCAAAGATAAGCATGAAAATCCTATGTTGTGTTCTAGGTTGAAGTGGAGCGTGTTTCTCTCCCACACAAAGAAAGCTGGGTTCTAACTTGCTATGAACAGCAAGCAAAGCTAAAGAAAACTAAAAAAAAGAAACTAAGAGCAAGACGCTCCAAGCATAGCACATAACGCATGAAGTGATAAAATTATAGTGGAACGAAAGACGAACTGATAATTGTTGATGGAGAAGGGGATGCATGGGGGCATCCCCAAGCTTAGACGCTTGAGTCTTCTTGAATATTTCTTGGGGGTGCACGGGGGCATCTCCAAGCTTGAGTGTTTGACCCTCCTGAATCTTCTTTTATCATCTTCCCTCTCACACTTGAAAACTCCCTTCATACATAACTCATCATAATCTGATTAGCGAGGTTAGTACCCACAATAAAATAATTTTTTCCCTACTGGAAATAAAGATAATCTTGAAGAGCTACAGTTTCTCAAGATTGCCAAAAGGTTTTTGCAAAGAAAAAGCAAGCTCAAGGTTTGCAAAACGAAGAAAAGGCAAAACAGGACAGAATCTGTGAAAAACAGACCAGCAGGTAGTAAATAATTCTTTCGGGGCACTTCTGCAACTCAAATCAAAAAACTCAGAACAGACGCTCGAAAGCCAATTGTATAGAGCACGATGTCAAAAAAATTCAGATCAAAAAGATGATCTGGTGATTTTATTCGAATTTTTCTGTCCAAGGACAGAATCTGTTTTCTGGACAGCATGTCACAACTTTTGAACTTTCTTGCAATCAGAGGCTAAACTTGGCACAAAGCTGAAAAGAAAAGATACAATGATGATGCTACTGTAGTAACAAACATCAAGACACAACAAAAGCAAAATAAAACCTAATTCGTTGTGGGCTGCCTCCCAAAAGCGCTTTCTTTTATGCCTTTAAGCTAGGCATGATGCAAAAAGAGAAGATCAAGTTTTATCAAGAGTAAGAGAATAGCTAGCCCGTGTAACGGACTCAAAAGGCAACTTAATCTTCTTTCTAGGGAAGTGTTCCATCCCTTTCTTTAGAGGGAATTGGAATTTTATATTCCCCTCTTTCATGTCAATGATAGCACCAACGGTGCGAAGAAAAGGACGTCCCAAAATAATTGGACATGAAGGTTCACATTCAATATCCATAATAGTAAAATCAACGGGAACATAATTGTCATTGACAATGATAAGAACAACGTCGATCTTCCCCAAAGGTTTCTTTACGGAAGAATCAACAAGACGAACACCAAAAGAACAAGGATCAAAAGGTTTCAATTCAAACATATCATACATTCTTTTGGGCATAACGGAGGTACTAGCTCCAACATCACATAAAGCATAGCAAGAGAAGTTATTCAACTTAATTTTAATCATAGGATCCCAACTATCTTCTAGCTTTCTAGGTATGGAGGCTTCTACCCTAAGCTTCTCCTCCCTAGCTTTGATGAGAGCATTAGTGATATGCTCCGTGAAGGCAAGATTAAGTGTGCTAGTGTGGGGGTCTTTAGCCATTCTTTGTAAAAAGGTGACAACTTCTGAGAGACTACAATTATCAAAATCAATTTTATCATTATTGAGCAGAATTGTAGTGTCATCTTCTTTGTACTTTTGCATATCACAGAGCTCAACAAAATTATTTAAGTGCAAAGCAGCATCATCTCCAGCACCGGAGAATTGATCTTTCATAACTAGGTTCAGCAGAGCAGGTTTAATCTCATAAGAAGGTGCTGAAGTGGCAGGTGTAGCAATAGGCGTGCAGATAAAGTCACTGTTGTTATGACTAGTGAAGTCACACAACTTGGTGTTCTCGGTGGAACCCATAGCAGCAGCAAGCAAGATAACTATTTTTGTGATTTTTGGTAAGGGACACTAAAGCAAAAACTGAAAGGTAAACTAACAAGACTAAAAAGCAAAGATAAAAGATAGCGTGCAACTCCCCTATCTTGAAGAGTGGAGTCCCCGGCAACGGCGCCAGAAACTTGCTTGATGGCTTCTCGCCCCTCGTTGGTTACCCCAAGTGGAAGGTTGAGATGTAGCGTAGCGGCAAATTTCCCTTGGCAAAGATACCAAGGATCGAATCCCGTGAGACTCCGAGGGTCGACAAGTAGGTGTCAACGGCGCCACAAACTTAGCGGTTGACGGGACCTGCACACAGATACAGATAACTTTGCTCCCAACGAGTACAGAGAGGTTGTCAATCCCTCCGGCCTTGTTGTTTACAAAGGATCAAACACAAGAGATAATAATGATAGCTATGACTGCAACTAGGAAATAAAAACAGGAAGTAAATAGAAGGTGTGATCAGTGGTGGTAATATGGACCGGGGTCCCATGATGTTCACTAGTGATGTCTCTCTCCCAAAAGACGATAAAACAGCAAAGCGAGGTAAACAAATTACAGCTGGGCAATTGACAGGATTATGTGCGCAAACCAATGCTAACTATGCTGCAAAGAAAGGTAGAGGCTCAAAAGCATGGGCAGTACGCCAAGGCAAGTAGACCGAAATCCATCTGCATCTACTACTAATCATCCACCTTGAGATATCTATCCAGAACATCTCGCTGGTATTAAGTTGTGAATCCCACCCAAAGTGTAAACTCAAAGCAACAAACAACTGCATTAAAAGAACTTTGCGTAAAGTAAACAATCCTTGCACCCGCAAGTACAAGCACTGTTGTTTTCTCCCTTGTGGCAACAGCACATCCCCTATACTCATGTCTCTGTCACTCAAGCTAGTCATCAGGGGGCATGAACCCACAATCAAGCATAACGCTCCCTCTTGGAGTTACTACCTACTACTTGGCCAAAGCAATAAACAGCAACGGAGAACATGCAAGAATTACTCAAGAACAAAGATATAAAAGAGGTGGATCAAATATATTACTCAAACACAATCTGAACATAGTCTCATAATCCATCAGATCCCAGCAAACTCAGCAAAGCAACAGCAGAAAGATTACATACGTGCCTCGATCATGTAGGGCAGCTCACGAGGTCTAAACCATGAAGAGCAAAGAGGGGAGGAGAACATCACATAGCTACTGATCATGGACCCATGGTCCAAGGTGGACTACTCATGACTCATCCGGGAAGCGTCCATGGTGGTGGAGAAGCTCCCGGTGGTGGTTCTCCCCTCCGGCAGGGTGTCGGGAAGAGTTCTCCTGATGCTCCCGATCTTGGAAGCGCTGCGGCGGCGGAACAGAGGCGAGATCGCGAAAAAGGGTTCTGTCTTCGAGGGTTTCGGGACGAGAGGGATATATATACGAAGGGGGGCAGCCAGAGGCGGAGCAGGGGCCCCAGGCGCCCCCCTGGCGCGGCCAGGGGTGGGGCCGCGCCAGGTGGCCGCCTGGGCCTCCCCTAGCTCCCCTCTGGCCCATCTTTGGTTCTTCGCGAAGCTTCCTGTACGCTGATTTTTCCTGTATTTTTCCTGGAATTTTTGGAGCACTTTTAATATGGGGGAAACCTGAAATAGAAAAACAACAGAAAACAGGAACTGGCACTGTGGTGCACTGAGTTAATAGGTTAGTCCAAATATGATCAAAAGTGTATGGAAGTGCATCAATATCATAGCAATATCACACAAAAGAAGCATGGAGCAAGCAGAAATTATAGATACGTTTTGGACGTATCAGGGATGTACATAAGAACGGAAACATTTTCCCTGGATTGATTGTGTGGGATGTACATAAGAACGGAAACGTATTCCTTGGATTGACTGTGTGTGATATACATACCTACGGAAATGTTTTTCTGGGATTCACCATGTGGGATGTACATACCTACGGAAATGATTGGGTTTCGATGCCTCGCTCGATCACACACGAGCTCATTGGTGTCCCAGGAGGGCCTATCCCTGACGATTTCTAGGTCATGTGGGAAGGACCCGCCCTATCGCCCACACTCACTAGGCGACGGTTCCAAATGTCGTCACGGAAAGGGGTTAAAAACCGTTTGTATAGCACCAACGCGTACCAGTGACCTACCACAACAAGGTTGTTGTAACTGTGGATGTGCGGTTCGATGAAACTAACAGTTCGCAAAGAGAGCACATGCCTCTCATGCTAGATGAAATTCCTCCTAAGGAATGTATCAACCTGATGGGCACTGGTGAAATTTGCCAAGTGAAGAAACTATTGATCCTGAAGAAAATGACTCTAAGGAAACCGCTCAACAAAAACAAGTTCTTCGTCCAGCTCATCCACACGAGTGGCAAATGAAGTGCAGATTGAGAAGATCCTCGACAACATCAATGCACCTGGTCCTCTCACTCTCTCAAGAGCTTCACATTTACCTAAATTTTGTGGGCATTTTGCATTTGTCTCTATCACAGAGCTAGGGCTGGAAAAAAGCTCGAAGCTCATGAGCTAAACGAGTAGCTCGTGATTCGGCTCGAATTGACTCAAACTCAAAGAATAACGAGTTGAGCCGAGCTTTAGTTTAAGATCGTTTATAGACCAAGTTACACGAGCCAATCTCACAAGTACTCGTGTAACTCGTTAGGCTCGATACCAAAGGTCAGCCACTCCCAAACAAAAAAAAGATTAGCCACTCAGCACCATGCGCCCCAGGCACACAACACAAGGCCCAACCATTGAAGGCCCAGACGCCCAAGAGACTCATGTGTTACATGGAAATTGTAATTATTTGGTGATGTATATGTTTAATATGTACATAATCATTTTTATCATACTTGATGCTTTATGTTCATATCTTTAACGAGCTTAACAAGCTAAACGAGCCAGCTCGCGGGTTACACGAGTCGAGCCAATCTTGGGTTTGAACTCGTTATAGTAACGAGTCGAGCCGAGCTAGCTCGTTAACGAAACAAGCTCTAGCGAGTGGAGCCGATCTGGCTCGACTCGGCTCGAATTCCAGCCCTACACAGAACCCACCAAAGTTGATGAAGCATTTCTGGAGCCTGAGTTGATTCAAGCCATGCAAGAAGAATTGCAACAATTCGAGCTCAACAATGTGTGGGAGCTTGTCAGCCGTCCTGATGCATGCAAGCACAACATCATCGGCACGAAGTGGGTCTACTGCAACAAACAAGACAAAAATGGCCAAGTGGTGAGGAATAAGGCTTGTCTTGTAGCACAAGGCTACACATAGATTAAGGGCACTAATTTCGGTGAAACTTTTGCACCGGTTGCTAGACTTGAAGCTATTCGTATATTGCTTGCATATGCTAACCATAATAATATTCTCTTATATCAAATGGATGTGAAAAGGGCATTACTCAATGGTAAACTTGAGGAAGAAGTATATGTTGCTCAACCACCTGGTTTTGAGGATCCAAGGCATCCTAACAAGTCTTCAAACACAACAAGGCTCTCTATGGCCTCAAGCAAGCCCCACAGGCTTGGAATGATACTTTGAGGCATTCCTCCAAAAAAAGGGATTCAACCCCGGTTTACTTGACCCTACACTATTCACAAAATCTTATGATGGTGAATTATTCATATGCCAAATATATGTTGATGATATTATCTTTTGTTGCACTAACAAGGGTTTCAGTGCCGAATTCAGATATATGATGCGTGAAGAATATCATATGTCCATGATGGGAGAAGTGAAATTCTTCCTTGGTATCAACAACAATCTTCCTTGGTATATATAGACACACACACACACACACACACACACACACACACACACATATATATATATATATATATATATATATATATATATATATATATATATATATATATATATATATATATATATATATATATTTGAGCTTTATGTCCTCAATAGCGTCCGCATATTGCTATTTTTTTACTTTGATTTCTTCATCTATGTGGATGTGATCGGACCCGCTCCCCTCTATGCTAAGCTCAACCCACTTTGTTCACAAATTCTTCATATGCATTCTACTTGACACTATTCAAAGTCTTCATTGTGTCCTTGATAGCTGAAGAAATTGCGAACACATTCTAAAATTCCGAAGTTTTTTTGGTGGTTACTGCAATAACTTTATCCCGCACTTCACACGCTCAGATAAGTATGTGAAAATGCATGTGTGACGCGTGCCACGGAGATGCGAATGGCCAGGGGCTTATCCATTGGAGAGACTACAGGTATGTCACTCCCAAGTATATGAAGGACTTTGTTGTGAAGCCTCCTTGCAATAGGCCGCCGCTTGCTAAAAGACAAGTTGCTCATCCCTCAAGTATCAAAATGGGTGAAGAACTGCACAGGGAATGGGAAAGGTGTCAAGCCACATTGGTCAAACAGGCCAAAAAGGCCATTGACGAATTCAATCGGGCTACAAAGGCCACAACTGAAGCTGGTGCTAGTGGCAGTGCTAGTGCTACCAAGAAGTCTATGCCCAAGAAGGTTGCTCATAAGCCCAAGCCAGCTGATCCAAAGCCCTCGGTAGCTAAGGCGGCTGCTTCAAATACCTCAGCACCCAAGATGCCAAAATCTTCACTGCCTCCTCCCGCTACAACCTCTTCCATGGCTGTAGTAAGAGCTTCAACAGCGGTCATGCTCACATCTTGACAGTGCATCGAGGGCTTTCCTACATCATTTATTGTTGCATCAAGTGCCTCGGCTAGTGGGCAAACTTCTATTCCCAAGCTGAAGAAAAAGGTCATTGTTGGTCGTGGCGTCAGGCCTAGTCCCAATAGCAAACCTTTTATGCTAGCTGCTGACGAACATGGGCTAGCTGATGAAGATGAACTTGCCGCATTCCTGAGGAGAAAGCAAGAGCAAGTTGTAATTGCTAAGATTACTGCTGGATCCCAAGAAGATCCTGGACTTCATCGATATATGGGTGAAGAAACCTGACACTCCTCTTGATGATCTTGACTTACCTCCTGGTCTAAGTCATGTGCTTACTGCCTTCATCATGGGGGGAAGCACAAATTGAGCAAGCTAAGATGGTGAAGAAACAGTAAATTTAGAAGGAAAAGGAGTTGAGGAAAAACATGCTTTCAATATCTCCTCAACGGCTCGTGACCTTGCAGTCTGAGATTCAATAGTTGTCCGAAGAATATGATCGCCAAGCAAATCACTATTGTGGCATCAAGGACAGATTCCTCACTGCCTCCGCTCAGGTAGTTGATGACCACAACAAGCGTGAGGCAGCCAAGTTTGGCATTGTGCCTCCTTCAAGTTCTTCAGCTCCTCCACCAACTACACAACCCAGTGAGACTGCGCCTCCATCTCCTCCATAAGAGACAGTCATGGCAAATGAAGATGTTGCGCCTAAAGAAACTGCTAGGACGACTGCATCAGTCATGCCTGAAGAAATTGCTCGAACAAGTTCCTCAGCAACAGCACCTCTGATGACTTCATCCTTGAAGCTCGTCACTCTTCCTTCTGCATCAGAAGCAAATAAGACTAAGGTTGTTGAGAAGGAAGCCAAGAAGACAAAGGCTTCATCTCCTCCAACTGCTCCGGAAACAGTGAAGAAATTAAAGAAGACCCCATTGTCCTCAGTTATTCCAACTGACGCAGATCCCATTTCATCATGCCCCCGGCTCATTCAAATGATGATCGCCATATGGTTCTGTATGGGGTGGAATATGATATTCCTCATTCCAATTAACGCAGATCCCATTTGATCATGCCCCCGGCTCATTCAAATGACGATCACTAGATGGTTCTGTATGGGGTGGAATATGATATTCCTCAAGCTGATGATGAAGAAGATGATACCCACTCTGCTGCTACCATAGAGCAAGTGGATTAAGAAATTGAAGTTGATGCAGATGCATCACTTCCTCAAGAATCATCATGGACTCCTCAGCATGTCCCGATGACTGAAGAAAATTAAGAGGATGTGCATATTGATGGGTCTACTACACCTCCAATCCTTGATGATTTTTTGCGAAGCAACTCACCCAAATTCACCCCTCACCATGCCTCTGACGCAAGTGCCACAGTCACCTACAATCACTGAAGAAATTCACACTAGCTCTGAGGAAAGAAAACCCTCTCTCCAGACCATTGACGAAGAAATTCTAGCTGCAACATCTGATGAGACTACTCAATATGACCTGATGGTGGATGTCGTTAACACATCCCCTCAGCGTGAAGATTCAATTCCTTGAGCATACACATACATTATTCCCACTGCTACTGCTCAGGAAATTGTAAAATCACTTGTTGTGAAAGATCCTCAAGATTCTACTCGGTCTCCAAGACCAGTATTTGATGTTTGACCAAAGAAGCAAAATCTTCAACCTATTCCCATCATGCCAAAGATTGGAAAAAGCGTCAGGCGGCCCAAGTTTGACAATGCCAAATTCTTTGAAGAGAACTTCTTCGTTGGTGAGTCCCCATATGACTCAGCCAATATAAGGCGCGTGCACTTCTGACTAATACACGGATGTGAAGGAAATAAGCCCTGGAGGCAATAATAAAGTTGTTATTTATGTTTCCTTGTTTCATGATAAATGTCTTTTATTCATGCTAGAATTGTATTAACCGGAAACTTGATACATGTGTGAATACATAGACAAAACAAAGTGTCCCTAGTATGCCTCTACTAGACTAGCTCGTTAATCAAAGATGGTTGTGTTTCCTAACCATAGACATGTGTTGTCATTTGATCAATGGGATCACATCATTAGGAGAATGATGTGATGGACGAGACCCATCCGTTAGCTTAGCATTGTGATCGTTTAGTTTTGTTGCTATTGCTTTCTTCATGACTTATACATGTTCCTATGACTATGAGATTATGCAACTCCCAAATACCGGAGGAACACCTTATGTGCTATCAAACGTCACAACGTAACTGGGTGATTATAAAGATGCTCTACACGTGTTTCCGAAGGTGTTTGTGGTGTTGGCATAGATCGAGAATATGATTTGTCACTCCAAGTGTCGGAGAGGTATCTCTAGGCCCTCTCGGTAATACTCATCATAATAAGCCTTGCAAGAAAATGACTAATGAGTTAGTCACGAGGTGATATATTACGGAACGAGTAAAGAGACTTGCTGGTAAAGAGATTGAACTAGGTATGATGATACCGACGATCGAATCTCGGACAAGTAACATACCGATGACAAAGGGAACAACGTATGTTGTTATGCGGTTTGACCGATAAAGATCTTCGTAGAATATGTAGCTGCCAATATGAGCATCCAGGTTCCGCTATTGGTTATTGACCGGAGATGTGTCTCGGTCTTGTCTACATAGTTCTCGAACCCGTAGGGTCCGCACGCTTAACGTTCGATGACGATTTGTATTATGAGTTATGTGATTTGATGAATCGTAGTTTGTTCGGAATCCCAGATGAGAACACGCACATGACGAGGAGTCTCAAAATGATTGAGACATAAAGATTGCTACTCCCTCTTTCCTAAAATAAATGTCACAACTTTATACTAACTTTAGTACAAATTTATACTAAGGCTAAGACACTTATTTTGGGACGGAGGGGGTATATTGGAAGGTTATGTTTGGACATCAGAATAGTTCCGGGATGTTCGGGCATTTCTTCGGAGTACCGGGAGGTTACCGGAACCCCCCGAGGAGTTGATGGGCCTTAGTGGGAAGGACAGGCAGCAGCTAGGAGGTGGCGCGCGCCCCTCCCAGGCCCAGTCCGAATTGGACTAGGGGTTGGGGGCGCGGCCCCTCTCTCCCTTCCTTTCCCCTGCTCCTTTAGGTGGAAACCTACTAGGACTTGGAGTCCTAGTAGGATTCCCCTTCTCCCGTCGCGCCTAGCTTGGTCGGCCGGCCTCCCCTCTCCCTCCTTTATATACGTGGGAGGGGGCACCCCAAAGACAGACAAGCCAATCTTTTAGCCATGTGCGGTGCTCCCCTGCATAGTTACACACCTCGGTCATATCATTGCAGTGCTTAGGCGAAGCCCTGCGCTGGTAACTTCATCATCACCGTCACCATGTCGTCGTGCTGACGAAACTCTCCCTCGTCCTCAACTGGATCAAGAGATCGAGGGACGTCATCGTGCTGAACGTGTGCTGAACATGGAGGTGCCGTACATTCGGTAGTTGGATCGGTTGGGTCGTGAAGACGTTCGACTACATCAACCACGTTACTAAACGCTTCTGCTTTCGATCTGTGAGGGTACGTGGAGACACTCTCTCCGCTCGTTGCTATGCTTCTCCTAGATAGATCTTGTAGGAATTTTTTTAAAGTACTACGTTCCCCAACAGTGGCATCATGAGACAGGTCACAGGTCTATGTGTAGATGATATGCACGAGTAGAACACAAAGAGTTGTGGGCGATAATAGTCATACTGCTTACCACCAACGCCTTACTTTGATTCGGCGGTATTATTGGATGAAGCAGCCCGGACCGACATTACATGACCGCGTTCATGAGACTGGTTCTACCGACGTGCTTTGCACACAGGTGGATGGCGAGTGTCTGTTTCTCCAACTTTAGTTGAATCGAGTTTGACTACGGCCAGTCCTTGATGAAGGTTAAAACAGCACACTTGATAAAAAATCGTTGTGGTTTTGATGCATAGGTAAGAACGGTTCTTGCTAGAAGCCCGTAGCAGCCACGTAAAACTTGCAACAACACAGTAGAGGACGTCTAACTTGTTTTTGCAGGGCATGTTGTGATGTGATATGGTCAAGGCGTGATGAGTTATACGTTGTTGTATGAGATGATCATGTTTTGTAAATTATCGGCAACCGGCAGGAGCCTTATGGTTGTGTCTTTATTGTATGAATTGCGATCGCTATGTAACTGCTTTACTTTATCACTATGAGTTAGCGATAGTAGTAGAAGCAATAGTTGGTGAGACGATCACGACGCTACGATGAAGATCATGGTGTCAAGCCGGTGACGATGGGGATCATGACGATACTTTGGAGATGGAGATCAAAAGCACAAGATGATGACGTCCATATCATGTCACATATTTTGATTGCATGTGATTTTTATCTTATTATGCTTCTTATTTTGCTTAGTATGGCGGTAGCATTATAAGGTGATCCCTTACAAAATTTCAAGGTACAAGTGTTCTCCCTGAGTATGCTCTGTTGCGAAAGTTCATCGTGCCGAGACACCACGTGATGATCGGGTGTGATAAGCTCTATGTTCACATACAATGGGTGTAAGACAGTTTTGCACATGCAGAATACTCGGATTAAACTTGACGAGCCTGGCATGTATAGACATGGCCTCGGAACACTGGAGACTGAAAAGTTGAGCGTGAATCATATAAAAGATATGATCAACATAAGATGTTCACCATTGAAAACTACTCCATCTCACGTGATGATCGGACATGGTTTAGTTGATTTGGATCACGTGATCATTTAGATGACTTGAGGGATGTCTATCTAAGTGGGAGTTCTTTAGTAATATGATTAATTGAACTTTAATTTATAATGATTTTAGTCCTGATAGTTTTTGCATATCTATGTTGTGGTAGAACAATGGCCCGTGCTACCGTTCCCTTGAATTTTAATGCGTTCCTAGAGAAAGCTAAGCTGAAAGATGATGGTAGCAACTACACGGACTGGGTCCATAACTTGAGGATTATCCTCATTGCTGCACAGAAGAATTATGTCCTTGAAGCACCGCTAGGTGACAGGCCTACTGTAAGAGCAACTCCGGACGTTATGAACATCTGGCAAGCTCGATCTGATGACTACTTGATAGTTTAGTGTGCCGTGCTTTACGGCTTAGCATCGGGACTTCAAAGATGTTTTGAACGTCATGGAGCATATGAGATGTTCCAAGAGTTGAAGTTAATATTTCAAGCAAATGCCCGAGTTGAGAGATATGAAGTCTCCAACAAGTTCAATAGCTGCAAGATGGAGGATAATAGTTCCGTCAGTGAACACAGACTCGGAATGTTTGGGTACCACAACCACATGACTAAACTTGGAGTCAAAGTTGATGATGATAGTGTTATTGACAGAGTTCTTCAATCTTGGCACCAAGCTATAAAGGCTTCGTGACGAACTATAATATGCAAGGGATGCAAAAGACAATTCTCGAGCTCTTCGCTATGCTCAAAGCTGGGGAGGTAGAGATCAAGAAGGAGCATCAAGTGTTGATGGTGAACAAGATCACTAGTTTCAAGAAAAATGGCAAGGGAAAGAAGGGGAACTTCAAGAAGAATAGCAAGCCACTTGCTACTCCTGGGAAGAAACCCAAGTCTAGAGCCAAGCCTGAAACTGAGTGCTTCTACTACAAAGGGACTGGCCACTCGAAGCGGAACTGCCCCAACTATTTGGCGGATAAGAAGGATGGCAAAGTGAACAAAGGTATATTTGATATACATGTTATTGATGTGTACCTTACTAATGCTCGTAGTAGCACCTGGGTATTTGATAATGGTTCGGTTGCTCATATTTGTAACTGGAAACAGGGGCTACGGATTAAATGAAGATTGGCTAAGGACGAGGTGACGATGCGCGTGAGAAATGGTTCCAAAGTCGATGTGGTCGCCGTCGGCACGCTACCTCTACATCTACCTTCGGGATTAGTTTTAGACATAAATAATTTTTATTTGGTGCCAGCGTTGAGCATGAACATTATATCTGGATCTTGTTTGTTGCGAGATGGTTATTCATTTAAATCATAGAATAATGGTTGTTCTATTTATATGAGTAATATCTTTTATGGTCATGCACCCTTGATGAGTGGTCTATTATTCTTGAATCTCGATCGAAGTGATACACGTATTCATAATGTTGAAGCCAAAAGATGCAAAGTTGATAATGATAGTGGAACATATTTGTGACATTGCCATTTAGGTCATATTGGTGTAAAGCGCATGAAGAAACTCCATGCTGATGGGCTTTTGGAATCACTTGATTATGAATCACTTGGTTCTTGCGAACCATGCCTCATGGGCAAGATGGCTAAAACTCCATTCTCTGGAACAATGGAGAGAGCAGATGACTTATTGGAAATCATACATACTGATGTATGCGGTCCAATGAGTGTTGAGGCTCGTGGTGGGTATCGTTATTTTCTGACCTTCACAGATGATTTGAGAAGATATGGGTATATCTACTTGATGAAACATAAGTCTGAAACATTTGAAAAGTTCAAAGAATTTCAGAGTGAAGTAGAGAATCATCGTAACAAGAAAATAAAGTTTGTACGATCTGATCGCGGAGGTGAATATTTGAGTTATGAGTTTGGTCTTCATTTGAAACAATGTGGAAGAGTTTCGCAACTCACGCCACCTGGAACACCACAGCGTAATGGTGTGTCCGCACATCGTAACCGTACTTTATTAGATATGGTGCGATCTATGATGTCTCTTACCGATTTGTCACTATTGTTTTGTGGTTATGCTTTAGAGAGAGCTGCATTCACATTAAATAGGGCACCATCTAAATCCGTTGAGACGACACCTTATGAACTATGGTTTGGCAAAAAACCCAAGTTGTCGTTTCTTAAAGTTTGGGGTTGCGATGCTTATGTGAAAAAGCTTCAACCTGATAAGCTCGAACCCAAGTCGGAGAAATATGTCTTCATAGGATACCCAAAGAAAATTATTGGGTACACCCTCTATCACAGATCCGAAGGCAAGATATTCGTTGCTAAGAATGAATCCTTTCAAAAAAACTCCTTATCCGAGAATCCACGAATTCTACCCGCATTTTTGGCAAAATCTTTGTCTTGGCATTGATCCCTTGGTAATGCAATGTGCGTTTTACTCAAAATCTGACCTCCCACAAGACATTTACATGGAAACGTAGCATATTTCATACAAAGGAAATATTACACAATAATTAGTTCCGAAGTGTAAAACAAGCTACAACAGGTGTGGTATATTTTGTACAAAACTCTGACTTTGGACCACTAATTGTTCCAGTATGAACCTAGAGAACACCCATGGTTTTACAACTACGGGTTCCCTGGGCAATTTGACAAGCTGGCAACGTCCCCAAAGATCATTCGTTCGCGCTCTGCATCAGCTCAAACCACTGCGCAGCAGAAAACAGCAGAGTTATGAATCCAGCATCCATTTGGTAACTAAGGAATGACATGAGCCAAAAATGTGTTGCTCCATACCTGTCTGAGCAAATCGGCCAGTGTGCGAGGAAGCGCTTCAATGTTCTTCAGCATAACGTAGTAAGGGAACGGAAATGAGTCCATATATTTTCCCAAGATTAGCTTGTCTCCTTCGTAGCACGCTTCCTGGAAAGAAAATGCCGTCAGAATTTAAACCACCTAAGTTACATGGCTGTGCAAAACTATGTCAGTGGAAGTATTGAAGTACACACCAGTGAGTTCATAATGGATTCCTCATGACTATCTAGGAGCACATATGCAATCATTCTCCTTCTGTTTAAAACATTCCTGATACAGCGCCTCAAATTTTCCTGCTCCCATAAAGTGAACTTCAGCACTAAAACAATAAGCATTGTTTAATCCATAAGCAAATATGAAAGGAAAGTGTTTATACCTTTTCATGGAACTTTCCATCAGATATTACAAGTATGAGTTGCTGAAGTGGATTTTGCCCTGATGGCGTGCGCGACCTTGCCACAGCAGCATCAAGCATTGTATTCAGATGCATCAAGAGATCAGCAACTGGTTGATCCTCAATTTTGTTGTCTTGCTCAAAGGACAGACTAGAGATCATCTGCACACACACACAGAGAGAGAGAGAGAGAGAGAGACGTTAGTATTACTCCATTATAGTTGACGAAAGCAAAAGAGATGCCCTACCTTGACTCCAGCTTCTGCATTGAAGATCTGATCAAAATCATGCAAGACTTTAACATTCCCTCTTTTCCCGAAACTTGCAACAGCAAACTGTCCAACCTCAAGCTGCGACATGGCCCGGCAAACTGTAACTAATGCTTCAATTGCAACCTTTCCACACTTGCCCTCGGACATGCTTCGTGAGTCATCGACAGCAATAACCACCTGGTAATTTCTTTTATTGGGTTTAGTTCGTCGCAACCATATCTTGTCCCTGCGAAACTGACTTGCAATATATGGAATAACCTGACAGAAGACAAAATAATATGTGTATAAGTGCACATTCTTGAGAGAGACGTCGAGAGAAAAGGAGGAGAGCATGTTACTATGACTGACAAGGGACAAAGAGAATACAAGTACCTTCTTCATGTTTATTCTCTTTCCAGTTCTGTAATCTCCTTGAAGCTTACTTGCAAGAGTTGGTTCCATGACAAGGCGCAATTGCTCAGCCAGTTCTTGGGACAATTTCATGGTTGCCAGTTCGAGATTTCTCCAGTCCATAATAGTCCTTTCCGTTTCTTCATTAATTATGTCCAGATCCATCTGAGTAGGCATCTCCCTGTCACTGGTTAGGGCATCCAGCTGAACTACCCTGTCATCTGTCAGACACTGCTTGAATGAAACAACATCTCCAAAAGTGTCAATTATTTCATCTTGAACCAAATCCTCAATGGATGCATCAGTCTGAATATCTCTTCTCTCCAATCCGTTGGCACTTTCGGACTTGTTGGCGCGTGATTGCGAAGTTTGAAGATGGGGCATTTCAGGCTTGTCATCCCCGGGTATCCTCTCATCTGGTTGTTCCACTTGGGCACGGGTTTCATCATCTAACATAGGTTGTCTGACCTGCAGCTCATTATTGATTTGATCAGCTGTCGCGTCACCCAATGCTTGAGAGGTGCTCTGCTCACCCTCAGGCACATAACGAAATTCAGTAGCACTCTCGTCATCAATATGGTGTTCAGTTTCTGGTTGATGATCCCGGGTATCAGCTGAGACTCTTGCTCGTTCTTTCCAGTCCTCCAATGCGTCTCCAATGCTCCTGAAAGGATTTGTCTGCTTGATGTGTGATGGTGGAGCATCAGGCTGCAGCTCTGGCTTGGAGTTGGACAAATTTCTTGAACCTTCACCAGAGTTGGGGATAGAAATTTCCAGACTAGGCACTTCATTACTTGAAAAATCAACAGAAGGAGCAACTCCACTGCTCATGTCCATGCTGTTGGCCAAGTTTGCTTCAGATTCTCTGTTAGAGTCTGTTTCCAATTGGTTGGGTTGTATACCTTGTGAAGGATGTGCAAGTGACTCGATTTTGTCCAACTGTTGCTTCTCCATGTTGTTTGGCTCCACATTTCCATCCTCATCATGATCCCCTTCATTATCAACCACATTGTCACCATCATGTGTGGCATCATCTTCCTCCATATCTTCTGACACAACTGCACTATCAACTTCTTGCTGCCCCTCTTCTGGGCCCATGTCTTCATTGTCAGGATTGTCAGCACCCATGTCATCGGTTTGTTCTGTGTCATCCATGTTGACATCCTCATCCTCTTTGTCCAGTTCAGTGAGTTCAGGTCCTGTTCGATCATCATATGCATCAGCTTTGTTCATTACATCATCAGTGTTCTCATCAGCATCCTCACAAGCACTTGGTTCATCATCCATATCATTATTCTTGCCTTGCTCGTTATCATCTGTCTCCACGGGATCTGCCTCCATGGAACAATCGTCCTTAGCACGCAATTCTCTATCATTCTCATCTGCCCCCTTGCCTAATGAACCCGACTCATACTTCTCGTCAGACGTCTTAGAATCATCATCTTCGTTTTTGTCCCAGGATTTCTTGGCAACCATTTCACTGGCATCACCAGTGTCACCGATCTGATTATCCAAGTTGTCTTCATCCTCGCTGCCTGAGTCATTGCTTTCATTCTCAGAAACATCAGCTAATTCAGCAGCAAAATCTCCTTCCATTTCAATTGCTTGATCATCATCCTTAGGAGTTTGATCTGCCTTACACTGCGCATCCTGCTAAATATCAATAGACGGGTTAGCTTCACTAAAAAATCTAAGATTAAAACTATTGTTCAAAAACACTAACCATTTCATTGGTGCCCTCAAGTTGTGATATATCATCTATTTTAGAGCTTGCACTCTCTTGACCTTCCCCCTCACCCATGCCAGTTCCAGTTCCTGTTGCATCTTTCTGTCCGTCTGAAGCATCTTCAGTTGTATCTTCGACGCAACCAAACCCCTCCGCACATAGATAAATAAAAAGATCCCCGAGTGCATGAGTCATTTCAGATGTCTGGAACCATTAGGGAAAAAAGCCAATGAGAAGGGAGGAGGGGCATCGTTACAACCAAAACAGGGGGAAAAGAACAAGTACAAACTATACTAAACCAAAGACAAGCTTACTCTTCTGTGAGCTTCCAAAAGTTCAGAAAGTATGCCTTCGGCTGATGACAGGATCACACCCAGCAAAACACGAAGATGCATTAACTGCGCCTCTATTATAGAACACATCTCAGGTTTGTAGTCTACCAGTTTCCTCTGTTGGGTAACAATACGGATCAGATGGCGAACCAAAAAAAATATTCCACATGTATTAAATGAGAAGGAACATACACTAAGAAGACAAACAAAGGGCCAAGGAACATACCACTAAAACAGAAAGATTTTCACCAGCGTCACAGACATGGTCCATTTGAAGATCCATGACATACGAATGCAAAATATCTTTCCAGGAGGTAATATTTCCCTCTAACGAGGGTTCTTTAGTTTCATCAATGGATCTCCCAAGACCAGTGAGCTGTCCTACAACACCGACAGCTAGTGCGAAAGTTTCCCTAAAAGCTTCTGCATATGAATCTTCAGGCTTTTGTTCATCAGAGAATAGTCCATGCTTGTCTTTAAGTTCTCTAGAGAAACTCTCTGTTGCTATCCCCTACACAACATTAACATATGCTTAAGAACCAAACATCCATACAACACACAAAATGCATCAAACAGTAACACACGAGAAATTCCTTAAGAACCAAATGAAGATATTGAAATTTGAAATAACTATGTCTACAGGAGCAAGATATGAGTCCTACTGCAACATCAGAACAAAACATAAATTCTTCTTTTTCTGCAATTGGGGAATGGCTATGGTAAAAAAAAAAGTGTACTGAAGTGCATAAAATAGGAAGACGTCTGCCAGTAACATTTCTGCAGGACCTACACCTCTTAAGCACACTAGAGGAAAAAATAATAAGCATATCACCAGTACAGCAATCAAAACATCAAGCATCCTTTGCATTACACCTCTTAAGCATACTACTAGAGGAAAAAATAACAAGCATTCCAGTACAGCACTCAGAACATCAAGCATCCTTTGCATTAGTCAGCATTCATATAGGTAATTAACACGAACCTTGTCCAGTAACTCTTCGATACGAGAGAGCAGAACTTTCTTCACAGATCTCAGTGAAACATCCTGGTGGCATAAAACCTGTATATCCTCTCTAAATGTGTCGACAAGCTGGCAATTCACAGCAACAAGTTGCTCCATCTCTATTGTAGCAAGAGGCATATTTTTGTGGGCACCAGCAAGGATATTGTTGGATCCAACTAAGAATTTATCTAGTAAATTCTGCAAAAAATAGAACAGAATTATTATGCTCAAGTTATTGGTGCATAAAAAACAGGGCATAAATTCTCAGATGACAACCAAAAGAAAACCCCCTCTCGTTCCTGGTTTCAGCTAGCTCGTATGCAAGCTGTAAGTGTCAAAAAACTAACAATCTTACCTTGGATTCAGAAAATCTTGTAATAAACTTTTCCAAAAGAGTTGACATTGCAGCAACTTCTACTTCAAAGTTGTCACAAGAGGCATGATGAGATCCTTTGAAGGTTTTGAGCAACAAGTTGGTGTCCGCGGCCATAGCTAGCATATTGTCAAAAAATTGCTACAAAAAAAGTGCAAAAGCACGTGTCAAATTAAATACATAGATTCCATACAACTTCAAAGCTTGAAGCACTGGAAATCATACCTTTTGCTGCCACATGGAAATTAGCAGTAGATTTTGGCAGGATGATAGAGACTCGCTCTTCCCTACAAAAGGACAAGTCATAAGTTTCGCTTACTTAAATACTATATAAGAGGAAAAGAAAAGGCACAGATCTAGAGGTACCTCCTGAACCTAATAATAAGATCATATGCCGAAACTGGTTCAGCTGCTCAAATAGATCATAAGCAAGATGTCTTTGTTCACACAACGTAGTCAAAAGATGGTTCATAAAGGACGCAGCCTTATTAACCTGCAAAAGAGGCTCAAGCAGTCAAACCATAAACAAGAATTTGATTGCATCATCTATGGCATCAAAACAACAAAACATAAAGGAACTAACCTCTACTAAGTCTAGATCTTTGTTAAATTTCAAGGAAATTTGCTTAAGTTGTTGCACAGTTGCCAAACATCTGAAGTACTGCTGATTTGCAAGCTTCCAGTTATTCGTGCCCAATAGGGTAGAATGAATAGATCTAACATCTTCACATGCGGCGGTCACTTGTTGGAGTAAATGTGTTGTGTTGTATGACTGCTCCAAAAACAACGGGCTTGGTGCATCCAACTCGTTTCCCCACTACAAGATATTAAGTTATCAGTCAATTTTATAGGCAAAAATACAAGGGATACTACCAAAAAGATATCCTTACAACAATTTCACATCACAACATTCAACAGCCAAAAAAAATATAACGAAAGCGGAAAGTCAGTTTTTGCCATTAACACTACCTCATGATTCATTGGCCTGTGCTTTGAGAGTCCACATTCCTCGAGTGTCTTGAACAAACTGGACAAAGCAGTTTTCTTCTGGTTCTTTTTACCATGCTTCAGTATGGAACCAAAATCAGCTGCATTACAAATCCTCTCAACTGCATACCAAAAGAATTTCAATCTATCGCTGAGTTCAGTTTCATCTTGTTGGTGGTTCATATTGTGCACAACGGCATACACAGATTCTGTCAACAAAAAGAACAATGGTTCAGCATCACACACACTAAATGAAAATTAAGGGACAAAACATGTCGGAAAAGAACAAATTTCCACATAGGGGTGGGTGGGGTGGGGTGGGGGGTTATAACCTTTCATGTTGGGAACTGCAGCAGCACTACCGTTTGCATGCAATAATGTTCGCAGTGACAGAGAAGACTGGCTTTTCCACTTGTTGTACCACAAAAACCTGGAAGAAAGAGGGGAACCTAAGAATATGCAATGGTGCAGATTAAATAAATATATATGGTCCTTATGGGACAACCTTTCACCAAGTTTCTCCGTGTCAACAGGAAACTGTGATTCAGGTATCTCAGGATCAAGCCAACATGGAACTTTTCTTGCTGTAGCCTCTTCATTCAGCAGGGCAATAACAGGTTTCTTCAGAATATCCTATAAAAAGAAGTAAACTGCCCAATAAATGTATTTTCCAAAATTGTTATTGAAGATGAGCATAAATGTCAGAACAGTGTAGCACTAAGCAATACACACTCTATCCCTGTACGCAGGATGTATTAGGTTTTGTTAATATAAGGCTTTGGCCATTACTCCATAAATACATGTTTATATGATACAAATCAAAATTACCAGTAGGTACTTTTGAAAACGGATCTAGTGATACCAATTAATGTCATATAAACTGTATAATTAAGAAAGTAATTCTTTTATGGAACAAATAAAGTAATTCCTGGTGTGAAAACCTTGTCTTCACAAAAGCTCATATGCCCTACATACGGAAAGAGAGGGAGTGGAAGTCTACAAACCCTATTATACATGATTGCTTCGATAAAGGCAAAAAGATTTACGGAAGTGTTAATGACTTGAAGAAAAATGTTCTGTTGTAATTACAACTAGAGATCATTCGAGAGGAAATTTCCAACTAGAAATGTAACTAAGTAATTGAAGGGGAGCCTTGGCGCAGCGGTAAAGCTGCTGCCTTTTGCGTACTATAGAACCAAAGTGGCCGGACCCTGCGCAAGCGGGAGCTACGTGCACCGGGCTGCCTTTTTTTTAAATGTAACTAAGTAATTCAATGACAGTGTTATTTGATGGGCACAATAGGGTTGAAGAAGAAGCCCTATTCGCAGTAACAGAACAAGCATTAGTTGCCCTAGCAAAAATATCCACGGTAAGCAATTAGTACATACATTGAACCGTTGCAGAAGCTTAAAAATTTTCTGCCTCGTCCTCTTGAAATTTTCAATCGAAGCAAGACTGTATGGATCTTGCTCCCATCGATAAAGCTTAACCTGATCTTTCAACTCCTTTTCAACTGATTCTTTACCGACCTCAATTTGCCGAAGAACGCTGAGGAGAAAAAAAATCTATTATAATCAACCATAATAAATGAGCTAGGAATAACTTCACGTGACAAGAACTTACAGTGACAAGAACTGCATGTAGTAACCAAACACGTTGTACAGAATGTTCTGGATTTTCTTCACTGGAGTACTGCCAAAAGACAGAGAAGATATTAATATAACAAGGCACATTTGCAGAATGAAGGGACCAGTTTGAAAAATATCAGACGCAAAAACACGAAAAAACCCAATAACTTCCATAAATAACATGAAATCAACTACAAAGCAAACTCTAGACCTCACCTTAAATAAACACCCACACTAGCACCATCAGAAAATTCACCATGGAAGGCAAGGAGGAGATGCAATCGTGTCTTGAATTCTCCAAGATTTGATGTTTGGACGAACTCCTCTATGCTGCATTTCGGATAAAGCTAACATAAGAAAATATAGACACAGGCACAAACAGAGAACAACTGCAGAAGCACTGAAGCATACCTCTTGATTATAGACAAATCATCATTCGTTGGACTGTCACAAGACTGAGAAAGCAATGCTCGCAGTGGAAACCATAGCTGCACAGGTCCAACAATATATTATGTTGAGCAAAACTGAGACTGTTGATAAACTATAATGGCATGTAAATTAAATACAAACTCACTTTTGCAGCGTTAGATTCATACTTTCCCTGGACCTCCTCAAGCAGGATAGGCCAACATTCTAACTCGAGCCTTTGCCATGAAGACAGAAGCATGAATATTGGTGGAAGATGATCTGTGGGGGAAAGAATTAGAGCAATTGAACAGCATAGCTTTGACTTGACAGAGGTTTGAGATGCTGGAAATGTTACAGCCGTAGTACAAAACCAATTATACGATTTTACCACAAAGATTTTACAACACGCGAAGGGGTAAGCACAAGTAAATAAACAGTCCTACATTTTACAGTATACGATTTCACCACCTGAACACAAAGGTGGGAATCAGAAACTAGAATTCGTCTTGCTACTGAAGATTCAGCCTTTACCTTTAAGAAAGAACTTGGAGTCATTTTCCTGCAATGTTTGAGCTTTCCCAGCCAACAGTTGCAATCCAAGCAAGACCTGCAAGAATAAGGGGGCAGTAGACCAGGATAGCTTAGTATTGAGCAGCAAATTAGTATTATAAAAGCAATTTATTGGGTACCAGACCTTAGAAAGTGGAGCACTCAGGGGCATTGCCAAAAGGGAAGCAATTATCTCCAATATTTTCAGTAGACCTGGATGATCTGGCCACTCGTCTAAAAAGGTCCTAACTTTCTCTTGAAGTGCAGTTAGTGGCTCAACCATTTTGAATAAAACAGGAGGATTCGGGTCCTGCAAATATGCAAGTAGACTAGATAAGAAGGAACGACTGGGTATCAAAGGTACAACTTGCAAGACTCGATACCTTGTAAGCATTATAACTATTGCTGCCTAGAGAGGCTGCACAGGTTCGCTGATATTCCAGACAAACACGGAGTAAATGCTCAGGCATGAGTTTCTCATCTAGGGTTGAAGAAGTCAATTCTGGTAGGCCTGGAAAATAATATCAAAAATCAGCAAAGTCCAGCATACACCATTGTCTAAAATCATAGTCCATGTACATACCTTTCAGTATTCTTGCACCAAAATCATACGAGTCCACAAAAGACTGAAGTTTCTGCTGATCACTAATTTGGAATTTTTCAGTCTGAAATAAATTCACCAAGAAAAATATTAGTTAGCTATGAAAGAGTACACATTTATTATCCCATTAGCGTTCATCTTATTTATTCTCTTGGCCCCCTATGTAAAAGAAATACCATCTAAAAGAAGGTCAGAAAGACAACACAAGGAACAAAGGTCAAGAAAATTATCAACTCCCGTTCCCATGAACATCCATATAGGCATTCAAACTGATCATGAAAGTTGACAGAAGATGCATCTTCTTTCTCATGTTACTATTTACCTTTTCAATAAGATCAGGAGATCCAAACAATTGGTTATGTGTTAATATAATACATCTCAGAGCAGACTCTGGAACAAGATCCCATTTGTCTTCAACAGAACCATCATCTTTGTCACTTCTCTCCTGAAGAAAACAAGAGTGTTCAATACAAAAATATAAAGTGAAAATACAAGCACTCATAAGGAATACAGAACATTGAAATACCATAATTTTGAAAAACTCAAGCTCCAATGTCTCTTCATTATCTGGACCAGCATTGGCATCAGAGTCTATATCTGAAAGTGAAGGCACATCTCCTTCAAAGATGTCCTCTATATCGATGATACGAGATCTGAACTTGTAATACTGAGAATCGTCATTTTCCCTAGCCTTCACACTAGATTTCATATCGATCCACATGCTTTTAAAATAGTCAAAGATCTTCTTCAAAGACTGGAAAGAGAAACTGGTAAGAGACCACACATTATTTCAATTCAAGGTTTATTAACCATGACAATAGGAGTACATACCAGATAAGAAGTTTTATCCATGATAAGGGAATGACAGATCCGGTACGTTGTCCGTACTAAAGAAACATGATGAAATGTTACTAGCATCTGTGAATGGGATCTCTGCAATCAGTACAGAAAACACTTACAAACAGCTCCATTCTCCGAATTCTTCTAATCTACAGAAGCATAAAATTGAATAGGATAGAAGACAGTTCAAATTCACTAACCACTTCATCTGCAACTTCGCCAACATTTAACTGACTTGACACACGAGACAGCTTCTCCAACATACCTACATCCTTGAACTCACTGTATTGAGTTTCCAATTGATCACCCATTGAATAATTTGTTAAATCTGGAACGCCCACTGAGGTCATTCCAGCAACATGTCCATTGGGAAACTGCATAAAAGTAAAAATTGCACCCTGCAGAATATAAAATGAACAGTACAGCCATCAGCATCATATATTCATCGAATGTGTTCCTATTGACCAAGGACATTATATTGCTTCACAGCATCTTCAAACAGATGTGAACTATTGTTTGATGAAGAACAAATTTGACTATATGAAGTACACTCTAGAGAATAATATTCTAAAAGATTGTCCATGGAAGAAACCCACATATTTCAACTACAGCTGCAAGCATACACATACCAGAACTTTTTCGATATCATCTTCTTTCACCTTCTTCAAATATTCTCTCTCAAGAGAACCAGATAGAGCAATTGCCAAGCCAAGTTTCATTTCGTATACGGCAACTTGCACTGGCTGAATCAAATCCACATATTCTCCATACTCTTCTGTCAGCCTCTTAATAAAGTTTCCTGACGTTATCTGTCATAGAATGATAGCACGACCAATCAATTTTAACTGCAGTTATGAGTGGATGAGAAGAATAAAAATAGCCCCATGGCTCTAGCTAAGACATTAAAATCAGTCCCTACAAATCTCACCTGCCAATTGCAGATTCTGTTAACCTCCAATTGTCCAGCACCTTTGCAGTTTAAATGACTTAACAGATCCTTGCAGTCAGACAACCGTCCCTCAAACTCACAGCATGCTGCAATCAAACTCTTATGTTTAGACTGTCGAGGTCGAAATACAACCTGCAAGTAGTTTATGAGGATAAGTAAGAATCTCGTCCATTCCGATTCATGCATGCATAGATGACATCAATAAAAGAAAAGCACATGCAATGCAAGATTGAATAATCATGTTGAGGGCTTGGCATTCCTCATCTTGTGCAGTAGCCAATCGATCCTAACATTTAGAGATAAATTTCATATTATCCAGCTAATCACCAATTCACTACCATGGCTAAAGAAAGCACCGTAGCACCATATCCCAGATAAAACAATATACATTACGCATGTTACTTTTGGAGATAGGACATTCATCTAGCTGTGAAAGATGAATGCATGTTTACAATAGTGCATCCAGTTCCTCACCAGCAAAGAATTAAGAAGTGAGCAGCGTGGTAGAATCGGCAAGATACCACAAGATTAAAAAAAAGTATGAAACATCTAGAACTTAGAATTGAACTGCAAGCACTGGGTGCTATGCGATTATAAGAACAAAACCTTTGACCGGAGATTCTTCTCTTCAGTTTTCAGCTCTTGCATTAACTTCTGATCATGACAATTTCCTGCTAAGCTAGAGCCCGCCAATTCTTCACATTCATGATGAACCTATTAGGAAAAAGATGTCATAAATTTAATTGACTTTTCCTTGAGTAAAGGCAATGTCTTATGAACGCCCTCTAGGTATATGATTTTATAAACAATCAAAATACAGTTTCAGCATTAACAAGCAATGACATTCTAGGAATGACTTATACAGCATAGAAAGCTGGATTATATGAGCTCACAATACTTGCATTGCACCATACTGTATAGCACAGAAAAGCTTACAGGAACTATGTACCATAAACAAGAGAATTTTACCTTTCCCTTGAGATCTAGGAGTGAAATCTTCTCCAGAATCTGAGAATGCATAAAAGCAGATAGGAACGCAGGATCTGGATTGTATGAGCTCAACAATAACTGGAAACGCAACATCCCAATATATATCCAGGCGGCCCCAAGATGCAATAAAGAGTCTGCAAGCCCCAAAAGATAATTAAAAAATAAGTGTACGGCGTCTGGTAAAATGAATAATCAGAAACAAACAAAGAGAGCAGAATTTAAAATATTGTAGCAAGCCCTTCACGTTGAGACAGCCTGTTCCGGAAAAACGTGTATGAATGATTTGTAAACTGTAATGGGTGGTGCTGTGCCTAACTGTTCTCCGTAGTCACTCTTTATCTTGTGTTAAACAGGAAACTATCTCAACAACTGTACCAAAATGACACTGGGCATACACCACACAGTAAACATCAGGCCAGAAAGCAGCACATAATTGAGCTATCCATGTGTATTCCATTAATTAAAAAAGCAAATACATGTATCATACCAGCAAGTTTAGACACAGTTGAGGCTGAATTGGTAAACTTACATATATCACAAATCATTCATTCGTTCTAGAGATCAAAAAAGAACATACCACGCGAGTATGATGAGTACAATTCCAGAAGCAAGGATCCTATGAGTTTATTTGACCCTGAGAATGAAGCAAGTACTCCATGACTTGACGAAGATAACAGTGCGCAAGCAGTACGTAGGCATTCATCCTGCAATAGAGCAAGACATGTCAAGAATAATGCAAGGCCAATGTTACAAGAAAAACAAAAACTCGGCAATCAAGGGTACCATCTACCAAGTTGTACTGCGATTATTAGTGACAATTGAAGACGCCACATAAGAAGAAATTACAAAGACCTAATATGATGAAGTTCAATATTTACCCTGGGCTGGTCGATTATGTTCACATTACTCGGCATCTAGGATAAGATTTGATAATACCACTAGCGTAAGAACTAAACCTACAATCATACTAACTTGTGTCGCTTGGAACACACACAGGCATAGGTGTGAAAGGATTTGTTATTTGCCATTTAGGTGACTAGATTTTAGCACCATGGATAGAAGTGTAAAGTGACAATCCTCAAGTTTTTTACTTGCTTTGCCCTTATTAACTACCCATCTTTCAATCACTAGTACCAATAAGCATTTAATATGCACATCTGGTGAAAAACTTGTCATTGGAAAACATATCGATAAGTATTTGCAACAAAAGCTTCCAGTGATGACTTATATTTGGACTGAGATAGTATTTGTTAGATTTCTATGTTAAAATACAACCCGTGGTTCAGGTTTCAAGCATGAAAGCTGGTAATCGCAGTAAAATAAAACAAGTGTGTACAGGAATTAAAGGTCGCCATTATCATTCATTATGAAGTAGTGTGCCCACAAATTTTCCAAAAAGAAATTAACAAATTTCAACAGTAGCTTAAATCTAAACCATAAAATGTCCCACATAAACGCTGGCGGAGTCTCTGGCATAGAAAATGCACTTCTGCATGTTAGCTAAAATGGCAGCTCTGATTAGAATTTAAAAAACGTAAATAAAGTACTCCCTCCATTTTTATATACAAGGCCACAAACTCAAATTACAGGTACCAGTGTAAAATTTAATGTCTGCTTTGCTAGTCAGCTTTTCTTTTCATTTACTGGGATCATTAATACCACACATGCATGCAAGAACTCTGAGTGGAGGAAGTAGCTGATTGTCATTTTGACTACATGCATGCACCTATTAAAGAGGTTGCTAGTACGAGAAAATATCATTAATTTTGCCTCGATTAGTGTTGGTAGCCTTGTATAGATACAAAACGTATATTCCATAGTGGCCTTGTATATAAAAATGGAGGGAGTACATGCAACTCGCAGGTAATGTGGTACACGAGACTTTAAACAACATCACAAGGATGATACACGAACCTCCAGATGATGTTCTGATTGTTGAAACAGGATGTGCTCTAACTGGCTGTACTCTTCTGGCTTGAAATGCTTCTTATGGGCAAATATGATCTGCAACAGATTGTCAGAATAGACAACTAAAAGGGGTGGTTGCAAAACAAACAGCGATAGATAGAACATTACCTGTTTGAAGAGGGAAACAGCAGCAGAATAGAGACCACCAACTAAGCCTCCCGCATACGAGACACCTTCCCAGAGACTTCTAGATGACATTCTAAGCATTAAACTGTTCTTCTGATAATCCATCACACATAAATCACCTCGGCTGCAGAAACAGACAAACAATAAGAATATTGTCGTCCTGTAGAGTATGTACAATGGGGCGTTGTCAGCCTTCTCTCAGGGATGCCACGTAGGATAATTGCTAAGGTGGAAGAGAGAAAATAAAAAATGGGTGCCTTTACTAAGAGATGACCTTCAGCGCTTAAGACATTTTCCTCCATTGTATCATTACCAGATGTCATCTCTTAGTTACACGTTTCCTTATTTAATTTTGATCACCACATAATTCTAGGCGAATGCAAAAAGTAACTGCAACAGATAAAACTAAACCATTGTATAATGTGCTTTTATTGTCATATCTAGATGAAGACATGGAGGCTTAAACCGAGGACTGCCTTCTCAACCACTGTACATGCCCGTAAGGCCCAAATATCAGCATAATCACCTCCAAGCTGTAGCGCATAAATGAGAAACAAGGCACAAGCACTATGCCCCCACAATTGCTTCTAGCAGAAAGGAAAAGGAAGGAGATGACATACATAATAGTATTGATGGCGTCCATTTTTGTCAGGTGTGCTAGATCAGAGGTTTCGTCGTGTGTAAGAGGGAACAGGGCCTGAAAATGAATCAAATCGTGAGGAAAGAATCATGGTTGTCTTAAAATACTTACGGAACTGTATGTAAAATCTAAGAGAAAAACCTTTGGACTTCCAGAGCAATAAGTCCATAGAGACGTGTGATAGTTGTACCATATTTCAAGAAGCGAGCTAGCAAATTTTGCATCGACTGCACAACATTTAAGTGTCAACTTCAAGTTATAACCCTTAAAACAGCCACATAACAGATATGAGTTATACCCAAACTAGAGATATTGATTTTTACCATTCTCAACTGTGTCCCAGGAACGATGAATCCACAAAACGAGATTATGCTGGGTAAACTCCAAAGGAGATCTTGACGATAACTCCAATGAGTAGTCAATAGCATATGTAAGCAAGGATTCTGAGTTTGCTATACTCTGTGTAGCAAAAGAAAAAATTGCATAATATTACAACTGTCTCTGCCTCCAACCGATATTTCATGGAAAATAGACAAGAAAGATAATGGGTTCAAGAGCAACAAATTGTATGAGCAATCAATGGAGGGGACAAAATCAACCAAAAGTTAAGAGAGTTGGAGAGAGACCTGATGAATTTCAGAAGAATCTATTTGTATCCACTTCGAAAGGCATTGAAGTAAAGCAGTGTCCAAGTTCAAGCTCTTCAAATTGAGCAAAGGAAGACTTGCTAACCAACCATTGAAACCACAAGTGCTACACAATATATCAGATGAGACTGAGCAACAGACTTTAACTTCAGCGTTGGAAGTCTTCGACAATAATCCTAGATTGTTCCTCTCATACTCAACCTTTCGAACAAGACTCTACATCAAGAAAATGTAGTAAGACAAACAGTTCAGGAAAGATCCATCTTAGGAAAAATACAAGTAACTAAAAAACCTTATGAATATCATCCAAGTGGGCCAGAACTGTCGACTCCTCTTCCTCAGGCTCAGATGCAACACGAAAAGCTAGAGCAACACCTTTACACAAAAACAATAGAATCATAAAGGCAACTCCCATTAATGGATCAGAATGTTTCAAACTGGCAATATTATACTAAGCAAATGAAGTGAAAATACATACAGTATTAAGAAAGCAACTAGACCTTCCACAATTACATCTAAAGATCTAACCACAACTAACATAACAGAAAAAGATAATGTACATTGCCAAACATAAAAATAAAAAAGAGGAAAACTCTTCTTTATAAAAAGTGTAGCTCCTGCTACAAGTCCTTCGTATAATACCCTAGAAAAAGTATTAGCCTAAGGAGATTTCTTGGAATAATAACAGGAGTACCTTCCAACGCAAGGCACCTAAGATCCTGATTGGCTGACAACATGGCATCAATTATTTGTTGCTTATCTGCAGTCAAGAAAAGGTAATTAAATTTGGATGGGACCAAGATAAGAACAAGTGATTCATTTTAGCTGCCAAAATCTGCAATATATTACCATCAAGCTGTTTCTTCGAAAGATTCTTCAATGGCCAAACAGCTGCAGAAAATGCTACGATTTCTTGGATTTTGTAGAAGACTCTTCCAGATGATGGTACAAGAGGATGGCCACCATGGAACCACAAAGTTGGTTTGCTATTTTGTAAATTGAAATCTTGGAGATTGTTCAGGTTCACGCTTTCCATCTGTATGATTGTGATGTCAGTTCACAATCATAGTATATTACCAAGAGAAAATATGATAATGATTATAACTTACCATGAAGATACCAACTACTTCTGGGAATTTTGGCTGCAGCTTCAGAATTTCCTTCCTCAGAACATTCCAAACAACTGGTAAGCCCTCAAACTGAGACGAGACTATCATCTTCCATATTGATCTGTGATAATCCAGGATACGAGTGTATATCTGCAGCAGCTTCCGAGAGCTCACAATCAACTTGAGTACCTCATCCTCCAAGCATCTGAGGGACTTCAATGCCGGCAACAAAGCAGCTTTTAGAACACCAAAATCAGGAAGAACTGTCTCAGATTGCCATTGCCATAATGTAAGCCGCAACAAGTTCAAACCATTAAGAGCCCTATGAAGTCGCTTTTGGCAAGTTTTAAGGGTGTCACAACCAGCCATATCCAGCAACCTCGTCGACAGCAATGGAATAGGATGAGCAGCATCAACCTTGTGATAAGCAGATATTTCCTCGTAACATTCGAGGATGCTATGCCATACAGGATGCTCGGATTCTTGGTTAAGAATATTACCATAGTTTTCAAAGAAGCTGCAGTATGGCTGGAGCAGACCATTATACCATTTAAACCATATCCTATACAAATCAAGATCACTTGCCGTAGATTGCTCCATTACCCAGTTTGCGGCAATGAAAAGCATCTGATCAGCTAACTCTGAGTTAAATCCCCCAGTTACACGAGTCTTAACAGAATGCTGACCAGACAAAGTCGGAAATTGCAGTGCATATAAGCTTGAAGCAGGAAGAACATATGGATGGATGTTACTAGGTCCTATTAAGGATGAACTACCTTCCAAATTGCTTAGTCGATAAGCAGCATACTGGGCACCCAATGATTGTAGATACATGCAGTTTCTTTGGACACAAGATTCTTTCGAGTACCAAATAAAATCCCTTAGTTTCAGTTCAATTGGCCAACCACCAGGCAAGGACAACGAAAAATCACAAGGCAAACCAGCTGAACAACCGTCAACATTGGTCAAAAACCTTAATTTTCCCTCTTCAACAACATCAGAACCACTAACTTGACCCAACGAGGGTAGGTAAGTGTGTTCCCAACTTAGATGAAGGCTCCAACGAAGCTGATTTCCTTTAACAAGAAGTTGTTGGAACAGTTGAACCCATCGTGTGATCTCAAGAATGGTAATGTTTATACCAAGACGTAATCCAGCAGCTTTTGCATAGAGGTGTGCTTCAGTCATTGATGAAATCAATTCCATTCTAGGTATACCACAAGAAATTAAAAATCTTGTCAAGTCCTTCCTCTCACTATTCTCAGGCACATTCGTGCACCCTTCCAGACACCGACTTTGCTCCATCAGAAATATCTCCACTCCTCTATTTCGCATGGCTCTTGAAACTTCACCATACTTCGCATTAACTGTCAAAAACATTCTGAAGTTAGGATGAGCCTTCAGAACTACAGGATTTCCATCAACGAGACCACATTCATTCACTACAATGGACCTTTCTTGCTCAAACAAAGAATTTATTCTATCAAGTACCTGAAAGGTCAAAGAAACAAAAATTAGCAGAATCAAATTGTAGGATAAATGACAGAGTACAAGAGATTAGTAAACATACAGTAGGATTACACAAATTCGCATTGTCCAGAATAACCCATTCACCGCGTTCAATGGCCCTGATCAAGTCTCCAGCAACCCATTCAAATTTAACTGGTTGGTGTAGAGCTTCTTTCTGCTGCAAGCTGTAGATGGACTTCAGTGTTTTACTCAAATCATCTTTGGTCAGTGATATAGGCAAGTCAAGCAATTCCAGATCACCCTTCATCTGCTCAACTATGTCTATGACCAAGCTCAATGGTGGCAAAGATGCATTCTTGCCCATCTCAATAAATGTGGAAGTGTCGATTGAAGAATACTTCTTCGCAACCACAAATTCAAACCATTTCACAAACAAAGCCTTTCTGACCATAATCAAATCCTTCCAACGTATATCCATACTCAATCTGAAATATTCATTAACATAACGCTCAACTTGTGATATGACCTCTTTGTAGTGTCTGAAGAAGTTATACTGTTCAAAGCACCCCAGCAATTCTGACACATCAGTTGCAGATGACAAATTCAACTCATTCAATGTATTGCCAGACAGCTGAGCAAGCAAGCGGATTAACGAAGTTTTCCCAGATGAGTGTTGCCCAACCAGAATGCACAACCAACCTTGATGGATACAGTGGATAGCAGCTTCAAGGCTATGAAGAATACCAGGAAGTATGTTTAGTTGGTTAATCTGAACTGCGTATGACCGGGAATTATTTCTTCTAATAGACGCATTTCCAACAACTAAGCAATGCGCATTGACATAAAGCATTTTTGACTGATGAATGCTAGGCTTTATCTGAAAGACTTCTTCAAAAAGCTTGAGAACTTCATTGCGGTCAACCGTAGTTCGCATTCGTTGAAGATATACAGTATTTAGAAAGCAGTCATTCTTTGAAGTATCTGGCGAATCTGCTATCATCTGACAAGACCTCATAATATCACGCAGATTAAATTCCCAAGGAGAACCTTCTTGGCCATACTTCCTGTGTATCATGGTATCTGTGAAGAGCCTATTGTTAAAGCAAATCAGGTTTCTGAGCAGATCATCACTGAGTAATGGATGTTCTGATTTACAAATGGAAAAATAATCGTCTTCTTTTAATTCATCAACATAAACCTTGGTGAAGCGGTTCAAGAAAGACTTGGGGAGGCCTTTACGCCCACCACCCTGTGATGAAGGATTCTGGCACGCAAAGACACGAAAGGACGGTGGACATTTGTAGGTCTGGCCAAGCTCGGGTATATAGACCTCTGCACGGTGGTCTAGAATGGCATTAAGACCCTCTAGGACAGATTGGGGAGCCAGATTGAGTTCATCCAACAGAACCCAACTTCCTTTCTTTAAAGCCTGAAGAAGAATACCATCCGACCAAGCAAATTCTATTCCATTCTCCCCTTCAACTGGTAAGTCCGAACCTAAAAGATCCATCATATCTGTCTGCTCAGATAGGTTTATTCGCACGACATTGTGACCAGAATATCCAGCTAATGACGTAATTAAGCTTGTTTTACCAACTCCAGGACTACCTTCTAACAAAAGAGGTTTGGGTAGTTGCATGCCACGCAATACTCGCATAACATTCTTGCTGGTAGTGGGTGCCGTGAATAAAAATCCCTGTTGCTTACAAGCAAAATGACCTTTAGTGATATAGAATGGTGCAATGCCAAAATCATCTGGATGATTACAATCAATATCCGTTTTTGTTATATCATCACCCCAGCCATAATTCTTTAGATCATTCAAGCCTGAATTTAAGGGTTTCCCCTCAACCTTCTGCAGCTCTTCTAAAATAAAGGACATGCATGTTCTTCTCAACTCAGTAGCCTCTGATTTAGCAAGATTCATTCCCAATGCGAGCCCATCAAGTAATACAAGGAACAGACCATGTATTAAAGCTTGTTGTGATCCAAGCTTCATCTCTGTCAAATTGATAAACGAAATCCAGGATAACAGATCGCGTATGGTGAGCATTCTTCCAGTGTGCAGGTGGTTGAACCACTTCGAGAAATTAACGATACAATCTCCAAAGCAAGAGAGTTCAGCTTTGTTGAACCTCTCTACAGCTATGCTCTTGAGTTCATCAGCATCTGTAACAGCTGGAACCCACAATTCTGTGAACCGGTTTCTTAGTGCTGGAGAAAGCTCTTTTTTTCCATAGTCGCCACCTGGATTCATTGTTGCAAGGATAAAGAAATTTGGATGTGCTACAATCTTCTCTAGCACAGAACCACCTTGCTCGGCCAGTGACTACAAAAATAATAAAGAAGACACAAATGCACAATCATAATTAATAAAACTGAATTTCAAAAGAGAATAGTTGATTGTTAAACACACCTTTGGAATCAAAGACAACAATTGCATGATTGGATAAGCAGGGGTAAGCATGAGAGAACTATTAAGAGGAACTATAAAGGCACAGAATAGTAGAGAGTTACATGAATCTTAAGGGATAGGTCAGGTCAGGGCTATAAAAGGAACTGTCTTTTGTGAGAACAAGGAAGAAGAAACGTAATTGCACTGTATTTGCTATCTCTAAACCCCTCTCTCATCCAAATATATGTACATCCCCTTCTAAAACCCAATCCTCTTCAAGCCATATCATCTAACCATCCCCGCAAAAAGGAATGTTTGTAGTTAGTAACAAGATAAGATCTGCCTTTGCATCATGATAAGAGAAATCGATAAAGATTATTAACGAAGACATGTGCCCAAGTTTATAGCTTAAAAACTATACGTTACATGAATGGATGAAAACCTAAAATTTTACCGGATTGCTAAGGATTTACTGTAACTAGACTCCACAGCAAAGCACGGAAATGCAAAGCTGGCTCAAACACCTCTACACCAGGAAACTGAACTTAACAATATCAGCAGTGTAAATGCACAAATACTCCCTTCGTCCCATAATGTAAGACGTTAATTACATTATGGGACGGAGGGAGTAGCATTTAGAGTAAAATGTATACATGTTATCTAAAAATTGTGTTATTTAGGCCCTATAGTTTGCACGTTTATCATCTATTAGGTGCCCAAATTTGCAAGGTTGTATCACTTAGGTCCATAAGCTTGCGAGTTGATCCATTAGGCCCCTAAATTTGCAATTTCAGCTCTTTTTTTCTTAACCTAATTATCCATGAGTTGCTACTTTAGTAAGAAAAGCAGGCAGTTCCAGCATAAAGAAGCAAACTGAAGAAAGCATACCAATTTTCGTTCAGGTTCCAGAACACTGTTCAGCCGTTCAAGTACACTGTCGTCAGCCAAAGAAACTTCGTCAATAAGGAAAAGATCTCCGCTCTTCATCGCTTGCACAAGTGGCCCATCCTGCCAAAGAAAAATTGCCTTCGACTTCTGATGAAGATGCATCAATTTCAACTTAATTTGCTCCATGTCATCAATATCTTGAGGTGGCACCTCGGGAAACAGTTCCTTTTCTTTTCTGTATCTATCAAGTATTTCATCCATACGATTCACGGCGCTAATGGCTCCAGATATATCAGATGGAAATAGCTGTGAACAATAGAGAATCAGTTACCTAATTTGAGAAGTGTATAATCTGCTGCTGAAATACCACATGTTAAAAACAAAGAACATACCACATCTCCAGCAACATGAATGAAAATTTTCATTCCCTTCAATGTCGAAATAAGATGCTTGTACTCCAACGCTATTGTTGACCTATCACGCACAGGACAAAATCCCTGCAAGTAACAGTCATGCATTATGCTAGTGAGCCAAATATCTGAAGCACAGCGACAGCAAATAACAACTCATGGTAAAAACTTCAGAGACAACAAAACCTACCCCGATGAAGTCTGATGTCTCAGTATATTGATGGCAGTTCAAAATGTGTAACTTCACTCCAAGAACAGCACTCAAGACCTGGCAAACTGTTGTTTTCCCCCCGCCAGTTTCACCAACAAGGAGGACAGGTTCCCTTGACCTGTAACAACGCTCAATAAGGAAGAATAGCCTCCACATACTTTTCGTCCAAGTGATACTGCAAATCTCAAAAAAGACATTGCATTAGATGCAGAGAAGGCAAAAACACACGCTGTAGCCTAAAAAGTAAATGAGAACTCACTGTCCAAAGCTTTCTTGTACTCTCTGTCTTATAGCATGAGAAGATAAGCTCTCCCCGTAGATGCTTTCCTGCAAAGAAAAGAACACTCAATTAGACACTGGCTCAAAGGCCATGCAACAATCATCAAACAAGTATCAAGATACAGAAAAGCATAAATATGCCATGCAGAAACTCTACTTCAATATTTTTTGCATTAAATAACAGGGAAAGGTCACTGCAGAGCAAACAATGTCAAAAGAACAAAGAAATACTTCCTCTGTCCCAAAATATAACAACGTTTTCAACACTACACTAGTGTCAAAAACGTTCTTATATTATGGGACGGAGGGAGTATTTTCTAGAATGAGAATCCTCGCCCATCAAATAGCATCCGTCCTCTAGTAGAGTATGTCAGCAAACAGTTTACAATGTATTGCAAAATTACATACATGTACATCAACTACAAATCGACACCTTTTAGTACCTCGCATTTAGAAAAACAGTCCAGTTAAACGAGACAAAACCCATTTTTACATTGAATACCTGCTAAGCAGCATCCACGCATTTTCAGAAATTTAAATCATGTTATTTTAGAATCAAGTGCCACATATAACATGATATCAGTGCATTATGATATCAACAAGTGTTTTTTTTAAAGTGGACTTTCATCTACCATGACATCGAACAGAAGAAAGAAAGTTAATGAATAGTTAGCCATTCGCCATAGAAAGATTCAACTTACCAAGTTATATAGATCAGGGATGTTGAGTTTAACACGTAGGTGACGTTCCAATGCTTCTTGAACAACTATTTTCTCATTGTCATCCCGCAATCTCTCTGCAAGAAGTAAATACCCATCCTTAGCCAGATCCTCATATGACTTCCCCTCAAATGTTCGGTACCGATTGGCCCAACGGAATAAATCTCTTGGTGTAATGAAACCATGTCTGCCGGCAAACACTCTACTGTTCTGCCTATGCATTTGCAGATCTTTCATAACTTGAACCATTTTTGTGGCATAACTGCGAGCAACTATACAGCGCTGCTCCAAAATTGTGATTAGCTCATCTTCCGGGATTTCATCAACATTCACTTCAATGAAACGGTTGCGGAATGCCCTAGACAGCATTTTACGTCCCCCATAGAGCACAGGTGGATTTTGAGTAGCAAAAAGCATAAAGTTAGGATGAGCAGGAATAGTCTCTTGAAGCTCTGGAACAAACAGCTCCCTGTTGTCATCTAACAGTCGATTCAAAGCTTCCAAAACATCAGAAGGTGCAAGATTTAGCTCATCCAACACAATCCAGTGCCCCTCACGTACAGCCTTCACCAAAGCACCCTCCTGAAACTGAAGCTTCCCATGACTGTCAGGGACATACGTACCAAGATATTCTTGTAGATCAGTATGCTCATGATTGTTTATACGGACAAATTCATGGCCAGTTTTTGCAGCAAGATACCTCACTAAGCTAGTTTTACCACTTGATGTTGGACCTTGCAGGAGAACAGGATATCTTTTAATGTAAACAGCTCGGGCAAGGTTGACAATGTGCTCAGTAACACTGTTAGTTAACACATAGCTGGACAAAAATTCATCTGATTCGGAATCATTTAGTTGCTTAGGCTTTTCAACAAAGTAGTCAGCAAAAGAAATGCTTGGTGGCACTCTTCCATTCAACAAAAGAGATACTATTAAGTTCTTAATGATTTTTGCACTAGGGACATCCAGCATTGTAAGAAAGAACATACAGAAGCCATCATAAAGAGCTTTCCTGAAGCCAAAAGATTTCTCTGCCATTTTTACATAACCTAATGCACGAGAAAGAGATCTCAGAGTAAATTGGGGCTTCTGATTGGCTCCATCCTGCAGCTTGTCCTCAGATTCCTTTTTCGCCGCCTTATAGAAACAAACAATGCTATCTATAACTCCTTTAGCAGTATGCAGACCATCCAAATATTTATTGACAAAAAGACGGAGATCATCATCATCCATGAGATCATCAACAAAGCATTCTGTAAATCTGCTCCTAAAAGCATATGGCAACTCTCTTTTCCCAGCATCCGTTGCCGGATTCATGCAAGCAAACATACGAAAGCGGGGATGACGTTCAATATAATCCACATCACCCCTTTCAGCAAGGCACAGTGTGCCCTTCTCTCCATCCAGTACAGCACCAATTCTCTGAAGAGTCTCTGGAGGTGCAAGGTTGACCTCATCAAGCAAAATCCAATGGCCATTTCTTAAAGCTGAAACAAAAGCACCCTCCGCAAACTGAAATGACATGCCACTTGCTGAACCAAGTTGACTATGGGCAACATTTAGCCTGGAAAAAAGGGAGTCCCATTCACCCAAAGACCTTTTTCTCTTCTTGGAATCCCCTTGAAGTAGCTTATGAGCATTCTTAGCACACTTCGCCAATGATTTTAATAATTTAACCCAATTCTTCTCCATTACGTATACATCAAAATAACGTAAAAGATCTTCATTCCCCTGAATAACCAAACAATTCAATTAATAAATCAATGTAGATGATATCTATGGCTTGCATGGTGTAAGATCCTAGGCTTATGAACAAGATAGTCTTGGTCAATAATGCAACTTATCGTTCATTTCACCCTCAAGCTTAAGCCAACCTTGCAATAAACCACGAGCCACAAAAGAAAGTTTATATGACTTATAAGCTGAACAAAATAACATTTTTAAGATTTGTCTTGTAAGCGCATCTTAAACTTATGATCTATTAGAATATTAGAAAGAATAAGATCCAAAGCTAACTGTAAGCTACATTGAGCAGGTTAGTACGGGGCAAAACCATGAGAAGCAAGCAATGGCCGCACCTTTTTAGAAAAACTTTGACAAAATAGATCCTTGAACTCGATATAAAGAGGAAAGCATATTGACCGAGCATCAGTAGGCTTAAATCCACCGAGGAGATCAGATATATCACTTTGCTGGCTTAAGTTCTGATGAAAGATGTCAAGACAAGATATTAGTATATTGCAAATCTCAAAAATTGTGCGACCCCGCTAGATAATATAAATTACAGAAGAGAAACACATTTTGGACTTTCTATGCCATGGCAAAAATGGAAATACAGATTTTATGCCACTAGCTGATAATCCTCTGTCCTTTCAAATATTTACAAACAGTAAAGGTGCTGTATTGCTGTGCCCAACTTCCACCATGGCCACTGGTGAAGCAAATGGTAGCCAGGGCAGCACTACTGAATGGTGTAGAGGTGCTTTAGGAGATTATATCATTTCCACAATATTAAAACTTTTGCAACCACATAAGCAGATACAATCAATTTCTGGGTAGCAAATTTGATAAATCAATGGATTTGCAATGGTAAACAAGTTATGCTTTCAACACAAGGTAATTTTTTACTGTTTGTCCATACCACTACAGTCAAAGGTTGTTTAAGCCAGGAAGCAAGATTTTGCACGAGAGTAGTCTTCCCCGTGCCGGTTTCGCCGACAAGAAGAACAGGCTCATTGAACTTTATTGAACATGCAACCCTCTCAAGAACATCTAGTGCGCTGCGAATATCAGCAAAAGGCCCCTTCTGAATTAATGCCTGCATATTTTTTAAACCCAGAGTGAGCAAACAAACAGAAGCTTACATACCTCTGCATAGTGACCTAAAACGTCTTATAAAAATTTACAGAGGGGGTATGTACTAAAGAAAGGAATAGTAATTACTGGTTTGTCACTGCATTGCAGAGTAACTCTGCCAACTTGCAAGTCGGTGTGCCGAGCCTGTGTTTTAGGAACCATTAATTTTGTCAAAACCAAATAAACAAAACATGTGTTATAGATATAAGAAATCGCTGCACATGCCTGAATAATGGGCTTGTCGGTAGGATGCATGGTTTCTGCCTGATGAAATAAACCCAATATTCTAGCAATTTCTCTTGCTACATATTGCCTTTTATCCGGAGATGATAAGGAAGCAGCAAAAATATCAGCAGCCTGGATTTAGGAAAGACAAAGGTTACTGAGAGCCTGGAAAGCTCATGGTATCCCCATGGGAAGTTGTTTCTCATGAATCACTGGTTCCCACTAGGAAAATGGCATGGCAACATGAGTGCATATAAAAAAAAGCATGTTTCCTACCATGTACTTTATGTAGGTGCCTTTTCACAGGCAGCTGTGTTGTTCTATATTATACAGCATAACCATACTGCAAGTACATTAACACTATATCCTTAAATAAAAATACTGTAGACACAGTTTAGCTGCCAACAATTGGCCTTGTATCATGGGGTTGGAATTCAACTCCAAGAATAGTAGTGTTTTGGAGTATTGCATTCAAAGTGATCGTAAAATACATGCCTGATGATTATACAATGGTTCAGTTCTCAAAGTGTTTACATTCATAAAAGCAGAATAATCAAATAGTCATTTGTCTTCTCAACGCACACATTCGAATACTCGTAAACAAAAATACTTTCAGTCATGTCCAAGATGCAAGTTGAACAAGCTGGTTTTCATCACAATAATTCTAGTTATAATGGTATGGGAGTATAGATAGGGCAATCCAAAACATGTTTAAGGGTCGGTAGCCACAGGTAGAATGTCAAAATACATATTAGAAGGAAGAGAAAACAAAAACCTCATAGTAGATGAATTGGTAACCACTAGATGCAAGTCCCAGACCCTCAAAGTTGAGATCAACTCCAACTATTCTCTTGCACCATTTGAGCAGGTCCCTAACAAATGAAGATTGTAAGGATTGTTCTTATCGAATGTTAAAATAAGAAATACACTGTAACAGCAAGAATTATGCACCTTAATGAGAATCTGTGTAGAATGCCATCAGAAAAACCTCCAGCTAAGTTGAGCCCACCAAACTGGTAAGATACCAGAGAATTGACCTTCTCAAAGGTATCTACATGGAGATATGTTAGTTACACAATTCACAACAACAACAAAAAACAACAATATAATTCTCTCTACCTATGAGTTTAGAGGATATAGTATCCAAGCTTGGGTAGCATCCATTAACTATATTAACCATGTCTTCACGGTTAGGTTCTCCCAGCATCACTTTTCTCCACAGGCCACTATAGGTTAATCTTCCTGATAGAAAAGATTCAAACAATGAATGATTGTCAGATTATCGCAGGTCACTACTTTGCTCAATGAAGATGAGAAGTTGTGGGGTTGTAGAAATGTACAACTATCATTCTGTGGTTGAATAGTTTGTATCACGACTCTGGTTTTATGTAATTTTCAAGTACACACATATGAGCACAAATGTTTTGTGGTGCATAGAAAAGCAAGATGTGACATATTATGCAGTATTTTAATCAAATGGACAAACCTTCCAGGGCATGTGAAAAATCATGCTTTGAGGTGGTGACAGTAGCAAATAAACGGAAACCATCAGCAACTTCAACTGCCTGCGTTAGAAATTAAAAATCCGCAACTGGTAAGCACCACCAGGCAAGTGGCATTCATCAAAATGTACACATAGTCGGTACTTTTAACAACAGAAATAATACACCTCTTGCAGTCGCATTATAGTTATAATTATGTTAAACGATTAAAAGAAAAAGGCAATTTCACCTCCGCATGCCCAATTGAAAAGGAGCTTGAACCTTCCAATAAGGGTAGTAAGATTGACTGCACATCAGTGGGTGCCTTGTCGATGTCTTCAAACACAATCCAAAACCCTTTGACAATGGCCTGACCCATAAGATGGTAAAGAAATATATGAGAACAATCCCCCAGAAATATATATAGGGTCAGACCAAATCAAGGTGGCAAGGCACCGGCGCCCCAGATAATTTACCTATATACATATACATACATAGATACATACATAGAGAGAGAGAGAGAGAGAGAGAGAGAGAGAATGCTCCTGTACAGACCTGTGTGAGAGAACCAGGAGCCCACTTGAATTCACCAGGTTTTTCTGTGCAAACGTAACTCCCAACTAATGTCCGGCCATCCATTTGCTCGTCCATGTGAATAAAAAGTACTGCAAACATAATTGGCAATAAGCACTTAGTAAAAATATGCACTGAGAATTACCGGTATCAGGGATGACATGATTAGTTGAGTTCCAAAAGTGTCGAGAAGATATAGTTTCACTGGATAAAATTACAATAAAAGAACACTTTCATTCAAACTTACTATGACAAGTGCAGACCATGGGTTTGGCTTAACTCACGTACTCGATAAAAAAACAGGGAATTTCCTATGCAGCTATTTTCATGATATAAATATCTAACGAACCTCTATTTCCCCTTTCCGATGGTCAAGTGCAAGTGTCAACACATTAACAGTGAAATAGATTGTGTTGTATACAAAACTGAATACTGGCTGTAAATGTTTTTCTGGAATAAAAAGGCCAACATGTATATTAACAAATTTCAAGTCAGAAATTAACAGACAATAGAATGCTTTACCGGTGAGTATACAACAGTTTCCATGGCATACTACCTACAGGTGAGTATGCAACAGTTTCCATGTGCATACTCTCTTTTATACATATATAAGTACATAATCCTATAGAAAAATCAATTGGGCAGAACCTTCAGGGTAGTTTTGAACTTGCATAAAACCTTCTAGCAGATTTCTAAACGCTATACCAGTTGCAGGTTACAGATGTATACCTCGATTCCCGCGATTCTGTGCCAACTCATTAATGAGTGCGGTTTTCCCCGCTCCAACAGGACCATAGAGAAGTACAGGCCACCTCTGGCTAACTGCCATCAGAGCTACCTCATAACTCTTGCGCATAGTGGCAGTGAGCACAAATGGACTAACAGAGAAAAACAACTTAGAAAGATGAATCTAGCAAGCCATAGAGCAATTGGAGTTAGATGAAATGCTCATACCATATGTTACATCCAATGTTACATTCCTTTCCCATTGTAACCTCTGACCAATCCAACAAAGTATCGGCCAAAGAAGTTAAATCAATGTTAGAATTGCCTTCCTCAGTCTGCAGATACAAAGAGGCTTTCTCTAACGAAGTGTCCGTGCAAAACTCCTTCCATCTACAAGATCAATAAGTGTATAAATTGAGACATGGAAGTCGACATCAAGAGAAAACAATATTAAAACACAGTGTAAAAAGGAACCTCAGTAAACATGTAAATGCATCATCCGCCCCAAGACCAAAACTTGCATTGCCCATATCACTTGCTTTAAAAACCACCACGAGTATTTGTATTGCACACCATCTTAAATCCAAGACAACACTATGAAGTGAGTCGTCCGCTAGCCTATAATCAGTTGTACCATTTACAAGGTCCAAAAAGCAAGACCAGTCCCATTGTTCACAAAATACCCTGGGTTCCAATTCTAGAAACCGGTATGATACTTGGGTGGCATCAAGGAACAGATGTAATCCCTGAAAACAAATAACAATAATCATGTCACCGCACTGATAAAAATGGTTTATTAGTATGCACTCTGCGGAAGACGCACCTAGAGAAAAAAGGCTAGTAGTGCCGCATGCAAAAAGAAAAGAAAGAAATGCAGCACAAAAATCCCGTTATGTCTCCACAGGATGTATAAATATTTTAGCAACACTTACCATTTTTTAAACTCACATCAACACACTGCGTTCATCAAAATAATGTTACTTTGTCGCAGATTTAGTACAACTTTGTACTAAATCGGCGACAATTAATATAGATCGGAGGGAGTAGTATTATGTGAACAAGCAAATAAGTTGCTGGGGTAATTTTTGCAGAAAGGAGAAAAACATGGACTTCAATTTACCATATGAAAATTAATACCTTGGTAGGCGATGGAACACCTTCACAAAGAAGTCTGTGGAATGGCGGTGGAGAAAACTTGAAATACTTCAATACGCATCTGCAAAAATTAACAGTTTTAGCTAATTATATAACATAGAGCAGCTCATCATCACTTACATGCCATGATTGCACGAAATCGTTAATGTAACTGTGGAAGATGAAAATTATAATAAGTGAACAGCAGTTATTATAAAATTTATCAAACCAATAAACCAAATATGTCTTGTGAATTATAATCCATTATTTCTCTCTGATGGGCTTACGTGATTTGCTGAGAAGTAGACCACTAAATCACTGCATGCTACTTTTCAATCCAATGAATTTATCACTAGTCCTTAGGATGTACTCCCTCCGTTCCTAAATATAAGTCTTTGTAAAGATTTCATTATTGACTACATACGGAGCAAAATGAGTGAATCTACACTCTAAAATGCATCTACATACATCCGTACGTGGTCCATAGTGAAATCTCTCCAAAGACTTATATTTAGGAACGGAGGAAGTAAGAAATAACTCTAGCACCAAGTGAAATAATACCACAACATACTCCCTCCTTTTTGGTTTGTTGAGGCACACGTGTATTCTTAGATCATTTTGATCAACGAAATGTGAGTTATATGCTACCGAAAGTATACTATTATTAGACACGTCTTTCATATACAAATTCAATGGTACTGTTTTGTACAATATAATACATATTTCAGTAGTAAAATTGATGATCCAAGAATATGCAAGCGCCTTGTAAACTGAAAATGCAGTAGCACAATGTGCACATTCCGCTGTTAGCGGAGGTACAGATGGATTTTAAGTCCTGCCTGAAAATTACAATACCTGTGTAAGCATGCTTGAATTATTGATCCTATCTGAGACTAGTGGACTGTAGCTTTACAGATTTCTCAAGATAAAATAACTAATAAAGCCTGCCATAAAGTTTTTCTGTGTGACGTGGACTTGCTATATGTAATTCCAAAATTTAAGTGAACCATTTAATTAAATACCTACCCAGAGAGACTGTTGAATGCAGGAACTATTGTCCATACTTACTATATACAGGCATGGATGGTACACGTGGTATTGCCTCAATTCTGACCAGAGGAGATTTTGATCATATTTTGCGAAGTATATATGTGGAAGAAATGGAATTTCATGAAGACCTCTGTCCATGTCACTTTCCAAGCTAAACGGCTCATGGCAGGATGGGGCAACAGCGCTGAATGAAGTTTAACTAAACATAGACAGCAGATCCACCGGAAATCATTTAGGGTAAATTCCGCATGCAAATCATTGAATCATACATAAATCTATGTTAATTGTTGTGAATACCAAGGGTCGTTGCTAAAGGAAATAACCAGGACACAGAGACAGCGACACAAGGAAGCGGCAAATTTTCACGGACATTCAACTCTGAGGACAGCATGGACATACCATACACAATGATCCTGGTCAAGCAAAAGTTGTCCAACTGGCAGATCAAAATGACCGCATCGTTAAGACCTGAGGTTAGATGCATCAATTATTTTGATAACAAGAGAGGACTCGTCCTGTTACAATTAAGAAAATTAGATGAATTAACCTAGACCGCCTCTTCCTGATTTAGTTCCTCTTTACCTCAGCAAGAACCCTCTGCCACCCTCTTCAAAGGGTCAATTCTCCCTTCAAACCAGCCAACCTCTTTTCTACATTATTTCCTCATTAATGTAGTAGCATACGACACAAAGGTAGCTATTTTTGTTTTCCTTATATAAATGCAACAGATACCACTAATATAATTTATCAAACTGCGAATATCTACAAATTGGATTCCATTGCCCTTCAGTGTTTAGCAGTTGCCTCTTAACAGGATTGTAGACAGCCTCAGAAAATGGCATATCACTTCACACTTTCTAAGTGTCAATGCAGAACTTTGTGTGACACAACCCCAAACTTTTCCGATAACTGTAAAGTCAAATGTAATGCAACGCTCCCCAGGAACATGGGAGGCCAATGGGTCCGTGTGTGTTGAAATAGACCTGGTCCCAGAGTACACGATATGGGATATTCTACCACAAAATATAGACCAATACAGAATCTAACTCAAATGAACGAAACACTGAAGACAATTTGATACAAAGCCTGACTCCGATAAACTCAAAACCGAAAACGATTTGCCAGATTCCACACATGGTCAAAAGTCTACAGAAAAGACGTTTATACTGAGTACAAAGCATTGAAAGTTAAACCTTCTGAGTGACTCGACCCATTAAACGAATGCAAACATTTCTAGTGGCATGGAAATTTTGGTGTATGTATATACCTAATAGAAGGTCAGTGTTGCGGTGACTTGAGTAATAACGAACTAAATGACGAGTCAATTTTTTGTACCGGAATACAGATGTGTAAACAGGTAAACGCGTTGATTGTAGCACTCGAAATTTAAATTCCATTAAATCATGCGAGAGTGGCGTGGCCGCGTGGGGAAGGACAGCCAGTTTACCGAATCAAGTAGGGGGCAAGGTCGAGGGCCCGGGAGAGCGCGAGACACACGAGCTCGTGCAGCCGCAAGCCCCTTCCCCTGGAGAGGTAGAACTCAACGACGCGGGTATCCCCCTCCCCGACCTCCTCCTCGTGGCTGGCGGCACTGTCGACGAGGAGGGCGGGCGCAGCAGTGCGGAGGAGCTCAGAGGCGTGGTCGAGGAGCGCGGGCGCGAGTGGGAGGAAGCAGCCGATGATGGGGACGGTGTAGCGTGGGTGGAGGAGCGGCTCGGCGAGCGCGGCGGCGACGTCGTCCCAGGTAGGTGCGGCGGGCGCAGACGCGAGGGTGAGGAGGCACGGGTCGGCGCCGAGCGCGGGGCAGCGGGCGAGGAGGCGCGAGAGGGCGGCGGAGGTGGAGAAGCTCCGGTCGAGCGACATGTCGTGCGGCACCGGCAACGGCGGTTGGGGGAGAAGGGAAGTCGCCAAGTTTCTGTGTGCGTTGCGTATATATTGGGGCGCTGGGTTTAGGGTTTTAGGTCGAGTCATGCCGGTGCCGCCGTGGCGGTCACGTTCGGCTCGGTTGGGGGCCTGATTAGAAACTTTTTTCTCTCTACTAGGTATATTACAAAACAGTAAAACGTACTCCAAATTAATACAAAGTTGAGTTATCTATTTTGGAACGGAGGGAGTAGCTAGCTATACCTCTCCACAATGATTAGACACTCTCACTCGTCCGATTCAGACATGCACGGTCTGAATCACCTGTGTCATCCATCCCTGCCCCATTTTTACGACGAGACAGCTACCAAACGTAACATGGGCCGCTACTCTCAAGAAAGACTTCGACGGTTTTTTGTGAACTAGGCCGACACACTGTGGGCCAGGGTAACTACGTTCGCGAACGCAGCCCAGCGCCGTAGCCTCCTAACCCCCTCCTGTTTTTCTCCATCGACCACGTCTCCTCCTCTCCCCTCGCCGCGATGGAAGACTCCTCTCTCACCCTCGCCAAGGATGATCCTTAGGGTTCCGCCTGCACCTGCTTGTTGCAGCATTGGACGATGGAGAGAAGATCATCGACAAGGGAGGTAACCGGAATAATCTAGATGTGAGACTGAGTTTAAGGTAGGCATTCTTTCTCCGCTCTGTTCTCAACTCCATGAATCTCCTCCTGAAGTCCACTGCCATATCTCACAACCACAACTCTGGATCTCTCAACTTGCTTATATTTATGATTTGGTAACAAGTTGCCCTGGCGATTGCTTAAGTTTCCCTTTATTTTGTTTGCTTTTGTTTCTACACTCTTAGGTTACGAAGGTAACAATTACGTACAGATCTTAACAAAAGGACTTGTTTTTTGGGAATGCAGAGAATGAATGTAATGCCCAGGATGGGACTATACCTCCTACGTGTCGAGGCACGACTTAAAGGTATAAGCCCATTCTGGAATGATCTCAAGTTCGGTATCTTTGCACATCTCATGTAAAAATGGGGATGAAAAACAAAAGAGATAGTTGGCTTACACTCGCCACGTCACACAATTCATTACATAGCAAATCATCATTCAAATAACATCACAACCCGTCTACGAGTGAAGATCCAAATGAAAGATACCAAACATACATAAAGCCACAGGTCCGAATCGCCCCTAGTAGAAACCACTACTGATCATCGGGATAGTGCGCATAGTAACGGCTACGTTCCTCATCGTACTCCCAGTATAGCTCGGTGCCGTCACCTGAGTAGCTCACCATGGTACCTGCATCTGGTGTGGTGTAGAATCTGTGAGCCACAGAGGACTCAGCAATCCCGTTCCCAGGTAGCACAACTATCTAAGCCTTGGGTGTGGAACAAGGCTGAAGAAAGAATAAAAGGTTGCGGCTGCACTAGCACTAGCTTACGTAAATAAGAGCGAGAAGAGAAGTGCCTCGGACGATAAAGTGATCACGAAGTGATCCTATCTAAAACACGGCAATCATAACCCGACCGTGTTCACTTCCCGAACCCCATTTCGGAAAATGACCGTCACGGTACTCACGCCGGTAGTGTGTTCTGAACATGGTGTCAAGTTTTCTACAACCGGATATTAACAAATTCCCATCTGCCACATAACCGCGGGCACGACTTTCGAAAGTTCAAAACCCTGCAGGGGTGTTCCAACTTGGCCCATTACAAGCCCACGATCCGCGGAGTCGCAACTCCAAGGTGGGAAGGCCCGAGTATCCTCGGAATCCCATACTCAAGATACTCCGACTAAGGTAAGACAAATCCAGCAAGACCTCCCGTTGTGCCGACACCCTGACAGTAGCCGCGCGTATCTAGTCTCAGGCCACGACCGGATGAGCACAGCGTACAGTGACCAAAACCCAAGTTGCCAAGGGGGGTACCGCACACGACTCTAGTTTGGACCAACGCTCAAATCGAGCACTAGCCCGGGGGGTTGATTAATTAATCCTCGGGTTAATTACTCCCTCGGCAAGTTTTAGTTGTTAGGCGAATGGAGTACCGATGTTGGGCCTCGCTGGAAAAGACTTAGCGCTAAGCGGTTTATCAAGGGGGTCCCATAACCCCAACCGTGTGAGGAACGCAAAATCAAGGAACATAACACCGGTTTATACGGTTCCTAGGGCGGCATGAGTGGAACAAATCACCAAGCAAGAGGCTTAGCCTTCCACCCATTACCAATATATAGATGATTTCATTTAAGAATTTATATAGTGTGATATCCCAACAAGCTTCAACATGAAGCAAGAATCTTCAAATCTTCTCCTGCAGCTAGCAATGCTATAAGAGGGGCTGAGCGAAGCCTACGTAGCCAATCAAAGGTTTGCATAGGTTGGGTGGTTAGACAGATTCATGGTTACAATAGGAGGCTGACAGAAAAACATGGGCATCGAGGCAATAAGCTAAAGAGCGAGACTTCTAGCAAAAGGCAAAGATAGTAATGATATATGGGTCAGGTCATCTTGCATGTCGAGTCGTCGATGGGATCGTAAGAGGGCTCCTCGTTCTCAACCTCGGTAGTAACCTCGTTCTCGTACTCGTTCTCGGCTTCCGGCTCTACTCAACACAAGAACACATGAGGCATGAAATCAAACAAGATGCAATGCGCAAACTACAGGATGCATGGCTGATGCACTAAGGAAGCACTGCAGATGCACTTAGGATGCACAACAAGACAACATAGGAAGCACAGAGAAATAGCACAAGAAACATGACAAATTTACTCTAGCAAGTAGGATGCAAGAGAAGTCTATTTAGGATGCAAAACATGGCAGGGTAGGAAGCACAGAGAAACAACACAAGAAACAGCAGGTTTAAATGAGGCCGGAAACTACTTAAGACAAATCCGGAAAATCCTCATGAGCATAGTTTGAAATTAGTCCAGATCTGAACAAACCTTAAGTTAAAGTTGTTAAACAGCAAGTTAACATGCACCATGACAATCTACACGAAATTCTAGTCAAGTTTCATATAAAGTTTGTTTAAAACGGAGCTACAGTCTAGAAGATGTGATCAAGACAAGATAAGCATGGCAACGGTGTAAGATGCACCCAAACATCAAGCAACATACTCCAAAACATGTTAACAAGAAGATATTATGAATCTACATGCAAAATCACACAAGTTTCATATAGGACTTGCTCAAAACGGAGCAACGAGCTAAAAGATACACCCGAAACAAGAAACAAAGCAAAGCTGAAATTAACAGCCACATAGCAACTTCGGAGCAAGAAATTTATACTCTACAGCACTCAAACATCATGACAAGAAGCATGGACATGAAGTAGACATATCCTACAACAAACAAATCCATTGGAGCATCTCCATAGGAGGCATGGATCAATAGCAACAAGCTACAACATTTTGAACATGACAATAAAAACCTGACAGCAATATTTTATAGCAACTTGGGAGCAAGAATTAAATATGCTACAGCCACCCAAATGAGCATGTGAGGGCATGAGTGGATATACAATAACATATACAACAGGGAATGATCAATAGCCACCCTAAAACTATCATGGATTTGCCTAGGACAACAAGCAAACATGGCATCAGGATATTACAGATTCCAGACTTAGTGAAATTTCACTGTGTTAAAACATCAATATTATCATGGCATGTTTGTGAGCATGTTTAAGTCACCTCAAAGCATAACATGGCAAGTGGTTTGCACCACAGCAAAGAACACATGATGGGGAATCCAAAACATATAAGCATGCAACATGGGGACAACCACATCAATAGCAACGAGCTCCTCAACTAGGCATCTCGTAACAAGTTTAAAAACCTAACAGCCACATGCACTTTTACAACAGAGATAAACATGGCAATATGAACTCTAACATGCATCCTATAGCAACCAACATGTAGAGCCTCTCATGATGAACATTTGGACATATCATTTGCTTCATTTGGATAAACATGCATCAAGTTATCACATCTTAAACATGGCATAAAAACAACTAATAGCAGCAGTTTATATCAAGTAGCACTCTTCTCATGAAGATTTAGACATCTAGATGATCTCAAACATGCATGACACAATGAAACAAAACATAGTACATGTCACCACGATCATTTTGACATATTATACGCACAAAACGGACAAGCACAGTAAAAGTTATCAACATCAAAAAAAATGCTTCAGACAAAGAAAAACTAAAAGACTTAGACAAAAACAGAGGGTCAACCTGCTGCGGTCAACGCGGAGCGGGTCTGGTCAAACGGGTCGCGGGTCGGAGCGGTCAACGGGTCGCGGGCGCGCGGGTCCGCGGGTCTGGATCGGGACCCGTTAGGGTTTCCAGACCGGCGGCTCGATCTGGATCGCCTCGATCCGGCGGCGGCGCTGGCTGCTGGCTCGGCGGGTGGCGGGCGGCGGCCCTCCCGGCGGCGGTGGAGCTGCGGCAACTCCGGCCGGCGAGGGTCCGGCGGCGAGGGGCCCGGCGGCGGCCTGGGATCTTGAGGGGCGCGGCGGCGGGGATGGCTCGGGGCCGGAGAAGAGCTTCAAGGAGCTCGAGCGGCGCGGGCGAGCCTGGCCGGCGTCGGGCGGCGGCGAGCCTGGCCGGCGGGTGGCGCGGGCGAACTGGCGAGGACGGGATCTAGGGACTGGCCCGAAACGGCAGCGGCGACGGGCCGGCGCTGGGCCTGCGGGCCCGCGCGGCGACGGAGGCTGCACTGTGCTGCGGCGGACTGTCCGGCCCGAGTCGGACACGTCCGCCCGGCACGGATTTCGAGGCGGGGGCTGGAGGAGGAAGAAGACTAGGGTTTGGACGAGAAAAATGGAGGGGTGGACGTTTTTATAGGCACAAGGAGCTAGGAGACTCCAAATGGGGAGCGGTTTTCGGCCACGCAATCACAATTCAACGGCCGAGATGATGGGAAGGGTTGTGCTGGGTTGGTGGGCTGTTGTGGAGGGGGTCTTGGGCCTCAAAGACGAGGTACTTATAGCCCACGAGGTTACCCATTGGAGTACCAAACGAACTCCAAACGCGACGAAACTTGACAGGCGGGTTACGCGTATCAAAACAACATCGCACAACAAGTCTCACGCCATTCTGGAAACGTTACACGGCCAAACACGAAAGAAGGACTCGGGGAAGCCACGGGCACGTGTGAGAGCGTCGGAACTCGAAACGGACAACGGGAAGAGACGAGTGGGACCGGATGCAAACGACAACACAAATGCAATGCAATGCAATACACATGACAACATGACATGGATGAATGCACACACGCACACGACAAAACGACGAAAACCCGAAAAGACGAAGAACCCGGAATGGAACTGATGAAGCCAAAGTTTATATATTGCCATATAGGGAAAGTGTTACATCCGGGGCATTACAATGAAGTTATATTGGTCTTTCTTAATTAATTAAACAACAGCTCTCGAGGGTTAGCACATAGATTGAGACCAGAGTTATGGTGGAGTTTGTGTCTACTTTCTATTGGTACTGTAAGGAAGATCGATCACCCGTAAATCTGCAATTTTTTGGTATTTGAGAGATGGTGTCGGCTGCGAGCTCATGCAGATTTTGCTTCTATCATGCACAGTTAAAACTTAACTGCTCACAATGTTCAGCTGATGCAGATGATGCACGGGTATTACACTAAATATGTTAACATTATAAACTGAACTATTGATTCGGTAACTCTACTTTTGGTTTAACGGATCTACAGAGAATTCATGCAATAGACATCTAAAGTTGAAACTTGGAGATCGTCTTATATTCTCATGTTCACCTCTCAGTTCCCACCTTTTTTGTGTCTCATTCCTTCATCCAAGATAAGTTCAAATGCATTTGCTCAAGCTAGCTGCAAGTCGCACGCACAGTTTCTTCACTTAGGCCCCCCTGAGAAGAAAATTTTGAAGGAAATATGCCCTAGAGGCAATAATAATAATGTTATTTGTATTTCCTTATATCATGATAAATGTTTATTATTCATGCTAGAATTGTATTAACCGGAAACTTAGTACATGTGTGAATACATAGACAAAACAGAGTGTCCCTAGTATGCCTCTACTAGACTAGCTCATTGATCAAAGATGGTTATGTTTCCTAACCATAGACATGAGTTGTCATTTGATCAACGGGATCACATCATTAGGAGAATGATGTGATGGACAAGACCCATCCGTTAGCTTAGCACTATGATCGTTTAGTTTTATTGCTATTGCTTTCTTCATGACTTATACATGTTCCTATGACTATGAGATTATGCAACTCCCGAATACCGTAGGATCACCTTGTGTGCCATCAAACGTCACAACGTAACTGGGTGATCATAAAGATGCTCTACAGGTGTCTCCGAAAGTATTCGTGGTGTTGGCATAGATCAAGATTAGGATTTGCCACTCCGAGTGTCGGAGAGGTATCTCTGGGCCCTCTCGGTAACACACATCATAATAAGCCTTGCAAGCAAAAGACTAATGAGTTAGTCACGAGATGATGTGTTACGGAACGAGTAAAGAGACTTGCCGGTAACGAGATTGAACTAGGTATAGAGATACCAACGATCGAATCTCGGGCAAGTAACATACCGATGACAAAAGGAACAACGTATGTTGTTATGCGGTTCGACCGATAAAGATCTTCGTAGAATATGTAGGAGCCAATATGGGCATCCAGGTTCCGCTATTGGTTATTGACCGGAGAGATGTTTCGGTCATGTCTACATAGTTCTCGAACCCGTAGGGTCCGCACGCTTAACGTTTCGTTGACGATATAGTATTAAATGAGTTATGTATGTTGGTGACCGAATGTTATTCGGAGTCCCGGATGTGATCACGGACATGACGAGGAACTCCGGAATGGTCCGGAGATAAAGATTAATATATGGGATAATAGTGTTTGACCTCCGAAAGGGTTCCGGAATTCACCGGAAGGGGTTCCGGATGTTTCCCGAAATGTTTGGGTACGAGAACACTTTATTTGGACCAAAGGGGAAAGCCCACGAGGCTTTAGGAAAGTGCAAAAGGAAGTTTTGCGGAGACCAGAGGCTAGACGCCAGGAACCCTGGCGTCTAGGGGGTAGACGCCGGGAACCCTGGCGTCTAGCCCTGGAGTCCGAGTGGGACTCTTTCCTTTCGGGCAAAACCGACTTTGAGGAGGCTTTTCCTCCAAGTTTCGACCCCAGGGCTCAACATATAAATAGAGGGGTAGGGCTAGCACCCAAGACACATCAAGATACACCAAGCCGTGTGCCGGCTACCCTGACCCTCTAGTTTATCCTCCGTCTAGTTTCTGTAGTGCTTGGCGAAGCCTTGCAGAGATTATTCTTCATCAACAACCATCACCACACCGTCGTGCTGCCGGAACTCATCTACTACTTCGCCCGTCTTGCTGGATCAAGAAGGCGAGGACGTCATCGAGCTGAACGTGTGCTGAATGCGGAGGTGCCGTACGTTCGGTACTAGATCGGGACGGATCGTGAAGGTGCACGACTACATCAACCGCGTTGTTAAACGCTTCCGCTTTCGATCTACGAGGGTACGTAGACACACTCTCCCCTCTCGTTGCTATGCATCTAGTAGATAGATTTTGCTTGATCGTAGGAAAAAATTTGAAAATACTACGTTCCCCATCAGTGGTATCAGAGCCAGGTCTATGCGTAGATGATATGCACGAGTAGAACACAATGAGTTGTGGGCGATACTAGTCATACTGCTTACCAGCATGTCATACTTTGCTTCGGCGGTATTGTGAGATGAAGCGGCCCGGACCGACATTACGCGTACGCTTACGCGAGACTGGTTTCACCGTTACGAGCACTCGTTGCTTAAAGGTGACTGGCGGGTGTCTGTCTCTCTTACTTTAGCTGAATCAAGTGTGGCTACGCCCGGTCCTTGTGAAGGTTAAAACAGCACATACTTGACGAAACATCGTTGTGGTTTTTGTATGCGTAGGTAAGAACGGTTCTTGCTAAAGCCCGTAGCAGCCACGTAAAACTTGCAACAACAAAGTAGAGGACGTCTAACTTGTTTTTGCAGGGCATGTTGTGATGTGATATGGTCAAGACATGATGAGTTATTCGGTTTTGTATGAGATGATCATGTTTTGTAATGTTATCGGCAACTGGCAGGAGCCATATGGTTGTCGCTTTATTGTATGAAATGCAATCGCCATGTAATTGCTTTACTTTATCACTAAGTAGTAGCGATAGTCATAGAAGCAATAGTTGGCGAGACAACAACGATGGTACGATGGAGATCAAGGTGTCGCGCCGATGACGAAGGTGATCATAGCGGTGCTTTGGAGATGGAGATCAAAAGCACAAGATGATGATGGCCATATCATGTCACATATTTTGATTGCATGTGATGTTTATCTTATTATGCTTCTTATTTTGCTTAGAACGACGGTAGCATTATAAGATGATCCCTTACTAAATTTCAAGGTATAAGTGTTCTCCCTGAGTATGCACCGTTGCGAAAGTTCGTCGTGCCGAGACACCACGTGATGATCGGGTGTGATAAGCTCTACGTTCAAATACAACGGGTGTAAGCCAGTTTTGCACACGCAGAATACTCGGGTTAAACTTGACGAGCCTAGCATATGCAGATATGGCATCGGAACACTGGAGACCGAAAGGTCGAGCGTGAATCATATAGTAGATATGATCAACATAAGATGTTCACCATTGAAACTACTCCATCTCACGTGATGATCGGACATGGTTTAGTTGATTTGGATCACGTGATCATTTAGATGACCAGAGGGATGTCTATCTAAGTGGGAGTTCTTTAATTAATATGATTAAATTGAACTTTAATTTATCATGAACTTAGTCCTGATAGTTTTTGCATATCTATGTTGTTGTAGATCAATGGCCCGTACTATCGTTCCTTTGAATTTTAATGCATTCCTAGAGAAAGCTAAGTTGAAAGATGATGGTAGCAATTACACGGACTCGGTCCGTAACCTGAGGATTATCCTCATTGCTGCACATAAGAATTATGTCCTTGAAGCACCGCTAGGTGACAAGCCCCCTCCCGCTAATGTAGACGCTTTGAACGTCTGGCAGTCGCGGTCTGATGACTACACGATATTTCAGTGTGCCATGCTTTACGGCTTAGAACCGGGACTTCAACGACGTTTTGAACGTCATGGACCATATGAGATGTTCCAGGAGTTGAAGTTAATATTTCAAGCAAATGCCCGAATTGAGAAATATGAGATTTCCAATAAGTTCTACAGCTGCAAGATGGAGGAGAATAGTTCTATCAGTGAACACTTACTCAGAATGTCTGGGTACTACAATCATATGACTCAACTTGGTTGCAAAGTTGACGAGGATAGTGTTATTGATAGAGTTCTTCAATCACTGCCACCAAGCTATAAAGGCTTTGTGATGAACTATAATATGCAAGGGATGCAAAAGACAATTCCCGAGCTCTTCGCTATGCTCAAAGCTGCGGAGGTAGAAATCAAAAAGGAGCATCAAGTGTTGATGGTTAACAAGACCACTACTTTCAAGAAAAAGGGCAAGGGAAAGAAAGGGAACTTCAAAAAGAATAGCAAAACAATTGCTACTTCCACGTAGAAACCCAAGTCTGGAGCCAAGCCTGAAACTGAGTGCTTCTACTGCAAGGGGACTGGACACTGGAAGCGGAACTGCCCCAAGTATTTGGCGGATAAGAAGGATGGCAAGGTGAACAAAGGTATATGTGATATACATGTTATTGATGTGTACCTTACTAATGCTCGTAGTAGTACCTGGGTATTTGATACCGGTTCGGTTGCTAATATTTGTAACTCGAAACAGGGACTACGGATTAAACGAAGATTGGCTAAGGACGAGGTGACGATGCGCGTGGGAAATGGTTCCAAAGTCGATGTGATCGCCGTCGGCACGCTACCTCTACATCTACCTTCGGGATTAGTATTTGACCTAAATAATTGTTATTTGGTGCCAGCGTTGAGCATGAACATTATATCTGGATCTTGTTTGTTGCGAGACGGTTATTCATTCAAATCAGAGAATAATGGTTGTTCTATTTTTATGAATAATATCTTTTATGGTCATGCACCCTTGAAGAGTGGTCTATTCTTATTGGATCTCGATTGTAGTGATACACATATTCATAATATTGAAACCAAAAGATGCAAGGTTAATAATGATAGTGCAACTTATTTGTGGCACTGCCGTTTAGGTCATATTGGTGTAAAACGCATGAAGAAACTCCATAATGATGGACTTTTGGAATCACTTGATTATGAATCACTTGGTGCTTGCGAACCATGCCTCATGGGCAAGATGACTAAAACTCCGTTCTCCGGAACTATGGAGCGAGCAACAGATTTGTTGGAAATCATACATACTGATGTATGTCGACCAATGAGTGTTGAAGCTCGCGGCGGGTATCGTTATTTTCTGACCTTCACTGATGATTTGAGCAGATATGGGTATATCTACTTAATGAAGCACAAGTCTGAAACATTTGAAAAGTTCAAAGAATTTCAGAGTGAAGTAGAGAATCATCGTAACAAGAAAATAAAGTTTCTACGATCTGATCGTGGAGGAGAATATTTGAGTTACGAGTTTGGTCTTCATTTGAAACAATGTGGAATAGTTTCACAACTCACGCCACCCGGAACACCACAGCGTAATGGTGTTTCTGAACGTCGTAACCGTACTTTATTGGATATGGTACGATCTATGATGTCACTTACCGATTTACCACTATCGTTTTGGGGTTATGCTTTAGAGACAGCTGCATTCACATTAAATAGGGCACCATCTAAATCCGTTGATACGACACCTTATGAACTATGGTTTAGCAAGAAACCAAAGTTGTCGTTTCTTAAAGTTTGGGGCTGCGATGCTTATGTGAAAAAGATTCAACCTGATAAGCTCGAACCCAAGTCGGAGAAATGTGTCTTCATAGGATACCCTAAAGAGACTGTTGGGTACACCTTATATCACAGATCCGAAGGCAAGATATTCGTTGCTAAGAATGGATCCTTTCTAGAAAAGGAGTTTCTTTCGAAAGAAGTGAGTGGGAGGAAAGTAGAACTTGATGAGGTAATTGTACCTTCTCCCGGATTGGGAAGTAGTACATCACAGAAAATTGTTCCAGTGATTCCTACACCAATCAGTGAGGAAGTTAATGATGATGATCATGAAACTTCGGATCAAGTTTCTGCTGAACGTCGTAGATCAACCAGAGTACGTTCCGCACCAGAGTGGTACGGCAACCCAGTTCTGGAAATCATGTTACCAGACCATGATGAACCTACGAACTATGAGGAAGCGATGATGAGCCCAGATTCCGCAAAATGGCTTGAAGCCATGAAATCTGAGATGGGATCCATGTATGAGAACAAAGTGTGGACTTTGGTTGACTTGCCCAATGATCGGCAGGCCATCGAAAATAAATGGATCTTCAAGAGGAAGACCGACGCAGACGGTAATGTTACTGTTTACAAAGCTCGACTTGTTGCGAAAGGTTTTCGACAAGTTCAAGGAGTTGACTACGATGAGACTTTCTCACATGTAGCGATGCTTAAGTCTGTCCGAATCATGTTAGCAATTGCCACATTTTATGATTATGAAATCTGGCAAATGGATGTCAAAACTGCATTCCTGAATGGATATCTTAAAGAAGAGTTGTATATGATGCAACCAGAAGGTTTTGTCGATCCAAAAGGTGCTAACAAAGTATGCAAGCTCCAGCGATCCATCTATGGACTGGTGCAAGCATCTCGGAGTTGGAATATACGCTTTGATGAGGTGATCAAAGCATATGGTTTTATACAGACTTTTGGAGAAGCCTGTATTTACAAGAAAGTGAGTGGGAGCTCTGTAGCATTTCTAATATTATATGTAGATGACATATTGTTGATTGGAAATGATATAGAATTTCTGGATAGCATAAAAGGATACTTGAATAAGAGTTTTTCAATGAAAGACCTCGGTGAAGCTGCTTATATATTAGGCATCAAGATCTATAGAGATAGATCAAGACGCTTAATTGGACTTTCACAAAGCACATACCTTGATAAGATTTTGAAGAAGTTCAAAATGGATCAGTCAAAGAAAGGGTTTTTGCCTGTATTACAAGGTATGAAGTTGAGTAAGACTCAATGCCCGACCACTGCAGAAGATAGAGAGAAAATGAAAGTCATTCCCTATGCCTCAGCCATAGGATCTATCATGTATGCAATGCTGTGTACCAGACCTGATGTGTGCCTTGCTATAAGTCTAGCAGGGAGGTACCAAAGTAATCCAGGAGTGGATCACTGGACAGCGGTCAAGAACATCCTGAAGTATCTGAAAAGGACAAAGGATATGTTTCTCGTGTATGGAGGTGACAAAGAGCTCGTCGTAAACGGTTACGTCGATTCTAGCTTTGACACTGATCCGGATGACTCTAAGTCACAAACCGGATATGTATTTTTATTGAACGGTGGAGCTGTCAGTTGGTGCAGTTCCAAGCAGAGCGTCGTGGCGGGATCTACGTGTGAAGCGGAATACATAGCTGCTTCGGAAGCAGCAAATGAAGGAGTTTGGATGAAGGAGTTCATATCCGATCTAGGTGTAATACCTAGTGCATCGGGTCCAATGAAAATCTTTTGTGACAACACTGGAGCAATAGCCTTGGCGAAGGAATCCAGGTTTCACAAGAGAACAAAGCACATCAAAAGACGCTTCAATTCCATCCGCGATCTAGTCAAGGAGGGAGACATAGAGATTTGCAAAATACATACGGATCTGAATGTTGCAGACCCGTTGACTAAGCCTCTTCCACGGGCAAAACATGATCAGCACCAGGACTCCATGGGTGTGAGGATCATCACTTTGTAATCTAGATTATTGACTCTAGTTCAAGTGGGAGACAGAAGGAAATATGCCCTAGAGGCAATAATAAAGATGTTATTTGTATTTCCTTATATCATGATAAATGTCTTTTATTCATGCTAGAATTGTATTAACCGGAAACTTAGTACATGTGTGGATACATAGACAAAACAGTATGTCCCTAGTATGCCTCTACTAGACTAGCTCATTGATCAAAGATGGTTATGTTTCCTAGCCATAGACATGAGTTGTCATTTGATCAACGGGATCACATCATTAGGAGAATGATGTGATGGACAAGACCCATCCGTTAGCATAGCACTATGATCGTTTAGTTTTACTGCTATTGCTTTCTTCATGACTTATACATGTTCCTATGACTATGACTTATACCCAAAAGAGACTGTTGGGTACACCTTCTATCACAGATCCGAAGGCAAGATATTCGTTGCTAAAAATGGATCCTTTCTAGAGAAGGAGTTTCTCTCGAAAGAAGTGAGTGGGAGGAAAGTAGAACTTGATGAGGTAATAGTACCTTCTCCCGGATTGGAAAGTAGTACATCACAGAAAATTGTTCCAGTGATTCCTACACCAATCAGTGAGGAAGTTAATGATAATGATCATGAAACTTTGGATCAAGTTTCTGCTGAACGTCGTAGATCAACCAGAGTACGTTCCGCACCAGAGTGGTACGGCAACCCAGTTCTGGAAATCATGTTACTAGACCATGATGAACCTACGAACTATGAGGAAGCGATGATGAGCCCAGATTCCGCAAAATGGCTTGAAGCCATGAAATCTGAGATGGGATCCATGTATGAGAACAAAGTGTGGACTTTGGTTGACTTGCCCGATGATCGGCAGGCCATCGAAAATAAATGGATCTTCAAGAGGAAGACCGACGCAGACGGTAATGTTACTGTTTACAAAGCTCGACTTGTTGCGAAAGGTTTTCGACAAGTTCAAGGAGTTGACTACGATGAGACTTTCTCACCTGTAGCGATGCTTAAGTCTGTCCGAATCATGTTATCAATTGCCGCATTTTATGATTATGAAATCTGGCAAATGGATGTCAAAACTGCATTCCTGAATGGATATCTCAAAGAAGAGTTGTATATGATGCAACCAGAAGGTTTTGTCGATCCAAAAGGTGCTAACAAAGTATGCAAGCTCCAGCGATCCATCTATGGACTGGTGCAAGCATCTCGGAGTTGGAATATACGCTTTGATGAGGTGATCAAAGCATATGGTTTTATACAGACTTTTGGAGAAGCCTGTATTTACAAGAAAGTGAGTGGGAGCTCTGTAGCATTTCTAATATTATATGTGGATGACATATTGTTGATTGGAAATGATATAGAATTTCTGGATAACATAAAAGGATACTTGAATAAGAGTTTTTCAATGAAAGACCTCGGTGAAGCTGCTTATATATTAGGCATCAAGATCTATAGAGATAGATCAAGACGCTTAATTGGACTTTCACAAAGCACATACCTTGATAAGATTTTGAAGAAGTTCAAAATGGATCAGTCAAAGAAAGGGTTCTTGCCTGTATTACAAGGTATGAAGTTGAGTAAGACTCAATGCCCGACCACTGCAGAAGATAGAGAGAAAATGAAAGTCATTCCCTATGCCTCAGCCATAGGATCTATCATGTATGCAATGCTGTGTACCAGACCTGATGTGTGCCTTGCTATAAGTCTAGCAGGGAGGTACCAAAGTAATCCAGGAGTGGATCACTGGACAGCGGTCAAGAACATCCTGAAATACCTGAAAAGGACTAAGGATATGTTTCTCGTATATGGAGGTGACAAAGAGCTCGTCATAAACGGTTACGTCGATTCTAGCTTTGACACTGATCCGGATGACTCTAAGTCACAAAGCGGATATGTATTTTTATTGAACGGTGGAGCTGTCAGTTGGTGCAGTTCCAAGCAGAGCGTCGTGGCGGGATCTACGTGTGAAGCGGAATACATAGCTGCTTCGGAAGCAGCAAATGAAGGAGTCTGGATGAAGGAGTTCATATCCGATCTAGGTGTTATACCTAGTGCATCGGGTCCAATGAAAATCTTTTGTGACAACACTGGAGCAATAGCCTTGGCAAAGGAATCCAGGTTTCACAAGAGAACAAAGCACATCAAAAGACGCTTCAATTCCATCCGCGATCTAGTCAAGGAAGGAGACATAGAGATTTGCAAAATACATACGGATCTGAATGTTGTAGACCCGTTGACTAAGCCTCTTCCACGGGCAAAACATGATCAGCACCAGGACTCCATGGGTGTGAGGATCATTACTTTGTAATCTAGATTATTGACTCTAGTTCAAGTGGGAGACTGAAGGAAATATGCCCTAGAGGCAATAATAATAATGTTATTTGTATTTCCTTATATCATGATAAATGTTTATTATTCATGCTAGAATTGTATTAACCGGAAACTTAGTACATGTGTGAATACATAGACAAAACAGAGTGTCCCTAGTATGCCTCTACTAGACTAGCTCATTGATCAAAGATGGTTATGTTTCCTAACCATAGACATGAGTTGTCATTTGATCAACGGGATCACATCATTAGGAGAATGATGTGATGGACAAGACCCATCCGTTAGCTTAGCACTATGATCGTTTAGTTTTATTGCTATTGCTTTCTTCATGACTTATACATGTTCCTATGACTATGAGATTATGCAACTCCCGAATACCGTAGGATCACCTTGTGTGCTATCAAACGTCACAACGTAACTGGGTGATCATAAAGATGCTCTACAGGTGTCTCCGTAAGTATTCGTGGTGTTGGCATAGATCAAGATTAGGATTTGTCACTCCGAGTGTCGGAGAGGTATCTCTGGGCCCTCTCGGTAACACACATCATAATAAGCCTTGCAAGCAAAAGACTAATGAGTTAGTCACGAGATGATGTGTTACAGAACGAGTAAAGAGACTTGCCGGTAACGAGATTGAACTAGGTATAGAGATACCAACGATCGAATCTCGGGCAAGTAACATACCGATGACAAAAGGAACAACGTATGTTGTTATGCGGTTCGACCGATAAAGATCTTCGTAGAATATGTAGGAGCCAATATGGGCATCCAGGTTCCGCTATTGGTTATTGACCGGAGAGATGTTTCGGTCATGTCTACATAGTTCTCGAACCCGTAGGGTCCGCACGCTTAACGTTTCGTTGACGATATAGTATTAAATGAGTTATGTATGTTGGTGACCGAATGTTATTCGGAGTCCCGGATGTGATCACGGACATGACGAGGAACTCCGGAATGGTCCGGAGATAAAGATTAATATATGGGATAATAGTGTTTGACCTCCGGAAGGGTTCCGGAATTCACCGGAAGGGGTTCCGGATGTTTCCCGAAGTGTTTGGGTACGAGAACACTTTATTTGGGCCAAAGGGGAAAGCCCACGAGGCTTTAGGAAAGTGCAAAAGGAAGTTTTGCGGAGACCAGAGGCTAGACGCCAGGAACCCTGGCGTCTAGGGGTAGACGCCGGGAACCCTGGCGTCTAGCCCTGGAGTCCGAGTGGGACTCTTTCCTTTCGGGCAAAACCGACTTTGAGGAGGCTTTTGCTCCAAGTTTCGACCCCAGGGCTCAACATATAAATAGAGGGGTAGGGCTAGCACCCAAGACACATCAAGATACACCAAGCCGTGTGCCGGCTACCCCGACCCTCTAGTTTATCCTCCGTCTAGTTTCTGTAGTGCTTGGCGAAGCCCTGCAGAGATTGTTCTTCATCAACAACCGTCACCACGCCGTCGTGCTGCCGGAACTCATCTACTACTTCGCCCGTCTTGCTGGATCAAGAAGGCGAGGACGTCATCGAGCTGAACGTGTGCTGAACGCGGAGGTGCCGTACGTTCGGTACTAGATCGGGACGGATCGTGAAGGTGCACGACTACATCAACCGCGTTGATAAACGCTTCCGCTTTCGGTCTACGAGGGTACGTAGACACACTCTCCCCTCTCTTTGCTATGCATCTAGTAGATAGATCTTGCGTGATCGTAGGAAAATTTTGAAAATACTACGTTCCCCAACACAAGACCCATCCGTTAGCATAGCACTTTGATCGTTTAGTTTTACTGCTATTGCTTTCTTCATGACTTATACATGTTCCTATGACTATGAGATTATGCAACTCCCGAATACCGTAGGAACACCTTGTGTGCTATCAAACGTCACAACGTAACTGGGTGATCATAAAGATGCTCTACAGGTGTCTCCGAAAGTATTCGTGGTGTTGGCATAGATCAAGATTAGGATTTGTCACTCCGAGTGTCGGAGAGGTATCTCTGGGCCCTCTCGGTAACACACATCACAATAAGCCTTGCAAGCAAAAGACTAATGAGTTAGTCACGAGATGATGTGTTACGGAACGAGTAAAGAGACTTGCCGGCAATGAGATTGAACTAGGTATAAAGATACCGACGATCGAATCTCGGGCAAGTAACATACCGTTTGACAAAAGGAACAACGTATGTTGTTATGCGGTTCGACCGATAAAGATCTTCGTAGAATATGTAGGAGCCAATATGGGCATCCAGGTTCCGCTATTGGTTATTGACCGGAGAGATGTCTCGGTCATGTCTACATAGTTCTCGAACCCGTAGGGTCCGCACGCTTAACGTTTCGTTGACGATATAGTATTAAATGAGTTATGTATGTTGGTGACCGAATGTTATTCGGAGTCCCGGATGTGATCACGGACATGACGAGGAACTCCGGAATGGTCCGGAGATAAATATTAATATATGGGATAATAGTGTTTGACCTCCGGAAGGGGTTCCGGATGTTTCCCGAAATGTTTGGGTACGAGAACACTTTATTTGGGCCAAAGGGGAAAGCCCACGAGGCTTTAGGAAAGTGCAAAAGGAAGTTTTGCGGAGACCAGAGGCTAGACGCCAGGAACCCTGGCGTCTAGGGGGTAGACGCCGGGAACCCTGGCGTCTAGCCCTGGAGTCCGAGTGGGACTCTTTCCTTTCGGGCAAAACCGACTTTGAGGAGGCTTTTGCTCCAAGTTTCGACCCCAGGGCTCAACATATAAATAGAGGGGTAGGGCTAGCACCCAAGACACATCAAGATACACCAAGCCGTGTGCCGGCTACCCCGACCCTCTAGTTTATCCTCCGTCTAGTTTCTGTAGTGCTTGGCGAAGCCCTGCAGAGATTATTCTTCATCAACAACCGTCACCACACCGTCGTGCTGCCGGAACTCATCTACTACTTCGCCCGTCTTGCTGGATCAAGAAGGCAAGGACGTCATCGAGCTGAACGTGTGCTGAACGCGGAGGTGCCGTACGTTCGGTACTAGATCGGGACGGATCGTGAAGGTGCACGACTACATCAACCGCGTTGTTAAACGCTTCCGCTTTCGATCTACGAGGGTACGTAGACACACTCTCCCCTCTCGTTGCTATGCATCTAGTAGATAGATCTTGCGTGATCGTAGGAAAATTTTGAAAATACTACGTTCCCCATCAAATTTATGTGTCTTAGATGAAATAATTGGTATGAGGAATGTATGTCATGCCCAAATGAGTTAACATGCTTCTCATTCTTGTCAGTATGAAGACCATGCATGGCTAGGATACTTCAGACCAAGCATATGAGTTGGGGTTGGGATGTACTACTATGGATGGCTATATTTTTTAGAGTAGATCAGTGAACTAAATAAGATGTGGGATAAGTGGCATGACCAAATGCCAATGACAATATACGACTCTTCACCACTTGGATACTGCCAGCATATCACAATGAGCAAGGAGGAAACAACACTTGGATGTTCCTTGCAATATTGCTTTACCATGCGAAGGTACATTCCAGCCCAACCAATTACTGTTATCTGAAATTGTGTTGAGAGCAGCAGGCTAAAGATTTGCAAACATATATATGCAAACATGTTTAAATCAACTATATGGACCGCTTCATGCAAATTTAACCTATGTATGCATTGTGACTATATAGACCGGATCATATAAATTAAGATAAGTCTACCACCAAAATTATCAGGTGTGGCAACGCGCGCCATCATAGTCTAGTATGGCCGTGCATTCTCAAGTTGCCATGGGAGTCAGAAAAATTATAAGCATTAAGAGCATCTATAGTTGGATGCACTAAATTCGACCCCTCAAATGTTCACAGACGCGACCGGACGTATCCGCAAACAATGACCGGTCATGTCTCAAGTATTTTATTTTACAAGCGGACGCCTTAAATTAGAAACCTTAAATGCAACGTGAAACGTAATCTAACCGGATCTCACATGTTCTGCCGTGGCCAAGTCCGGCGGCCGACTGCGCTCCTCAGAGTGTTGGTCCGGTCGCCGGCAAGGTAGAGTAGGGCACGAGACACGAGCCGGCTCACGGGACTCAAGGCGTCATTGTCTCCCATGCCCTCCTCTTCCTCGTCAGAGCCCAAAACTCGAACGGTGCCTGTGGACGTAAAGGTAGATGATGGATCCGTCCTGGAATGAGCCGGCGACGTCCACCACGGTGCGGTTGCAGCGTACGGACTACTGCAACATACGAGATGCCCAAGAATACGACTCCGCCTCGCCGACGTCTTTCGCCACGAGGGCTGCCGCCACCTCCCGCGCCCGCTGCCTGGCACAACGGGCACACCGTGCCATGTTCTTGTCGGACGAGGCCCATGTCGCGTCATGATGGTTAGCGCACCAACGAAGGGTTGCACGTCGGCCACCGCGTTCGACGCTGGACGGACCGCACCGCCTCTGGCGAGACGGCGATGACACCTAGCGCCGGATCCATGCGCCATTTGGGTGGACGCAATGGATTCCGAAGGAAGGCGGACGATCGCTGCCTGGCGCAGGCCTCCTCTCGGGACCGGAGCGCAAGCCGAACAACCATCTCCTTCTCGGGGCCGCGTGGGGTGAGATTGGGGTCGATGGATCTGGAGGTGAAGGACTCGGATCCATTGTTCACCATGTCAGAGACTGCCGGAGACCGTCAGAGATGAGCTTGGGTGGTAGAGGGGGGTGGAGTGAAGTGGTTAGGGTTTAGTCCGGCGAGTGGATTGGAAGGAATATACGTGGTGCTGGTGGGCCAACGTGGGTCGGGTCGACGTGGCGGGCGGGCCCGGGCGCGCCCTGGTGCCCCATATTTGGGCTGGATATATGGGGTATCGATCAGCCCGGACGTTTGAGGCATGTTTGAATCAAATTTTTGTGACCAGACAATGACTGGACGGGCTGCCCGAGCGTACGATACAGATTTGAGAGCGTCCGACTGTAGATGCTCTAATAAAAAAACATACATGGACAAATCTTGATGCAAATTAAATAACCAAAACAAGATCATGTCTTGATTATGAATCATATATTTCTGAAAATTTTGTCATAAGACATGTGACAAGGGCAAAGAACGTTGTAAAGTGAAATAATAGGATGCACGTGTGGACTGCACGGTATCCTTTTTCCTATGTCAAGCTTCTTCTTTTTTTGTCGCCATGTCAAGCATATTGTGATTGCCATTCAATTCAATTCAATGCTTAAAAGTTCGTTCGTTATGTCCTCGATTGAATTGGTCTCCCGAATAAATTCAGGGGTCTTTGAGAGCATCTTCAATGGTAACCCGTAAAAAATCTTCCGCATTCATCGGCACACAATGAGAACAATCCGCGAACAGGGATGCGGGAGGCAGTCATCCAACGCTAGCCGCATTCTGTCTGCCAGCAAATTTAAATTCAAATCTACGATGATCCACACAACGCGTCGGATCACACTTGCGCTGGATCGCATCCCTGATCACAACCAAAAGGAGGCAAATATGCTTAGTTTTTACATGCCCGAATCCAACAAAACATCAGTCCGGCAGTCCATGTATTACTGCCCTGCCGGACCGGCCATCCCAGCAAGATGCGTCCCGATCAAGGAGGTGTCGTCGCCATCGGATAGGCAGCCTCGGCGTCCACATTCACCTCCACCTCCGCCGCATCTTCATCTTATGCCGACGCCAACTGATCTTTCTGCCGCTCCAACATTTGATAGCGAACGGATTGCACGATAATTATAGCGTCGGCATCCAAAGAGTCGATATTCAAGGTCAACATCTTTGCGTCCTCCGCATTGGCGATGAACTTCACCCACTTTTCCTCGAGTGCGACCTTCTTCTCCTCTAGCGCCGCCTTCCTCTCCTCGATCATGGTCCTCCTATCTTCGAGCTTGATCTTCTTCTCTGTCGCATCCATCAACTGCTTGAACCTATCTGCCTTCCGCTCCCCCTTGATGTCCGAGCACCTCACACATGCCTCTTTCTTCTTCGCCAAGATCTCCTCAAACCTCTCTGTCAGCTTGGCCGCCGCACCTTCTCGATTCACGCTTTCCTCCTCCCACTTCTTGCCCCGCAGATTTCTTCTAACCTTCTTTGATGGTTCTTGGGTTGGGTCTGTAGGGTCACCGGTTTCTTCCTCGTTGGCTTGGGCGACGATCTTGGCAGTGAAAAAGTTCCACTTCAGCTGCCCATTCAACTTCAACCAACAATGCATGACATTGAAGGACTTGTTCTCCAACTTATTGTACACCACACAAGCACGAGTATGCTACAAAAGTGAAACAATGCAATTTTGCCTAGTGAGCAACAAAACAATACATGTCCGACTAGTGATCAACAAAACTAGAGCATACCCGGCTAGTGTTCAATAAAACTAGAGAATATCTGGCTAGTGATCAACAAAAAGAGAGCATATTCGGCTACTGATCAACAAAACCAGAGCACATCCGACTATTGATAAAAAAACTAGAGCATATCTGGCTATTGGCCAACAAAACTAGAGCATAATCGGCTACTGATCAACAAAGCTAGAGCATATCCGGCTACTGATAAACAAAACTAGAGCATATCCACCTACTGATTAACTTTCTTGCTCGGTGATTTGTTCAGCGCTAGGCCATCATGCGATGAGATGCTTCAAGTGCCCGCAAATCGGAGATGGTCTCTTGGATGGTGTACCAACTGTAAGGGCATATTTCTCCTAAGTTGTTTTGGTGATTGATGACAATGCATTTGCGGACTAATCGTGTGCATTGAGCTTTTCGGATATCTCATGTCTAGGCACAAGACGATTAACTGCCCCTCGGAGCTTATCAAAGACGGCGTTTCCTTTTGTTTCTTTTCAGTGGAATTGAGTCATAGGAAATCCGTACTATTAAGAGGGGGTCCGCTTCGGAAAGGTTAGGATGGAATCAACACATACACATCTATCCATTTGCACCCCCTTTTCCTCGCTTCTTTGGAGCTCCGGTCGTTTTCCTTGTTGTCGCAAAAACAGAGGCTTAGTACCGCCCTGTAGCCGCGGTAGTACCGCACATTGCGGTAGTACCGTGCCAGGTTTGCGGTAGTACCGTGGCCTCTGCCCCAGCGTCGTGGCTAGCGCGGAAGTAGGAGCGGAAGTAATTTTTTACTTGCGCACCCTACGCGATAGTATCGCTCCTGGTGAGCGGTAGTACCGTGTCGGGTTTTTGCATCGATCGAAACTCTGCGAAAGTAGCCAGAGATGTAATTTTATTAGTCCGTGCTCTTCCCAGCCCGGACTGAACCCTGCCTTGTGGTAGTACCGCAAGGGCGCGCGGTAGTACCGCTTCGGCAGTACTACCGCTCGGTGTTATACGCAACAGGGTCACGTCTGGCTCCTGCCGCGCCAGCGGTAGTACCACACCCCTTGCGGTAGTATCGCAAGTCTGGTGCGGTAGTACCGCATTTCGCGGGCAGAGTTAGTGGATAATAGTTGGATTTGTTCTTCCACTATATAAGGGGAGTCTTCTTCTCCAAGAATACTAATCTCTTTCTCCCCAAGCTCCATTGTTGCTCAAAACTCCATTTCCGCCCGATCTCTCTCCCTAGCCAATCAAACGTGTTGGTTTCCTAGGGATTTGTTGAGAAGGCATCGATCTACACTTCCACCAAGAGAAATTTGATTCCCCCACTAATCCCTTGCGGATCTTGTTACTCTTGGGTGTTTGAGCACCCTAGACGGTTGAGGTTACCTTGGAGCCATAGTCCATTGTGGTGAAGCTTCGTGGTGTCGTTGGGAGCCTCCAATTAAGTTGTGGACATAGCCCCAATCTTGTTTGTAAAGGTTCGGTCGCCGCCTTCAAGGGCACCACTAGTGGAATCACGGCACCTCGCATTGTGTGAGGGCGTGAGGAGAATACAGTGGCCCTAGTTGTTGGGAAAACGTAGTATTTTCAAAATTTCCTACGATCATGCAAGATCTATCTACTAGATGCATAGCAACGAGGGGAGAGTGTGTCTACGTACCCTCGTAGACCGGGAGCGGAAGCGTCTAGTGACGCGGTTGATGTAGTCGAACTTATTCGCGATCCAACCAATCAAGTACCGAACGTACGACACCTCCGCGTTCAGCTTGATGACGTCCCACGAGCTCTTGATCCAGTTGAGCTTCACGGGAGAGTTTCGTCAGCACGACGGCGTGGTGACGGATATGATGTATCTACCGGCGCAGGGCTTCGCCTAAGCACTGCAACGGTATGACCGAGGTGTGTTTCTGTGGAGGGGGGCACCGCACACAGCTAAAACAATTCAACTTGTGTGTCCTAGGGTGCCCCCCTGCCCCCGTATATAAAGGAGCAAGGGAGAGGCCGGCCCTAGAGGGGGCGCGCCAAGTGTGGGGAGTCCTACTAGGACTCCCAAGTCCTAGTAGGATTCCCCTTTCCTTTCCGGAGTAGGAGAGAAGGAAAGAGGTGGAGAGGGAGAAGGAAAAGGGGCTGCACCCCTTGTCCAATTCGGACCAGAGGGGGGGCGCGTGCCTCCTTCCTTTTGGCCTTTCTCCTCTATTCCCGTATGGCCCAATAAGGCCCATATACTCCGAAAAATACCCGAATCACTCGGAACCTTTCCGATGTCCGAATATAGTCGTCCAATATATCGATCTTTACGTCTCGACCATTTTGAGACTCCTCGACATGTCCCCGGTCTCATCCGGGACTCCGAACTCCTTCGGTACATCAAAACTCATAAACTCATAATACCGATCGTCATCAAACGTTAAGCGTGCGGACCCTAATGGTTCGAGAACTATGTAGACATGACCGAGACTCATCTCCGGTCAATAACCAATAGCGAAACATGGATGCTCATATTGGCTCCTACATATTCTACGAAGATCTTTATCGGTCAAACCGCATAACAACATATGTTGTTCCTTTTGTCATTGGTATGTTACTTGTCCGAGATTCGATCGTCGGTATCTCTATACCTAGTTCAATCTCGTTACCGGCAAGTCTCTTTACTCGTTCCGTAATACATCATCTCGTGACTAACTCATTAGTCTTTTGCTTGCAAGGCTTATTATGATGTGCATTACCGAGAGGGCCCGGAGATACCTCTCTAACACTCAGAGTGACAAATCCTAGTCTTGATCTATGCCAACACCACGAACACTTTCGGAGACACCTGTAGAGCATCTTTATGATCACCCAGTTACGTTGTGACGTTTGATAGCGCACAAGGTATTCCTACGGTATTCGAGAGTTGCATAATCTCATAGTCATAGGAACATGTATAAGTCATGAAGAAAGCAATAGCAGTAAAACTAAACGATCATAGTGCTAAGATAACAGATGGGTCTTGTCCATCACATCATTCTCCTAATGATGTGATCCCGTTGATCAAATGACAACTCATGTCTATGGTTAGGAAACATAACCATCTTTGATCAATAAGCTAGTCTAGTAGAGGCATACTAGGGACACTCTGTTTTGTCTATGTATTCACACATGTACTAAGTTTCCGGTTAATACAATTCTAGCATGAATAATAAACATTTATTATGATATAAGGAAATATAAATAACAACTTTATTATTGCCTCTGGGGCATATTTCCTTCAGTCTCCCACTTGCACTAGAGTCAATAATCTAGCTCACATCGCCATGTGATTTAATACCGATAGTTCACATCATTATGTGAATAACATCCATAGTTCACATCGCCATGTGACCAACACCCAAAGGGTTTACTAGAGTCAATAATCTAGTTCACATCGCTATGTGATTATTACCCAAGAGTAATAAGGTGTGATCATGTTTTGCTTGTGAGAGAAGTTTAGTCAACGGGTCTGTCACATTCAGATCCGTATGTATTTCGCAAATTTCTATGTCTACAATGCTCTGCATAGAGCTACTCTAGCTAATTGCTCCCACTTTCAATACGCATCCAGATTGATACTTAGAGTCATCTGGATTTAGTGTCAAAGCTTGCATCGGCGTAACCCTTTACGACGAACTCTTTATCACCTCCATAATCGAGAAACATTTCCTTAGTCATCCAGTTACTAAGGATATTTTTGACCGCTGTACAGTGATCTACTCCTGGATCACTATTGTACCCCCTTGACAAACTCATGGCAAGGTACACAACATGTTTGGTACACAGCATGGCATACTTTATAGAACCTATGGCTGAGGCATAGGGAATGATTTTCATTCTCTCTATATTTTTCTTCCGTGGTCTGGCTTTGAGTCTTACTCAACTTCACACCTTACAAGTCAGGCAAGAACTCCTCCTTTGACTGATCCATTTTGAACTACTTCAAAATCTTATCAAGGTATGTACTCATCGAAAGTCTTATCAAGCGTCTTGATCTATCTCTATAGATCTTGATGCCCAATATGTAAGCAGCTTCACCAAGGTCTTTCTTTGGAAAACTCCTTTCAAACACTCCTTTATGCTTTCCAGAAAATTCTACATCATTTCCGATCGACAATATGTCATTCACATATACTTATCAGAAAGGTTGTAGTGCTCCCACTCACTTCTTGTAAATACAGGCTTCACCGCAAGTCTGCATGATGTTGGGGAACGTAGCTGAATTCAAAAAATTTCTACGCTTTCACCAAGATCCAACTAAGGAGACATCTAGCAACGAGCAAATAAGAGTGCATCTACATACCGTTATGTAGATCGCGTGCGGAAGCTTTCGAAGAAGCGTGGATGAAGTAGTCGTACTCTTCGCGTTCTTCATCACCGATGATCTAGCGCTGAACGGACGACACCTCCGCGTTCAACACACGTCCGGTACAGCAACGTAACCTCCTTCTTGATCCATCAAGGGGGGAGGAGAGGTCGTCGGAGATCCAGCAGCACGATGGCGTGGTGGTGGATGCAGTGGAGATTCCTGCAGGGCTTCGCCGGCGCCCTGCGGAGGGAGTATGGAGGTGTGACGGGAGGGGGAGAGGCGCCAGGAGCAAGGGTGCGGCTGCCCTCTCCCCCCCACATATATATAGGGGTCCAGGGGGGTGCGCCGGCCCTGCAGATGGGATCTGCAGGGTGGGGCGGCGGCCAGGGGGGAATCCTTGCCCCCCAAGGCAAGGTGGCGCCCCCTCCCCCCTAGGGTTTCAACCCTAGGCGCATGTGGAGGAGGGCCCATGTGGTGCGCCAGCCCATTAGGGCTGGCCACTTCCCCCTTGCGGCCTAGGGGCCCCACCGGGATGGGTGGCCCCACCCGGTGGACCCCCGGGGCCCCTCCGGTGGTCCCGGGACACTCCCGGTGACCCCCGGAGATCACCCGATGGCCGAAACTGGACTTCCTATGTATCATTCTTTACCTCCGGACCATTCCGGAACTCCTCGTGACGTCCGAGATCTCATCTGGGACTCTGAACAACTTTCGGGTTTCCACGTGCATGTATCTCTACGACCCTAGCGTTACCGAACCTTAAGTGTGTAGACCCTACGGGTTCGGGAGACACGTAGACATGACCAGGACCACTCTCCGGTCAATAATCAACAGCGGGATCTGGATACCCATGTTGGTTCCCACGTGTTCCTCGATGATCTTCATCGGATGAACCACTATGTCAAGGATTCACGCAATCCCGTATGTTATTCCCTTTGTCCATCGGTACGGTACTTGCCCGAGATTCGATCGTCGGTATTCCCAATACCTTGTTCAATATCGTTATGGCAAGTCTCTTTACTCGTTCCGTAATCCATCATCCCGTGACTAACTCCTTAGTCACCTTGAGCTCATTTATGATGATGTCTTACCGAGTGGGCCCAGAGGTACCTCTCCGTCATACGGAGTGACAATATCCCAGTCTCGGTTCATACCAACTCAACAGACACTTTCGGTGATACCCGATGCGTACCTTTATAGCCACCTAGTTACGTTGTGATGTTTGGCACACCCAAAGTATTCCTACGGTATCCGGGAGTTGTACAACCTCATGGTCTAAGGAATAAATACTTGACATCGAAAAGCTTATGCATTACGAACTATACGATCTCGTGCTATGCTTAGGATTGGGTCTTGTCCATCACATCATTCTCCTAATGATGTGATCCCGTTATCACTGACATCATATGTCCATGATCAGGAAACCGTGATCATCTGTTGATTAACGAGCTGGTAACTAGAGGCTTACCAGGGACTCATTGTGGTCTATATATTCACACATGTATCGCTGTTTCCGTACAATACAATTCAAGCATGAATAATAGACGATTATCATGAACAAGGAAATATAATAATAATACTTTTATTATTGCCTCTAGGGCATATTTCCAACAGTCTCCCACTTGCACTAGAGTCAATAATCTAGTTACATTGTGATGAATCGAACACCCATAGAGTTCTGGTGTTGATCATGTTTTGCCCGTGGAAGAGGTTTAGTCAACGGGTCTGCAACATTCAGATTCGTATGCACTTTACAAATATCTATGTCTCCATCCTGAACATAATTCCGGATGGAGTTGAAACGGCGCTTGATGTGCTTGGTCTTCTTGTGAAACCTGGGCTCCTTGGTAATGGCAATAGCTCCAGTGTTGTCACAGAAGAGAGTCATCGGGCTTGACGCGCTTGGAATGACTCCTAGGTCGGTGATGAACTCCTTCATCCAGACTCCTTCCTGCGCTACTTCGGAAGCAGCTATGTACCCCGCTTCACATGTAGATGCCGCCACAAAGCTTTGCTTGCAACTGCACCAGCTGACTGCCCCTCCGTTCAAAATATACACGTATCCGGTTTGTGACTTAGAGTCATCCAGATCTGTGTCGAAGCTAGCATCGACGTAACCCTTTACGACGAGCTCTTCGTCACCTCCATAAACGAGAAACAAGTCCTTTTCAGGTACTTCAGGATGTTCTTGACCGCTGTCCAGTGTTCCATACCGGGATCACTTTGGTACCTCCCTACCAAACTTATGGCAAGGTTCACATCAGGTCTGGTACACAGCATGGCATACATGATAGAACCTATGACCGAGGCATAGGGAATGACACTCATCTTTTCTCTATCTTCTGCCGTGGTCGGCGACTGAGCCTTGCTCAATCTCATACCTTGCAAAACAGGCAAGAACCCCTTCTTGGACTTATCCATATTGAACTTTTTCAATATTTTGTCAAGGTATGTGCTTTGTGAAAGACCAATGAGGCGTCTTGATCTATCTCTATAGATTTTGATGCCTAATATGTAAGCAGCTTCTCCAAGGTCCTTCATTGAAAAACTCTTATTCAAGTAGGCCTTTACATTTTCCAAGAATTCTATATCATTTCCCATCAGCAATATGTCATCCACATATAATATGAGAAATGCCATAGAGCTCCCACTCACTTTCTTGTAAATACAGGCTTCTCCATAAGTCTGTATAAAGCCAAACGCTTTGATCACATCATCAAAGCGAATATTCCAACTCCGAGATGCTTGCACCAGCCCGTAAATCGAGCGCTGGAGCTTGCATACCTTGTTAGCGTTCTCTGGATCGACAAAACCTTCCGGCTGCATCATATACAACTCTTCCTTGATGAAGCCATTCAGGAATGCTGTTTTGACGTCCATTTGCCATATCTCATAATCATAGAATGCGACAATAGCTAACATGATTCTGACTGACGTCAGCATCGCTACGGGAGAGAAATTCTCGTCGTAGTCAATCCCTTGAACTTGTCGATAACCTTTAGCGACAAGCCGAGCCTTATAGATGGTCACATTACCATCCGCGTCTGTCTTCTTCTTCTTAATTATCCATTTATTTTCTATGGCGTGCCTGTCATCAGGCAAGTCCACCAAAGTCCATACTTTGTTTTCATACATGGATTCTATCTCGGATTTCATGGCTCCAAGCCATTTATTGGAATCCGGGCCCGCCATCGCTTCTTCATAGTTCGAAGGTTCACCGTTGTCTAACAACATGATTTCCAGGACAGGGTTGCCGTACCACTCTGGTGCAGAACGTGCCCTTGTGGACCTTCGAAGTTCAGTAGTAACTTGATCTGTTTCTTCATGATCATTATCATTAACTTCCTCCCTTGTCGGTGTAGGCACTTCAGGAACAATTTCCTGCGCTGCGCTACTTTCCGGTTCAGGAGGGGTGACTCTCACCTCATCAAGTTCTACTTTCCTCCCACTCACTTCTTTCGAGAGAAACTCTTTCTCCAGAAAGGATCCATTCTTTGCAACAAATACTTTGCCTTCGGATCTGTGGTAGAAGGTGTACCCAATCGTTTCCTTTGGGTATCCTATGAAGACGCATTTTTCCGATTTGGGTTCGAGCTTTTCAGGTTGAAGTTTCTTGACATAAGCATCGCAACCCCAAACTTTTAGAAACGACAGCTTCGGTTTCTTGCCAAACCAAAGTTCATACGGAGTCGTCTCAACGGATTTCGACGGAGCCCTATTTATAGTGAATGCGGCAGTCTCTAAAGCATAACCCCAAAAAGATAGCGGTAAATCGGTGAGGGACATCATAGATCGCACCATGTCCAACAGAGTACGATTTCGACGTTCGGACACACCGTTACGCTGAGGTGTTCCGGGTGGTGTCAATTGTGAAACAATTCCATAGTTCCTAAGGTGCGTGCCAAATTCATGACTTAAATATTCACCCCCCACGATCTGATCGTAAGAACTTTATTTTTCTGTCACGTTGATTCTCAACCTCATTCTGAAATTCCTTGAACTTTTCAAAGGTCTCAGACTTATGTTTCATCAAATAGATATACCCATATCTACTAAAGTCATCTGTGAGGGTGAGAACATAACGATAGCCTCTGCGAGCCTCAACACTCATTGGACCGCACACATCGGTATGTATGATTTCCAACAAGTTGGTTGCTCGCTCCATAGTTCCGGAGAACGGAGTCTTGGTCATCTTGCCCAACAGGCATGGTTCGCACGTGTCAAATGATTCATAATCAAGAGACTCTAGAAGTCCATCTGAATGGAGCTTCTTCATACGTTTGACACCAATATGACCAAGGCGGCAATGCCACAAGTATGTGGGACTATCATTATCAACTTTACATCTTTTGGCATCTACACTATGAATATGTGTATCATCACGTTCGAGATTCATCAAAAAATAAACCATTGACCAGCGGGGCATGACCATAAAACATATCTCTCAAATAAATAGAACAACCATTATTCTCCGATTTGAAAGAGTAGCCATCTCGCATAAGACGAGATCCAGACACAATGTTCATGCTCAAAGCTGGTACTAAATAACAATTATTAAGGTTTAAAACTAATCCCGAGGGTAGATGTAGAGGCACCGTGCCGACGGCGATCACATCGACCTTGGAACCATTCCCGACACGCATCGTCACCTCATCCTTCGCCAGTCTCCGCTTACTCCGCAACTCCTGTTTTGAGTTACAAATGTGAGCAACCGCACCGGTATCAAATACCCAGGAGCTACTACGAGCGCTGGTAAGGTACACATCAATAACAAGTATATCAAGTATACCTTTGACGTTGCCGGCCTTCTTGTCTGCTAAATATTTGGGGTAGTTTCGCTTCCAGTGCCCCGTTCCCTTGCAATGAAAACACTCAGTTTCAGGCTTGGGTCCATTCTTTGGCTTCTTCCCGGCAACTGGCTTACCGGGCGCGGCAACTCCTTTGCCGTCCTTCTTGAAGTTCTTCTTACCCTTGCCTTTCTTGAACTTAGTGGTTTTATTGACCATCAACACTTGATGTTCTTTCTTGATATCCACCTCCGCTGATTTCAGCATCGAATACACCTCGGGAATGGACTTCTCCATCCCCTGCATATTGAAGTTCAACACGAAGCTCTTGAAGCTTGGTGGGAGCGAATGGAGGATTCTGTCAACGACCGCTTCATCTGGGAGATTCATTCCCATCTGAGACAAGCGGTTGTGCAATCCAGAAATCTTGAGGATGTGCTCACTGACAGAATTGTTTTCCTCCATCTTACAACTGTAGAATACGTCGGAGATGTCATATCTCTCGACTCGGGCATGAGCTTGGAAAACCATTTTCAGCTCTTGGAACATCTCATATGCCCCGTGGTGCTCAAAACGCTTTTGGAGCCTCGATTCTAAACTGTAAAGCATGCTGCACTGAACCAGGGAGTAATCATCACAACGCGACTGCCAGGCGTTCATAACGTCTTGGGTCGCCGGGAGAATGGGTGCATCACCTAGCGGTGCTTCAAGGACATATGATCTCTTGGCAGCTATGAGGATAATCCTCAGGTTACGGATCCAATCCGTATAGTTGCTACCATCGTCTTTCAGCTTGGTTTTCTCTAGGAACGCGTTGAAGTTGAGGGAAACTTGAGCGTGGGCCATTTGATCTACAAGAGATATTGTAAAGAATTTTAGACTAAGTTCATGATAATTAAGTTCATCTTAATCAAATTTTAATGAACTCCCACTCAGAATGACATCTCTCTAGTCATTTAAGTGATACATGATCCGAATCGACTAGCCCGTGTCCGATCATCACGTGAGACGGACTAGTCATCAACGGTGAACATCTTCATGTTGATCGTATCTTCTATACGACTCGTGTTCGACCTTTCGGTCTTCCGTGTTCCGAGGCCATGTCTGTACATGCTAGGCTCGTCAAGTAAACCCTAAGTGTATTGCTTGTGTAAATCTGGCTTACACCCGTTGTATGCGAACGTTAGAACCTATCACACCCGATCATCACGTGGTGCTTCGGAACAACGATCCTTAGCAACGGTGCACAGTTAGGGGGAACACAATTCTTGAAATTTTAGTGAGAGATCATCTTATTTACTACCGTCGTTCTAAGTAAACAAGATGCATAAACATGATAAACATCACATGCAATCAATTAAAGTGACATGATATGGCCAATATCATCTTGCTCCTTGGATCTCCATCTTCGGGGCACCATGATCATCTTGTCACCGGCTCGACACCATGATCTTCATCATCATGATCTTCATCATCGTGTCTTGAAGAAGTCGTCACGCCAACTATTACTTCTACTACTATGGCTAACGATTAGCAATAAAGTAAAGTAATTACATAGCATTTATTCAGTGACACGCAGGTCATACAATAATTAAGACAACTCCTATGGCTCCTGCCGGTTGTCAAGTTCATCGACATGCAAGTCGTGATTCCCTATTACAAGAACATGATCAATCTCATACATCACATATATCATTCATCACATCTTCGTTCTGGCCATACCACGTCACATAGCACATGTTGCAAAAACAAGTTAGACGTCCTCTAATTGTTGTTGCAAGTTTTTACGTGGCTTCTATAGGTTTTCTAGCAAGAACGTTTCTTACCTACGCCAAAACCACAACGTGATTTGTCAATTTCTATTTACCCTTCATAAGGACCCTTTTCATCGAATCCGATCCGACTAAAGTAGGAGAGACAGACACCCGCCAGCCACCTTATGCATCTAGTGCATGTCTGTCGGTGGAACCAGTCTCACGTAAGCGTACGTGTAAAGTCGGTCCGGGCTGCTTTATCCCACAATACCGCCGAATCAAGATTGACTAGTAACGAAAAGAAAGTTGAACAAACTCAAACGCCCACAACTGCTTTGTGTACTACTCGTGCAAGATGCTACGCATAAGACCTAGCTCAGATGCCACTGTTGGGGAACGTAGCTGAATTCAAAAAATTTCTACGCTTTCACCAAGATCCAACTAAGGAGACATCTAGCAACGAGCAAATAAGAGTGCATCTACATACCGTTATATAGATCGCGTGCGGAAGCTTTCGAAGAAGCTTGGATGAAGTAGTCGTACTCTTCGCGTTCTTCGTCACCGATGATCTAGCGCCGAACGGACGGCACCTCCGCGTTCAACACACGTCCGGTACAGCAACGTCACCTCCTTCTTGATCCAGCAAGGGGGGAGGAGAGGTCGTCGGAGATCCAGCAGCACGACGGCGTGGTGGTGGATGCAGTGGAGATTCCTGCAGGGCTTCGTCGGCGCCCTGCGGAGGGAGTATGGAGGTGTGACGGGAGGGGGAGAGGCGCCAGGAGCAAGGGTGCGGCTGCCCTCTCCCCCCCCACATATATATAGGGGTCCAGGGGGGGTGCGCCGGCCCTGCAGATGGGATCTGCAGGGTGGGGCGGCAGCCAGGGGGGAATCCTTGCCCCCTAAGGCAAGGTGGCGCCCCCTCCCCCTAGGGTTTCAACCCTAGGCGCATGGGGAGGAGGGACCATGTGGTGCGCCAGCCCATTAGGGCTGGCCACTTCCCCCTTGCGGCCTAGGGGCCCCACCGGGATGGGTGGCCCCACCCGGTGGACCCCCGGGGCCCCTCCGCTGGTCCCGGGACACTCCCGGTGACCCCCGGAGATCACCCGATGGCCGAAACTGGACTTCCTATATATCATTCTTTACCTACGGACCATTCCAGAACTCCTCGTGACGTCCGGGATCTCATCCGGTACTCCGAACAACTTTCGGGTTTCCACGTGCATGTATCTCTACGACCCTAGCGTTACTGAACCTTAAGTGTGTAGACCCTACGGGTTCGGGAGACACGTAGACATGACCGAGACCACTCTCCGGTCAATAATCAACAGCGGGATCTGGATACCCATGTTGGTTCCCACGTGTTCCTCGATGATCTTCATCGGATGAACCACTATGTCAAGGATTCACGCAATCCCGTATGTTATTCCCTTTGTCCATCGGTACGGTACTTGCCCGAGATTCGATCGTCGGTATTCCCGATACCTTGTTCAATCTCGTTATGGCAAGTCTCTTTACTCATTCCGTAATCCATCATCCCGTGACTAACTCCTTAGTCACCTTGAGCTCATTTATGATGATGTCTTATCGAGTGGGCCCAGAGGTACCTCTCCGTCATACGGAGTGACAATATCCCAGTCTCGGTTCATACCAACTCAACAGACACTTTCGGTGATACCCGATGCGTACCTTTATAGCCACCCAGTTACGTTGTGACGTTTGGCACACCCAAAGTATTCCTACGGTATCCGGGAGTTGTACAACCTCATGGTCTAAGGAATAAATACTTGACACCGAAAAGCTTATGCATTACGAACTATACGATCTCGTGCTATGCTTAGGATTGGGTCTTGTCCATCACATCATTCTCCTAATGATGTGATCCCGTTATCACTGACATCATATGTCCATGATCAGGAAACCATGATCATCTGTTGATTAACGAGCTGGTAACTAGAGGCTTACCAGGGACTCATTGTGGTCTATATATTCACACATGTATCGCTGTTTCCGTACAATACAATTCAAGCATGAATAACAAACGATTATCATGAACAAGGAAATATAATAATAATACTTTTATTATTGCCTCTAGGGCATATTTCCAACATATGAATCTATATGCTTTGATCAACTTATCAAAGTGTATATTCCAACTCCGAGATGCTTGCACTAGTCCATAGATGGATCGCTGGAGCTTGCACATTTTGTTAGCACCTTTAGGATTGACAAAACCTTCTGGTTGCATCATATACAAGTCTTCTTTAATAAATCCATTAAAGAATGCAGTTTTGTTATCCATTTGCCAGATTTCATAAAATGCAGCAATTGCTAACATGATTCGGACAGACTTAAGCATCACTACGGGTGAGAAAGTCTCATCGTAGTCAACTCCTTGAACTTGTTAAAAAACTTTCGCAACAAGTCGAGCTTTGTAGAAAGTAACATTACCGTCAGCGTCAGTCTTCCTCTTGAAGATCCATTTATTTTCGATGGCTTGCCGATCATCGGGCAAGTCAACCAAAGTCCACACTTTGTTCTCATACATGGATCCCATCTCAGATTTCATGGCCTCAAGCCATTTTGCTGGGTTCATCATCGCTTCCTCATAGTTCGTAGGTTCATCATGGTCCAGTAACATGACTTCCAGAACCGGGTTGCCGTACCACTCTGATGCGGAACGAAATCTGGTTGATCTACGAAGTTCAGCAGAAACTTGATCTGAAGTTTCATGATCATCATCATTAGCTTCCTCACTAATTGGTGTAGGAATCACTGGAACTAGTTTCTGTGATGTTCCACTTTCCAATTCGGGAGAAGGTACAATTACCTCATCAAGTTCTACTTTCCTCCCACTCACTTCTTTCGAGAGAAACTCCTTCTCTAGAAAGGATCCACTCTTAGCAACAAAGACCTTGCCTTTGGATCTGTGATAGAAGGTGTACCCAACAGTTTCGTTTGGGTATCCTATGAAGATTTACTTCTCCGATTTGGGTTCGAGCTTATCATGTTGAAACTTTTTCACATAAGCATCGCAGTCCCAAACTTAAAGAAATGACAGCTTAGGTTTCTTGTCAAACCACAGTTCATACGGTGTCATCTCCACGGATTTAGATGGTGCCCTATTTAACGTGAATGTAGCTATCTCTAATGCATAACCCCAAAAGCGATAGTGGTAGATCGGTAAGAGACATCATCGATCGCACCATATCTAATAAAGTACGGTTATGACGTTCGGACACACCATTACACTGTGGTGTTCCAGGTGGCGTGAGTAGTGAAACTATTTCACATTGTTTTTACTGAAGGCCAAACTCGCTAACTCAAATATTTTACCTCTACGATCATATCGTAGAAACTCTTATTTTCTTGTTACGATGATTCTCCACTTCACTCTGAAATTCTTTGAACTTTTCAAATGTTTCAGACTTGTGCTTCATTAAGTAGATATACCCATATCTGCTTAAATCATCAGTGAAGGTCAGAAAATAACGATACCCGCCGCGAGCTTCAACACTCATTGGTCCACATACATCTGTATGTATGATCTCCAACAAATATGTTGCTCGCTCCATTGTTCCGGAGAACGGAGTTTTAGTCATCTTGCCCATGAGGCATGGTTCGCAAGCACCAAGTGATTCATAATCAAGTGATTCCAAAAGTCCATCACTATGGAGTTTCTTCATGCGCTTTACACCATTATGACCTAAACGGCAGTGCCACAAATAAGTTGCACTATCATTATTAACCTAGCATCTTTTGGCTTCAATATTATGAATATGTGTATCACCACGATCGAGATCCAACAAACTATTTTCATTGGGTGTATGACCATCGAAGGTTTTATTCATGTAAACAGAATAACAATTATTCTATGACTTTAAATGAATAACCGTATTGCAACAAATATGATCAAATCATATTCATGCTCAACGCGAATGCCAAATAACATTTATTTAAGTTTTACACTAATCCCGAAAGTATAGGGAGTGTGCGATGATGATCATATCAATCTTGGAACCACTTCCAACACACACCGTCACTTCACCTTTAATTAGTCTTTGTTCATTCTGCAATTCTCGTTTCGAGTTACTAATTTTAGCAACTGAACCCGTATCAAATACCTAGGGGTTGCTATGAACACTAGTAAAGTACACATCAATAATCTGTATATCAAAATATACCTTTGTTCACTTTGCCATCCTTCTTATCCGCCAAGTATCTAGGGCAGTTCCACTTCCAGTGACCATTTCCTTTGCAGTAGAAGCACTTAGTTTCAGGCTTGAGTTTTAGCTTTGGGTTTCTTCACGGGAGTGACAACTTGCTTGTCATTCTTCTTGAAGTTCCCCTTCTATCCCTTTGCCCTTTACTTGAAACAAGTGGTCTGGTTAACCATCAACATTTGATGCTCTTTCTTGATTTCTACCTTCGCCGATTTCAGCATCGCAAAGAGCTCGGGAATTACTTTCGTCGTCCCTTGCATATTATAGTTCATCACGAAGTTCTACAAACTTGGTGATAGTGTCTAGAGAACTTTGTCAATTACTATCTTATCTGGAAGATTAACTCCCACTTGATTCAAGCAATTGTAGTACCCAGACAATCTGAGCACAAGCTCACTGGTTGAGCTACTCTCCTCCATCTTGTAGGCAAAGTACTGTCAGAGATCTTATACCTCTCGACACGGGCATGAGTATGAAATACTAATTTCAACTCTTGGAACATCTCATATGTTTCGTGGTGTTTCAAAACATTTTGAAGTCCCGGTTATAAGCCGTAAAGCATGGTGCACTAAACTATCAAGTAGTCATCATATCGAGCTTTTGTGAAAACGTTCATAACGTTTGCATCTGCTCCTGCAATAGGTCTGTCACCTAGCGGTGCATCAAGGACATAATCCTTCTCTGCAGCAATGAGGATAATCCTCAGATCACGGAACAATTCCGCATCATTGCTACTAACATCTTTCAACTTAGTTTTCTCTAGGAACATATAAAAAATAAACGGGGAGCAACATCGCGAGCTATTGATCTACAACATAGATATGCTAATACTACCAGGACTAAGTTCATGATAAATTAAAGTTCAATTTAATCATATTACTTAAGAACTCCCACTTAGATAGACATCCCTCTAGTCATCTAAATGATCACATGATCCAAATCAACTAAACCATGTCCGATCATAACGTGAGATGGAGTAGTTTCAATGGTGAACATCTTATGTTGATCATATCTACTATATGATTCACGCTCAACCTTTCGGTTTCTAGTGTTTCGAGGCCATATCTGCATATGCTAGGCTCATCAAGTTTAACCCGAGTATTCTGCGTGTTCAAAACTGGCTTACACCCGTTGTATTTGAACGTAGAGCTTATCACACCCGATCATCATGTGGTGTCTCGGCACGAAGAACTTTCGCAACGGTGCATACTCAGGGAGAACACTTGTACCTTGAAATTTTGTAAGGGATCATCTTATAATGCTACCGTCGTACTAAGCAAAATAAGAAGCATAATAAGATAAACATCACATGCAATCAAAATATGTGACATGATATGGCCATCATCATCTTGTGCTTTTGATCTCCATCTTCAAAGCACCGTCATGATCACCTTCGTCACGGGCGCGACACCTTGATCTCCATCGTAGCATCGTTGTCGTCTCGCCAACTATTGCTTCTACGACTATCGCTACCGCTTAGTGATAAAGTAAAGCAATTACATGGCGATTGCATTTCATACAATAAAACGACAACCATATGGCTCCTGCCAGTTGCCGATAACTTTACAAAACATGATCATCTCATACAAAACCGTATAAATCATCATGTCTTGACCATATCACATCACAACAAGCCCTGCAAAAACAAGTTAGACGTCCTCTACTTTGTTGTTGCAAGTTTTACGTGGCTGCTACGGGCTTAGCAAGAACCGTTCTTACCTACGCATACAAAAACCACAACGATGTTTCGTCAAGTATGTGCTGTTTTAACCTTCACATGGACCGGGCGTAGCCACACTTGATACAACTAAAGTGAGAGAGATAGATACCCGCCAGTCACCTTTAAGCAACGAGTGCTCATAATGGTGAAACCAGTCTCGCGTAAGCGTACGCGTAATGTCGGTCCGGGCCGCTTCATCTCACAATACCGCCGAAGCAAAGTATGACATGCTGGTAAGCAGTATGATTAGTATCGCCCACAACTCATTGTGTTCTACTCGTGCATATCATCTACGCATAGACCTGGCTCATGATGCCACTGTTGGGAAAACGTAGTATTTTCAAAATTTCCTACGATCACGCAAGATCTATCTACTAGATGCATAGCAACGAGGGGAGAGTGTGTCTACGTACCCTCGTAGACCGGGAGCGGAAGCGTCTAGTGACGTGGTTGATGTAGTCGAAATTCTTCGCGATCCAACCGATCAAGTAGCGAACGGACGGCACCTCCGCGTTCAGCTTGATGACGTGCCACGAGCTCTTGATCCAGTTGAGCTTCACGGGAGAGTTTCGTCAGCACGACGGCGTGGTGACGGATATGATGTATCTACCGGCGCAGGGCTTCGCCCAAGCACTGTAACGGTATGACCGAGGTGTGTTTCTGTGGAGGGGGCGCCGCACACGGCTAAAACAATTCAACTTGTGTGTCCTAGGATGCCCCCTGCCCCCGTATATAAAGGAGCAAGGGAGAGGCCGGCCCTAGAGGGGGCGCGCCAAGTGTGGGGAGTCCTACTAGGACTCCCAAGTCCTAGTAAGATTCCCCTTTCCTTTCCGGAGTAGGAGAGAAGGAAAGAGGTGGAGAGGGAGAAGGAAAAGGGGGTTGCACCCCTTGTCCAATTCGTACCAGAGGGGGGGCGCGCGCCTCCTTCCTTTTGGCCTTTCTCCTCTATTCCCGTATGGCCCAATAAAGGCCATATACTCCGAAAAATACCCGAATCACTCGAAACCTTTCCGATGTCCGAATATAGTCGTCCAATATATCGATCTTTACGTCTCGACCATTTCGAGACTCCTCGACATGTCCCCGGTCTCATCCGGGACTCCGAACTCCTTCGGTACATCAAAACTCATAAACTCATAATACCGATCGTCATCAAACGTTAAGCGTGCGGACCCTACGAGTTCGAGAACTATGTAGACATGACCGAGACTCATCGCCGACCAATAACCAATAGCGGAACCTGGATGCTCATATTGGCTCCTACATATTCTACGAAGATCTTTATCGGTCAAACCGCATAACAACATACGTTGTTCCTTTTGTCATTGGTATGTTACTTTCCGAGATTCGATCGTCGGTATCTCTATACCTAGTTTAATCTCGTTACCGGCAAGTCTCTTTACTCGTTCTGTAATACATCATCTCGTGACTAACTCATTAGTCTTTTGCTTGCAAGGCTTATTATGATGTGCATTACCGAGAGGGCCCAGAGATACCTCTCCGACACTCGGAGTGACAAATCCTAGTCTTGATCTATGCCAACACCACGAACACTTTCGGAGACACCTGTAGAGCATCTTTATGATCACCCAGTTACGTTGTGACGTTTGATAGCACACAAGGTGTTCCTACGATATTCGGGAGTTGCATAATCTCATAGTCGTAGGAACATGTATAAGTCATGAAGAAAGCAATAGTAGTAAAACTAAACGATCATAGTGCTAAGCTAACGGATGGATCTTGTCCATCACATCATTCTCCTAATGATGTGATCCCGTTGATCAAATGACAACTCATGTCTATGGTTAGGAAACATAACCATCTTTGATCAATGAGCTAGTCTAGTAGAGGCATACTAGGGACACTCTGTTTTGTCTATGTATTCACACATGTACTAAGTTTCCGGTTAATACAATTCTAGCATGAATAATAAACATTTATCATGATATAAGGAAATATAAATAACAACTTTATTATTGCCTCTGGGGCATATTTCCTTCACTAGTGTCTTATTGGGGAGCATTGTGCCTCCACACCGCTCCAACGGAGACATACTTCCTCTCAAAGGGAAGGAACTTCGATAACACATCCTCGTATTCAGCGGCTCCACTTGTGGTTATCTCTTACCTTTACTTGTGCAAGCTTTTGTTGTAGTTCGTAGCTAGCTTGCTTGTGTGCTTATTATTGTTGCATCATATATGTTGCCCACCTAGTTGCATATCTAGACAACCTATATTGTTTCTAAGTTTAATTTGGTTAAGAAAAGCTAAAAATTGTTAGTTGCCTATTCACCCCCTCTAGTCAACTATATCAATCCTTTCAATTGGTATCAGAGCCTCATCTCTTTATTACGGACTTTACCGTCCAGAGAGTATGGGTGACAACGTAGTCGAGATGGAGGGACACTCCGATGGAAATCCGTCCTTGTCTACGTTCGATGGGGGACCCTCGGTCTCTGGTGAGGAGTTCAACGTGGCTTTGGACAAATTGAAAGACTCATTGACGAACGAGGTCAAAGGCATGTTCAAAGAATTTCTTGAGGGACTTAAATTACCCACTGCACCGTTGGAAGTGGTTCGTCCGACTAACAACGTGTCGGATGCTATTCCTGATAAGGGAGAAGCTAGTAGTGAGCAAGTCCCGGTGACTAAGAATGGGAGTGGCATCTTTGCTCACTCCGCACCTCCCATCAATTATGGAGGACCCGTTCCCACCCCGCATCTAAATTCGGTTGGTCCTCATCCTAAGTTTGTGAAAAATTCTGATTTTGCTACTTGGACGTTTCGTTTTAAACGTCATTTAAATCATTGTTCTACTAATCTTTGGAGAATAATTGAGCAAGGTTTCTACCCGCATGATCCGTACAACTTAACTCCAAGAGAAGCTGTGAATCATCACTTCAACGAATCTGTTCTTTGCATTCTTCAAGAAGCTATCCCTCCCGGAGATATTGCACACCTTCGACCCTTCTCCGTGGCCAAGGAAGCATGGGAGCATGTTGGTTCCTTATACAAGGGAAGCGCAAGCATTCAACGCTCAAACTATGAAGTTGTGCAAGATGAAGTCGATGAGTTTGCCATGATCGAAGATGAAGATCCCCATGAACTTTATCGGAGATTAACCACTCTTGCGGTCTCACTTCGAAATGATGGGAGCAAGGATACATATGACAATTGGATCAAGCGCAAGTTTCTCTAGGCCATGATGCCTTATCACAAGGCCATGTCCTCCGTCATTCACCAAAGACCGGACTTCCACACTTTGCCCTCGAGTGAAGTGTTGGATGAGTTCGTTGCCATGAGGATCTTGGATAAGACCGCTGACAATGCGGTGTTGCAAGCTCAACGATCAAAGAAGCCAAACCTTGCATTGAAGGCCAGGGCTTGTGTGGGAGAAGAGGATGAAGATGAGTGTTTGCCCGAAGACACCAAATATGCCTATCATGAGCACATGGCTCTTGCATCATGACAATTTTGGGGTAACAAGAAGAACTCAAGGCCCAACTTCAAAAAGAAAAATTCAAGTGGCTTGAAGGGCAAGTAACGAGTGAGAACGTGCTACAATTGTGGCAATGTGAGTCACTTTGTTGTAGATTGCCCATATGAGAAAAGAGAAGACAGTGAAGGCAAGCTTATCCAAAAGGACAAGGCCAAGTCTTATCTCAACAAAAACAACTTCACCAAGAAGACTCCTCCCAAAGGATTGGTGGCCCAAGAAGAGTATGATGAGCATGACGATGATGAAGAAGATGAGGAGATGGTCACCATGGCCACCATTGCTATTGCAACAACTCCACGGTCATCCCTCTTCGACTCACCAAATGAGGACATCACGGCCAAGTGCCTCATGACTAAAGCCACCAACAAGGTAACCCCCAACATCAATTATACCATCACTTCTAATCCTTCATTGACAGATTGCATTGATGAGAGTGAGGGGGCGGAGGAGGAGGAAAATGAATTTGAGTCTTTTATGAGTAAGCTCAAAGGTAAACCCAAGAAGCACTTCATTTCTCTCTTGGAACAACTTGGTGAAGCCAATGACATGATGGAGGCTCACGAGGAGACCATCTCCAAGATGGAGGGTCATAGTCGAGACTATGCCGATGAGATATCGGATCTCTCTAATGCTCTTGAGGAAGAGCGTGGTATTCGTTTGGCTCTTGAGGAGTCACACAACGATGATCATGCTAAATTAAAGAAAGATCTTGATCATGCTTTAGTTGTCTCTCGTATGCTCAATTCTGAGAAGACAAAACTTGTGGTTGACCATGCTAGACTCAAGGAGGAGTTTGATACACTTGACAAGGCTCACAAGGTCTTGAAGAGTGTACATGCTAGCCTCAAAGAGTCTCGTGATCAACTTCAAGTTTCGCTAACCAAGGAGAAAGCCACTTTTCCTCGCATGGGTTTAATTGATAATGCAAATACTACTAACCCATGTTGCGAGCATGTGCATCTTCTTGAAGAGAATGCCAAGTTAAAGAAGCATCTTGAGAAAGGCCTTGTGTCTTGCATACAAGGTGAGAAGAACCTCAACGACCTTTTGAACAATCAAAAGGAAGTTGTTGCTAAGGAGGGAATTGGGTTTGCCCCCAAGTCCAAGAAGAAGAAGAATTACAAGACCAAGCAACACCCTCCTCTTATGCAAACCTTTGTGAAGGAGGGAGAGGGTACTCCTAAGAAGAAGAAGAACAATGTGAAGGGTGGTGGAGTGAGGAAAAACATTGCCACTCCTTCCAACAAAGCCGGCGACTTTAACCCGTCTTATGTGTTATGACGTGCTAGTGATGGACATGTTTTTTTGCTAAATTTGTTGGTTCTTCTTATGAGTACATTGAATGGTCTATTTGGGTTCCTAAGACCCTTGTTACTAACCTCAAAGGACCCGTTACAAAATGGGTACCTAAATCCGAGCATTGATATCTTGTAGGAGTTTGCTTCCGATGGGGGATCATGGTTGCTCGATAGTGGAGCCACAAATCATATGACCGGAAGCAAAGACTTGGTGGTGGACGTGCACCAAGGTTCATCTATGGCCACCAATGTCGAATGGGTGATGCTTCATCTTCTAAGGTGTTGGGGCTTGGCAACGTTGTTGTTTCTCATGATCTCACGATCGAGAAAGTCATGCTTGTTGAGTCCCTTGCATACAATTTACTTTCCGTTCGTCAACTTGCACTCATGGGCTTTGCCACATTCTTTGATATTGATACTGTGGCCCTCTTGTGGAGCAAGACTCCTAAAGTAGCCTTTGTTGGGCATGTCAAGAATGGTCTCTATGTGGTTAACTTCTCGGAGTGACCCACTAAGACCGCGACTTGCCTAATGGCTAAAGTTGATGTGGGATGGCTTTGGCATCGCCGTTTAGCCCACGTCAATACGAGATCTTTGCAAAGTCTTCTCAAGGGGCACCATGTCCATGGACTAACAAATGTTAGTTTTGCCAAAGATCGTGTTTGCAGTGCTTGTATCGAAGGAAAGCTACATGAGAAGGCTCACCCTCCCACGACTATCATCTACTCGACGAGACCTTTAGAGCTCCTTCACATGGATCTCTTTGGGCCTCCATCCTTTGATAGTCTTGGGGGTAGAAAGTACTGCTTGGTGATTGTAGATGATTATTCAAGATACACTTGGGTATGCTTCTTCAAGAGGGAGAGTGAGACCCAACAAACCGTCATTAACTTTGCAAATGAAGCTCAACGTCAACATCATGCAAAGATCTTGATGATTCGAAGTGACAATGGCACCGAGTCCAAGAATTACACCTTGGATGAGTTTCTTAGTGATGAGGGGATCAAGCATCAATATGCCACACCGTTTAGCCCCCGACAAAATGGTGTGGCGGAAAGATAGAACCAGACATTGATGGACGCATCAAGGACCATGATGGCAGAGTTCAAGTCTCCGTACAACTTTTGGGCCGAAGGCATCAACACCGCTTGTCATGCATCCAATCGGCTCTATCTCCGCAAAGGCTTGAACAAGACTCCATATGAGATACTTACCGGTAACAAGCCCAACCTCAAGTACTTCCGGGTGTTCGGTTGTAAGTGTTTCATACTCAAGAAAGGTGTTCGTTTGTCTAAATTTGAAGCTAGAGCTCATGAGGGCATATTTGTTGGTTATGCTACAAACTCTCATGCTTACTGTGTCCTCAACAAGTCCAATGGACTCATTGAGGAGACGTGTAATGTGGAGCTTGATGAGAATAACAGCTCCCAAGTGGAGCAAAGTGGTACTTGTGTTGTAGGTGATGAAATTCCTCCTCAAGCCATAAGAAGAATGGGTGTTGGTCATATCCTACCCATTGAGGAACCCCTTGTGGCCAAAGGAGAAGGACAATGTTCCACTCAAGTTGAACCATCACCAACCCAAGACCCACACTGATACAGGGTGGAACCCTAATCAGCGGATCTTTCACGAAATGGAGGGGATCCCACGATGAACACGAAGAACACGAGAGGGAACACGAGGGAAAACACGAGAGAATCACTCAAACCAACAAGAACAAGTCACACATATGCTAGATCCTCGAAACACAAAGAGATACAAGATCCATGATCAACAAGGGACGATACAAAGGGTAACCGGTTCTTCTCCGTGAGGAGGTCTTGATATCCCTGGGGATCTTCTCCGATGAAGGAGGTCCTGAATCCGTAGTGGATCTTCTCCGTGGAGGGGCCGCAGTCACTCACAAGGAGATGAACCACTAGATAGTATCAAATGAGCTATCACTCAGCTAACCCTCAAATGGAGGAGGGGGAGGAGTATATATAGTCTAGGTCCACGAAGGGGTAAGTGGGAGAGGGATACATGGGCCTCAGGCCCGATACACTGTGCGCAGACAGGGGCCGGATGTCCGGGCGGGGGCCGGATGTCCGGGCCTTCCCGAGACGCCGGATGTCCGGGCCGAGGGGCCGGATGTCCGGGCTGGAGGGGTTGAGCCACGGGTGTCTTCTAGACAGTGGCGCCGGATTTCCGGCCAGGGCCCGGATGTCCGGGGCGCCGGATGTCCGAGGCCTGTAGGTGCTGGCCCTTCTTCCTTCTCTTCCGTGCGCACTTGGCCTTGGTTCTTGGGTTCTCCATGGTCTCCTTGGGTGTTCCTGAACATGCATAGCACATATATTTGAGGTAGTAGGCATGTCTCACATGTAGAAAGTGGAGGTTCAGAGAGGAGCGAGTGAACCTTGTGTCCAATTGTGTGTAGTTGAGGTCTCGTCGAGTGAACATGGGGATGATCATGGGATACTCCGTATCATCTCCCCTCCCTTGGGGAAGATCCGACCTCGGATCAAAAACCTCATCACCATGGAAACGGTTGTCGTGGACGGACTTGTAGTTGGACGTAGTCGTAGACATGGCGCAATTCAAGTACTCCAAAGTGTCTCCGGTATGTGGTACATGCAAAATGTGCAAACACAAAGGACACTTGGAAATACAATGGTTAGCGCACACAAAGTGTCCATGAAGCTTAACAAGATGATATAGTATGATATGTAAAGCATTCATGTGATCAAATGCATTTGTGGTGCACACAAAGGTGTTGTGAATGTGATCAATGCAACCATTATGCAAAATGATGTCATAATGTGATGGTTTATCAAGAGCATGAATATGGCAATGGATGCTCAATATGTGTATGTTATCATGCAATTGATGGTGGGCAATATGATCATGATGTATGAATATGCCATCAAGAAAGATCACAACAAATTTGCTAAGAAAATGCACCAGCTCATATATCATGGATGACATGGGAATACATGATGCAACAAGGCAATCATAATGTGAGTCAATCCATGCATAAGATGCAAATTTGGTATGGGAATTATATGTCCATGGAGCATGGCATGTGAGCAGACAATCAACAAGTATGAAGGTTTTGGTGCAATGTGCCAAAGGAGTTTTGATATACCAATGCTCGATGTCGCGGCATGAGTGAAGGTCCGAAGGTGCATCCAAAGGGTCCATCTTCAATGTCGGTCCTCCATCCCGTAGATGTATCATGTAGACAACAAGAAGGAAACAACAATGAAAGTATGGCCTATCCCATATGCATATGTGAGGATGGCTCACAAAGAAGGAATGCACCTTATGTATGTTCTCGAAGATGTTGTTGTCGCGCAACGTGTATGCCTTCACATGCCCAAGATGCCTTGTGATGGTACCGCCTTGTGAATCCTTCAAAATGAAAGAACATGACAAACACTCGGAAAAACAAATGAGGTTAGCCGTAATGCAAAACCTAGCATTCATGCGGGAAAATACCCAACAAGTGCTTGCATCATTCTTATCATAAGAAAGTACAAGGGTGTGGTGCATGGTATGTAGGCATAAGATGCGAGAACAACCAAGTGCAATAGGCTCAATCAAGCAAGTATGCATCACAAGAAGGGTGTCAAAGTCTCCAATATCAATAGGCATAGCATGGTTGCACTCAATACAAGGGAATATGAGAGATGCAACGAATGGAGACAAGTGACAATGATCAATGTGAATCATGTGAATGGCATGAACATATATGTAATCAACCCAAGAAAGCAAGTAAGAGTGGAACATGGGTGATGCAATATAGCAAGCAAGCATAGCAATCAAGTCAAACAAGCTAGTAGTGCGAAGATGCAACATACTAGAGGTAATCATGGCAAGCATGGCATGTGTGCAAATAGGAGACATGAATAATGCACATGGCATAGCACAAGCATGAAAGCAAGATATGAGCAAAATATAATCAATGTGTTGATGAGAGGCCATATGGAAATAGCAATGGGATATCATGACTCTCCCAACACAAGACTCAACAATAGCATGGGACACAAAGAAATCATGGTAGTGGCTACAAGTATCTCCACCAAGCATGCAAATACACATAGGAGTATCATAATGGTGAATCATGTGTAAAGGCAAGCAAGGGTCACAATTGCATGGCCAAGTCATAGCAAGAGGCATAACATGCAAAGTGAACACGATAGTATGGGCATAATGTGACAAGTGGCAAATAGCCCATAGCCGTGTGAGAGCCAAGTAAAAGAGAGGCGCGTAGTGGTTGCGCGAAGAGAATGGTGTTAAGGAGGTTCCACGGAATCCCAAGACATCGTTGCTCTCAAGAGCTCTTTTCGTCAACTCATGGGATTGTGAGGTTGACAAGTTTGCAAAAGTACCTACACAAGACAAAGGCAAAGGAAAAATTGTATGTGCGTGGTATATGTACACATCATCCATCATGATGCGCACGTGCAAGTGTTGGTTAGCACATAATATCCAATGCTCAAATAAATGAGATGCGTGGTAAAGAAACATGTCATCCATCATGAGAGGTTTGTTGTTATGTATGGCATAATGGAGACTCAAGTTGTGTGATGCATCACGAGAAATATCATTGTGATTCATGGGATGCATATGGTGCACACAATCATGGTAATCATTCAAGGTATGGAATGCATCAAAATCTCCTAGTATGTATGAGGAAACTATGGGGGTCTCCTCATGAGCATCAATGGAAACATCACATGGAGAATATTGACAACATCCAAAGCAAAGCATATTTGGAACAATGTGTTCATGGCATGGCATAGTAGATGAATTGTGCAAATTATGTAAAGGGAGCATGGCAATATCATCGCATGAAAAACAAAAGCCAATGACTATCATCTTGTCATCTATGCCACAAGTGCAAATAGGATTTACTTTAATGGGGCATGCATAGCTACTATGTTGAGATTGATATGAAACAATATGAGAAATCTCACTCATAGCATATGACAAGTTCAAAGGATTATCAAACATGATGTGACCAAAAGAATTTTCACATGATATCCTATGGAGCATAGCATCACAACTAGGCAACTCAACATGCTCATCATCATATTCATCATAAATAGGTAATTCAAGACATGATGAAGTCGCACTAGCATGAAGCATGGCAATAGGTGTGTCAACATCATGCAAGCAATCATTGTCAAGATAGTCCACAAGCGGGACAAGAGCATCACCTTCACCTATTTTACCTTTGTAGTTTCGCTCATGCGTTGTAGGTGAGGTGTTCAAGATCCACTCGTTCTCATCTTCATCATGATGGAACCATGTGGGTGGTGCATCTTCTTCCACCATGGCCATCGGTTTGTCCATTGGAGGGATGGACTCGTCGAGGGTAGGCATATCGTCATGTAGGAGACCTAGCACCAACGAAAACACACTCGGAGTAGAGGTTAAGTCGTTAGAAATCATAGTGGCCTCACATGCCCTATCAACTACCTCACTCACTAAGTGTTGTGGCTCACTCACTCCCTCATGGATGCTCTCACTCGTATGGTTGGTGGAGTCACTCAAATGGCTCTCAACCTCACATATGATGTGTGGCATGCTCTCATGTGTGGGGATAGTGGTGATCACTCTCGTCCTCTCAAAATAAATGCTCTCAATCTCACATATGGTGGAGTCACTCATGTCACTCATATGGTGGTGTCTCTCCTCACATGGAAATTGGGGCATCTCATGATATATGCGTGTCGGAGAGATGTGGGTGCAAACGTCTCCAAACTCAACTCCTTTCGTCGCCTCATCAATAACGCCTCCAAAGGTGAATGCCGTAGTCGAAGGGGATGGCCCTTGATCGACCGTCTTGTCGCCGTCTTGATGTGGGGAGCTTCCGAAGATGGAAGTGTCACCCTCGCTCGTAGGTGCTCGCCTTGTAGTTGGAGATGTCGATATAGGCGAACTCATGGGAAGTAGGCGAAGATGCCGTACGTCCGAAGGCGAAGATGCCTTGATAGCACTTGGCGAAGATGCCGAAGTGGTGGTTGTAGCCGTAGCTCCATCTTGGGTGTGCTTGTCTCGCGGTCTTCTCTTTTGCTCTTGAAGCTTGGCCTTGGCATGATGTAGAGCTTCTTCGGACTTGGAGATATGCGTTTGTCGAGCATCTTCATGATGATGATGTCGTTGTCGTGCTTGAGCTCTTGGTAGATGTCGTTCGTCGTCGTCGTGCACAAGATGCTTGGAGGTGACTTGCCCTTCATGACGATGTCGATGGTCGCCATGGCGGTGTGGACGTGGAAGACTTGCTCTTGCATCATGTTTGCGCTCCGAAGACTTGTGACTTGAACGTCGCCGCCGAGAGGATGACGAAGGGGAAGAAGACTTGTGATCGACCACCAAGTGTCGGAGCTCCGCCATTTGTTTGTTGAAGGAGTCGCACATGTCGTCGAAGGAAGCCATTGTCCTTGTCTGGAAGTGTCGTTGTTCGATGGCGATGTTGCCCAAGCACTCTTGCATTTCTCGTTGTAGTCCGATGGTTTTCGCGTGGATGTCCTTGTTCGCGCCGTCGATGTCGAAGACCGGAGATGAAATGCCTCGCCTATCCATCACAAGACGCTAGCAAGTATGAGTGGGAGAAAGAGAAGAACTAGACCAAATGTACCTTGACCGATGTTGAAGATGGATCAATGATCACTCAAATGTGGAACAAGGAAATAGCACAATTGGTACCAATTCTTGTCGGTTTCTCACACCTACACAAGTAAAGCTTATGGTGGAGCTCGGTGAGGATAGTGGCACAAAAATTTGATGCAAAATGTTAGCAAGACTCAATAATGTTGAAAAAGATTCACAAATTCGCAAGTGAAACAAGAAGACCAATAGCAATATGGGTGGCACACGGAAACACACACACGGATAGATAAGTGGGGTCGTGCAACCAAGGGGTGAGCCAAAATGTGGAATCCACGAAAATGCTCGTGTTGCACAACACTAGAGAGACGCTAGCGCGATTGCACAATAGGCGGATACGAACTTGTGCACAACCTACTATGCAAAATGCAACGACTTCTATCCCAAGTATGCTATATGTATGGTATTCCGGTGGTATGATCCAAAATGATCGAGTATGACAATCTTAATGTAGTATGATGCTATGGTTCTTGCTTAAAAGCTCTTTGCTTATCTTTTCCTTTGTGCTTAAAAGCTTGTTTGGCTCTTTCTCTTTTGAGCTCTTTTGTCATGCAAAACTTCACGAACCAAGATAGCAATTGAGTATATGCGATGACAACCTTGTGTCACAAGAGATGATACCAAGATATGCACCACGGTGATATGGTATGTATGCTATGGGAAGTATGATCACTAATGTGCACAAGTCACGTTGCCGGCAATACTCGAATGGCTAGTCTCGATGGGTAAGTGACGCAAAAATGGGATAGGGGTGAACAATGCAATTGCAAGGGGATATACAAAGATGTCGTCGAAGTTACCGTCCGTGTCGATGATGAGAGGTGGTGCTCTTGATGTAGACCCGTTCCTAATTAGCCGAAACACCTTAGGAAACGGAAAAACCACAACTCAAAATCTCAAGGACAAATATCAAATGGTGGTAGCGGCAATGCCGTGATGGTTGCGGAAGTGGAATGATGGGCTATACACGATGTCGGAGTTGAAGTCACGGTCCCTAAGTAGCCGAAACACCTTAGGAGACACAAGCCACAACTCAAACAAGCTCGAACAAAAATTGGTTAAGTTGGGTTGGCTATGTATAATGGCAATGGGTATGCGGAAGTGGTGGTGGTGGTTGATGAAGAAGCAATGGTCCCTAAGTAGCCTAAACACCTTAGGAGACTCAAATCACTACTCAAGCAACCACAAATGCTATGGGGGACAAAATGGTTAGGTTGCGGAAGTCGGTGGTGGTTATGTGGATGATATGGTGGAAGCCCTAGGCAAAGATGCCAAAATCCACAAAATATGATGGAGTCAAATGATTATGGTGGTATTTTTGTGTTATGGGGGAAGTCAAGAGCTTCAAAACGAGCTCAAGAACGTCGAAATCGGAGTTCGGATGAATTAGTTATGGACAAAACGGTGAAACGGAAAAGTCTGAAATTCCCAGGGGTCGGACATCCGGGGCCGGGGCCGGATTTCCGGGGCCTCATGTCCAGAACTGCACGGGATTTTGCCCTCCAGGAGCCGGATGTCCGGCCGGGGACCCGGATGTCCGGCCCGATGGCCCGGATGTCCGGCCTATGGCCCGGATGTCCGGCCCGAAGATTCCAGATCTGAATCGGGACGAACTTTTCGAATTGTGGGCGGAAATTGATGATTTCGGGCTCAAAATTTGACGGATTTTGTGGAGGAAAGATGGGGAAACTTGGGGAAATGCTAGATCCACTTGAAACCAAGCAAATCCACGGATCAAAATCAACAAAATCTCATCAAACCAATAGATCACAAAAAAAATTTGGGGCTATTTTTGGTGGGGAATTTTCGAATTTGGGGAAGAACACAACAAAACAAGGCTAGAAAACGGTGGGGAGGCTCCAAATTCGTGAGAAACCGTGGCTCATGATACCATATGATACAGGGTGGAACCCTAATCAGCGGATCTTTCACGAAATGGAGGGGATCCCACGATGAACACGAAGAACACGAGAGGGAACACGAGGGAAAACACGAGAGAATCACTCAAACCAACAAGAACAAGTCACACATATGCTAGATCCTCGAAACACAAAGAGATACAAGATCCATGATCAACAAGGGACGATACAAAGGGTAACCGGTTCTTCTCCGTGAGGAGGTCTTGATATCCCTGGGGATCTTCTCCAATGAAGGAGGTCCTGAATCCGTAGTGGATCTTCTCCGTGGAGGGGCCGCAGTCACTCACAAGGAGATGAACCACTAGATAGTATCAAATGAGCTATCACTCAGCTAACCCTCAAATGGAGGAGGGGGAGGAGTATATATAGTCTAGGTCCACGAAGGGGTAAGTGGGAGAGGGATACATGGGCCTCAGGCCCGATACACTGTGCGCAGACAGGGGCCGGATGTCCGGGCGGGGGCCGGATGTCCGGGCCTTCCCGAGACGCCGGATGTCCGGGCCGAGGGGCCGGATGTCCGGGCTGGAGGGGTTGAGCCACGGGTGTCTTCTGGACAGTGGCGCCGGATTTCCGGCCAGGGCCCGGATGTCCGGGGCGCCGGATGTCCGAGGCCTGTAGGTGCTGGCCCTTCTTCCTTCTCTTCCGTGCGCACTTGGCCTTGGTTCTTGGGTTCTCCATGGTCTCCTTGGGTGTTCCTGAACATGCATAGCACATATATTTGAGGTAGTAGGCATGTCTCACATGTAGAAAGTGGAGGTTCAGAGAGGAGCGAGTGAACCTTGTGTCCAATTGTGTGTAGTTGAGGTCTCGTCGAGTGAACATGGGGATGATCATGGGATACTCCGTATCACACACGCTTCCGAAGAACAAACTGAAGGCCCTCAACCCGATGAACAAGGCCAAGTGCAAGATCAACCGCAAGATGGTGGTGATCCACCAAGTGATGCACAAGGCCAAGTTCCCTCTCCCGAGCACGTTCAAGATCAAGAACAAGCTCAAGATCAAGAACAAGCTCATAACGACGCTCAAGATGATCAACTCATAGTGTCGGATCTGGGATTCCGGCAAAACCCTTAAGGTTTGAACTCTAGGGTGCGCACGGAAATCTCTCCTTCCGCTCTAGCTCGTCTACTCAACAGCCCTAGGCCTAACTCGTCAGATCCGATGAACAAGAGACACAAGATTTATACTGGTTTGGGGCACCGTTGTGGTGTAATACCCTAATCCAGTGTGGTGTGGTGGATTGCCTTGTAGGCTGAGGAGAAACTAGTACATGGATGAACTGCCTCCTGAGGAGAGGTGTTCTCGATCTCGGGTGAGCTTGTGGTGTATGAGAGGTCTCGACGATCTGACCAGCTTAACACGAGATGAGATCCTCCCTCTATGATGATGGCTAGGTCCTATTTATAGTGGCCCGGGTCCTTTTCCCAAATATTGAGCGGGAAGGAATCCCACAACGGCCAAATTTGAAGGGGGGCAGCTAATACAAGCTATCCTGACAAAAGGCGGTCTTCGCCTGCCAAAGGCTCTGGTGGTGACGCCGCCGTGGGCTCCGTGATGACCTCCACTTTGTCGTCCTGCTGGTCCTGGTCTCGTTGCACCGATATGGAAACATTTGCCTGACGCCTTGGGACTCTTTGTCTGCACCTGCTTCTTTAGCACCAAAGGGGAAACTGGCACTCTGCGCCCGCTGGCGCCCACCTGGCATTGGTCGTCACTGCTCACGTCATGAGGACCTCGCGAGGTGCCCCTTGCCTCGATATGTTTGATCCTCACGAGCCGGCCTGGCGAGGCCTCCCCAGGGGATGTCTTGTGTCGTCCGCCTCGCGAGGGTCTTGAGTGGTTGCTGAAGATGCTGGGCCGTACCAGGCCGCCTTGTGAGCCACGCCCTGGGCCGCAGGCAGGCAAGTCTGGGTACCCCCATTCCCAGAACGCCGACAGTAGCCCCCGGGCCCAAGGTGCGCTCGGACTTGGCTTCGCGGTGAAGCCAAGGGCTAAGCGCGGAGCACCGCGGGCCCTCAAAGCCTGCGGCCTTGCTTACCGCGTGGCGCTTGATGGGACGTGGGCGTCTCCACTTCCCCACGTAGCCTCGGCGACTACGCGACTTGACAAGTCCCTGCGTGCTCAGCAAATCATTATTACCTGTGATTTCGGAGGCCGGCGGTTGGCCTTCTCCTGGCTATAAATAAGGCGGCGAGTGGAGCCTCCGCCGCCCATCTTCTTCCTTCATTCCTCTTGCCTCTTCTTCCTTGCCCTGTGCTTGGCCGTGCTGCTCACGGCGTCGACCTGACGATTCTCCGCTGCCGAAAAGGGGAAGACTCCTCGTGAGGAGACAGCGGTACTCCCCCCGAAGAAAAGGCCACTCCGTCCTCATGGCGCCGCCATGAAACCGGAAGTGACGAGGCCTTGGCACGAGCGTCCTCCCCTGGCTATCCATTGCCCCTTTATGCCAGGGCACCGGGCCATGATGAGGGAGTTGGCGCTCAGCGCCACCCGCGCCGTGGCCTTACCGACCATACCATTGTGGTGCGCGCTGCCGTCCCGAGAGCCCACGCCAGTGGCTCCTCTCGTGAGTTCGTGGTGTCGGCAGCGATGCCTCCTAGATCTTGGATTCACCTCCCGTCATTCTTCATCGCAGAGGTGCCGCCAAGGGGGTCGCTCGGGCTGTGGTTGCGACACGCAGAGTGTCGGGCCTCGGCGACTAGGGCAGAGGTTGAGGTCGTCTCCTCAGGTAAGGTCTTCATGACTCGCGGATGGGGCGAGGTCGCCCGTGCCTGCGGCTCGAAAGGCACCCTTGCCATCCACTTCGAGTTCGACGACGTCTCCATGCTATGCTTCAAGGTGTTCGATGAGGAAGGACGTCGCCTGGAATGTTGCCCTGGAGGGGGCCACCACGGGGATGCTGTTGCCGGCGATGCGCCAGACGTCGATTCCGCCACTAGCTTATCCAGCGGCAATGATGGCCTCCGAAGGTCTAGCAGCTCTTCTGAGTCTGCCGAATCCCCGGAGACGAGCGACGACAGCTACGCGCCCCCGAGCTCGCGGCGCGCCCGAAACGCGTCGGGCTCGCGGGCACGTCACTGTTGGTGATCCGCCTAGGGTCGGAGGTGGGCCATCGTGGCCCACTGTTGATGATGGCGTCGATGATGGTGACCATAGTTAGGATCCCCTGAAGGACTTTCATGGCATTCCGTGCGAGGATTCAAAAGCCGACCCCATGGGGGTGTGTAAAGAACTTGTAATGCTTTTGCTTCTATCTTGCTATTTTGCGAGTGCACCCTGCTCGCAAGCCTCGTTTCAGCAATTTTGGTAGCATAGTTCTCTACGCCGATAGGCCCCAGTCCTAAGGCAAGCTACAGCCATCGCTGGTATGCCAGGTCGCGATGCCGTGGTCAAGGCCAGGAGGTGAGCGGCCCGAGGTCCGGTAAGAGCTCCCGAGGCGCGATGCTCAAGAGGCCCCCCTTGGCGTGCAAGCAGCTTCGTGAGGCTAAGAAAGCGAGGCGGCATTGCTGAAGCGTTACTACCGAATCTCGCTAAGCGAGCGTGGATGGGGCATCAAGGGGTTAATGACTTATCTTGATGATCGCGGGGTGGTTCCCCCAAATAGCACGCCTGGTTTGCTCATGAGGCTGAGATTTCGCGATTCCCTCCTGCTGGCCCTGGAGTTCTGCGTCGGCAGGGCCCGGCCCACGCGTACCTCAGCCGCCGCTGGACTTGATTGGAAACTAGGACAAGACCAGGGAGTGAGGGTTACGGGACCAGTTAGGCTCCTACGTCGCGATGCTCGGGAGTCCCCCTTGACGTACGAACGGACCCGAAGGAAGGGAATGCTGGACTCAGGCCTTGATGTTCTGTGTCGGCAGGGCCCAGCCCTGCGCGTACCTCAGCCGCCACTGGCCTTGACCGGAAACTAGGACAAGACCAGGGAGTGAGGGGCTATGGGACCAGTTAGGCCCTTGGGTCGCGATGCCCAAGGGTCCCCCTTGACGTACGAAAAGGCCCAAGCTCTCTGAACCGACTCCCCCTCCCCTCGTCCTTCCTGATGCTCTGCGTCCTCGGGTCTCGATCCTCGAGCGAAGCTCAGCCGCCGTTGGTATGCCAGGTCGCGATGCCATGGTCAAGGCCAAAGGGTGAGGGCCGGAGAATCAGTAAGAGCCCCTGAGACGCGATGCCCAGGGACCCCCCCTTTAACGCACAAGCGAACTACGTGAGGAGGGGAGATCGGTGGGACTGCCTGTCGCCGTGCTCCTGAGACTCCGATGGGTTAGCCTGTAGCAGAACAACTTAGGGCCACGCCCGTGCTGGGCTTCCGATAATTCCGCAGGGAGACGGAGGCATCGAGGACCTAGTGAGGTGACGCTTGCGGAGCGGGCCGCGGGTCAGAGCTCGGTCCCTCGGGTTTGTCAGCGTTGTAGGGATGGACCCGAGCGCAAGTGCCGTGCCAATGTATGCAGCCCCGTTGCGAGATGAACAGAAGTCCGTTAGGTGGCGAAGGAGACCCGGAGGGGTGATGGTTAGTCAAGTGATTCAAATGCAAAATGACAAAGATGGCAGCAATAGCTTTGGTAAAATGCAAGAGAGATACATGCCACCAGGGTGAACCTGCGCGGCCTGGGGATAATGCAGCCCGAGGGGCGCCCCAAAGGTGATCTGAGATGCAAAAAGATTGTGCACCGTAGGGACAGGCCCGTGCGACCTGGGAATGATGCTGCCCGAGGGGCGCTCCCAGTTGAACAAAAATCGGAAGATGTCACCTGGCATAGTTGCTGAAGTAGGGTTGGTGTAGCTGAAGGTGCTCGATGAAGATGATGTTCCTTACGTGCTGCCTGGCTCCGGCCCCTCGCGAGGCTCTGGGGCTCCCCAGATCTCGCAGAGGGCTGAGTCTAGCTCCACCTAGATCTCCTTGTGCCTGGCCTCGCGAGCCGCCAGGAATTCCCACATGTGGCGCTGGTGCAGGGCCGCCTGGTTCAACAAGCCGAAAGGCATGCTGATGTCTACACACGCTTCTACTCTTGTAGACTATGTTGGGCCTCCAAGCGCAGAGGTTTGTAGGACAGCAACAATTTCCCTCAAGTGGATGACCTAAGGTTTATCGAACTCAGGGAAGTAGAGGTTGAAGATGGTCTCTCTCAAGCAACCCTGCAACTAAGATACAAGAAGTCTCTTGTGTCCCCAACACACCTAATACACTTGTTAGATGTATAGGTGCACTAGTTCGGCGAAGAGATGTTAAATGGCAAGTGATATGGATGGCAAAACAAAGTAATATAAATCTGTAATAAAAAGTGCAGCAAGCAAACAAGTGGTAAACGTGAGCACAAATGGTATTGCAATGGTGGAAACAAGGCCTAGGCTTCATACTTTCACTAGTGGCAACTCCCAACAACATTAACATAATCGAATCACATGATATTTCCCATAAAACATGCAAAGGGGACGCACTCGGAGGTCATTCCTTCGTGGTCAAGAGAGGACGAGAATTATGTAGGGCTACAAAAGCACACCTCAAAGTTCGTAGTTCTCAATCTAAGGATTTCCCAATGTCACCGCGGCCATCCAAAGAGAGTCCCACAATCACCACAACATATCTAAAGGATAGTCAAAGACAAGCACCAAGAGACTCTCAATCTTCAATCAACAATCAAGAGAGGAAATCACTCATGAAAATATTGTTCTAATCCATGTCCAATAGACCGCTGTCACCTTGGTCTCGGGGATTATACTAGATAAAGACAAGTGAGTACATCAATCCAATACATAGAGGAAGGGGAAATATCATGGGATCACCCTAGATTAACATAGCCTATGATCACAACGAAGATCACATCATGGGAGAGAGAATTGACCACATAGCTACTGGTAAGAACCTCAGCCCCGAGGAGGAACTACTCCCGCATCATGGAGGGAGGAAGCAACGTCGATGGAGATGAATCCGGGGGCACTTCCCCGTCCCGGCAGGGTGCCGGCGCAGGAATTCTGGTCCCCCGAAGCTTGATGGCGATGGCGGCGGAGATCGGAATCGCGTCTGGAGAAAAGGGGTCCGGAATCAGGGTTTCCGCGACACGGTGTAAATATATGCCAAAGGGGGGCATCAGAGGGGGTCAGGGGTGCCCAGGCGCCCCCCCGGCACGGCCAGGGGGGGGGGGGCGCGTGGGCAGGCCGCCTGGAGCCCCTGTGGGTCCCCTCCGGCCCTACTTTGGCCGCATGGAAGCTTCCGGAACGCTGATTTTTTATATAATTTTTCTGGATTTTTTCTGGCAGTTCTCGTAATGTGAAAACCTGAAATACAAAAACAGCCGAAAACAGAAACTGGCACTGGGGTGCACTGAGTTAATAGGTTAGTCCAAATATGATCAAAAGTGTATGGAAGTGTATAAATAACATAGCAATATCACCCAAAAGAGGCATGGAGCAAGCATAAATTATAGATACGTTTTGGACGTATCAACATCCCCAAGCTTAATTCCTGCTCGTCCCCGAGTAGGTAAATGATAACAAGAATAATTTCTGTGGTGACATGCTATTAACCATATAGGACTTTTTTCATAGTCATATGACAAAAGCTTACTGAGACAATGAATCTATAGTAATTAAGTTGCCTCATGAGAAAATCACAAAGAACTGAAAGTTTTACAATATGATATTGAAACATCAAATAGATTTGTAATGAACATGATGTGCAAATATGATAAAGTGATATCTAGCTTCCCCCCTTTAGTGAAGCAAAACATAAATGCAGGGGCACCTCCAAGGTTTAAGTGATGACTAGATACAATGATTTCAAAATAAACGATATCATAATCATGCAAAAGACAATGCTACTTTGGGACAATGCACATTACACTCAGAATGACAATCATGCTCTCAGTAGTTGGTGCTTTTAAAAGAAGGTGGAGACACTCGAACCGTGGCTTTTGTTGGCAAGGTTGAAAACCCGTAGTCGGAAACAAAGACAAAACATGTACCAGAGCTCTTGGTTTTAAAACAGAGGTAATATTTTTTTTAGATCATGCATGTTTCGTCAACGAATGCTAGCAGACAACTCAATCACTTCTTGAGATGGACAAGTTTCGAGGAACGGCTCCCGAATGAGGACGATCACATCCTCTTAATCTCCTTTGTTTATCACTGCCAAAGTTTTATGATTTCTCATGAACAAAGCGTGAAGGAGGGTTTGTTTGTTTGTTATATTATCTTTTTGAGCCGGGCGCACTCAATGCCAGTTCCTTCTCGTATTATGGGTTTGCACATTATACATGCAATCCCGGGGTGAAGCTTGTCCAACTTAAAAAGATCATGAATTAACTACTACTTCCTCATGAACTTAAAACAGAGGCACAAAATAGGAATGCTTTTTCTTTGAATAATTTCGAGATGGTACATGCAAGTCTCTGTTAGGAATGGCAGGTAAATACCATGTAGGAAGATATGGTGGACTCATATGGCATAACTGGATTAAAAGGATGTGGATGCACAAGCAGTCAGTCCGCCTAGTACAGGCGAAGGTTAGCAAAAGACTGGGAGCGACCAACTAAGAGAGCAATGACGGTCATAATCATGCAGAGCGACAAAGCAACATTGAATCAGGCATGGAAGTTATATCGCTACTCAGAAACAAAAGATCATCAAGGCTTGACAGACTTTCTTTACAGTCTTAAATATGCGTGAGCATACGCCAAGTCAATCAAAATAAATTCTTGGGGGAAGATACCACTAAACCATACCACATCATAGGCAAACAAATCATGTTGGTACTCCAATAACACATTGGGAACCCCCCAGCTATTTGAGACTAACCATAAGAAAACATGAACTACTAAGCGCCATTATGCACGTAGCATTTTTATCATAGACATATCAACCAATGCAACAGAAGCAAACTCTCTTAATAAGGTAAGCATGATAACTAAGAGCTAAGCATGATAGTAGCTATTGAAAGACAAAGAACACACACAACAAAGATAGACATGAAAATTCTATGTTATGTTCTAGGTTGAAGTGGAGCGTGTTTCTCTCCCACATAAAGAAAGCTGAGTTCCGACTCGTTATGAACAGCAAGCAAAGCTAAAGAAAACTAAAAAGGAAACTAAAAGCAAGACGCTCCAAGCATAGCACATAACACATGAAGTGATAAAAATATAGTGGAACGAAAGACGAGCTGATAATGTTGATGGAGAAGGGGATGCACGGGGGCATCCCCAAGCTTAGACTCTTGAGTCTCCTTGAATATTTCTTGGGGGTGCATGGGGGCATCCCCAAGCTTGAGCGTTTGACACTCCTGAATCTTTTTATCACCTTCCCTCGCACACTTGAAAACTCCCTTCATACATAACTCATCATAATCTGATTAGCGAGGTTAGTACCCATAATAAAATAATTGTTCCTTGCTGGAAATAAGGATATTCTTGAAGGTCTACTGTTTCTCAAGATTGCCAAAAGGTTTTTGCAAAGAAAAAGCAAGCTCTAGGTTCGCAAAATGAAGGAAAGGCAAAACAGGACATAATCTGTGAAAAACAGAACATCAGGTAGTAAATGATTTGTTCGGGGCACTTCTGCAACTCTAATAAAAAAACTCAAAACAGACGCACGAAATACAATTGTATAGGGCACGCTGTCAAAAAAATTCAGACCAAAAAGATGATCTGGTGATTTTATACGAATTTTTCTATCCAAGGACAAAATCTGTTTCCTGGACAACACGTCACAACTTTTGAACTTTCTAGCAATCAGAGGCTACACTTGGCACAAAATTGAAAAGCAAAGATACAATGATGATGCTACTGTAGTAACAAATATCAAGACCACTAAAACTGAAAGAACAAACTGAAAGCAAGGATAACAAGGGTTGTCTCCCTAGAGCTCTTTCTTTATAGCCATAAAGATAGGCTTAAGACTTTAATGATGCTCTCGTAGGTATAAGAGTTGAAGAACAAAAGAGAGCATCAAGAAGCAAATACCAAATACATTTAATCCTAACATGCTTCCTATGCATAGGAATATTGCAATAGAATAATTCATTAAAGCACAAAGCAACTAGCATAGGAAGGCAAAACAAGCATAACTTCAAAATATTCACCATAAAGAGAGGAAACTTCTTATTATTAAGATATTTAGAACCTAGTCTCCCTCTCTCATTATAAATTTCAGTGGCATCATGGATGAACTCAACAATATAAGCATCACATAAAGCATTGTTACCATGATCCACATGCAAAAAGGTACTCTTACTCTCCACATAAGCATAATCTTTCTCATTGGTAATAGTGGGAGTAGGACTATCATAAACCACTTGAACACTATATATTAATTGTGTAGTAGGAGGGTGGTGTTCAACAAGGGAGTAATGCCCTCCATGATTATGACAAGTTTCATAAGGATAATTTCTCCTTATGTCATAGGTACCTTTATAATCACTATAGGTTGGAGTTATAACATCATCATGGTAGAGAAGAGCATTATCATTGCTAGCAACTATATTTGTAAACATGTTGTCTTTATTCTTACTAGCAAAAGAATTATCAATTATCACATCACTAGTGGGTAAAGGATTTGCAATCCTATCATCCCCAAGCTAGAGCTTCCCATATCATCACTTTCAGAGTTGGTATCAAAAAGATTTTCAAGATCATAAGTAGCATTATCATCATTTTCCCAATCACAATATGTAACATGCATATCATAATCAAAATCATCTTCAATAATACCTACAGTCGTATCATCAAGATGATAATTAAGGCAATAAACTTCACCTTCTTCTTTAAACTTACAACCGTTAGGATAAAAGTTGATGGGAGGAATATGCTCAGGCCAGGTTGATACCCATTCTTCTTCTTTCTTGCTCCTCTTCCTCCTCCTCTTCTTTTTCTTCTTCTTAACCTTAGGAGGGAGTGGCTGGAGATGAAGCTTCTCCACATATCCTGGTTTATCATTAGAAACAATAGGGGAAACTTGGGAGAAACTCTCCTTTTTATTAGCAGAAATATAAGAGACATTTTTATACTTTGGCAAAGTTCCCTCCTTTCTAATCTTACTTATGTAATCATTTTCATGGCAATTAACAACACAATAGAGATGGCAATTTTGCAAAGTGTTTTTTATTCCTATGGCATTAACATCTAGCCAAGAAGTCTTTTCTGATAACGCTTCACACATCAAAAATAACATAAGCTCATCATAAAGATCAGAGGTGATCATGTTATCACACAATCGGTTAACAGTTATGTTTTGCAAGTTCATGCATTGAAAATTAAAGTGACCCTCTATACGGCAAAGTTCACAAGTAAAAGGATAAAGGTCACATAATTCTCTAGCAATTTCATTTAAATCTCTGACCCAAGTGATTGTTCTTTCATGCTTATGTTGCTTACAATACTTCTCTTCTTCAATCATAGGCCTTTCACAAGGTCTATCCACTCCACAAAAATTAACATGCTTATATAAAACTTCATTTTTAGGAATTGGATCATGCATGTTGCAATCATCATGAACAATTTCATTTTCTTTGCAAGTCTCTTTAAAAGGTTTATGATACTTGATCCAATCCTCCTTAGGCATATTAAGATGTGAAGCAAAAGATTTGAGGAAATCAACAAGGAGTTGAGAATCAAGTCCAAACTTAGCACTAAACTTATTAAAACTTGTAGTTTCAACAAAGGACTTAATGCAATCATACTCATAAATTACACCTGACTCTTTACCTTTGTCGATCTCCCAATCTTCAGTGTTGCGTTGAATTCTTTCAAGGAGTTCCCATTTAGCATCAATCTTTTTGTTTGTGAAAGAACCCATAGAGGAAGCGTCGAGCAAATCTTTATCCTGTCGAGAAAGCCTCGCATAGAAATTAGTAATAATCATATCTTTGGGGAGCCCATGGTTAGGTCATTTTAGCATTAACGTTTTCAGTCTCCCCCAAGCTTGAGATATGCTCTCTCCGTCATGAGGATAAAAATTATAAACATAATTCCTATTCTCATGGACTTCATGAAGAGGATAAAACTTGGAGTAAAAGAGAGACTGGATCTCTTCCCACTCCAGCAGGTGAGAGTCATTTAGTAGCCTATACCATTCCAATGCTTTTCCTTTCAGTGACAAGGCAAATAATTTCCTCATGACAAACTCCCTTGATACACCTGCAAGCTTAAATAATGAACATAGTTGTGACAGATATAGCAAGTGTTCACCGGGATGTCTGTCTCCTGCATAACGATCAGCCAAAACATAATCGATAATACCAGTTGGTATTTTATAGGGCACAATTTCAGTAGGGGGGGGAGCAACCACCACAGGTGTGGGGCGTCTTCCCGCAAGCAACGATCCAATAGCAAGGTTGTCCATAAGCATAACTAGTGAAATAAAAACAAGAAACAAAAAGATTTAATTGCAAGATCTAAAGATATACCTTCAAGCACTCACCTCCCCGGCAACGGCGCCAGAAATAGCTTGATGTCTACACACGCTTCTACTCTTGTAGACTATGTTGGGCCTCCAAGCGCAGAGGTTTGTAGGACAACAGCAATTTCCCTCAAGTGGATGACCTAAGGTTTATCGAACTCAGGGAAGTAGAGGTTGAAGATGGTCTCTCTCAAGCAACCCTGCAACTAAGATACAAGAAGTCTCTTGTGTCCCCAACACACCTAATACACTTGTTAGATGTATAGGTGCACTAGTTCGGCGAAGAGATGTTAAATGGCAAGTGATATGGATGGCAAAACAAAGTAATATAAATCTGTAATAAAAAGTGCAGCAAGCAAACAAGTGGTAAATGTGAGCACAAATGGTATTGCAATGGTGGAAACAAGGCCTAGGCTTCATACTTTCACTAGTGGCAACTCCCAACAACATTAACATAATCGAATCACATGATATTTCCCATAAAACATGCAAAGGGGACGCACTCGGAGGTCATTCCTTCGTGGTCAAGAGAGGACGAGAATTATGTAGGGCTACAAAAGCACACCTCAAAGCTCGTAGTTCTCAATCTAAGGATTTCCCAATGTCACCGCGACCATCCAAAGAGAGTCCCACAATCACCACAACATATCTAAAGGATAGTCAAAGACAAGCACCAAGAGACTCTCAATCTTCAATCAACACACAAGAGAGGAAATCACTCATGAAAATATTGTTCTAATCCATGTCCAATAGACCGCTGTCACCTTGGTCTCGGGGATTATACTAGATAAAGACAAGTGAGTACATCAATCCAATACATAGAGGAAGGGGAAATATCATGGGATCACCCTAGATTAACATAGCCTATGATCACAACGAAGATCACATCATGAGAGAGAGAATTGACCACATAGCTACTGGTAAGAACCTCAGCCCCGAGGAGGAACTACTCCCGCATCATGGAGGGAGGAAGCAACGTCGATGGAGATGAATCCGGGGGCACTTCCCCGTCCCGGCAGGGTGCCGGCGCAGGAATTCTGGTCCCCCGAAGCTTGATGGCGATGGCGGCGGAGATCGGAATCGCGTCTGGAGAAAAGGGGTCTGGAATCAGGGTTTCCGCGACATGGTGTAAATATATGCCAAAGGGGGGCATCAGAGGGGGTCAGGGGTGCCCAGGCGCCCCCCCGGCGCGGCCAGGGGGGGCACGTGGGCAGGCCGCCTGGAGCCCCTGTGGGTCCCCTCCGGCCCTACTTTGGCCGCATGGAAGCTTCCGGAACGCTGATTTTTTATATAATTTTTCTGGATTTTTTCTGGCAGTTCTCGTAATGTGAAAACCTGAAATACAAAAACAGCCGAAAACAGAAACTGGCACTGGGGTGCACTGAGTTAATAGGTTAGTCCAAATATGATCAAAAGTGTATGGAAGTGTATAAATAACATAGCAATATCACCCAAAAGAGGCATGGAGCAAGCAGAAATTATAGATATGTTTTGGACGTATCACATGCGCACATAGCTGTGAGGGGGGCCCTGTCACCGGCCCACCTGGAAAGGCCAGTGGAGCTCCTGAGACGCGATCCTGTTGAGTGTCGGGACGTTGACACAGACGCGCAGCCGGTCTCCTGAGCCTGGACCGACAGCTGCCCTTGGAGGAAGCGGGCGGCGCTCGCCCCGCATGGCCCTCGGCTCCTGTAGGTTTTCAATGGTCTGGCTGATGAACTCCTGAGCGCTTGGTGCCTCACGCCTTGAGGCCTATGGAGGGAAGTGTGCAGCGAAGCACTCTTCCACATGGTGCCCGAGCACCTCCCTCGTGACATTGGCTAGGTCAGAGGCCCTCTAGAGGAGAGCCCCCGAGCCGAGCCTGAGGGGGGCGTCGGGGGCGCCTTCCTATGTGAGAGAGGGAGGAGGCCCCTCCCTAGGTGCAGGTCCCGAGGTGTTGCCGTCCTGTGCTGCGTCCTCATGAGGCTCCAGGGCCATCAACTGCTTCTTCTTCTTGGGAACACCCTCAGGTGGGTAGATGATGATGTCGCTGTCCGGATCCTCGACCGCCGCCGCCTGGTAAGCGCGCTCGAGTGAGCACACTGCATCCTTCTCCTCGCAGGCGATGGTGATGAAGCCGCCGCTTCCAGGCATCTTGAGAACATTGTAGCCGTGGTGAGTCACTGCCATGAACTTGGCCAGGGCAGGATACCCGAGGATGGCGTTGTAAGGGAGATGGATGTGGGCGACATCGAAGTCGATGAGCTCAGTGTGGTAGTTGTCACGCTTGCCGAAGGTTACATGTAGGCGAACTTGCCCCACGGGAGTGGTGGAGCCATCAGTCACTCCGGAGAAGGGCTTGGTAGGCAGCAGTTGATCGTAGGGTACTTGGAGGCTGTCGAATGTCTCGATGGACAGGACGTCGAGTCCTGCTCCACCGTCGATGAGGGTCTTGGTAACTTGGACGTTGCTGATGACGGGAGAGCAAAGCATCGGGAGGGCGCCAGCCGTAGCTGCGCACTTGAGCTGGTTTGCTGAACTGAAGGTGATGGGGCACCTGGACCACCTAAGTGGGCGAGTAGCCTCGAGCTTGGGGAGCGCCGCGTTTACTTCACGGGCGAATTGCTTGAAGAGGCGCTGAGAAGCTGGGGCATGTGCTCCGCCCAAGATGCAAGCGATGGCACGCGGCTCCTGGAAGCCCTCGGCCCCCTCGTCCTGGTCGTCGTTTCTCCTTGGTGGTGGTATAGGTGGTAGGCCGGCCCTGCCCTGAGGACGGTTCTCTCGGGGCTGATCCCACTGAAGGAAATATGCCCTAGAGGCACTAATAAAGTTGTTATTTATATTTCCTTATATCATGATAAATGTATATTATTCATGCTAGAATTGTATTAACCGGAAACTTAGTACATGTATGAATAAATAGACAAAACAGAGTGTCCCTAGTATGCCTCTACTAGACTAGCTCATTGATCAAAGATGGTTATGTTTCCTAGCCATAGACATGAGTTGTCATTTGATCAACGTGATAACATCATTAGGAGAATGATGTGATGGACAAGACCCATCCATTAGCTTAGCACTATGATCGTTTAATTTTATTGCTATTGCTTTCTTCATGACTTATACATGTTCCTATTACTATGAGATTATGCAACTCCCGAATACCGGAGGAACACCTTGTGTGCTATCAAACTTCACAACGTAACTGGGTGATTATAAAGATGATCTACAGGTGTCTCCGAAGGTGTTCATGGTGTTGGCATAGATCAAGAATAGGATTTGTCACTCCTAGTGTTGGAGAGGTATCTCTAGGCCCTCTCGGTAATACACATCATAATAAAGCCTTGCAAGCAAATGACTAATGAGTTAGTCACGAGATGATGTATTACGGAACGAGTAAAGAGACTTGCCGGTAACGAGATTAACTAGGTACGGTGATACCGACGATGGAATCTCGGGCAAGTAACATACCAATGACAAAGGGAACAACGTATGTTGTTATGCGGTTTGACCGATAAAGATCTTCGTAGAATATGTAAGAACCAATATGAGCATCCAGGTTCCGCCATTGGTTATTGACCGGAGATGTGTCTCGGCCATGTCTACATAGTTCTCGAACCCGTAGGGTCCGCACGCTTAACGTTTGATGACGATCGGTATTATGAGTTTATGAGTTTTGATGTACCGAAGGTAGTTCGGAGTCCCGGATGAGATCACGCACATGACGAGGAGTCTCGGAATGTCTGAGACGTAAAGATCGATATATTGGACGACTATATTCGGACATCGGAAAGGTTCTGAGTGATTCGGGTATTTTTTGGAGTACCGGAGAGTTACGGGAATTCGCCGGGGAGCATATGGGCCTTATTGGGCTTTAGGGGAAAGAGAGAGAGGAGGCTGCGCCCCCCCGCCCCCCTAAGGCTTAGTCCGAATTGGACTAGGGGGAGGGGCAACACCTCCTCTTCCTTCTCTTCTCTTTTCCCTTTCCTTCTCTCCTACTCCTACTACTTGGAAGGGCTGCTAGTTCTACCAGGAAAGGGGGAATCCTACTCCTGGTGGGAGTATGACTCCCCAGGACGCGCCATAGTAGAGGGCCGGCCCTCCCCCTCTTCCACTCCTTTATATACGGGGTTGGGGGGCACCCCATAAACATACAAGTTGATCATTGATCTTTTAGCCATGTGCGGTGCCCCCCTCCACAGAAACACACCTTGGTCGTAACGTTGCAGTGTTTAGGCGAAGCCCTGCGCCGGTAGCTTCATCATCTCCGTCACCACGCCGTTGTGCTGACGAAACTCTCCCGTGAAGCTCAACTGGATCAAGAGCTCGTGGGACGTCATCGAGATGAACGTGTGCTGAACGTGGAGGTGCCATACGTTCGGTGCTTGATCGGTTGGATCGCGAAGATGTTCGACTACATCAACCGCGTCACTAGACGCTTTCGCTTTCGGTCTACGAGGGTATGTAGACACACTCTTCCCTCTCGTTGCTATGCATCTAGTAGATAGATCTTGCGTGATCGTAGGATTTTTTTTTGAAATACTACGTTCCCCAACAGTGGCATCATGAGCCAGGTCTATGCGTATATGATATGCACGAGTAGATCACAAGTGAGTTGTGGGCGATACTAGTCATACTGCTTACTAGCATGTCATACTTTGATTCAGCGGTATTGTTGGATGAAGCAGCCCGGACCGACATTATGCGTACGCTTACGCGAGACTGGTTCTACCGACGTGCTTCTCACACAGGTGGCTGACGGGTGTCAGTTTCTCCAACTTTAGTTGAATCGAGTGTGACTACGCCCAGTCCTTGTGAAGGTTAAAACAACACATACTTGACGAAAAATCGTTGTGGTTTTTGTATGCGTAGGTAAGAATGGTTCTTGCTAAGTCCGTAAAAGCCACATAAAACTTGCAACAACAAAGTAGAGGACGTCTAACTTGTTTTTGCAGGGCATGTTGTGATGTGATATGGCCTAGACATGATGAGTTATACATTATTGTATGGGATGATCATGTTTTGTAAAGTTATCGGCAACTGGCAGGAGCCATATGGTTGTCGCTTTATTGTATGAAATACAATCGCCATGTAATTGCTTTACTTTATCACTAAGCGATAGCGATAGTTGTGGAAGCAATAGTTGGCGAGACGACAACGATGCTACGATGGAGATCAAGGTGTTGCGCCGGTGACGATGGTGATCATGACAGTGCCTTGGAGATGGAGATCAAAAGCACAAGATGATGATGGTCATATCATGTCACATATTTTGATTGCATGTGATGTTTATCTTATTATGCTTCTTATTTTGCTTAGTACGGCGGTAGCATTATAAGATGATCCCTTACAAAATTTCAAGGTACAAGTGTTCTCCCTGAGTATGCACCGTTGCGAAAGTTCGTCGTGCCGAGACACCACGTGATGATCGGGTATGATAAGCTCTACGTTCAAATACAACGGGTGTAAGACAGTTTTGCACATGCAGACTACTCGGGTTAAACTTGTCGAGCCTAGCATGTACAGACATGGCCTCGGAACACCGGAGACCGAAAGGTCGAGCGTGAATCATATAGTAGATATGATCAACATAAGATGTTCACCATTGAAAACTACTCCATCTCACGTGATGATCGGACATGGTTTAGTTGATTTGGATCACGTGATCATTTAGATGACTAGAGGGATGTCTATCTAAGTGGGAGTTCTTTAGTAATATGATTAAATTGAACTTTAATTTATCATGAACTTAGTCCTTATAGCATTTGCAAATTATGTTGTAGATCAATAGCTCGCGTTATAGCTCCCCTATGTTTTTCGATATGTTCCTAGAGAAAACTAAGTTGAAAGATGTTAGTAGCAATGATGCAGACTTGTTCCGTGATCTGAGGATTTTCCTCATTGCTGCACAGAAGTATTATGTCCTTGATGCACCGCTAGGTGACATATCTATTGCAGGAGCAGATGTAGACGTTATGAACGTTTGACAAGCTCGGTATGATGACTACTTGATAGTTTAGTGCGCCATGCTTTACGGCTTATAACCGGGACTTCAAAAACGTTTTAAACGACACGGAGCATATGAGATGTTCCAAGAGTTGAAATTAGTATTTCATACTCATGCCCGTGTCGAGAGGTATAAGACCTCTGACAATACTTTGCCTACAAGATGGAGGAGAATAGCTCAACCAGTGAGCATGTGCTCTGATTGTCTGGGTACTACAATTACTTGAATCAAGTGGGAGTTAATCTTCCAGATAAGATTGTAATTGACAAAGTTCTCTAGTCACTATTGAAGGAAATATGCCCTAGAGGCAATAATAAAGATGTTATTTGTATTTCCTTATATCATGATAAATGTCTTTTATTCATGCTAGAATTGTATTAACCGGAAACTTAGTACATGTGTGGATACATAGACAAAACAGTATGTCCCTAGTATGCCTCTACTAGACTAGCTCATTGATCAAAGATGGTTATGTTTCCTAACCATAGACGTGAGTTGTCATTTGATCAACGGGATCACTTCATTAGGAGAATGATGTGATGGACAAGACCCATCCGTTAGCATAGCACTATGATCGTTTAGTTTAACTGCTATTGCTTTCTTCATGACTTATACATGTTCCTATGACTATGAGATTATGCAACTCCCGAATACCGTAGGAACACCTTGTGTGCTATCAAACGTCACAACGTAACTGGGTGATCATAAAGATGCTCTACAGGTGTCTCCGAAAGTATTCGTGGTGTTGGCATAGATCAAGATTAGGATTTGTCACTCCGAGTGTCGGAGAGGTATCTCCGGGCCCTCTCGGTAACACATATCACAATAAGCCTTGCAAGCAAAAGACTAATGAGTTAGTCACGAGATGATGTGTTACAGAACGAGTAAAGAGACTTGCCGGTAAACGAGATTGAACTAGGTATAAAGATACCGACGATCGAATCTCGGGCAAGTAACATACCGTTTGACAAAAGGAACAACGTATGTTGTTATGCGGTTCTGACCGATAAAAGATCTTCGTAGAATATGTAGGAGCCAATATGAACATCCAGGTTCCGCTATTGGTTATTGACCAGAGATGAGTCTCGGTCATGTCTACATAGTTCTCGAACCCGTAGGGTCCGCACGCTTAACGTTTGATGACGATCGGTATTATGAGTTTTTGAGTATTGATGTACCGAAGGTAGTTCGGAGTCCCGGATGATATCACGGACATGACGAGGAGTCTCGGAATGTCCGAGACATAAAGATTGATATATTGGACGGCTATATTCGGACACCGGAAGTATACCGGAAAAGTTTCGGATTTATCGGGAATGCCGGAGGGGGTTACCGGAACCCCCTACGAGAGGGGATGGTCCATAGTGGGCCTAAAGGGTGAGAGAGAGGCAGCCCATAGGGCTGGCCGGCGCCCCCACCTAGGAATCCTAGTTGGACTAGGATTGGGGGGGCGCCACCTCTCCTATTCCTTTCCCCCTTCTTCCTTTCGGTGAATCCTACTAGGAATAGGATTGTAATCCTATTCCTAGTAGGAATCCCTTCCCTAGCCGCACCAGGAGAGTTGGCCGGCCCCTCCTCCCTTGCTCCTTTATATACGGGGGCAGGGGGGCACCCAAAGACACACAAGTTGAATTGTTTTAGCCGTGTGCGGTGCCCCCCTCCACAGAATCACACCTCGGTCGTACCGTCGCGGAGCTTAGGAGAAGCCCTGCGCCGGTGAACACATCATATCCGTCACCACGCCGTCGTGCTGACGAAACTCTCCCGTGAAGCTCAACTGGATCAAGAGCTCGTGGGACGTCATCAAGCTGAACGTGTGCTGAACGCGGAGGTGCCGTACGTTCGGTGCTTGATCGGTTGGATCGCGAAGAAGTTCGACAACATCAACCGCGTCACTTGACGCTTCCGCTCCCGGTCTACGAGGGTACGTAGACACACTCTTGCCTCTCGTTGCTATACATCTGGTAGATAGATCTTGCGTGATCGTAGGAAAATTTTAAAATACTACGTTCCCCAACAACTATCATCAAGTTAGTAGAACTTCGTGATGAACTATAATATGCAAGGGATGACGAAAGTAATTCCCGAGCTCTTCGCGATGCTGAAATCGGCGAAGGTAGAAATCAATAAAGAGCATCAAGTGTTGATGGTTAACAAGACCACTTGTTTCAAGTAAAAGGCAAAGGGATAGAAGGGGAACTTCAAGAATAATGACAAGCTAGTTGTCACTCCCGTGAAGAAACCCAAAGCTAAACTCAAGCCTGAAACTAAGTGCTTCTACTGCAAAGGAAATGGTCACTGGAAGTGGAACTGCCCTAGATACTGGGCGGATAAGAAGGATGTCAAAGTGAACAAAGGTATATTTAATATATAGATTATTGATGTGTATTTTACTAATGTTCATAGCAACCCCTGGGTATTTGATACCAATTCAGTTGCTAAAATTAGTAAATCGAAACGAGAGTTGCAGAATGAACAGAGACTAGTTAAAGGTGAAGTGACGATATGTGTTGGAAGTGGTTCCAAGATTGATATGATCATCATCACACACTCCCTATACTTTCGGGATTAGTGTAGAACCTTAATAAATGTTATTTGGCATTTGCGTTGAGCATGAATATGATTTGATCATGTTTGTTGCAATACGGTTATTCATTTAAAGTCATAGAATAATTGTTATTCTGTTTACATGAATAAAGCCTTCGATGGTCATACACCCAATGAAAATAGTTTGTTGGATCTCGATCGTAGTGATACACATATTCATAATATTGAAGCCAAAAGATGCAAGGTTAATAATTATAGTGCAACTTATTTGTGGCACTGCCATTTAGGTCATATTGCTGTAAAGCGCATGAAGAAACTCCATAGTGATGGACTTTTGGAATCACTTGATTATGAATCACTTGGTGCTTGCGAACCATATCTCATGGGAAAGATGACTAAAACTCCGTTCTCCGGAACAATGGAGCGAGCAACAGATTTGTTGGAAATCATACATACCAATGTATGTGGACCGATGAGTGTTGAAGCTCGCGGAGCGTATCGTTATTTTCTGACCTTCACTGATGATTTGAGCAGATATGGGTATATCTACTTGATGAAGCACAAGTCTGAAACATTTGAGAAGTTCAAAGAATTTCAGAGTGAAGTAGAGAATCATCGTACCAAGAAAATAAAGTTTCTACGATCTGATCGTGGAGGTGAATATTTGAGTTACGAGTTTGGTCTTCATTTGAAACAATGTGGAATAGTTTCACAACTCACGCCACCCGGAACACCACAGCATAATGGTGTGTCTGAACGTCGTAACCGTACTTTATTAGATATGGTGCGGTCTATGATGTCTCTTACCGATTTACCACTATCGTTTTGGGTTATGCATCAGAAACAGCTGCATTCACGTTAAATACGGCAACATCTAAATCCGTTGAGATGACGCCTTATGAATTGTGGTTTGGCAAGAAACCAAAGTTGTCGTTTCTTAAAGTTTGGGGCTGCGATGCTTATGTGAAAAAGCTTCAACCTGATAAGTTCGAACCCAAGTCAGAGAAATGTGTCTTCATAGGATACCCAAAGGAGACTGTTGGGTACACCTTCTATCATAGATCTGAAGGCAAGATATTCAGTGCTAAGAATGGATCCTTTCTAGAGAAGGAGTTTCTCTCGAAAGAAGTGAGTGGGAGAAAAGTAGAACTTGATGAGGTAATTGTACTTACTCCCGAATTGGAAAGTAGTACATCACAGAAACTAGTTCCAGTGATTCCTACACCAATTAGTGAGGAAGCTAATGATGATGATCATGAAATTTTAGGTCAAGTTACTACTGAACCTCGTAGGTCAACCACAGTACGTTCCGCACCAGAGTGGTACGACAACCCAGTTCTGGAAGTCATGTTACTAGACCATGATGAACCTACGAACTATGAGGAAGCGATGATGAGCCCAAATTCCGCAAAATGGCTTAAGGCCATGAAATCTGAGATGGGATCCATGTATGAGAACAAAGTGTGGACTTTGGTTGACTTGCCCGATGATCAGCAAGCCATTGAAAAAAATGGATCTTCAAGAGGAAGACCGACGCCGACGGTAATGTTACTGTCTACAAAGCTCGACTTGTTGTGAAAGGTTTTCGACAAGTTCAAGGAGTTTACTACGATGAGACTTTCTCACCCGTAGCGATGCTTAAGTCTGTCCGAATCATGTTAGCAATTGCCGCATTTTATGAAATCTGGCAAAAGGATAACAAAACTGCATTCTTTAATGGATTTATTAAAGAAGAGTTGTATATGATGCAGCCAGAAGGTTTTGTCAATCCTAAAGGTGCTAACAAAATATGCAAGCTCCAGCAATCCATCTATGGACTGGTGCAAGCATCTCTGAGTTGGAATATACCCTTTGATAAGTTGATCAGAGCATATAGTTTTGTACAGACTTGCGGTGAAGCCTGTATTTACAAGAAAGTGAGTGGGAGCACTACAACCTTTCTGATAAGTATATGTGAATGACATGTTGTTGATCAGAAATGATGTAGAAATTTCTGGAAAGCATAAAGGAGTGTTTGAAAGGAGTTTTTTCAAAGAAAAACCTCGGTAAAGCTGCTTACATATTGAGCATCAAGATCTATAGAGATAGATCAAGACGCTTGATAAGTTTTTCCAATGAGTACATACCTTGACAAGATTTTGAAGTAGTTCAAAATGGAACAGTCAAAGAAAGAGTTCTTGCATGTGTTGCAAGGTGTGAAGTTGAGTAAGACTCAATGTCCGACCACTGCAGAAGATAGAATGAAAGTCATTCTCTATGCCTCAGCCATAGGTTCTATAAAGTATGCCATGCTGTATACCAGACCTATTGTATGCCCTGCCCTGATTTTGGCAAGGGAGTACAATTTTTTATATCTAGGAGTAGATTACTGGACAGCGGTCAAAATTATCCTTAGAGGACTAAGGAAATATTTCTCAGTTATGGAGGTGATAAAGAGTTCGTCGTAAAGAGTTACATCGATGCAAGCTTTAACACCGATCTGCATGACCCTGAGTCTCGATCTAGATACATATTGAAAGTGGGAGCAATTAGCTAAAGTAGCTCCGTGCAGAGCATTGTAGACATAGAAATTTGCAAAAATACATATGGATCTGAATGTAATAGACCCGCTGACTAAACTTCTCTCATGAAGCAAAACATGATCACACCTTAGTACTCTTTGGGTGTTAATCACATGACGATGTGAACTAGATTGTTGACTCTAACCCTTTGGGTAGTGGTCACATGGCGATGTGAACTATGGGTGTTAATTCACATAACGATGTGAACTATCGATATTAAATCACATGGCGATGTGAACTAGATTATTGACTCTAGTGCAAGTGGGAGACTGAAGGAAATACGCCCTAGAGGCAATAATAAAGTTGTTATTTATATTTCCTTATATCATGATAAATGTTTATTATTCATGCTAGAATTGTATTAACCGAAAACTTAGTACCTGTGTGAATACATACAAAAAAACAGAGTGTCCCTAGTATGCCTCTACTAGACTAGCTCATTATCAAAGATGGTTATGTTTCCTAGCCATAGACATGAGTTGTCATTTGATCAACGGGATCACATCATTAGGAGAATGATGTGATGGACAAGACCCATCCATTGGCTTAGCACTATGATCGTTTAGTTTTACTGCTATTGCTTTCTTCATGACTTATACATGTTAGTTTACTATGAGATTATACAACTCCCGAATACCGGAGGAACACCTTGTGTGCTATCAAACGTCACAACGTAACTGGGTGATTATAAAGATGATCTATAGGTGTCTCCGAAGGTGTTCGTGGTGTTGGCATAGATCAAGAATAGGATTTGTCACTCCTAGTGTTGGAGAGGTATCTCTGGGCCCTCTTGGTAATACACATCATAATAAAGCCTTGCAAGCAAATGACTAATGAGTTAGTCACGAGATGATGTATTGCGGAACGAGTAAAGAGACTTGCCAGTAACGAGATTAACTAGGTATGGTGATACCAACGATCGAATCTCGGGCAAGTAACATACCGATGACAAAGGGAACACTGTATGTTGTTATGCGGTTTGACCGATAAAGATCTTCGTAGAATATGTGGGAACCAATATGAGCATCCAGGTTCCGCTATTGGTTATTGACAGGAGATGTGTCTCGGTCATGTCTACATAGTTCTCGAACCCGTAGGGTCCGCACACTTAACGTTTGATGATGATCGGTATTATGAGTTTATGAGTTTTGATGTACCGAAGGTAGTTCGGAGTCCCGGATGAGATCACGGACATGACGAGGAGTCTCGGAATGTCCGAGACGTAAAGATCGATATACTGGACGACTATATTGTTAGGGAACGTAGTAGAATTTTAAAATTTTCTACGCATCACCAAGATCAATCTATGGAGTCATCTAGCAACGAGGGAGAGGGGAGTGCGTCTACATACCCTTGTAGATCGCGAGCGGAAGCGTTCAAGAGAACGGGGTTGATGGAGTCGTACTCGTCGTGATCCAAATCACCGATGATCCTAGCGCCAAACGGACGGCACCTCCGCGTTCAACACACGTACGGAGCGGAGACGTCTCCTCCTTCTTGATCCAGCAAGGGGGGAGGAGAAGTTGATGGAGATCCAACAGCACGACGGCATGGTGATGGAAGCAGTGGGATTCCAGCAGGGCTTCGCCAAGCGCTACTAGAGGAAGAGGTGTCACGGGAGGGAGAGGGAGGTTCCAGGGCTTAGGGTGCGCAACCCTCCCTCCCTCCTCTTTATATAGGGGCCCTTGGGGGGGCGCTGGCCCTAGAGATACAATCTCTAGGGGGGCGGCGGCCAAAGGGGGGGGGACTTGCCCCCCAAGTCAGGTGGGGCGCCCCACCCCCAGGGTTTCCAACCCTAGGCGCAGGGGGAGGCCCATGGGGGCGCACCAGCCCACCAAGGGCTGGTTACCTTCCCACTTCGGCCCATGGGGCCCTCCGGGATAGGTGGCCCCACCCGATGGACCCCCGGGACCCTTCTGGTGGTCCCAGTACAATACCGGTGACCCCCGAAACTTTCCTGGTGGCCGAAACTGGACTTCCTATATGCAAATCTTCACCTCCGGACCATTCCGGAACTCCTCGTGATGTCCGGGATCTCATCCGGGACTCCGAACAACTTTCGGGTTACCACATACTAATATCTCTACAACCCTAGCGTCACCGAACCTTAAGTGTGTAGACCCTACGGGTTCGGGAGACGTGCAGACATGACCGAGACGACTCTCCGGTCAATAACCAATAGCGGGATCTGGATACCCATGTTGGCTCCCACATGCTCCTCGATGATCTCATCGGATGAACCACGATGTCGAGGATTCAATCAATCCCGTACGCAATTCCCTTTGTCTATCGGTATAGTACTTGCCTGAGATTCGATCGTCGGTACACCGATACCTTGTTCAATCTCGTTATGGAAAGTCTCTTTACTCATTCCGTAACACATCATCCCGTGACCAACCCCTTAGTCACATTGAGCTCATTGTGATGATGTCTTACCGAGTGGGCCCAGAGATACCTCTCCGTCATACGGAGTGACAAATCCCAGTCTCGGTTCGTGCCAACCCAACAAATGCTTTCGGAGATACCCATAGTGTACCTTTATAGCCACCGAGTTACGTTGTGACGTTTGGCACACCCAAAGTATTCCTACGGTATCCGGGAGTTGCACAACCTCATGGTTTAAGGAAAGGATACTTGACATTGGAAAAGCTTTAGCATACGAACTACATGATCTTGTGCTAGGCTTAGGATTGGGTCTTGTCCATTACATCATTCTCCTAATGATGTGATCCCATTATCAATGACATCCAATGTCCATGGTCAGGAAACCGCGGCCATCTGTTGATCAACGAGATAGTCAACTATAGGCTTACTAGGGACACATAGTGGTCTAAGTATTCACACTTGCATTACTGTTTCCAGATAATACAATTAAAGCATGAACAATAGACAATTATCATGAACAAGGAAATATAATAATAACCATTTTATTATTGCCTCTAGGGCATATTTCCAACATATATTCGGACATCGGAAAGGTTCCGAGTGATTCGGGTATTTTTCGGAGTACTCGAGAGTTACGGGAATTCATCGGGGAGCATATGGGCCTTATTGGGCTTTAGGGGAAAGAGAGAGAGGAGGCTGCGTGCCCCCCAAGGCTTAGTCCGAATTGGACTAGGGGGAGGGGCTTCTCTTCTCTTTTCCCTTTCCTTCTCTCCTACTCCTACTACTTGGAAGGGCTCCTAGTTTACTAGGAAAGGGGAATCCCACTCCCGGTAGGAGTATGACTCCCCAGGGCGCGCCATAGTAGAGGGCCGGCCCTCCCCCTCCTCCACTCCTTTATATACGGGGTTGGGGGCACCCCATAAACATACAAGTTGATCATTGATCTTTTAGCCATGTGTGGTGCCCCCCTCCACAGAAACACACCTCGGTCGTACCGTTGCAGTGCTTAGGCGAAGCCCTGCGCCGGTAGCTTCATCATCTCCGTCACCACGCCGTCGTGCTGACGACACTCTCCCGTGAAGCTCAACTGGATCAAGAGCTCGTGGGACATCATCGAGCTGAACGTGTGCTGAACGCGGAGGTGCCGTACGTTCGGTGCTTGATCGGTTGGATCGCGAAGACGTTCGACTACATCAACCGCGTCACTAGACGCTTCCGCTTTCGGTCTACGACGGTATGTAGACACACTCTCCCCTCTCGTTGCTACGCATCTAGTAGATAGTTCTTGCGTGATCGTAGGATTTTTTTTGAAATACTACGTTCCCCAACACCCTCCAAGCATCCTCGCGGGGCTGGCCGCACCAACTGTCCTCCCGAGGCTGATCACGCCACTCCTGGTGGGGGCTGCAGTCGTCCCAGCGTCCTCTGGTCTGGCTTCCCCCACGGCCGTAGCCACGGTTGCCGCGTTCAGGGCGTTGGATGACGCGTCCTTCGCGGAGGGCCCTGAGCTCTTGACAATCATGAGTGTTGTGACTATGCACATTGTGGAAGGCGCAAAATGCTCGGTCGTTCTTGGGTGGCTCTGGGTAGTCGCGGCCGCGCTTCATTTCCGATTCGGTTGCAAGCACTGCCGCTCCGTTGTGCTTTACGTCCTTGCTTTTGGCCTTCTTGTCTTTGGGTTCAGTAGCGTGGAGCTCGACGAGTGAGAGGCGCCCCTCCTTGGCCCTGGCGCACTTGGTCGCGAGGTTGAACAACTCCAAGGACGTGCACAAATCTTCGTGGATGGCGAGCTCCTATTTCATCTTGATGTCGCGGACACCATCTGAGAACGCCGAGATGATGGCCTCGTCCGTGACCTTGGGGATCTTGACGCGGATGTTGTTGAAGCGTTGGATGAACTTCTGCAGGGTTTCTCCTGGTTGTTGCTTGATACGCCACAGGTCACCCGCGGCCGGGGGACGGTCCCGAGTGCCCTGGAAGTTGGTGATGAACCGCTTGCGCATCTCACTCTAGGTGGAGATCGATCCCGCGGGCAGGTTCAAGAGCCATGAGCGCGCGCCATCCTTGAGGGCCATGGGGAACCAGTTCGCCATGATCTTCTCGTTGCCGCCGGACGCTTCGATGCTCAGCTCGTAGAGCTGCAGGAACTCCGCAAGGTCGGGGGTGCCGTCGTAGCTTGGAGGCATGTCGAGCTTGAACTTCCTAGGCCATTTGACATTGCGAAGCTCGGGGGCGAGGGCCTTGCAGCCTGCTGTCGACACCGGAGATTGCTGGGGTGGTGGGACTTGGTCTTGGTCCTCTCGCGCCGCCACGGCGGGGGGCGCGCGGTCTCGACGCAGCGGTGGAGGGAGTGCAGGTGCTCCTCCGCGGGCCGCTGGATCTCTTGGCATCTTCCTTCTTCGCGTGCTGGCGCCACGCGTGGCGGTCACGACACGAGGCCACATGCCTTGGGTCTTGGACGACGCCTTGACGCTGGGGTAGCAGTGGAGCTTCTTGGGCTTCGTCATCCTCATGGGGAGGCGGACGCGGCAGGGAGAGGGACGGTGCCGGAGAGTCCCCAGTGGCGCTGACGAGCTCGGCGATGCGGTCTAGCCATTCTTCATAGAAAGTGTCGACTGGGCGATAGCGCAGGAGCTCGCGTGCCATGAGCAACACAGCCTGCGCATCCGCGGGTCCGCAGCGAGCATGGGACGAAGAGACCGCCGGAGTCAGCGACGGGGTAGCAGTGTGTCCATCGCGCCGCACAGAGGGGTGCAGGGATGATGCCTGCTGTTCTTGCCGCGTCGGACCGGTGGCGGCGTTGGCGGCAGGCAATGGAGAACGACGGGGTTGGGTGCAGGGATGATGCCTGCTGTTCTTGCCGCGTCGGACCGGTGGCGGCGTTGGCGGCAGGCAATGGAGAACGACGGGGTTGTCCGCCAGCAGGAGCATTCTGAGCGACGCGGGCAACAAGGGCAGCCCGCCGCTCAGCACGGGCTCTGTGAGCGTCGGCCATGGAACTGCTGGAACAACGGAGCACTGATCGACGGAAGGGAAGTTTCAGCGCACCCTTGCCTGGCGCGCCAAAATGTCGGATCTGGGGTTCCGGCAAAACCCTTAAGGTTCGAACTCTGGGGTGCGCAAGAAGATCTCTCCTTCCGCTCTGGCTCGTCTACTCAACAGCCCTAGGCCTAGCTCGTCAGATCCGATGAACAAGAGACGCAAGATTTATATTGGTTCAGGCCATCGTTGTGGTGTAATACCCTAATCTAGTGTGGTGTGGTGGATTGCCTTGTAGGCTGAGGAGGAACTAGTACATGGATGAACTGCCTCCTGAGGAGAGGTGTTCTCGAGCTCGGGTGAGCTTGTGGTGTATGAGAGGTCTCGACGATCTGACCAACTTAAGCCGAGATGATATCCTCCCTCTATGATGGTGGCTAGGTCCTATTTATAGTGGCCTGGGTTCTCTTCCCAAATATTGAGCGGGAAGGAATCCCACAACGGCCAAATTTGAAGGGGGACAGCTAGTACAAGCTATCCTGACAAAAGGCGGTCTTCGCCTGCCAAAGGCTCTGGTGGTGACGCCGCCGTGGGCTCCGCGATGACCTCCACTCTATCGTCCTGCTGGTCTTGGTCTCGTTGCATCGATATGGAAACCTTTGCCTAACGCCTCAGGACTCTTTGTCTGCACCTGCTTCTTTAGCACCAAAGGGGAAACTGGCACTCTGCGCCCGCTGGCGCCTGCCTGGCATTGGTCGTCACTGCTCACGTCACGAGGAGGTGCCCCTTGCCTCGATATCTCCGATCCTCACGAGCCGGCCCGGCGAGGCCGCCCCAGGGGATGCTTGTGTCGTCCGCCTCGCGAGGGTCTTGAGTGGTTGCTGAAGATGCTGGGTCGTACCAGGCCGCCTTGTGAGCCACGCCCTGGGCCGCGGGCACGCAAGTCTGCGTACCCCCATTCCCAGAACGCCGACACATAGCTCCTCAACTAACACTTGAAGAGCAATTGGAGCGTCGTGCTACCAAAGTTGCTTCGAGGCTTGCTTCTAGAGAGCATCACATGGAGAATATCCTTGGAAGCATCACAAAAGGGGTAAGCACTCGTAGACAATTAGCAAACTATTGTGTTCATCATGCGTTTTTCTCTTGTGTTGAACCTCAAAAGGTCTATGAGGCGCTCGAAGACCCCGACTGGCTCAACGCCATGCATGAAGAACTCCATAACTTCAAGCGCAACAAGGTGTGGCGTTTGGTGACAAGGCCGAAGGAGAACCATAATATCATTGGAACCAAATGGATCTTTAAGAACAAGCAAGATACTCACGGGATTGTCATCCGCAACATGGTTCATATGAAGAAGGATCAGCACCGGGCCTATTTTGCTGAGGCTCTGGACCTGGTGGAGCAGTCTGGCATTAAGCACTTGATGACTTTCCACATGGACTTTGACCCTGAGATTGTGGCCCAGTTCTTTGCTTCGGTCCACTTCCATTCTAATGAGGAACGGAGCATGACCTGGATGACCAATGGACATCAGATGACTTCTAAGTGGGAGGACTTCATGGATTTGCTACAGGTTGCTGATGAGGGGTTCAACACGCCCGTTGGTGTTCGCCCTCATGCCAATCCCGAGTCAGCCAACAAGAACAAGATTCGACCCTACTATGTTGAGACGACGCTTCCCAGTGGCAAGAAGACGTTCGTGCTGAACTCTTTCCTTGACATCATGCATCAGATCTTTCGCAACTCCCTTTTTCCGTGCATTGGTGACAAGGATAAGGTACATGTCTATCTCGTGGATATGATGCTCATTTGTGAGGAGGCGCGTGTGACACCCCGAGACCAGTGCGCCAGGTGTCAGCTAGTTATTCGTCGCCGTTGCCATGTCATCTGCTTGCGTGTTGCATCTTGCCATGTCATCGTGTGTGTTGCATCATCATGTTTTCAAAACTTGCTTCCGCCCGAGTCCCCTCGTCCTTTCCGTTATCCGTTCTGAGCCCACACACACTTGCACGTGCCCGCGGCGCCTCCAAATATTTATTTTATGAGTGGCCAAAAAACGTTCTCGGAATGGGTTGAAACTTGTCATGCGGTCTTATTATAGTGTAGACAGGCCGCCTGCCAATTTTCATCGCATTCGGAGTTCGTTTGATAGCCCAACGGATATATATAGCGACACTAGTCGCCGGTTAAAACGTCGGACGCTTTCGGTCTCCGAAAATCCCGCGGGCCTCTTCTCTACTCTCCCCACAACCCCTCCAACACAGCCCACTAACCTCCCCTAGGCCCATCCTACCTCACCTCGCGATCAGATCTGTCGGATCGCGATCGGAGGGCTCCAAAAGCCCCCAAAACCCCCCTAACCCTAACACCTACCCTATATAAACCACCCCCATGCCAAATTTGGCATCCCTAACCCTTCCCTAACCTCCAGCCATCAGCCTCCCCTTGAAAACCGCGCCACCAGCCCCTCCTCCTTGTTTTCCGGCCGATTCCACCACTCCATCGCCACTTGGCGCGCACCTATTGGGCCAGCCGTCGCCCTGGCCAACCTCCAGGCACCACGTGCAAGGCCACGTCGCCCCGCGCCCTCCTCAGGCTTCTGCCGCGCGCCAGCCCGTTCGGCCCGAGCTAGGCCCGCCCTGGGCCGCGAACTAGGCCCGAGCGCCCGCTCCACCGCCCCGCATCGTTTCCACCTGAGCCGCCCGTTCTGGCCTCCGTGCGCCAACCGCCGTCGTCGGAGCCTCGCCGGCTGGTCACCGGAGCTCGCTTGCAGCCTTCCCGTGACCCGGCTTCGACCAGATCCGGATCTCCCCGCCGTTCTTCTGCCTCTCCCTGCCCTTCCTACGCAAGCGCCGCCACGCCGGTGAGCCGTGTCGCCGCTGGCCATGGGAGCTCGGACTGCGCCAGATCCGAGCATCGTGACCCTGCCGCCGCCCCTCCTTGGCGGATCCTGCCTCCCCGCAGCCAGCTTGGCCTGGATCCGGCCGAGGCCCCTCCGCCGGCCGCCATCTTCGGCCTCTCCTGCCACCACGGGGTCTTGCACCGCCGGCCCGTTCTGCGCTCTGCCCGCTCCGGACATGTCCGGCCGAGACCGGACATGTCCGCCATCCTCCTCGAGCCGTCCCACTACCGTGTGGGCCCGGAGGCCCGCATCGACGGACATGTCCGGGAGGAGCCCGGACGTGTCCGCCCCTCTCTCTCTGCCATGTGGGCCCAACTCGTCAGACGTGTCCGATGCCCTCTGGACATGTCCATCCCCGGAGGTAGTTTTTGCCACTAAGTCCCTGGGCGTTTTGTTAAAATGTTGCATACTTTGCATGCCTGTAACTATTTGTGTGTATGTCCAAATTGAGTGTATGATATGTCAAAATGATCGTGGTGATATGCTCTACACTTTGTTCCATTGTGCCATGCTTGTTTGAGTTCATCTTGATGCTCCAATCTCTGTCGCAAGAGTGCTACTTGTTATAAACTGTTGTTACTTGTTAATTTGATGCCATGTTTGAGATATGATAACTTGGTGCATGTTTATCCAAATGGAGCATATGATATGTCAAAATGTTCATTGTGAAGTGTACTACATGATGGTTGTTGCAGCATGCTTGTTTGAGTTCATATTGCGATGTTACTCTCTGTTGCAAAAGTGCATTTGGCTGTTAGGTGCTGAAACTTGTTACGAGATGCTGATTTCACTTGCTCATTGCTATTGATGTGTTTGTCTTCATGCCACATGTTTAGATGTTTTAGAAGAACAATCATATGGTATTTGCTGTGGTGCAATCATCTTTTCATGATATGCCTTGAGGTGACTTAAACAAGCTTGTAAACATGCCATGTTGTTGTTGCTGTTTTATACTTAGTGAAAAAACTGCTAAGTCTGGAATCTGTTATAACCTGATGCTATGTTTGCTTGATGCCCCACTCAAATCCATGCTTGTTTTGTAGTGGCCAATGATCATGTCTTGTTGTCCATGTTATTGTCTATCCATTCATTCCTTTATTTGCACATATGATCTGCTGTAGCTTATTTATTTCTTGCCCTCAAGTTGCTATAAATTATACCTGTTAGGCTTTTATCAGCATGATCAATTTGGTGTAGCTTGTTGTTATTGATCCATGGCTCCTATGGAGATGCTCCAATGGAGTTGTTTGATATATGATATGTCTACTACATGTCCATGCTCTTTATGTTCTTATTAGAGTTGATATGCTTGTTGTTTTGTGCCTCCGAAGGCAGCATCGTGATGATGTTTTTGCCTTCCCAGATTTTGGCTAAGTCTGGATAGTTTTTTTGCAACTTGCCATGCTTGTTTAAATGTGTTCCAGCAAGATTTTGGGTGTGTTATAAGTTCATACTTGTTAAGTAACATTTCTACTTCACATCCATGCCTCTTGTTAACATTTTTTGGTGATTTAGCTTATATTTACCTTGCTGCAAAGTTGCTATGTGGCCGTTAACTTCAGCTTGTTGTTATATCTTGTTTCATGTGTATCTTTTAGCCCGTTGCTCCGTTTTGAGTGTGCCTTATATGAAACTTGTGTGATTTTGCATGTAGATTCATAATAACATGTTGTTTTCATGATTGGAGTGTGTTTGCTTGATGTTTGCGTGCATCTTGCACCGTTGACTTGTTTGACTCGTTTTGCTCATATCTTCTAGGCCGTAGCTCTGAATTAAACAAACTTTATATGAAACTTGACCAGAATTTCGTGTAGATCATCTTGGTGCATGTTAACTTGCTGTTTAACAACTTTAACTTAAGGTTTTCTCAGATCTGGACTAATTTCAAAATATGCATATGAGGGCTTACCGGATTTGTTATATGTTGATTCCGGCCTCATTTAAATTTGTTGTCTTGTGTTGTTCTTGTGTGTTTCATCCCTTGCCATGTAGTGCATCATATATAGACTTGTCTTGCATCATATATAGACTTGTCTTGCATCCTACTTGGTTGAGCATATTGTCATGTTCTTGTGTTGTGTGTTTACCGTATTGCTTGATTCTTCTCGTTAGTGCTTGTTCCGTTGCGTTCGTGAGGATTCGTTTGTCTACACGTGGTTCATATTCAAGGCTTCTTCTTTGTATTCTTCACGGATCCGTTCTTCTTCCTTGCGGGATCTCAGGCAAGATGACCATCACCTTGGATACCTTTACTATCATTGCCATGCTTAGTTGTCTCGATGCTATCTTTATATGTCGCGCTACCCATCTTTATTGTCAGCCCCTCTCCTTGTTGCCATGAACCTCTAACCTTTGAAACCTACCTAGCAAAACCATTGTTTGGCTATGTTACCCGCTTGCTCAGCCCCTCTTATAGCGTTGTAAGCTGCAGGTGAAGATGAAGATCGTTCCATGTTGGAACTTGTTGCTGGAATATCACAATATCTATTATGATTATTAACACACCTATATACTGGGCATGGGTGGAAGGCTTGGCCTTTTGCTCGGTGTTTTGTTCCACTCATGCCACCTTAGGAGCCGATAAACCAGCATTATGTTCCTTGATTTTGCGTTCCTTACACGGTTGGGTATATGGGGACCCCTTGACACTTTGTCTTTGAATAAAACTCCTCCAGCAAGGCCCAACATTGGTTTTATTGCAACATAATAAAAACTTAATTAATTAATTGCATAGGGAGTTAGCGCTACCCGAGGATTCTTCTACATACAGGGGGCCAGTGCTGATGGTGTTGGTCCCAAACGGACGGACTGCGGGACCGCCTCGAGGAAACTCGAGGTATCTGGCTCCAGTAGGATGTCCCATCCGGTCGTGGTCTGAGACGAGATACACACGGCTACTATCAGGGTTTCGGCATGCCGGGAGGTCTTGCTGGACTTGTTTTACCATTGTTGAAATGTCTTGTGCACCGGGATACCGAGCCTGATTGGATCGTCCCTAAGATAAGGGGTAATAATTATTATTATCTCAGCTGATCGTGAGAGCTTGTGATGGGCTAAGTTGGGACACCCCTGCAGGGTTATGATCTTTCGAAAGCCGTGCCCCCGGTTATGTGGCAGATTGGAATTTGTTAATGTCCGGTTGTAGAAAACTTGACAGAGGATCCGAAGTAAAACACACAACTGTGTGAGTAACCGTGACTGCCTCTTTTCACTTTGAGAAGAGGACACGGTGGGGTTATGTTTGACTCGCAGGTAGATCAGGATCTTTAGCGATCATTACTAGTTTGCGACCACTTGCGTAGATGCTCATCTTATTCTTGTACTCATAAGTTAGCCACCATATATTGCTTAGCAGCTGCTGCTGTAATGCCCAGGATGGAATTATACCTCCTACGTGTCGAGGCACGACTTAAAGGCATAAGTCCATCCTAGAATGATCTCAAGTTTGGTATCTTTGCACGACTCATGTAAAGAGGGATTAAAATGCAAAAGGAGATAGTTGGCTTACACTCGCCACTTCACACAATACATTACATAACAATCATCATACAAAACATCACAACCCGACTACGGGTGAAGATCCAAAAGAAAGATACCAAAACAACAAAAGCCACAGGTCAGGATCGAATCCTAGTAGAAACCACTACTGAACATCGAAACGTCACAAGCAAACGGACACACTCTTCACCGAGCTCCTGGGTGAAGAACTGGTCCAACTCCTGCATCGAACTCGGCTGAACCTGCATCTGGTGTGGTGAAGTAACTGTGAGCCACAGAGGACTCAGCAATCCCGTTCCCGGGTAACAAGACTATTTAAACCTTGGGTGTGGACAAGGCTGAAGAAAGAACGAGAGGTGAAGGATCAAACAAGAGTCTGCAGCAGCAACTAGCACTAACTTACGTAATAGAGAGCGAGAAGAGAAGAGCATCGGTCGAAAGATGATCACGAAGTGATCCTAGCTACAGCCGGTCAAACATAACCCCACCGTGTTCAACTCCCGAATCCCTATTCGGAAATTGACAGTCACGGTACACACGCTGGTAGTGTATTAGAACATTGTGTCAAGTTATCTACAACCGGAATTAACAAGCTCCCATCTGCCACATAACCGCGGGCACGGCTTTCGAAAGTTCAAACCCTGCAGGGGTGTTCCAACTTGACCCATTACAAGCCCACGATCCGCGGAGTCGCAACTCCATAGTTGGGAAGACCCGAGTATTCTCGGAATCCCGTGCTCAAGTTAAACCGAACTAAGGTAAGGCTAATCCAGCAAATCCTCCCGGCGTGTCGACACCCTGATAGTAGCCGCGCGTATCTAGGTCTCAGGACACGACCGGATGGGTGATTCTACAGGACCCAAACCTCGAGTTTCCCCGTGGTGGTTCCCGCAGACTCCCCGTTTGGGACCAACACCATCGGCACTGGCCCCACCTGCTATGTAGAAATAAAGGATCCTCGAGGGAGCGACCCTCTATGCAAATTTAATTAATTAATTAAGTTGTTATTATGAGGCAAATAGTACCAAAAGTTGGGACTTGCTGGAAAAGACTTAGCACTTAGCGGTTTATCAAGGGGGTCCCATACACCCCAACCGTGTTAGGAACGCATAATCAAGGAACATAACACCGGTTTATACGGTTCCTAACGGCATGAGTGGAACAAAACACCAAGCAAAAGGCTTAGCCTTCCACCCTGCCAATATATAGGTGATTTCATTTTAAGCATTTATATAGTGTGATATAACCCAACCAAACTTCAACATGAAGCAAGCCTCTTCAATCTTCACCTGCAACTAAAAATGCTATAAGAGGGGCTGAGCGAAGCGTACTTAGCCAAGCAACGGTTTGCATAGGTAGGGTGGTTAAACATGGCAATTGGTTACAAGTAGGAGGCTGACAAGAAAACATGGGCATCGAGGCAAAACTATAGATCGAGACTACTAGCAATAGGCAAAAATAGTAATGGTATCCGGGTTCGGTCATCTTGCCTGGGATTCCACAGAGGAGAAGAACGGATCCAAGAAGAAGACGGAGCAACAGTCGAGCGGATCCTCACAACTCCGGAACAAAACCGAAGCTAACAAGAGAAGCAACCGGAAAGAAAGAAACAACACGGTAAACACACAACCATAAACATGGCATACGATGCACAAGCAAGCATGATGCATGTCCGGTTTAAATATGCATGGCATGGCAAAACTCAAACAACACTACAAGTTAAGTGGAGATCAATATGCAACGAGTTGCATATTGACGAAACACCACATATTAATTATTTAGTTGACTCTCATTATTTACAAGACAAGATTAAATGTTTTTCAACATGGCAAGAGGTGAAGCATAAAGAAACTACACTATTAAGACATTTTAAATGAGGCCGGAAATAACAACAACATATCCGGAAAATCCTCATGAGCATGTTTAATAATTATAAGCAAACAACAATTAAGCATTCAAAGGTTGTTAACATGATGCGGATGACATGAACAAGTTTATGCAAGTTTTATTAACAGGTTGACTTAAGAGGATAAGAAGCATTTGTCACCGTGGTGGAACGAAAGGGTGCCACGGCATGATCCGAAAATGATGCAACGGCACCATATCGGTTCCGGTTTCTCGGTGAGGGATCGGTGCAAAACAAAAGGTGGAGTGAACGAGTTGAACAGGATGATGGGGTGATCCCGTTGCCGGGTTCCCACGAGTCGGTGGCGAGGCAACCGAGGAACATGACAAAAGGTGGAACGGGCACGAAGCACACACGGGAGACATTTCATACAACCACAACAAGCATGCAACCACGGGTCACGTCTCGGGTTATACCTTCGAAACACTCGTTTCGGGACGGTTCGAGACGTAGAGGAAGGAGTCGTTCACGTCGGAGAGGAAGTAGCCGTTCCGTAGATGTACTTGGCGCATCCGTCTTTTCCGGGCGACGGTAGTGGTACACGGCGACGGTAGTCGTTCGGGTCGTCGATGTCGGGGTACTTGTCGCGTCGGCGTTCGTAGTGGTACTTGGGGGTTCCCGTTTGCGACGGTAGTGGAAGTAGGTCGTTTTCCGGGCGTCGGTAGTTGTTCACGTCATCGGTAGTCGTTGTACTCGCGACGTCGGGGTACTTGGTCGACGATGTTTCGTAGGGGTACACGGGTCTCCTGTCAAACATTACAGCACGGCAACAAAACAAATACAAAAACAAACTACAACAGCAACTAGGCGCTCGCGAGCACAACTTGGCACTGGAGAAGCGGACATCGGGGCGCCGGGCTGCTCCTGGCGATGGGGAAGAAGGCCGCAGGGCGGACGGCGCTGGATTCCCGCGGCGACGGCGGCTGCTGGAGGAAGGAGGCCACGGGCCTCTTGCGCAGGGGCCATGGCGGACGGCGCCTGAGGACGAGGCCGCACTGCGGTGCTGGCGTCGACGCGACGAGGAGGAGGCGCACGGGGGCGACCTTGGCGCTGCAGGAGAAGGCGGAGGGCTCGGCGTCGCGGGATTGGAGGGGCGCGCAACCGAGGCCAGAGGAGGAAGGGCCTGCGCGGGCAGAAGAAGCGGCGGGCGCCGCGCTGCTGGCCGACCGGAGGGAGGTCGACGGGGCGAGCGGGGCTCGGCCAGGGAACGGTCCTGGCGCGGGAGGCCGGAGCTCGGGCCATGGGACAGGCGACGGAGGGCGCATCGGGGATGGACGGCTCGCGCTGGAGACAGAGGCGCGGTGCCTGGGCGGCGCGGCGCTCGCGGCCGGGACGAAGGGAACGCGGGAGATCGGGCAGAGGGAGGAGTGCGGCGAGGGAATCGGGGCAGAGATCGAGCGAGGGATGCGGGGCGTCGAGGAGAGGGGAAAGAAAAAGAGCGGCGCGAGGGAGGAACGGAGGGAGAGCTGCAGTCGGGTTAGGGTTTCGGTGCGGGAGGTGTTGGGCCAGGGGTTGGAGTGGAGAAGCCGGGCCTTGGCCTAGGAGCTGGGCCCGCTGCGGCTAGAAGTGAAGGAGCTGGGGTGGGAGCCCAGATGGCTAGTGGGAAGAGGAGGCCCAAAAGGCTCGGGCGGCTGGGAGCTGCTCTACTCTGCAGTTTTTTCCCATTTAAGAAAAAGAACAAAGAAGTAGAAATGCCCAGAGAGTTTGGAGATGATTTTGACTGAGATAAAAATATCCCTACAACCCTGGAATTGTGGGCTATTTTAATAAAATGCTTTGGCAATTTTTAGAGACTACAAATTTATGCGAGTTCGGAAATAACTCAAACTTGCATAAATCTTTAGGCCAACCAAGCACTTCCAACAGACATGAAAAAAAAGGAGGAGGAGGTCTTGGCAAGGGATTGAGAAGGAAAAGGCATGGGGAAAAATATGCAAGTGTGTTATGGTGATTCCGAAGCAAATGGAATATTTATTATATAGCTCCCTAAATATAGAGAGGCTTTTATATGTTATAAAGAGAAGTCACCTTCCCTCGATTTAAATGGGCCGAAGGTCCACACGAATTAATTTAAGTTGAGATGCAAAAATAAAATGACATGATGGCATGATGCAATGCAAAAATAAATAACACTAGCACAAAAGAACCACACGGGCAACCCGGAACATCTGGAACCTTCGGGAAGCTTCTGGAATCTTCTGGGACGTCGGTCTCGGGCGTCACAACTCTCCCACACTAACAGAGGATCTCGACCCGAGATCCTAGAGATATCACCGGGTAAAAACGGAAGAGGAAGAGGTAAAACAAAGTTGCTTCTTCGACAAACGAGTGAAACCAAGGAACCTTGAGAGGTTGAACAAAATGAAAGAAGAATAAAATGGAGATGAACGAAGTTAAGAGCACTCCGATGAGCAGGAGGAACAAGGAACATAACAAGAACCTTGGAGGTTGAAAGTCATGAAACAAGAGCTTATGAACCAAAAGAATATGAAACTGCAAGGGAATGGCCAAGGAATAAGAATGACAGAATTCGGACAGCACTCCGTCTGAAAATGGAAGGAATTAGCAAGAACTAGCCAAGTTGAGATGATACTTGATGAAAACAACAACATATTGCCTCTGGAACAATTAAAAGAATGGCACAAGGTGTAAGAAAGATTCAGACAGCACTCCGGTTGAAAAGAGAGGCAAACTAGATAAGATGAGGGAACTAGAATGAAGAATACAACACTCCGGTTAAATGATAAGCAAGGGAAAGAACATGATCTTGAAAAGAAAACAAGATGATGGTTTGGAGAGAGCAACATCACAAAGCCTCCGGAATGACAGAATAGCATAAAAATCAATGAAAGACTTGAACGGAGAAGAAAAATGACAACTTCTCCGGCAAATGAATTGAAAGAGCATCCTTACGAAGAAGGGTTGAATGGAGTTGTTGGAAAAAATCAACAACGAAAAGAATAAGCTTGATGTGGGCTTATGGAAAACATCTCAAGATTATGAGGTGACAACCAGCCACTAACTGAAACGAATTGCTTGGGTTGAGATCAACAAAGAGATGACAGCTTATTTCACCGGAATGATAAATGAAGAACTTGGGTCATTATAAGCACCATAATTAGCAACAATCCTTAGGGAAAACTTTAGGTGAAATACAACCCAAGATAACTCCAATGAATAAATTGAAGGGTTGGAAAGATCTCTTGAACAAAGAAAAAAAATGATGGTTTTAAATATCTCATTCTTGATAACTCGTGAATCATGAAACAAGAAGGAATTGACAAGAATGACATAACACCATCTGAAAAGATAAGGTAGAAAGGATTGCAATTGGAAGCATGATGAAGAATGCTTGAGCTCCAACAAGAATCTTGATGAAAACTTCAAGGATGAATTAAAACATGATGGACCACTATGAAGAACTCCGGTAATGAAAGCAAGAGAAGTGAAAGATGAAAGAATAAGATTCAATGCCTGCGAAGCATTAGATTGAGCTTTGAAATGATATAATTGAAATAATTTGGAGCTCCGGAAAACAAGATGAACAACTTGAAACCAAGGATATGATATGATGAACAAGCTCCAGACAAAGAATTAAATCACCTGAAGGAACAAGAATAAGAATTATGTCATGCATCTCCTTCACCAATTTAAATTGATGACCACCAAAGGATTTGGCATACTACTTATTCTCGTTGGAAAGGAATTAAAGAGAGATGTAGCACAAGCTTGGATAAATCTTCAACAAAGCACCGGTAGGATTATGAGAAGAACAAATGAATTAAAATGATAACCACGGAAGGGTAAACTTGAATGAACCACCGTAAGAATTAGGAGACGAACGAAGAGACATCAATGAAGAATATGTGGAGGTTGAAGTTGAAAACTGAGAACGAAGAAATATTCTGAAATGATGGCCTTCGGAGGATCACAAAGAGAAGAACTCAAGAATTGCTCTGAAAGGGCATGAAAACAATTCCCACAATTGAAAACAATTATGAGGATGGCAAGAAGCAAGAATCACAACTCATCAAGAGAACGGGCCAAGATTTAAGAGAAACACTTCTCCGGTCTTCAATGCTGAGAATGAAGACGAGAAATGCCATGAAGACTTGATGAGCACTCCGGATTGAAAAATTAAAAGGTTGAACCAAAGATGAAAAGAATTTGAAAGCGATCTTGGAGAAGGCATGTGACTGATGGAAATCATTCTTACGTCACACTTTGAAAAGAATTGAGTATAACTCCAGAATAATTAGAAGAGTCAGGTAAGATCCTGGGAAAAGACCTGTGGGTTAGGGCCCACTCAAAGAAAATCACCGTTGAAAAGATTGCTTAAGAGATATTGCACCGGTTGAATTAAATGGCTTGAATAAGATGATAATCCTGAAAAATAGCTTGAACGGATTAAGAATGGGATTATGAATCTTCAGCACTCCGGATAAGAATAACAAGAGGAGAATGATTAATTGGAGCACCGGAATAAGAAAGCATTGTGAAAAGAGGAAAAAGGATAAGATGAACACCGAATTCTTGAATTACATCCACCGGCAGAATAGAGAACAAAAGAATGATGAACTTGAAGCTCTTGAGCATCTTCACGATAAAATCACCGGATAAGAACATTGAAGGAAAAAAAAGAAGAAACATCACATGAATAAAATGGATACTTCATCTGAGAATTTCTGGCTCCAAGAAGAAGAAGGGTGGGAGGGTGGGGAAAAGAAAGACAACTTGGGATGAAAGAATACAGACAAAACGTCAGATTTCTCAAGGACGTCCATATGGAATAACTTGAAGAGAAGGCACACCGGTTGAAAAAGGATTAACATGAAGATCTTGATGATCAAGAAGAATTAGCACTCCCATAGAAATATGAGAACACCGATTAGGAAAGGTATGGAATCAACATTTGACGTCGAAGCAACTCGAATACCAGAATCAAAACAAAAACAAAGGGTAGATATGCAGCATGATCTTCACAACATCATTCGAACAGAGGATTGAACGAATGAATTCCGCAGGTACATCAACTAGACGAGAGGCCACTTGGAAGAACAAAAGGTAAATAAAAAAGGAACAAAGATCAGATAGAACAAATACAAGATAGAAGTTTCGTTCGACATCTTCGTGCTGAAAGCTCATGGAACGTGTTACAAAAGGGTTTTGTCATCCCCGGATCAGCATAGCCAAGGACCCTTTAAGATGCAACTCCCGATCAGAACAAGTCCATAAAACCACTTCACTCAATGTAGAACCCCGAACTTCATATCGAGCATCCGTTGGAAGAATGCCTAGAACTACTAGATGAACCCACCTATAGTTTTCCGAAAGTTTCCAGTTATGCAATCAGGTGTTGGGGATACACGGGAAGCACCGCGCAATCAACTCTAAACCTACATCCAGGTGTATCCATCCTTCAACACATAACCAGTCTTTCTCGGAAACTGTTTACCTCGGACCTTCGAAAAGCATCCACTATAACAAGCTATGGCAATACTCTCGAACTACCTCCCCAGTACTGGGTGATGTCGGGGTTATCTTGCCACTGGCCGTATAGGAGAGATTTTCGATGTCGGCCGTCTTAAGTATTTAGTACTGTCGCGATATGCTTGTTACAATGATACCCCGAAGCTCAACTCCTCGGTAACAGGAGGCATCGAGAACAATATCCTTGTCACAAGAACATCGAAACAATCCCAGAATACTCGCGGGATCCTAAAAACATTTGGTGCAATTTTTGAAGATAGGAGAGACAAGAGTAGACGTCAGGAGTCCTCACCAGAGAGAAAAGAGATGAGAAGCAAAGAAATCCTACTCTCCGATATAATATAGGACTCAAAAAGTTTTCAGTGTGTGCCTAGACTCAACCGTCAACGATTCGATCAATCAGTGGGGGCTTCTAGGTCGGAGAAGGCTCTGAATACCAACTTGTAATGCCCAGGATGGAATTATACCTCCTACGTGTCGAGGCACGACTTAAAGGCATAAGTCCATCCTAGAATGATCTCAAGTTTGGTATCTTTGCACGACTCATGTAAAGAGGGATTAAAATGCAAAAGGAGATAGTTGGCTTACACTCGCCACTTCACACAATACATTACATAACAATCATCATACAAAACATCACAACCCGACTACGGGTGAAGATCCAAAAGAAAGATACCAAAACAACAAAAGCCACAGGTCAGGATCGAATCCTAGTAGAAACCACTACTGAACATCGAAACGTCACAAGCAAACGGACACACTCTTCACCGAGCTCCTGGGTGAAGAACTGGTCCAACTCCTGCATCGAACTCGGCTGAACCTGCATCTGGTGTGGTGAAGTAACTGTGAGCCACAGAGGACTCAGCAATCCCGTTCCCGGGTAACAAGACTATTTAAACCTTGGGTGTGGACAAGGCTGAAGAAAGAACGAGAGGTGAAGGATCAAACAAGAGTCTGCAGCAGCAACTAGCACTAACTTACGTAATAGAGAGCGAGAAGAGAAGAGCATCGGTCGAAAGATGATCACGAAGTGATCCTAGCTACAGCCGGTCAAACATAACCCCACCGTGTTCAACTCCCGAATCCCTATTCGGAAATTGACAGTCACGGTACACACGCTGGTAGTGTATTAGAACATTGTGTCAAGTTATCTACAACCGGAATTAACAAGCTCCCATCTGCCACATAACCGCGGGCACGGCTTTCGAAAGTTCAAACCCTGCAGGGGTGTTCCAACTTGACCCATTACAAGCCCACGATCCGCGGAGTCGCAACTCCATAGTTGGGAAGACCCGAGTATTCTCGGAATCCCGTGCTCAAGTTAAACCGAACTAAGGTAAGGCTAATCCAGCAAATCCTCCCGGCGTGTCGACACCCTGATAGTAGCCGCGCGTATCTAGGTCTCAGGACACGACCGGATGGGTGATTCTACAGGACCCAAACCTCGAGTTTCCCCGTGGTGGTTCCCGCAGACTCCCCGTTTGGGACCAACACCATCGGCACTGGCCCCACCTGCTATGTAGAAATAAAGGATCCTCGAGGGAGCGACCCTCTATGCAAATTTAATTAATTAATTAAGTTGTTATTATGAGGCAAATAGTACCAAAAGTTGGGACTTGCTGGAAAAGACTTAGCACTTAGCGGTTTATCAAGGGGGTCCCATACACCCCAACCGTGTTAGGAACGCATAATCAAGGAACATAACACCGGTTTATACGGTTCCTAACGGCATGAGTGGAACAAAACACCAAGCAAAAGGCTTAGCCTTCCACCCTGCCAATATATAGGTGATTTCATTTTAAGCATTTATATAGTGTGATATAACCCAACCAAACTTCAACATGAAGCAAGCCTCTTCAATCTTCACCTGCAACTAAAAATGCTATAAGAGGGGCTGAGCGAAGCGTACTTAGCCAAGCAACGGTTTGCATAGGTAGGGTGGTTAAACATGGCAATTGGTTACAAGTAGGAGGCTGACAAGAAAACATGGGCATCGAGGCAAAACTATAGATCGAGACTACTAGCAATAGGCAAAAATAGTAATGGTATCCGGGTTCGGTCATCTTGCCTGGGATTCCACAGAGGAGAAGAACGGATCCAAGAAGAAGACGGAGCAACAGTCGAGCGGATCCTCACAACTCCGGAACAAAACCGAAGCTAACAAGAGAAGCAACCGGAAAGAAAGAAACAACACGGTAAACACACAACCATAAACATGGCATACGATGCACAAGCAAGCATGATGCATGTCCGGTTTAAATATGCATGGCATGGCAAAACTCAAACAACACTACAAGTTAAGTGGAGATCAATATGCAACGAGTTGCATATTGACGAAACACCACATATTAATTATTTAGTTGACTCTCATTATTTACAAGACAAGATTAAATGTTTTTCAACATGGCAAGAGGTGAAGCATAAAGAAACTACACTATTAAGACATTTTAAATGAGGCCGGAAATAACAACAACATATCCGGAAAATCCTCATGAGCATGTTTAATAATTATAAGCAAACAACAATTAAGCATTCAAAGGTTGTTAACATGATGCGGATGACATGAACAAGTTTATGCAAGTTTTATTAACAGGTTGACTTAAGAGGATAAGAAGCATTTGTCACCGTGGTGGAACGAAAGGGTGCCACGGCATGATCCGAAAATGATGCAACGGCACCATATCGGTTCCGGTTTCTCGGTGAGGGATCGGTGCAAAACAAAAGGTGGAGTGAACGAGTTGAACAGGATGATGGGGTGATCCCGTTGCCGGGTTCCCACGAGTCGGTGGCGAGGCAACCGAGGAACATGACAAAAGGTGGAACGGGCACGAAGCACACACGGGAGACATTTCATACAACCACAACAAGCATGCAACCACGGGTCACGTCTCGGGTTATACCTTCGAAACACTCGTTTCGGGACGGTTCGAGACGTAGAGGAAGGAGTCGTTCACGTCGGAGAGGAAGTAGCCGTTCCGTAGATGTACTTGGCGCATCCGTCTTTTCCGGGCGACGGTAGTGGTACACGGCGACGGTAGTCGTTCGGGTCGTCGATGTCGGGGTACTTGTCGCGTCGGCGTTCGTAGTGGTACTTGGGGGTTCCCGTTTGCGACGGTAGTGGAAGTAGGTCGTTTTCCGGGCGTCGGTAGTTGTTCACGTCATCGGTAGTCGTTGTACTCGCGACGTCGGGGTACTTGGTCGACGATGTTTCGTAGGGGTACACGGGTCTCCTGTCAAACATTACAGCACGGCAACAAAACAAATACAAAAACAAACTACAGCAGCAACTAGGCGCTCGCGAGCACAACTTGGCACTGGAGAAGCGGACATCGGGGCGCCGGGCTGCTCCTGGCGATGGGGAAGAAGGCCGCAGGGCGGACGGCGCTGGATTCCCGCGGCGACGGCGGCTGCTGGAGGAAGGAGGCCACGGGCCTCTTGCGCAGGGGCCATGGCGGACGGCGCCTGAGGACGAGGCCGCACTGCGGTGCTGGCGTCGACGCGACGAGGAGGAGGCGCACGGGGGCGACCTTGGCGCTGCAGGAGAAGGCGGAGGGCTCGGCGTCGCGGGATTGGAGGGGCGCGCAACCGAGGCCAGAGGAGGAAGGGCCTGCGCGGGCAGAAGAAGCGGCGGGCGCCGCGCTGCTGGCCGACCGGAGGGAGGTCGACGGGGCGAGCGGGGCTCGGCCAGGGAACGGTCCTGGCGCGGGAGGCCGGAGCTCGGGCCATGGGACAGGCGACGGAGGGCGCATCGGGGATGGACGGCTCGCGCTGGAGACAGAGGCGCGGTGCCTGGGCGGCGCGGCGCTCGCGGCCGGGACGAAGGGAACGCGGGAGATCGGGCAGAGGGAGGAGTGCGGCGAGGGAATCGGGGCAGAGATCGAGCGAGGGATGCGGGGCGTCGAGGAGAGGGGAAAGAAAAAGAGCGGCGCGAGGGAGGAACGGAGGGAGAGCTGCAGTCGGGTTAGGGTTTCGGTCCGGGAGGTGTTGGGCCAGGGGTTGGAGTGGAGAAGCCGGGCCTTGGCCTAGGAGCTGGGCCCGCTGCGGCTAGAAGTGAAGGAGCTGGGGTGGGAGCCCAGATGGCTAGTGGGAAGAGGAGGCCCAAAAGGCTCGGGCGGCTGGGAGCTGCTCTACTCTGCAGTTTTTTCCCATTTAAGAAAAAGAACAAAGAAGTAGAAATGCCCAGAGAGTTTGGAGATGATTTTGACTGAGATAAAAATATCCCTACAACCCTGGAATTGTGGGCTATTTTAATAAAATGCTTTGGCAATTTTTAGAGACTACAAATTTATGCGAGTTCGGAAATAACTCAAACTTGCATAAATCTTTAGGCCAACCAAGCACTTCCAACAGACATGAAAAAAAAGGAGGAGGAGGTCTTGGCAAGGGATTGAGAAGGAAAAGGCACGGGGAAAAATATGCAAGTGTGTTATGGTGATTCCGAAGCAAATGGAATATTTATTATATAGCTCCCTAAATATAGAGAGGCTTTTATATGTTATAAAGAGAAGTCACCTTCCCTCGATTTAAATGGGCCGAAGGTCCACACGAATTAATTTAAGTTGAGATGCAAAAATAAAATGACATGATGGCATGATGCAATGCAAAAATAAATAACACTAGCACAAAAGAACCACACGGGCAACCCGGAACATCTGGAACCTTCGGGAAGCTTCTGGAATCTTCTGGGACGTCGGTCTCGGGCGTCACAGCTGCAACCTCACCACTTTACCTCTTCCTACCCATTAAGCTTTGCTAGTCTTGTTACCCATGGTTATGGGATTGCTGAGTCCTAGTGGCTCACAGATACTACAACAACAGTTGCAGGTGCAGGTTTCCGATGACTTGACGTGAGAGCGATGTCCTTTGTGTTGGCGTTCTTTCTTCTTCTTCTTCTTCAGTCTTGGGTTAGATTCCTGGTCGGCAGCCTGGGATAGCAGATGGATGTCGTTATGCTTTTCATGTTTGCATCCATAGCCGGATGCCTTGTATTGATGTTGTTGTATTCTTGTGACTTGTATGTATTGTTGTATCCCCCATGTATGTATGTAATGGTATGATGTAATGATATCCATCTTGCTAAGCGCCCGAAATGCGGTTGTGCCCCAATCACGTAAGTGTCACGTGATCGGGATAGAATCACATCTTGGGCCTGACAGCGTGTCATGCTCAGACGCAACCACTTGATGTCTCACATATCATGTGGTGTGAGCTATGGTTTGCGGTGTTCAACAGTAAGGTGCCCATCTATGGACCATACATGTTTCACTGGATCGCCAAGACTTGGGAGAAGCTCTATCTCGATGATGAGTTTGAGGCGCCCAACTGGATTCGTCATGAGCCCATCAAGCTTCGCATCAAGATCCAATGGGCTAACACCACTACCCATGGTGAGGTAGTGGCTACTCAGATGATTGTGGATGAGGATGGGATTGAGGAGGAGGAAGCGGATGAGGACAGCTCTGGTGGATACACTCCTTCCTATTTTGAGCCCTCTTGGGCTAAGAAGCTGAAGAACAAGATGAAGGCTCTGTTCTGCATGCAGGCCAAGGGGCAGTACAGGACACATGTTGCTCAGAAGAAGAGTCGCCGGCGTGACAAGAGGATCTTGAGGATGTTTGGCGAGAACGTGTCTAGTGGTTCTGAGAAGAACATCACCCCTGAGACTGAATGGATAACAAAGCAGGGCTACAAGTGTACTGAATCTGAGGAGGAGTAGGAGGAGACCGATGAGGAGCGTGATGAGTGATCACTTCAGCCCGAGCTACCACTTGTGTCGTAGGTGTCCTCTCTGCCTTTTGGGGGTCTCAATGCCAAAGGGGGAGAGAGTGTAGGATTTGCGAGTCTTTTGTCGTGTTGTTTCGCTTTGTTGCTTTGCTTTCGTTCTGTTGAACCTCGTTTGCTTTATGTTGGTTTGTGTCGTGTGTGTGAGACCTGACAACTATCATATAGTGTCAGACATATGCACTCTACTCTACCATATCTCATCATATTGTCTAGGCTATTTAGTAGGTTGTGAGCTTATGCCTTTTTGTGCCCTTTTCTTTATGCTCACGATCTTCTCCTTGCATCCATCCATAGCGCCATCTTATTAGTTGCAAGGATAGTGCTATTTATAAAATATAGGGGGAGTGTTGATCCTAGTATGTGTGCCGTGCAGTCCAAAGCACCTATCTAAGAATGCACACATCTAGGGGAGCTTGCCTATAGTTTATATATATGTTGGGTTTGCTTATGTTCTTATTCTTATCTATGTGCAAATCCCGTATTGTCATCAATCCACCAAAAAGGGGGAGATTGTAAGGGCATATTTCTCCTAAGTGGGTTTGGTGATTCATGACAATGCATTTGCGGACTAATCGTGTGCATTGAGCTTTTCAGATATCTCATGTCTAGGCACAAGACGATTAATTGCCCCTCGGAGCTTATCAAAGACGGCGTTTCCTTTTGTTTATTTTTAGTGGAATTTAGTCATAGGAAAGCCGTACTATTAAGGGGGGGGGTCCGCTTCAGAAAGGTTAGGGTGGAATCAACACGTACACACCTATCCATTTGCACCCCCTTTTCCTCGCTTTTTTGGAGCTCCAGTCGTTTTCCTTGTCGTCGCAAAAATAGAGGCTTTCTACTACTACTAGTCTGTGGCATGCGGTAGTACCGCTCAAGAGAGCGGTAGTACCGCCCTGTAGCCGCGGTAGTACCGCACATTGCGGTAGTACCATGCTAGGTTTGTGGTAGTACCGTGGTCTCTGCCCCAGTGTCGTGGCTAGCGCGGAAGTAGGAGCGGAAGTAATTTTTTACTTCCGCACCCTACGCGGTAGTACCACTCCTTGTGAGCGATAGTATCGTGCCGGGTTTTTGCATTAATCGAAACTCTGCGGAAGTAGCCACGGATGTAATTTTATTAGTCCGTGCTCTTCCCAGCCTGGACTGAACCCTGCCTTGCGGTAGTACCACAAGGGGGCGCGGTAGTACCGCTCCGGCAGTACTACCGCTCATTGCTATACGCAACAGGGCCACGTCTGGCTCCTGCCGCGCCAGCGGTAGTACCGCACCCCTTGCGATAGTACCACATGGCCTTGCGGTAGTACCGCAAGTCTGGTGTGGTATTACCGCATGTCGCGGGCAGAGTTAGTGGATAACGGTTGCATTTGTTCTTCCACTGTATAAGGGGAGTCGTCTTCTCCAAGAAGACTAATCTCTTCCTCCCCAAGCTCTATTGTTGCTCAAAGCTCCATTTCCGCCCAATCTCTCTCCCTAACCAATCAAACTTGTTGATTTCCTAGGGATTGATTGAGAAGGCATCGATCTACACTTCCACCGAGAGAAATTTGATTCCCCCACTAATCCCTTGCGGATCTTGTTACTCTTGGGTGTTTGAGCACCCTAGACGGTTGAGGTCACCTCAGAGCCATAGTCCATTGTGGTGAAGCTTCGTGGTGTCATCGGGAGCCTCCAATTCAGTTGTGGAGATATCCCCAACCTTGTTTGTAAAGGTTCGGTTGCCGCCTTCAAGGGCACCACTAGTGGAATCATGGCACCTCGCATTGTGTGAGGGCGTGAGGAGAATACGGTGGCCCTAGTGGCTTCTTGGGGAGCATTGTGCCTCCACACCGCTCCAACGGAGACGTACTTCCTCTCAAAGGGAAGGAACTTCGGTAACACATCCTCGTCTTCACCGGCTCCACTTGTGGTTATCTCTTACCTTTACTTGTGCAAGCTTTTGTTGTAGTTCGTAGCTAGCTTGCTTGTGTGCTTATTATTGTTGCATCATATAGGTTGCCCACCTAGTTGCATATCTAGACAACCTATATTGTTGCTAAGTTTAATTTCGTTAAGTAATGCTAAAAAATGTTAGTTGCCTATTCACCCCCCGCTAGTCAACCATATCGATCCTTTCACCAACGATGGTTGAGGGACTTCCACCCACGGTTGCGGATCAACGCGTGAGAGTAGGGCGTGTAATGCTTGTGCTCATGGAACCATATGTGAATGTTCCTCCAAAAGGTGGTGCCATTTTGCTTCGTGCCATGGACAGGGTCGAGGCTAGTGGCCAACCATGCATCACACAGCAACTCGCCGTCTCGCATGTTGAAGCTTTCTCCTCTATCCTTCTTCTTCATCGGTTGTATCATTCGAATCACCGCCGTCCCCGTCCTCCTCCCCCTCCTCCGCCCCTTTGGATGCTACTCTCCGGCGGCCCAATGCTACTGTTGTTGTGTGCCATCGCCGGTCTAGGTGTAGGACTGCTGCATGGCTGTCTGGGTGCAGGACTGCTGCTGCTGGTAGTTGCCGGACTGGGTGGGATCCGAGTCTTCCACCTGCCCGTCCTCGTAGCCCCTCCTCCTCACTCACCTCCGTCGTGGATGATATTGAGCATCTCCTTGTCCAGGTCATACGTCGGCTTCCTCGCTCTCATCATTGCAGCAAACAGCACATGAGCACCCATCTGCTCTCCGCCCACCGTCCTCGCCCGGACAAGCGACGGTGAAGAACACTAAACCCTTCGACGATGTAAGGTGAAAGGATTGATATGGTTGACTAGAGGGGGGTGAATAGGCAACTAACAATTTTTAGCTTTTCTTGACCAAATTAAACTTAGCAACAAAATAGGTTGTCTAGATGTGCAACTACGTTGGCAACCTATATGATGCAACAAATACAAGTACACAAGCAAGCACAAGGAACTAACACAATAAAGCCCGCACAAGTAAAGGTAAGAGATAACCAAGAGTGGAACCAATGGAGACGAGGATGTGTTACCGAAGTTCCTTCCCTTTGAGGGGAAGTACGTCTTCGTTGGAGCGGTGTGGAGGCACAATGCTCCCCAAGAAGCCACTAGGGCCACCGTATCCTCCTCACGCCCTCACACAATGCGAGTTGCCGTGATTCCACTATTGGTGCCCTTGAAGGCGGCGACCGAACCTTTACAAACAAGGTTGGGGCTATCTCCACAACTTAATTGGAGGCTCCCAACGAAACCACGAAGCTTCACCACAATGGAATATGGCTTCGAGGTAACCTCAACCGTCTAGGGTGCTCAAACACCCAAGAGTAACAAGATTCGCAAGGGATTAGTTGGGGGAATCAAATTTCTCTTTGTGGAAGTGTAGATCTGGGCCTTCTCAACCAATCCCTAGAAAATCAATAAGTTTTATTGGCTAGGGAGAGAGATCGGGCGAAAATAAGCTTTTGGAGCAACAATGGAGCTTAGGGGAGAAGAGGTGAGTCTTCTTGGAGAAGAAGACCCCCTTTATGTAGTGGGGGGACACATCCAACCGTTATGCAGCCCGCAGCCCACATCTGGGCAGTACTACCACTGCCACAGCTGTACTACCGCTGTGGCAAGCAGGCATAAGGCAAGCAGGACATAGGGAGAAGGAGGACACGCACTACAGCGGTACTGCTGCTCCCTATAGCCGCTGGGAAAAAGAGGAGGGGCAGAGTGCTGAGCGGCAGTTGGGGCGGCAGTAGAAGCGCTACTACCGCCTACAAGTGGTACTACCGCGCCCTACTGCCGTCCCTACTACCGCTCCTCATGTGTGGTCTTTCACGGAAACCCGACACGAAAAATTGAGACCACAGCAGGGGTGGTAGTACTAGCGGTACTAGGCAGCGGTACTACCACCTAAGGGCGGTACTACCGCCCTGACCGCGGTACTACCGCTTAACACACTCCACTCCTCTATTTGCACAACAAAGGATACTCCAAAGAAGCAGAAAGAAGGCGAGGGTGCAAGGATATTGTGTACGTGATGATTCCACCCATACTCTTCCGATACAGACCCCCTCTTGATAGTACGGTTATCCCTACGACTGTATTCCACCGAAAAGAAACGAAGGAAACTAATCTGTCTTCAGTGAAGTCCTCGAGGGGCAACAATTGTCTGATGCCCTTATATTAGATAACCTGAAACGCTTAATGCACACGATTAGTCCGCAAATGTATTGTCATCAATCACCAAAACCAACCAGGGAAAAATATGCCCTAACAATCTCCCCCTTTTTGGTGGATTGATGAGAACACGGGATTTGCACACAATATATAGTAACTAGAAACTAAGCAAACCCACTCCCTACAAAATATAGATGGGCTCCCCCTAGATGTGTGCACCAAGGAGAATATAGCATGAAAGGCTATATGCAGACATTAGGATCACTCCCCCTATATTTTATAGACATGCAACATCCTTGCATATATGAATATCAACAAGTATAGCTAAGCAAGGATTAACATGAGAGCAATAAAATAAGGGCAGAACATGATGCATCTCACAAGTTAACAGAGTACTGAGACTAAATAGATAAGATATGGTAGCTCTGAAAGAAATATGCCCTAGAGGCAATAATAAAGTTTTTATTTATATTTCCTTATATCATGATAAATGTTTATTAGTCATGCTAGAATTGTATTAACCGGAAACTTAGTACATGTGTGAATAAATAGACAAAACAGAGTGTCCCTAGTATGCCTCTACTAGACTAGCTCATTGATCAAAGATGGTTATGTTTCCTAACCATAGACATGAGTTGTCATTTGATCAATGGGATCACATCATTAGGAGAATGATGTGATGGACAAGACCCATCCGTTAGCTTAGCAACTTGATCGTTTAGTTTTATTGCTATTGCTTTCTTCATGACTTATGCATGTTCCTATGACTACGAGATTATGCAACTCCCGAATACCGGAGGAACACCTTGTGTGCTATCAAACGCTACAATGTAGCTGGGTGATTATAAAGATGCTCTACAGGTGTTTCCGAAGGTGTTCGTGGTGTTGGCATAGATCAAGAATAGGATTTGTCACTCCGAGTGTCGGAGAGGTATCTCTGGGCCCTCTCGGTAATGCACATCATAATAAGCCTTGCAAGAAAATGACTAATGAGTTAGTCACGAGATGATGTATTACGGAACGAGTAAAGAGACATGCCGGTAACGAGATTGAACTAGCTATGATGATACCGACGATCGAATCTCAGGCAAGTAACATACCGATGAAAAAGGGAACAACATATGTTGTTATGCGGTTCGACCGATAAAGATCTTCATAGAATATGTAGGAGCCAATATGGGCATCCAGGTTCCGCTATTGGTTATTGACCAGAGAAGTGTCTTGATCATGTCTACATAGTTCTCGAACCCGTAGGGTCCGCACGCTTAACGTTTCGTTGACGATATAGTATTGAATGAGTTATGTATGTTGGTGACCGAATGTTGTTCGGAGTCCCGGATGAGATCACAGACATGACGAGGAGCTCCGGAATGGTCCGGAGGTAAAAATTGATATATAGGATGATATGGTTTGGCCAAAGGGTCAAGCCCACAGGGCATTAAGTCGGTGCAAAAGGTGTTTTGCGGAGGCCAGGGGGCCAAACGCCGGAGACCCTGGCGTCGGGCCCTGGGCCAGACGCCAAGGCCCGTGGCGTCTGGACCAGACGCCAAGGATTGTGGCGTTTGGTCCTGGAGTCCGAGTGGGACTCTTGCCTTTCGGGCAAAACCGACTTTGAGGAGGCTTTTGCTCCAAGTTTCGACCCCAGGGCTCAACATATAAATAGAGGGGCGGGGCTAGCACCTGGAACACATCAAGATACACCAAGCCGTGTGCCGGCAACCTCGACCCGCTAGTTTATCCTCCGTCTAGTTTTTGTAGTGCTTGGCGAAGCCCTGCAGAGATTGTTCTTCATCAACAACCGTCACCACGCCGTCGTGCTGCCGGAACTCATCTACTACTTCGCCCGTCTTGCTGGATCAAGAAGGCGAGGACGTCATCAAGCTGAACGTGTGCTGAACACAGAGGTGCCGTACGTTCGGTACTAGATCGGGACGGATCGTGAAGGTGCACGACTACATCAACCGCGTTGATAAACGCTTCCGCTTTCGGTCTACGAGGGTACGTAGACACACTCTCCCCTCTCGTTGCTATGCATCTAGTAGATAGATCTTGTGTGATCGTAGGAAATTTTTGAAATACTACGTTCCCCAACAGTGGTATCAGAGCCAGGTTTATGCGTAGATGATATGCACGAGTAGAACACAATGAGTTGTGGACGATACTAGTCATACTGCTTACCAGCATGTCATACTTTGCTTCGGCGGTATTGTGAGATGAAGCGGCCCGGACCGGCATTACGCGTACGCTTACGCGAGACTGGTTTCACCGTTATGAGCACTCGTTGCTTAAAGGTGACTGGCGGGTGTCTGTCTCTCTCACTTTAGCTGAATTGAGTGTGCCTACGCCCGGTCCTTGTGAAGGTTAAAACAACACATACTTGACGAAACATCGTTGTGATTTTGTATGCGTAGGTAAGAACGGTTCTTGCTAAAGCCCGTAGCAGCCACGTAAAACTTGCAACAACAAAGTAGAGGACGTCTAACTTGTTTTTGCAGGGCATGTTGTGATGTGATATGGTCAAGACATGATGAGTTATACGTTTTTGTATGAGATGATCATGTTTTGTAAAGTTACCGGCAATTGGCAGCAGCTATATGGTTGTCGCTTTATTGTATGAAATGCAATCGCCATGTAATTACTTTACTTTATCACTAAGCGGTAGCGATAGTTGTTGCACCGGTGACGAAGGTGATCATGACGGTGCTTTGGAGATGGAGATCAAAAGCACAAGATGATGATGGCCATATCATGTCACATATTTTGATTTGCGTGTGAAGTTTATCTTATTATGGTTCTTATTTTTCTTAGAATGACGGTAGCATTATAAGATGATCCCTTACAAAATTTCAAGGTATAAGTGTTCTCCCTGAGTATGCACCGTTGCGAAAGTTCTTCGTGCTGAGACACCACGTGATGATCGGGTGTGATAGGCTCTACGTTCAAATACAACGGGTGTAAGACAGTTTTGCACACGCAGAATACTCGGGTTAAACTTAACGAGCCTAGCATATGCAGATATGGCCTCGGAACACTGGAGACCAAAATGTCGAGCGTGAATCATATAGTAGATATGATCAACATAAGATGATCACCATTGAAACTACTCCATCTCACGTGATGATCGGACATGGTTTAGTTGATTTGGATCACGTGATCATTTAGATGACTAGAGGGATGTCTATCTAAGTGGGAGTTCTTAAGTAATATGATTAAATTGAACTTTAATTTATCATGAACTTAGTCCTGGTAGTATTAGCATATCTATGTTGTAGATCAATAGCTCGCGATGTTGCTCCCCGTTTATTTTTTATATGTTCCTAGAGAAAACTAAGTTGAAAGATGTTAGTAGCAATGATGCGGACGAGGTCCATGATATGAGGATTATCCTCATTGCTGCACAAAAGTATTATGTCCTTGATGCACCGCTAGGTGACAGACCTATTGCAGGAGCAGATGCAAACGTTATGAACGTTTTGACAAAAGCTCGATATGATGACTACTTGATAGTTTAGCGCACCATGCTTTACGGCTTATAACCGGGACTTCAAAAACGTTTTGAAACGCCACGGAGCATATGAGATGTCCCAAGAGTTGAAATTAGTATTTCATACTCATGCCCGTGTCAAGAGGTATAAGACCTCTGACAGTACTTTGCCTACAAGATGGAGGAGAATAGCTCAACCAGTGAGCATGTGCTCAGATTGTCTGGGTAGTACAATTGCTTGAATCAAGTGGGAGTTAATCTTCCAGATAAGATAGTAATTGACAAAGTTCTCTAGACACTATCACCAAGTTAGTAGAACTTCGTGATGAACTATAATATGCAAGGGATGACGAAAGTAATTCCCGAGCTCTTCACGATGCTGAAATCGGCGAAGGTAGAAATCAAGAAAGAGCATCAAGTGTTGATGGTTAATAAGACCACTTGTTTCAAGTAAAGGGCAAAAGGCGGAACTTCAAGAAGAATGACAAGCAAGTTGTCACTCCCATGAAGAAACCCAAAGCTAAACGCCAGCCTGAAACTAAGTGCTTCTACTGCAAAGGAAATGGTCACTGGAAGTGGAACTGCCCTAGATATTTGGCGGATAAGAAGGATGGAAAAGTGAACAAAGGTATATTTGATATACAGATTATTGATGTGTATTTTACTAGTGTTCATAGCAACCCCTCGGTATTTGATACTGGTTCAGTTGCTAAAGAGTAGTAACTCGAAATGGGAGTTGCATAATGAATAGAAACTAGTTAAAGGATGAAGTGACGATGTGTATTTGAAGTAGTTCCAGGATTGATATGATCATCATCGCACACTCCCTATACTTTCGGGATTAGTATTGAACCTAAATAAGTGTTATTTGGTGTTTGTGTTGAGCATGAATATGATTTGATCATGTTTATTGCAATACGGTTATTCATGTAAGTTAGAGAATAATTGTTGTTTTGTTTACATGAATAAAACCTTCTATGGTCATACACCCAATGAAAATGGTTTGTTGGATCTCGATCGTGTGATACACATATTCATAATATTGAAGCAAAAAGATGCAAGGTTAATAATGATAGTGCAACTTATTTGTGGCACTGCCGTTTAGGTCATATTGGTGTAAAGCGCATGAAGAAACTCCATAGTGATGGACTTTTGGAATCACTTGGTGCTTGCGAACCATGCCTCATGGGCAAGATGACTAAAACTCCGTTCTTCGGAACTGTGGAGCGAGCAACAGAGTTGTTGGAAATCATACATACTGATGTATGCGGACCAATGAGTGTTGAAGCTCGCGGCGGGTATCGTTATTTTGTGACCTTCACTGATGATTTGAGCAGATATGGGTATATCTACTTAATGAAGCACAAGTCTGAAACATTTGAAAAGTTCAAAGAATTTCAGAGTGAAGTGGAGAATCATCATAACAAGAAAATAAGAGTTTCTACGATATGATCGTAGAGGTAAAATATTTGAGTTAGCGAGTTTGGCCTTCAGTAAAAACAATGTGAAATAGTTTCACTACTCACGCCACCTGGAACACCACAGTGTAATGGTGTGTCCGAACGTTATAACCGTACTTTATTAGATATGGTGCGATCGATGATGTCTCTTACCGATCTACCACTATCGCTTTTGGGGTTATGCATTAGAGACAGCTACATTCACGTTAAATAGGGCACCATCTAAATCCATGGAGATGACACCGTATGAAATGTGGTTTGACGAGAAACCTAAGCTGTCATTTCTTTAAGTTTGGGACTGCGATGCTTATGTGAAAAAGTTTCAACAAGATAAGCTCGAACCCAAATCGGAGAAGTAAATCTTCATAGGATACCCAAAAAAACTGTTGGGTACACCTTCTATCACAGATCCGAAGGCAAGGTCTTTGTTGCTAAGAGTGGATCCTTTCTAGAGAAGGAGTTTCTCTCGAAAGAAGTGAGTGGGAGGAAAGTAGAACTTGATGAGGTAATTGTACCTTCTCCCGAATTGGAAAGTGGAACATCATAGAAACTAGTTGTAGTGATTCCTACACCAATTAGTGAGGAAGCTAATGATGATGATCATGAAAACTTCAGATCAAGTTTCTGCTGAACATCGTAGATCAACCAGAGTATGTTCCGCACCAGAGTGGTACGACAACCTAGTTCTGGAAGTCATGTTACTAGACCATGATGAACCTGCGAACTATGAGGAAGCGATGATGAGCCCAGATTCCGCAAAATGGCTTGAGGCCATGAAATCTGAGATGGCATCCATGTATGAGAACAAAGTGTGGACTTTGGTTGACTTGCCCGATGATCGACAAGCCATCAAAAATAAATGGATCTTAAAGAGGAAGACCGATGCTGACGGTAATGTTACTGTTTACAAATCTCGACTTGTTGCGAAAGGTTTTCAACAAGTTCAAAGAGATGACTACGATGAGACTTTCTCACCCGTAGCGATGCTTAAGTCTGTCCGAATCATGTTAGCAATTACTGCATTTTATGAAATCTGGCAAATGGATAACAAAACTGCATTCTTTAATGGATTTATTAAAGAAGAATTGTATATGATGCAACCAGAAGGTTCTGTCAATCCTAAAGGTGCTAACAAAATGTGCAAGCTCCAGCGATCCATCTATGGACTGGTGCAAGCATCTCGGAGTTGGAATATACGCTTTGATAAGTTGATCAAAGCATATAGATTTATACAAACTTGCGGTGAAGTCTGTATTTACAAGAAAGTGAGTGGGAGCACTACAACCTTTCTGATAAGTATATGTGAATGATATATTGTCGATCGGAAATGATGTAGAATTTTCTGGAAAGCATAATGGAGTGTTTGAAAGGAGTTTTTCAAAGAAAGACCTTGGTGAAGCTGCTTACATATTGGGCATCAAGATCTATAGAGATAGATCAAGATGCTTGATAAGACTTTCGATGAGTACATACCTTGATAAGATTTTGAAGTAGTTCAAAATAGATCAGTCAAAGAAGGAGTTCTTGCCTGACTTGTAAGGTGTGAAGTTGAGTAAGACTCAAAGCCAGACCACAGCAGAAAAATATAGAGAGAATGAAAGTCATTCCCTATGCCTCAGCCATAGGTTCTATAAAGTATGCCATGCTGTGTACCAAACATGTTGTGTACCTTGCCATGAGTTTGTCAGGGAGGTAGAATAGTGATCCAGGAGTAGATCACTGTACATCTTTTAAAATTATCCTTAGTAACTGGATGACTAAGGAAATGTTTCTCGATTATGGAGGTGATAAAGAGTTCGTCGTAAAGGGTTACGCCGATGCAAGCTTTGACACTAAATCCAAATGACTCTAAGTATCAATCTGGATGCATATTGAAAGTGGGAGCAATTAGCTAGAGTAGCTCCATGCAGAGCATTGTAGACATAGAAATTTGCAAAATACATACATATCTGAATGTGACAGTCCCGTTGACTAAACTTCTCTCACAAGCAAAACATGATCACACCTTATTACTCTTGGGTATTAATCACATAGCGATGTGAACTAGATTATTGACTCTAGTAAACCCTTTGGGTGTTGGTCACATGGCGATGTGAACTATGGGTGTTATTCACATAACGATGTGAACTATCGGTATTAAATCACATGGCGATGTGAGCTAGATTATTGACTCTAGTGCAAGTGGGAGACTGAAGGAAATATGCCCTAGAGGCAAAAATAAAGTTGTTATTTATTTTTCCTTATATCATGATAAATGTTTATTATTCATGCTAGAATTGTATTAACCGGAAACTTAGTACATGTGTGAATACATAGACAAAACAGAGTGTCCCTAGTATGCCTCTACTAGACTAGCTCATTGATCAAAGATGTTTATGTTTCCTAACCATAGACATGAGTTGTCATTTGATCAACGGGATCACATCATTAGGAGAATGATGTGATGGACAAGACCCATCCGTTAGCTTAGCAACTTGATCGTTTAGTTTTATTGCTATTGCTTTCTTCATGACTTATACATGTTCCTATGACTATGAGATTATGCAACTCCTGAATACCGGAGTAACACCTTGTGTGCTATCAAACGTCACAACGTAACTGGGTGATTATAAAGATGCTCTACAGGTGTTTCCGAAGGTGCTTGTGGTGTTGGCATAGATCAAGAATAGGATTTGTCACTCCGAGTGTCAGAGAGGTATCTCTGGGCCCTCTCGGTAATGCACATCATAATAAGCCTTGCAAGCAAATGTCTAATGAGTTAGTCATGAGTTGATGTATTACGGAACGAGTAAAGAGACTTGCCGGTAATGAGATTGAACTAAGTATGATGATACCGACGATCGAATCTCGGGCAAGTAACATACCGATGACAAAAGGAACAACGTATGTTGTTATGTGGTTCGACCGATAAAGATCTTCGTAGAATATGTAGGAGCCAATATGGGCATCCAGGTTCCGCTATTGGTTATTGGCCAGAGAAGTGTCTCGGTCATGTCTACATAGTTCTCGAACCCGTAGGGTCCTCACGCTTAACGTTTCGTTGACGATATAGTATTGAATGAGTTATGTATGTTGGTGACCGAATGTTGTTCGGAGTCCCGGATGAGATCACGGACATGACGAGGAGCTCCGGAATGGTCCGGAGGTAAAAATTGATATATAGGATGATATGGTTCGGCCAAAGGGTCAAGCCCACAGGGCATTAAGTCGGTGCAAAAGGTGTTTTGCGGAGGCCAGGGGGCCAAACGCCGGAGACCCTGGGCCAGACGCCAAGGCCCGTGGCGTCTGGACCAGACGCCAAGGATTGTGGCGTTTGGTCCTGGAGTCCGAGTGGGACTCTTACCTTTCGGGCAAAACCGACTTTGAGGAGGCTTTTGCTCCAAGTTTCGACCCCAGGGCTCAACATATAAATAGAGGGGCGGGGCTAGCACCTGGAACACATCAAGATACACCAAGCCGTGTGCCGGCAACCCCGACCCTCTAGTTTATCTTCCGTCTAGTTTCTGTAGTGCTTGGCGAAGCCCTGCAGAGATTGTTCTTCATCAACAACCGTCACCACGCCCTCGTGCTGCCGGAACTCATCTACTACTTCGCCCGTCTTGCTGGATCAAGAAGGCGAGGACGTCATCAAGCTGAACGTGTGCTGAACGTGGAGGTGCCGTACGTTCGGTACTAGATCGGGACGGATTGTGAAGGTGCACGACTACATCAACCGCGTTGATAAACGCTTCCGCTTTCGGTCTACGAGGGTACGTAGACACACTCTCCCCTCTCGTTGCTATGCATCTAGTAGATAGATCTTGCGTGATCGTAGGAAATTTTTGAAATACTACGTTCCCCAACAAGCTCTCATATGTCTTACACCATATGGTCTCACTCACAACTGAATAGAGTTCAAACACGAAAGCTTGAAACATGAAATGACGACACATGAGAACAAACACGCAATACACAAATCCCAAACGTAAATCCCTAACTCTCCCCTTTGGCAATCAACACATCAAAGGGGAAGGGACGACACCTAGACACGACGGTGGTAATAGATCTCCATGGCATCACCAGTCATGCTCCTCCTCCACTTCAGACTCCTGTGCTGCACGGAGAGAAGCACGAGCTCCTGTGTCCTCCTCGGTATCAGACCACAGGCAGTGCAGTATGGTCCAAGTCTCCTCATCAGTAAGCATCTCCTCAGAGCCACTATTAACCTCAAGGCCAACCTGCCTCATAATGGCCTTGTCATGACGACGAGCCATCTTGGCCTCCTTATGAGCCGCAACAATCTTCTTTTGAGGACGAAACCCAAGTGGGGTATGGGCACCCTCATCATTGTACGATAAGCTGATCATGAAGTTCTTCTATGGTGCGGACAGACGACGGCCATTGGTCATCCAAGTAAGAGTGCGAGCCTCATCATGCCCAAAGTGAACGGTGGCAAAGAATTGGGCCACGAGCTTGGCATCAAAATCCTTATTGAAAGAAATGATCCTCTTGATATCCAACTCCTCACACCTATGCAAAGCACTCCCAAAGTAGCATAAGTCCTTCTCCATGTGCGGGAGATCGATGGACTTGACCCTCACAAACAAGTTCTTCTTCTGATCCAAAACATCGTGGTAGATGGACTGCTGGAACTTGTTCCAGAAAGGATGGTGCTGAAGAGTAGGCTCTTGAGCCACATGATAGGGATTGTGCTTCCTCTTGGTATAGAACTCCATCCCTTGCGCCCAGCGGAGATCTTTGATGTTGGAACCTTGGCCTTGCGCTTTAGCGGGTCAGTCGAACCACCCTTAGTAGCAGTAGTAGTCTGTGGTTCATCTAAAGAGCGATAACACATGGAACCTGTTGCACGGTCCGGATTCTTGCGGCGAGCCTGATGCCCGGAGCTACTACCAACTGAAACACACACACACACACAAGAACCACAAGAGCAAGAGTGCATAAGCCAAGGAAAGAGGAACACCAAAGACGGAAAATTAGGCAGGGAAACATGGGCGTTGGCATCTCAGAGCGGTAGTACCGCACCCCAGAGCGGTAGTACCGCTAATAAGCGGTAGTATCGCTAGGGTGGATCGGTAGTACCGCAAGAGCGGTTGTCAACGGGCTGACAACTACCGTGGCGAGATCCAGTTCTACCGGAGATGCAAAAGTCCATCTTTCTACAGCTCATCATCAATCTACCTAGTCTAGCACTCTCCCAAGTCCTTCCTAAGCCTCGATTCAACTTACAAATCGATGAACGCAACGAGTATGGCCCAAAACCTAGATTCGAGAAAGAGAATCAAGGGAGAGAAGAACGGGGGCAATACCTGCATCCATGGCAAGAGGAGAAGGTGGGGATCGATTCCACCGGTTGGAATCGAGGGAGACGACCTGGATCCGGCGGCCCGGCGGCAGACCTCGGGTGCTTGGGGAGTCGCCTGAGAGAGGAGAGAACGAGGGGATGGGGTAAACTGAACGGGTATGGGGAGTGGTAACTCCCCCTGCCCGATACATACCCCACGAACCCAGCCCTAAGCGGTAGTACCGCTCAATGCGCGGTAGTACCACTCTGGTACAGATCTGGAGCGAAACAGTGCCCAGTAGTACCGCTCCATAGTGGTACCGTGTCTGCAGGCGGTAGTACCGCTAATAAGCAGTAGTACCGCACTACTGCCGCGGTAGTACCGCTCAGGCGCCCCAAAGCAGGAACAAGGTGGAGAGAAGGTGGCTTATGCACAAAAACTAACGAGAACCAAGAAGAACTCAAAAGACTCGAGACAAACCCGAAACAAACACAAGCAAGACAACACCAGAGCACAACACCACGAACGAGAGAGCACAAACAAACGGAAGCAACACAAAGACGAACTCTCTAGAAGAGAGGGCGGTGGTCGAGACCACCTATGTTTGAGCTATATGGTATGGCACCGCAAAGATTTTAACCTTGGGCCCATGACCAACAGTCATCTTTGAAGCACAAGTACCATAAAAAATGGCTAATGTGAAAGACTTGATCAATTTATGCATAATGGGGGGAGGGAGAGTTCATTGAGAGAACAACACTCCCCTTATGTCCATGCCTACATCTAAACCAGATAACGCAATGAGGATGAGTGGGTGTGCAAAGTTTCATGCCACATTGCTCAAATAAATGATATTTAGCTCATGCCTTAACTCGCGAAATCTTGCTTCATCCAAAGGCTTCGTGAAAATATCTGCTAGATTATCATGAGTGTTGACATAGTGAAGATCAATTTCGCCTCGCCTAATATGATCCCGGATGAAGTGATACCGAATCTCAATATGCTTCGTCTTGAAGTGTTGAACCGGATTGAGTGAAATCTTGATGGCACTTTCATTGTCACACCAAAGAGGCACTTTGTCACAAATGACACCATAATCCTTTAAAGTTTGCCTCATCCATAAGAGTTGAGCACAACAACTGTCGGCCGCCACATACTAGGCTTCGATGGAGGAGAGAGATACACAACTTTGCTTCTTGGAAGACCAACTCACCAAAGACCAACCAAGAAATTGGCACCCTCCGGAAGTTGACTTCCTATCCACTTTGTCTCCCGCCCAATCCAAATCCGAGAAACCTACAAGGTTGATGTTTGCCCCTCTTGGGTACCATAAGCCAAAGTTTGGGGTATGAGCCAAATATCTAAAGATTCGCTTGACTGCCACAAAGTGACTTTCCTTAGGTGAGGCTTGAAACCGTGCACAAATTCCCACACTCAACATGATATCCGGTCTAGATACACAAAGGTGAAGCAAGTATCCAATCATAGAATGATATACCTTTTGATCCACCGCTTTACCATTCATAGCAATGTCAAGTTGGCACTTCGTAGGTATTGGAGTAGTAGCCAGCTTGACAACACTTAGATTTAACCTCTTGAGCATGTCTTGAGTGTATTTGGCTTGTTTGATGAAGATTCCTTCTCTTCTTTGTTTGATTTCGAACCCGAGGAAGAACTTTAACTCTCCCATCATGGACATCTCAAACTCCGCGGTCATGAGTGCGGCAAACTCATCATTGAAAGCTTTGTTAGGTGAACCAAAAATAATATCATCAACATATAGTTGGCATACAAACAACTCCCCTTTGACATTCTTAGTAAAAAGAGTGGGGTCGATTTTCCCAATTTCAAACCCGCGATCTTGGAACAACTCGGTAAGATGCTCATACCACGCACGTGGGGCTTGTTTAAGGCCATAGAGCGCCTTATCGAGTTGATACACATGATTGGGGAACTTAGGATTCTCAAAACCCGGGGGTTGTTTGACATACACCAACTCATTAAGAGGACCATTAGGAAAAGCACTTTTCACATCCATTTGTTGCAATTTAAATTTATGATGAGAAGCATAGGCAAGCAATAAACGAATAGATTCAAGGCGAGCAACGGGGGCAAAGGTTTCGCCGTAGTCGATACCCTCGACTTGGGAGTAGCCTTGTGCCACCAATCGAGCCTTGTTGCGAATGACAATCCCGTGAGCATCTTGCTTGTTCTTAAAGATCCATTTGGTTCCAATGACATTATGGTTCTCCTTCGACCTTGGCACTAAGCGCCGCACCTTGTTGCGCTCGAAGTTATGGAGTTCTTCATGCATGGCGTTGAGCCATTCGGGGTCTTCGAGCGCCTCATAGACCTTTTGGGGTTCAACACAAGAGACAAACGGATGATGAGCACAATAGTTTGCTAATTGTCTATGAGTGCATACCCCCTTTGTAATGCTTCCAAGGATATTCTCCATGTGATGCTCTCTAGCAGCGAGCCTGGAAGCAACTTTTGTGGCACAACGCTCCAATATCTCCTCAAGAGATAGTTGAGGTGCGGTAACTTGATCATCATGAGCATCGTCTTGAGCTTGTTCTTGATCTTGTGCTTGCTGTGGATCTTGAACTTGCTCGGGAGAGGGAACTTGGCCTTGTGCATCTCTTGGTGGATCAACACCATCTTGTGGTTGATCTTGCACCTGGCCTTGTTCATTAGGTTGAGGGCCTTCACTTTGTTCTTCGGAAGCATGTGGGTCTTGGGTTGGTGATGGCTCCACTTGAGTGGAACATTGTCCTTCTCCTTCGGCCACAAGGGGTTCCTCAATGGGTAGGAAATGACCAATACCCATTCTTCTTATGGCTTGGGGAGGAATTTCATCACCTACATCACAAGTACCACTTTGCTCCACTTGGGAGGCGTTTTTCTCATCAAACTCCATGTTACACGTCTCCTCAATGAGTCCGGTGGACTTGTTGAGGACACAGTAAGCGTGAGAGTTTTTAGCATAACCAACAAATATGCCCTCATGAGCTCTAGCTTCAAATTTAGACAAACAAACACCTTTCTTGAGTATGAAACACTTACCGAACACCCGGAAGTACTTGAGGTTGGGCTTGTTACCGGTAAGTATCTCATATGGAGTCTTGTTCAAAACTTTGCGGAGATAGAGACGATTGGATGCATGACAAGCGGTGTTGATGACTTCGGCCCGAAAGTTGTACGGAGACTTGAACTCCGCCATCATGGTCCTTGCTGCGTCCATCAATGTCCGGTTCTTTCTCTCTGCCAGACCATTTTGTTGAGCAGCATAAGGTGCGACATATTGATGCTTGATCCCCTCATCACTAAGGAACTCATCCAAAGGTGCAATTTTTGAACTCGGTGTCGTTGTCACTTCGAACCATCAAGATCTTTGCATCATGTTGACGTTGAGCTTCGTTTACAAAGTTGATGACGGTTTGTTGGGTCTCGCTCTTCCTCTTGAAGAAAAATACCCAAATTTATCTTGAATAATCATCCACAATTACCAAGCAATACTTTCTACCCCCAAGACTATCAAATGATGGAGGCCCAAAGAGATCCATGTGAAGGAGCTCTAAAGGTCTTGTCGAGTAGATGATAGTCGTGGGAGGGTGAGCCTTCTCATGTAGCTTTCCTTCGATACAAGCACTGCAAGCACGATCTTTGGCAAAACTAACATTTGTTAGTCCACGGACGTGGTCCCCCTTGAGAAGACTTTGCAAATATCTCATATTGACGTGGGCTAAACGGCGATGCCAAAGCCATCCCATGTCAACTTTAGCTATTAGGCATGTCGCGGTCTTAGTGGGTTGCTCTGAGAAGTTGACCACATAGAGACCATTCTCGACATGCCCAACAAATGCTACTTTAAGAGTCTTGCTCCAAAAGAGGTCCACGAAATCAATATCAAAGATGGTAGCAAAACCCATGAGTGCAAGTTGATGAACAGAAAGTAAATTGTATGCAAGGGACTCAACAAGCATGACTTTCTCGATCGTGAGATCATGAGAAACAACAACCTTGCCGAGACCCAATACCTTAGAAGATGAAGCATCACCCCATTCGACATTGATGGGCATAGATGAACCTTTGTGCACGTCCACCACCAAGTCTTTGCTTCCGGTCATATGATTTGTGGCTCCACTATCGAGCAACCATGATCCCCCACCAGAAGCAAACTCCTACAAGAGATCAATGCTTGGTTTTTGGTACCCATTTTGTAATGGGTCCTTTGAGGTTAGTAACAAGGGTCTTTGGAACCCAAATAGACCATTCAATGTACTCATAATAAGGACCAACAAATTTAGCATAAACATGTCCATCACTAGCACGACATAACACATAAGACGGGTTAAAGTCATCGGCCTTGTTGGAAGGAGTGGCAATGTATTTCTTGACTCCACTACCCTTCACATTGTTCTTCTTCTTCTTCTTAGGAGTACCCTCTCCCTCCTTGACAAAGGTTTGCTTCAGAGGAGGAGGTTGCTTGGTCTTGTCATTCTTTCTTCTTGGGGTTGGGTGCAAACCCAATCCCCTCCTTGGCTACTGTTAACCCACAAGTATAGGGGATCGCAACAATTCTTGAGGGTAGACTATTCAACCTAAATTTATTGATTCGACACAAGGGGAGCAAAAGAACACTCTCAAGTATTAGCAGTTGAATTGTCAATTCAACCACACCTGGAAGACTTAGTATCTGCAGCAAGATAGTTTAGTAGCAAAGTAATATGGAAGTAACGGTAACAGTGGCAAAAGTAGCGATAGTAGTTTTGTAGTGATTGTAACAACAACATCGGTAAAGTAAATAAGCAACCAGCAATATGTAAAAGCTCGTAGGCATTGGATCAGTGATGGATAATTATGTCGGATGCACTTCCTCATGTAATAGTTATAACATAGGGTGACACAGAACTAGCTCCAGTTCATCAATGTAATGTAGGCATGTATTCCGAATAAAGTCGTGCGTGCTTATGGGAAAGAACGTGCATGACATCTTTTGTCCTACCCTCCCGTGGGAGCGGGGTCCTATTGGAAACTAAGGGATACTAAGGCCTCCTTTTAATAGAGTACCGGACCAAAGCATTAACACATAGTGAATACATGAACTCCTCAAACTACGGTCATCACCGGGAGTGGTCCCGATTATTGCACTTCGGGGTTGCCAGATCATAACACATAGTAGGTGACTATTGACTTGCAAGATAGGATTAAGAACACACATATATTCATGAAAACATAATAGGTTCAGATCTGAAATCATGGCACTCGGGCCCTAGTGACAAGCATTAAGCATGGCAAAGTCATATCAACATCAATCTTAGAACATAGTGGATACTAGGGATCAAACCCTAACAAAACTAACTCGATTACATGGTAAATCGCATCCAACCCATCACCGTCCAACAAGCCTACGATGGGATTCCTCACGCACGGCGGTGGGCATCATGGAATTGGTGATGGAGGAAGGTTGATGATGACAACGACAACGATCTCCACTCTTCAGAGCCCCGAACGGACTCCAGATCAGCCCTCCCGAGAGGGATTAGGGCTTGGCGGTGGCTCCATATCGTAAAACGCGATGAATCCTTCTCTCTGATTTTTTTCTCCCCGAAAGTGAATATATGGAGTCAGGGGTGATGTCGGTGGAGCCTTAGGGGGCCCACGAGGCAGGGGGCGCGCCCCCACCCTCGTGGACAGGGTGTCGCCCCCTGGCCTGGTTCTTTCCGCTAGTATTTTCTTATATATTTCAAAATAAATCTCCGTTGATTTTTAGGTCATTCCGATAACTTTTATTTCTGCACAGAGATAACACCATGGCAGTTCTGCTGAAAACAACGTCAGTCCGGGTTAGTTCCATTCAAATCATGCAAGTTAGAGTCCAAAACAAGGGCAAAAGTGTTTGGAAAAGTAGATACGTTGGAGACGTATCAACTCCCCCAAGCTTAAACCTTTGCTTGTCCTCAAGCAATTCAGTTGATAAACCGAAAGTGATAAAGAAAAACTTTGCCAAACTTTGTTTTCTCTTGTTGTTGTAAATATGTAAAGCCAACATTCAAGTTTTCAACAAAGATCATGAACTAACCATAGTCACAATAACTTTCAGGTCTCTTGTCTACTCATATCATTGGCATAATCAACTAGCGAGCAATAATAATAAACCTCGGATGACAACACTTTCTCAAAACAATCATAGTATGATATGACAATATGGTATCTTGCTAGCCCTTTCTGAGACCGCAAAACGTAAATGCAGAGCACCTCTGAAGATCAAGGACTAACTAGACATTGTAATTCATGGTAAAAGAGATCCATCCACAATCATACTCAATGTAAATTAATAGCAATACATGCAAATGACAGCGGTACTCTCCAACTGGTGCTCTTTAATAAGAGGATGATGACTCAACATAAAAGTAAATAGATAGGCCCTTCGCAGAGGGAAGCATGGATTTGTAGAGGTGCTAGAGTTCGATTTTGAAATAGAGATGAATAATATTTTGAGCGGTATACTTTCACTGTCAACATAACAACCAAGAGATCTCGATATCTTCCATGCTACACACATTATAGGCGGTTCCCAAAAAGATTGGTAAAGTTTATACTCCCCCAACCACCAACAAGCACACTCCACGGCTGACCAGAAACAACGGGTACCGTCCAAACCAGCAACAACCCTGGGGGAGTTTTGTTTAATTATTATGATTTGAGCATGGGACTGGGCATCCCTGTTACCAGCCATTTTCTCATGAATGATGAGCGGAGTCCACTCATCATGAGAATAACCCACCTAGCATGGAAGATATAGACATCCCTAGTCGATACATGAGTTGTTCAAGCATACAAAATAGAATTTCATTTGAAGGTTTGGAGTTTGACACATACAAATTTACTTGGAACGACAGGTAGATACCGCATATAGGAAGGTATGGTGGACTCATGTGGAATAACTTTGGGGTTTATGGTGCAGGCAAGGTAATAATCTCACAATATTTTTCATCAAACATCAATTTATACTTAAGCAATTTCTTCTTATCTTTAATAATAAAATCATGTGCTATCATAGTCGTATAATTTAGAAAAGCCGGGGCCAGCAGCTTTTCTTCCTTCTCATGATGCCTAATAAGTATTCTAAAGTGTTCAGCAAGGCGTGAAGCAAATATGCCTCCAAAGATGAGACCCTTTGTACGGTTCAGACTTGATCGCTTAGCAACAACAACACCCAAGATAAAAGTTGTATCTCGAAACAAAGCATGGCGCAAAATAACAATATCAGGGGCACTAAGATTCCCACTGTTCCCGCGACCAATTAAGCATCTACTAGCAAATATTGCAAAGTAGCGTAGAATAGGAAAAATGTATACTAGTAATTCTTGCCCCCGAAACTTGCCTCGATTCCCCTACAGCTATCATATCGATAAACCCCTCAACATCCTTACGATGTAGTTCCTCAAGACTACCAGCAAAGGGTATCTTACATACTTGACAAAATTCATAGAACGACACCTCCTTAACCTCATCATATAAATGAAACTCCACTAAAGGTGGTGATTTCTTAGCATGAAAATGAAAGTTTTGCGTGAAATATTGGTGAGCAAGAGATATTGTGCACGCTGGTCGTGGAGGAAGTCGGTGAGGCCTGCATTCTCCGCCTAATAATAGAAGTCTTTATAAATCCCGGCGGCTTCCAAGAACTCATTGCAAGGCCATTCACACGGCTGAACTACCGCAGTGCGAGGAAGATTGTATTTGGGCTTCTTATTCTTTTCCTTCTGCTTATCCTTTGAGCTTTGACTAGAAGAGCCTCTCAACAATCTCCTCATCATTTTCTTCCTCTGAAAATTTCTGAAAATTTTAGTGACTCAAAATAAAATTGAACCAAACTCAACAATATTGATATCAACTACTCCCACAAGTGCATAGAGACTATATCATGCATTGAACTACTTGGAACCACATAAATCTGACATGCAAGCTCAAGAACAGGGTCACCTAAGCAGCAAAAAATTGCAATAAATAAAGCACTAGAACAAAAACTAATTGGACCATTGGAGGAGTCACATACCGAAGAACAATCTCCCCAAATAGTTTTGTGAATGGAGCTTTGAGCATGGAGATCGAAAATGGCAGCAAGATGAACTAGAACTCGTGCTTGAGCTGGTTGGTGATTTTTTGGGAGGAAGAAGGAGTGTGTGGGCGCTGGAGTAAGTGGAGGGGGGCCACGTAGGGCCCACGAGGCAGGTGGCGCGCCTAGGGGGGTGGGCGCGCCCTGTACCCTCGTGGCCAGGTGCTGGCTCCCCCTGCTGTGTTCTCAGTGCCAAATATTCTAGAAAAAAAATCATATTTCATTTTCGGGGCATTTGGAGAACATTTATTTTCGGGGTATTTTTTATTGCACGGATAACTCTGAAAACAGACAGAAAATACTATTTTGCTTTATTTAATCTAATTAACAGAAAGTAAAAGGAGGGTATGATGACCCACAAGTGTAGGGGATCTATAATAGTCCTTTCGATAAGTAAGAGTGTCGAACCCAACGAGGAGCTGAAGGAAATGATAGGCAATTTTCAGTAAGGTATTTTCTGCAAGCACTGAAATTATAGGTAACCGATAGTTTGGTGATAAGGTAATTGGTAGCAAGTAACAAAAGGTAAAGGTAAATAAGGTGCAACAAGATGGCCCAATCCTTTTTGTAGCAAAGGACAAGCCTGGACAAACTCTTATATGAAGGAAAGCGCTCCCGAGGACACATGGGAATTATCGTCACGTTAGTTTTCATCACGATCATCTGATTCGCGTTCGGTACTTTGATAATTTGGTATGTGGGTGGACCGGTGCTTGGGTGCTGTCCTTACTTGGACAAGCCTCCCACTTATGATTAACCTCTAATGCAAGCATCCACAACTACAAAAGAAGTATTAAGGTAAACCTAACCATAGCATGAAACAAGTGGATCCAAATCATCCCCTTACGAAGCAACGCATAAACTAGGGTTTAAGCTTCTGTCACTCTAGCAAACCATCATCTACTTATTACTTCCCAATGCCTTCCTCTAGGCCCAAATAATGGTGAAGTGTCACGTAGTCGACGTTCACATGACACCACTAGAGGAGAGACAACATACATCTCATCAAAATATTGAACGAATACCAAATTCACATGACTACTAATAGCAAGATTTCTCCCATGTCCTGAGGAACAAAAGTAACTACTCACAAGACATAATATTGTTCATGATCAGAGGAGTATTAATATGCATAATGGATCTGAACATATGATCTTCCACCAAATAAACCAACTAGCATCAACTACAAGGAGTAATAAACACTACTAGCAACCCACAGTTACCAATCTGAGGTTTGGGTACAGAGATTGGATACAAGAGATGAACTAGGGTTTGAGAGGAGATGGTGCTGGTGAAGATGTTGATGAAGATAGCCCTCCCCAAGATGGGAGAGTTGTTGGTGATGATGGCGGTGACGATTTCCCCCTCCCGGAGGGAAGTATCCCCAGCAGAACAGCTCTGCTGGAGCCCTAGATTGGTTTCCGCCAAGGTTCCGCCTTGAGACGACGACGTCTAGTCCCGAAAGCCTCCTTTTGATTTTTTCCAGGTCAAAACACCTCATATAGGAGAAGATGGGCATCAGGGGGCCATCGGGGGGCCCACGAGGCAGGGGGCGCGCCCCCACCCTCATGGACAGGTGGTGGCCCCCCTGGTGATCTTCTTTCGCCAGATATTTTTTACATTTTCTGAAACGGTGTCCAGTGAAGTTTCAGAGCTTTTTGAGTTGTGCAGAATAGGTTTCCAGAGTTTGCTTCTTTTCCAGCCTAGAATTCCAGCTGCCGGCATTCTCCCTCTTCATGTAAACCTTGTAAAATAAGAGAGAAAAGACATAAGTATAGTGACATAACGTGTAATAACAGCCCATAATGCAATAAATATCAACATATAAGCATGCTGCAAAATGGACGTATCAACTCCCCCAAGCTTAGAGCTTGCTTGTCCTCAAGCAAAAGCCGACATCGAAAAATATGTCCACATGTTTAGAGATAGAGGTGTCGATAAAAATAAAATACGGACATGAGGGCATCATGATCATTCTCATAACAACAACATATATATATTGTCATATGATTCTTATGCCAAAGTAACAATTCATTCACGATGTCAAGTATGAATCAGAAACTTCATTGAAAACCAACAAACTATGATCTCGGTCATTGAAGCAATTGGAATTTATCATAACTTTGGAAAGAGTCAACATAAGAGGTTTTCAACAAGCCTACATACTTAACTATCATATAGTCTTTCACAATTGCTCACACTCACGCAATACTTATGGGTATGGAGTTTTAATCGGATACAGAGAAAGATGGGGGCTTATGGTGTTGCCTCCCAACCTTTTACCTCAAGGGTAATGTCAACAGTAATAGACCATGAAAACTTACATCCAAGTGGGTATATATGTCATGATCTTTCCAGCACAATGTGCTTGCCAAAGGATAAAATGTAAAAAGGAAAGGTGGTTTTCACCTTGACTCTTATAAGGCATAGATAAAAGATAGGCCCTTCGCAGAGGGAAGCAGAGGTTGTCATGTGCTCTTATGGTTGGATGCACAAAGTCCTAGCGCAAAAGAACGTCACTTTATATTGCCAGTTGTGATAAGGACCTTTATTATGCAGTCCGTCGCTTTTATTACTTCCATATCACAAGATCGTATAAAGCTTATTTCCTCCACACTAATAAATCATACATATTTTAGCGAGTTTGCAACATGACAACTTACTTGGAAGGATCTTACTCAATCCATAGGTAGGTATGGTGGACTCTCATGGCAAAACTGGGTTTAAGGATGTATGGAAGCACACGTAGTATCTCTACTTGGTGCGAGGAGTTTTGGCTAGCATGAGGGGGAAAGGCATGCTCAACATGTTGGATGATCCATAACAATATACTTTATTTCAGATATAAGAAAACATAACCATTATGTTGTCTTCCTTGTCCAACATCAACTCTTTAGCATGTCATATTTTAATGAGTGCTCACAATCATGAAAGATGTCCAAGATAGTATATTTGTATGTGAAGCCTTTCTTTCTTTATTACTTCCTATTAACTGCAACGATGACCAAAACTATGTTTGTCAACTCCCAACAACTTTTATTCATCATACTCTTTATATGTGAAGTCATTACTTCCCATAAGATCAATATGATCTCTTTGATACTCTTTATGTTTTTGTATATTTTCTTTTACTCTATCATGAACAAAGTGAGGAAATCAAGCCCTTGACTCAACACTAATCTTTATTATATAGCTCACAGACTTGATTACAAAGGGTAAAGATCATAAAGCAAAAGCTCACAACTAGATCATGCTAACTTTATTCTACTAGATCAAGATACTACCAAAAGGATCGAATTAAGAAAAACGGTAAAGATAGGAGTGATGGTGATACGATACCGGGGTCACTCCCCAAAGCTTGGCAGTTGCCAAGGGGAGTGCCCATACCCATATGGTTATGTCTCCTTCGTAGGGGGTGGTGATGTAGGCTTCTTCCCTAACTTACGCTTAAGGGAAGAATTTTGCTCCCTTAGATCAGTGATCTCCTGCTCAGGGTTTAATATTTTTTTCATAGTGCCTGCTTGTTTTCCTGCAAGAGGTGAAACGGGATAAATTCGATCTTAGTTTTCTTTGCTCTGTCTGGGAGGCTTGACTTTTTGAACTCCACATGCATGTCCCTAGGTTGAGTTAGTGGGACTTCGTCTTCATCTGAGCTAGTCCAATCCCTTCCCTTGGGATCATGGTCTTCTTCTTCCTCCGTGGTCCATCCATAATGCTCCCAGTCCCCATAGACCTTAGGGTCAGCAAGGGAATCAGCCACATAGCTTTCTCCCTCTGAATCCTGGGATGACATATTGGTTTTATCTGTGACAGAAACAGCTTGAAACAAAAACAGAGGATTTTTGTGTGATACAGAGGTCAAAACCTTCGGGAGAATATATAATGAATTTTTACCGACCAAAAGGAGTAACATACTAGAAATCGGAGTCCGGGAGGCACACGAGGTGCCCGCAAGGCAGGGGCGCGCCCTGGGGAAGGGGGCGCGCCCTCCACCCTCCTGGACGCCTCGTGTCTCTTCCGGACTGCCACTTATTTTTCTATTTTTCTAAATATTCCAAAACGGTGAAAAATTGCCTTTAGAACTGTTTTGGAGTCGGTTTACTTACCGTACCACATACCTTTCGGAGTCTGAATCATTCTGGAAAGTGTCCCTTATGTATTCCTCCGGGGTTATGGTTTCAATAACATAGGTTTCAACATTTATAGGGTTACCTGAGATATAATGTTTGATTCTTTGACCGTTCACCACCTTCGGATTTGTGCCTTCAAAGTTGTTGATTTTTATGGCACCAGAACGATAGACCTCCTCGATAACGTAAGGTCCTTCCCACTTGGAGAGAAGTTTTCCTGCAAAAAATCTTAAACGAGAGTTGTATCGCAAAACATAATCACCTACGTTAAACTCACACTTTTGTATCCTTTTGTCATGCCATCTTTTAACATTTTCTTTGAACAGCTTGGCATTCTCATAGGCCTGGGTTCTCCATTCATCAAGAGAGCTAGTGTCAAATAACCTCTTCTCACCGGCAAGTTTGAAATCATAATTGAGCTCTTTAATAGCCCAATATGCCTTATGTTCTAGCTCAAGAGGTAAGTGACAAGCTTTTCCATAAACCATCTTATATGGAGACATACCCATAGGATTTTTGTATGCAGTTCTATAGGCCCATAGTGCATCATCAAGTTTCTTGGACCAATTCTTTCTAGACCTATTAACTGTCTTTTGCAAAATTAATTTCTTCTCTCTATTACTTAGTTCTACTTGACCACTAGTCTGAGGGTGATAAGGGGATGCAATTCTATGGTTAACATCATATTTTGCAAGCATTTTACGGAAAGCACCATGAATAAAGTGTGAACCACCGTCAGTCATTAGGTATCTAGGGACTCCAAACCTCGAAAAAATAACTTCTTTAAGCATCTTAATAGAGGTGTTATGATCAACACTACTAGTTGGTAACGTAATCAACATCAACTAAAATATGTGTGTACCCATTAGAGGAAGGAAACGGTCCCATATAATCAAAGACCCAAACATCAAATGGTTCAATAACAAGTGAATAATTCATAGGCATTTCTTGACGTCTGCTAATATTACCAATTCTTTGACATTCATCACAAGATAAGACAAACTTACGGGCATCCTTGAAGAGAGTAGGCCAATAAAAACCAGATTGCAATAACTTATGTGCAGTTCTACGTCCAGCATGGTGTCCTCCATAAGCTTCGGAGTGGCACTTGCGTAGGATCTATTCCTGTTCATGCTCAGGTACACAACGTCTAATAATACCATCTACTCCTTCCTTATAAAGATGTGGGTCATCCCAGAAGTAATGACTCAAATCATAGAAGAACTTTTTCTTTTGCTGGTATGTGAAGCTAGGAGGTATAAACTTGGCAACAATATAATTAGCATAATCAGCATACCATGGAGCAGTACGAGAAGTATTTATGACACCTAATTGTTCACCAAGAAAGCTATCATCAATAGGTTGTGGGTCATCAAGTATATTCTCTAGCCTAGACAAGTTATCTCCAACGGGGTTCTCATCTCCCTTTCTATCAATAATATGCAAATCAAATTCTTGCAGCAAGAGAACCCATCTAATAAGTCTAGGTTTAGCATCTTTCTTTTCCATAAGGTATTTGATAGCAGCATGAATAAAAGACATTTATCATGATATATAAGGAAATATAAATAACAACTTTATTATTGCCTCTAGGGCATATTTCCTTCAGAAACCTGACATGCCCATTCGTTGGAATTCAACGTATACTATGCTTGGCTCCTGTTTGTACTTTAAAGAAGTGTTGCAGTGGTATTCTGGGAGGGATATCATCTTCAAGGTGCATATTTTGCCATGTGAGGAAGAATGGTCCAAGGTATATCATATGTATCAGTTTTTGGAGGTTTTCTTCCAGGTAACTACTGTTTTCTCAGGAACAAAATATCCAACATCCAACTTGTACTTCATGAATGTTTATCTAGTTCATACTACTAGTATTGAGGCTACTGATGGTATAAATACCTACATGAGTCCAATGTTGTTTTCTATGAGAGAAAAAGTTCATGAAATATTGGTCTGACTATAGCGTATTTTTATCTTGTGCTGCTGTTCTTGATCCTCGTATTAAGTTCAAGTTCTTGGCTTATTCCTAATCCATGCTGTATGAAGAGGATGATGCCAAGCGTCAGATTGCTGATGTTAGAAGTACCTTGACTTCTTTATTTAAGGAATATGGTAGTGCTGTACCTGTTCATGACAACTTACCCAAAACTAGTATGTCAAGCACTTGTGGACTTGGTGCCTTTTTTGATTATGATCAGTATGTGGAAAGCACGAGCACATTTGAAGAGGAATCTGAATTGGAATTTTACTTGGCTGAACCTGCGAAGAGGTTGAATGAGAACATTGATATCTTGGATTACTAGAGCAAGTCTGCAGCTAGGTATCCGCAGCTAGCAAGATTGGCACGTGATATCCTTGATGTTTCCATATCAAGTGTTGCATCAGAATCTGCTTTCAGCTAGAGTAAGAAGCTTATAACCCCGAGCCGAGCCTCACTTAAACCAAAGGTAGTTGAGGCCATGATGTGTTTGCAAGATTGGCATCACTGCAAATTGGAGAAGAGAGATGGTATATAGTCTAACTTACTTACTTTCTTTCTTCATGCTATGTACTTTAGAGTTTATAGCTAACATGTTGTAGTTGTAGGTAATAAGAGAAAGGCAGAAGTGGTTGAGCTAGATGATTGAAATTCTTCTTCCGATGATGAATGTAACATCCCTATTCTTTATTCATGTCAACTTGTCAAGTTCAACATGTACTTTAGAGTTTATATGTAACGCCCCGGACACACCCGCCGGTGGTCGTTACTCCTGGCGGGATCTAGACTGGCCCCACATATCAATACTAGTCTTTTCTGCGCACTTTGTCATCACTCGTGCGCACCCGGGAGCAACTTCCCGGTCGGTCACCCATCCTGAAACTACTCCAAGCTGAGCACGCTTAACTTTGGAGTTCTATCCAAATGGGCTCCCGGAAAAGAAGGAATTCCTTATTGATATGAGTAGTCTATCATTCCTAATAAGCCAGGCTATCACATACACCCCCACTCAGAGGAACCGACGTCCTCGTCGGGCCACAGGAACGTTCCCTCTTGGCACAACCGTCTGCGCTTCCAGGACAGCACATGTGCCATGCCGTGTGCCACGACGGGTCACAAACGTCATGCACAACATGACTGCAAACTGTCCGCAAACATCCGTGTAACCGCGAGGGTCGGCTCTGATACCAACTTGTAATGCCCAGGATGGAGTTATACCTCCTACGTGTCGAGGCACGACTTAAAGGCATAAGTCCATCCTAGAATGATCTCAAGTTTGGTAATCTTTGCACAACTCATGTAAAAGAGGGGATAGTAAACTGAAAATAGTTGGCTTACACTCGCCACGTCACAGAATTATAGTACAAGTCTCAAACATCATACATTAAGAGCACTACAACCCTCTAAGGGCAAAAGCCAAATGTCAAAGTACCAAACTCAGATAAAGTAAACCACAGGCGGATCGAATCCTAGTAAGAGACTCCACTACTGATCGTCCGGGTATCGCACGTAGTACCGACTACGCTCTTCATCGTACTCCCAATCCAGCTCGGTGCCATCACCTGGATAGCTCACAGCTGGACCTGCATCTGGTGTGTGAAGTAACTGTGAGCCACAGAGGACTCAGCAATCCCGTCTCCGGGTAACAGAACTATCAAAGCCTTGGGTGAGGGAAAGGCTGACGAAGAAAGAACAAGTCTGCAGCAGCAACTAGCATCTAGCTTACGCAAGTGAGAGCGAGAAGAGAAGGCATCGGCGAGAAGTGATCACGAAGTGATCCTAGCTACAAGCTCACAATCATAACCCCTCCGTGTTCAACTCCCGAATCCCTATTCGGAAATTGACAGTCACGGAACACACGCTGGTAGTGTATTAGTAACATTGTGTCAAGTTATCTACAACCGGAATTAACAAGCTCCCATCTGCCACATAACCGCGGGCACGGCTTTCGAAAGTTCAAACCCTGCAGGGGTGTTCCAACTTGACCCATTACAAGCCCACGATCCGCGGAGTCGCAACTCCAAAGTGGGAAGGCCCGAGTATCCTCGGAATCCCGTGCTCAAGATATACCAGCTAAGGTAAGGCTAATCCAGCAAATCCTCCCGGCGTGCCGACACCCTGATAGTAGCCGCGCGTATCTCGTCTCAGGCCACGACCGGATGGGCGATTCTACAGGTTTATATCAATCCTCGAGTTCCCTCGTGGTGACCCCGCAGAACCCCCGGTTTGGACCAACACTCATGAGGAGCACTGGCCCGGGTTGTTGATTAAGAACTCGGGTTAATTACTCCCTATGCAAGTTATTTAGTTATTAGGCAAATAGTACCAATGTTGGGATTTGCTGGAAAAGTCTTAGCACTTAGCGGTTTATCGAGGGGGTCCCATACACCCCAACCGTGTTAGGAACGCATAATCAAGGAACATAATACCGGCTTATACGGATCCTAACGGCATGAGTGGAACAAATCACCAAGCAAAAGGCTTAGCCTTCCACCCTTGCCAATATATAGATGATTTCAATTAAAGCATTTATATAGTGTGATATAACCCAACCAAACTTCAACATGGAGCAAGCATCTTCACTTCACCTGCAACTAGCAACGCTATAAGAAGGGCTGAGCGAAGCGTACTTAGCCAAGCGACGGTTTGCATAGGTAGGGTGGTTAAACATGTCAATTGGTTACAAGTAGGAGGCTGACAAGAAGAACATGGGCATCGAGGCAAAACTATAGATCGAGACTACTAGCAATAGGCAAAGATAGTAATGTTATCGGGGTTCGGTCATCTTGCCTGAAGAGAAGTCGTTCAGATCGTAAGAAGGGTCCTCGTGCTCAACCTCGTTGGAAACCTCATGCTCAACTTCGTACCCGGTCTCAGCTTCCGGCTCTAATCAAAATAATCACACCAAGCACCAATCAACAAGATGCAATGCGCACTCGAAAAACATGAATGCATGATGGATGCACTAAGGATGCACACGGAGCACGTAAAACATCACTCAAGCAAAACACCTCAAAACAAGATAACAATCTGATATTATTAATCTACACAGAAAATCACCCAAGTTTGATATAAGATTCGCTGAAATCGGAGTTACGGGCTAAAAGTTATGCCCGAAACAAGATTTGAGCGAAAGCTGAAAATTACAGCAACATAGCAACTTGGGAGCTCAAAATAATTAAGCTACAACACCCAAAAAGCATGGCAAAGGACATGAACACAAACTAGACATATAGTACAGCAACTAGGTCCAAAGTGCACCCCCAACGGAGTCACGGATCAATAGCAATGATCTTGGACATATTGAACTTTGCAATAAAATTCTGGCAGCAGAATTTTATTGAAACTTTAGAGCAAAAGATAAACATGCTACAGCCATTCAAATGGACATGTGAGGACATGGATGGAAAGACAACAATATATACTACAAGGAACAATCAAAATCCACCCCAAAACTAACATGCTTTGTCCTAGAACATCACACGAACATGGCATCGGAACGTTACAGATTTCAGACTTAGTGAAATTTCACTAAGTCCTAAAACAGCAACATCATCATAGCACACAAAAGAGCATGTTTAAGTCACCTCGAAACTAAACATGGCAAAGGGTAAGCACCTCATCAAAATACATATGACGGTGATCCCGAAACACACAAGCATGCAACATAGAGGTGATTACAACGATTGCAACGAGCTCAACAAGATGGCATTTCATAACAAGTGAAAACACAACATATGAACATGGCACTTTGCAACGATGATAACAAGGCAACAATAAATCTACCATGCAACCTATCACAAGCAACACGTAGTTCGTGGCAAGACGAACACGTGGACATGTCATTTGCATCGTTCGGACAAACGAGCTAAAAGTTATCACATGTCAAAGGTGGCATGAAAATAACACATATCAGCAGTTTATAACATGATGCACTCTTGCAACAGCAAAACAAGTGTCTAGATGACATCTAACATGCATGACAACAACAGGTAAAACGTAGAGGACATCTCCACGAACATCTGGACATGCTACACGCGCAAAACAGAGCAACATGCACAAAGTTACAGCAGGTCAAAGATTGCATAACAGATTAGAAAACCTGGTACTTAGTGAAAAAAAGGGGGGGAGAAGGTCAACCTCCTCAGATCTGCAGTCAACGGGCCCGCGGATCGGGCGGCAGCGGTCAACGCGGCAGAAACGGGTCGGACCCGCGGGCGAAGCGGGTCGGATCGGCTGGTGGAGGCGGGATACCGGGTCCCGGGCGCCGGATCCGGCCCGATACGACCTCCAGATCGGGGCTGCGAGGGGATCGGGCCCGAGCGGCGGTGCCTGCGATGGCAACGGCGACCGGAGACGAAGGGCGCATCGGGCGGCGCTGGAGTCGCCGGCGGGAGGTGGCCCGGGGGCCGGCGGCCTGAGTAGCACCGGCGGCGGGAGTTGGCGCAGGCCCGGCCGGCGGCAGTGAAGCGGCGGGGGATGCCGAAGGGAGGAGGAGATGGCGGCGGTCGGGCCGGGTGGGCCCCGCCTGGGCCCGGCGGGCCGTGGGACGGAGGTGGGAGGAGGAGTGGCGGCGCGGCCAATGGGGAGCGGCCACGTGGCGGCGGTGCTGAGGTGGCGCTCCCCTATTGGACGGGGTGAGGTGGCTGCGCGGCGGCGGACATGTCCGGCCCGGTCGGATGTGTCCGGCGCGGCGCGGAGGGAGGAGGGGCTAGGTTTCGTCCGAAAAAAATGGACGAGGGGAACGCTTTTATAGGCTCAAGGAGCTAGGAGACTCCAAATGGAGCACGGTTTTCGGCCACCGGATCAGATTTTGATGGCCTAGATGATAGAAGTGGTTAGGAGTGGATGGTGGGCTGTTGGAGGGGGTGTTTTGGGCCTCAAAGAGGAGGCACTATGAGCCCACACAAATAACTGTTGGAGGAGCAAACGAACTCGAAACGCGACGAGATTTGACAGGCGGGTTGCGCACACCAAAACAACAACACACGACAAGCCTCGCGCCAAACCGGCAACGTAAAACGCCCGAACAACAAAGTAGGCCTACGGGACGTCACGGACACGTGAGGGAGCTCCGGAACGCGAAACGGACAACGGGAAGAAACACGACGAACCGGATGCAACCCACAACACAAAAGCAATGCAATGCACATGTCTACATGATATGAATGAATGCCACACACTCACACAACAAAACGACGAAAACCCGAAAGACAAAGAACCCGAAATGGAAATAGATGAAGCCGGAGATATATTATATACCCAAAAGGGAAAGTATTACATCCGGGGCATTGAAACAAGAAGCAGCTCAGCTTAAGATGGAGGCTTCTAAGAAGAGAATTCGAGATGCTGTTCACTCTCCCAAAAGGGAAAGTATTACATCCGGGGCATTACAAACTCTCCTCTACTACAAAAAGATCTCGTCCCGAGATCTAGGACTGGAAAAAGGAAGGGTACTCGGAACGAAGATGATCTTCTCGTTCCCAGGTAGCTTCTCGGTCTGTGTGATGTGACCACTTGACTTTCAGAAACTTGATGGACTTGTTGCGATTCTAGCGTTCGGTTTCTTCGAGAATTGCAACTGGATGCTCTCGGTAGGAAAGGTCTTGTTGAAGATCAATCTCCTCAAACGGAATCATGCGCTCAGGTGCCTTGAAGCATTTGCGAAGCTGAGACACATGGAAGACATCATGAACATTTGCAAAGTTGGAAGGGAGCTCGAGCTGATAGGGTAGATCGCCTCTTTTGCCAAGAATCTTGAAAGGCCCGACGTATCTAGGAGCAAGCTTTCCTTTGATACCGAATCTTTGGGTTCCTTTCATCGGAGAAACTCGGAGATAGACATGATCACCGATGTCGAAAGCCAAATCACGATGCTTGCCGTCATAGTAGCTCTTCTGACGCGACTGAGCGGCCTTGAGATTCTCAAGTATGACTTTGCACATTTCTTCGGCTTCAGATATCAAGTCATTGCCAAGAAGTTGGCGTTTGCCTGTTTCAGACCAGTTGAGAGGGGTACGGCACTTTCTGCCATAGAGAATTTCAAACGGTGCTTTGCCTGCACTTGCTTGAAAGCTGTTGTTGTAAGAGAACTCGGCGAATGGAAGGCAGTCTTCCCATTTCATGCCGAAGGAGATGACACAGGCTCTGAGCATATCTTCTAGGATCTGATTCACACGCTCGACTTGGCCACTAGTCTGAGGGTGAAAAGCAGTGCTGAACCTGATCTTCGTGCCCATGGCGGACTGAAAGGAGTCCCAGAACCTTGATGTGAACAAGCTGCCACGGTCTGAGGATATCACTTGAGGAATGCCATGTAGGGACACAATTCTGGAAGTGTATAGCTCTGCAAGTTGAGCTGCATTGATTGATTCTTTGACTGGAAGAAAGTGAGCGACTTTGGTAAGCTTGTCAATCACCACAAAGATAGCATCATTGCCTCGCTTGGATTTAGGAAAGCCAGTGACGAAGTCCATCTCAATGTGGTCGAACTTCCACTCAGGAATAGGAAGAGGTTGGAGAAGACCGGCTGGACGTTGATGTTCTGCTTTCACTCTTCTGCATACATCTTAAGCTGTTGTTGTAAGAGGAGAGTGAACAGCATCAATGTCCGGCCCGGTCGAATGTGTCCGGCGCGGCACGGAGGGAGGAGGGGCTAGGTTTCGTCCGAAAAAAATGGACGAGGGGAACGCTTTTATAGGCTCAAGGAGCTAGGAGACTCCAAATGGAGCACGGTTTTCGGCCACCGGATCAGATTTTGATGGCCTAGATGATAGAAGTGGTTAGGAGTGGATGGTGGGCTGTTGAAGTTTGGTTGGGTTATATCACACTATATAAATGCTTTAATTGAAATCATCTATATATTGGCAAGGGTGGAAGGCTAAGCCTTTTGCTTGGTGATTTGTTCCACTCATGCCGTTAGGATCCGTATAAGCCGGTATTATGTTCCTTGATTATGCGTTCCTAACACGGTTGGGGTGTATGGGACCCCCTCGATAAACCGCTAAGTGCTAAGACTTTTCCAGCAAATCCCAACATTGGTACTATTTGCCTAATAACTAAATAACTTGCATAGGGAGTAATTAACCCGAGTTCTTAATCAACAACCCGGGCCAGTGCTCCTCATGAGTGTTGGTCCAAACCGGGGGTTCTGCGGGGTCACCACGAGGGAACTCGAGGATTGATATAAACCTGTAGAATCGCCCATCCGGTCGTGGCCTGAGACGAGATACGCGCGGCTACTATCAGGGTGTCGGCACGCCGGGAGGATTTGCTGGATTAGCCTTACCTTAGCTGGTATATCTTGAGCACGGGATTCCGAGGATACTCGGGCCTTCCCACTTTGGAGTTGCGACTCCGCGGATCGTGGGCTTGTAATGGGTCAAGTTGGAACACCCCTGCAGGGTTTGAACTTTCGAAAGCCGTGCCCGCGGTTATGTGGCAGATGGGAGCTTGTTAATTCCGGTTGTAGATAACTTGACACAATGTTACTAATACACTACCAGCGTGTGTTCCGTGACTGTCAATTTCCGAATAGGGATTCGGGAGTTGAACACGGAGGGGTTATGATTGTGAGCTTGTAGCTAGGATCACTTCGTGATCACTTCTCGCCGATGCCTTCTCTTCTCGCTCTCACTTGCGTAAGCTAGATGCTAGTTGCTGCTGCAGACTTGTTCTTTCTTCGTCAGCCTTTCCCTCACCCAAGGCTTTGATAGTTCTGTTACCCGGAGACGGGATTGCTGAGTCCTCTGTGGCTCACAGTTACTTCACACACCAGATGCAGGTCCAGCTGTGAGCTATCCAGGTGATGGCACCGAGCTGGATTGGGAGTACGATGAAGAGCGTAGTCGGTACTACGTGCGATACCCGGACGATCAGTAGTGGAGTCTCTTACTAGGATTCGATCCGCCTGTGGTTTACTTTATCTGAGTTTGGTACTTTGACATTTGGCTTTTGCCCTTAGAGGGTTGTAGTGCTCTTAATGTATGATGTTTGAGACTTGTACTGTAATTCTGTGACGTGGCGAGTGTAAGCCAACTATTTTCAGTTTACTATCCCCTCTTTTACATGAGTTGTGCGAAGATTACCAAACTTGAGATCATTCTAGGATGGACTTATGCCTTTAAGTCGTGCCTCGACACGTAGGAGGTATAACTCCATCCTGGGCATTACATTATAGGTAACCTGATGTTTATTGCATTTTGTACAGTTCTTGCTAGAGCAATGAGATGAGTAGAAGATTCAGAGAAGGCATGTCGAGATGGCAACCAACAACTACTGCTCCTTATTTTTGGTTCTATGAATTGGCCATATGGCTTGTAATAATGCATTTATGCACTTGTGTTTCTAGAAACCCGAAACTGGAATGTTTGATACCATTTGATGTGAAAACAATGCTGTTTAGTGCTGTTTTGGTGCTTTTGTGCTGCTGTTTTGGTGCTCTTTATGCACTTTGGCGCTGCTGTGCTGCTGTTTTGGTGTTGTTCTCTTTAAGATACTATTTGATGTGTTGTTTTGGACTTTGGAGCAATTTTGTTTTGATATATACTATTTGATGTTACAACGTCGAGGGCCTTTGGGAGGGCTTGGGGCTTTCGGGCTTTCTATGTTGGGAGGGCCTGGGCCTGGGAAACATAATATTTTCGTGGACCTGGGAAACAGACCTTGGGCTTGATGGGGCCTCGGCCGAACCCCGGCCCGACCCATGGCCAGATATACCCGTAGTACATATCAATTTTTTTTAAATACTCATATCTTCTAAACCGTAACTCCAAATTTAACATGTTATATATGGAATTTGATTAGAAAAATATATAGAATCTAGCTATGATGTTATTTTACTAGTTAAGCATTTAAAAAATATTGTCTAGGGAGCAATATTAATCAACAGTGCATTACCCGTCTTTTTCATATCGGTACTGATCCGGATTGTGGATGAACATCTTAGCAAAATCAGCATTGGAGACCAAATTGAAAATCACTTGCCCGTTTCTTTGTACGTAATAAATCGACATGCAAGCCATGTTTAAATAGAATACATGTGGAATTTAGAACTTGCGCTTTTGTAGGCAAAGCCAATCTTTATTTGGGACGTAACTACAAATACTCAGATCATAGAACTTTTTTTGTAAATTAAGAGCGTTGGTATTCTTTTCTGCCGTTGCAACGCATGGGCCCTTTTGCTAGTAATAATAATATTTTTTTCTCGAATACACATAGCTTGTGTATAATAATAATATTAAAGGATCGTATTGCGCCGGCACACGGGCCTCGCCTTGCAGCCTACGCATGACCCAGGCGTACCACTGGCCTAGCCCGTCCCGAGGGGGCAACATCATAGCCACGACAAAAAGCCACGACAAAAGCCAATTCTACCGAGCATTAGGCTGGACCAAAAGCTCGTAGCTCGCGAGCTTAATGAGCGCTCGACAGTACGGCTCGTTAAGCCGGTGGCTCGCTTCTTAATGAACAGAGCCAATCATCGATTTCAGCTCGCTAAGCTTAACGAGCTTAACGAACGAGCTAACGAGTTTCACGAGTAGATCGTCAAGCTTGTTAATGACACACCACCTATTTTCATATTACGTGACAAATTTTTCGTAACACCTAAACCCATCTATTCAATATAATCTACATAACACACAACAAACTAGTGCATTTCCTTTTGTAGTCACCACCTTACTTCTTAAAAACCACATCTATACATGCAGCCTGTAAACCGTAATACATCATAATTTGTTAACGAGCGCTCGCGAGCGCTCACAAACTTTTTTTTGAACTCTCCAAGCCTCTTTATTTAATCAGTGGTGAATAACAATGTATCTTTTACAATAAAAGGGGCTAAGGCACTAGGGGCCTCATCAAACCAAGAAGTAGGGGGAGAGAACCTAGCTAACCTTGCTAGCTCATGAGCAACCGAGTTTGCTTTGCGATGACAATGCTTGAACCGGGCTTGAAGTATCTCTCGCAACATATGATAACTATAGGATTGGAAGTATGTCTAGAGGGGAGTGATTGGACTATTTGACCAAATAAAACTCTAGCATTTTCCCAATTTTAAGTCTTGGAATATTTTAGCAACTTAACACAAGTCAAGCAATCAACCTACACATGCAATTCTAAGAGTGTAGCAGCGGAATGTAAATCATTGCATATGAAGGTAAAAGGGAGGAGTTTGGAGGGAGCAAACGCAATGTAGACACAGAGATTTTTGGCGTGGTTCCGATAGGTGGTGCTATCGTACATCCACGTTGATGGAGACTTCAACCCACAAAGGTAACGGTTGCACGAGTCCACGAAGGGCTCCACCCACGAAGGGTCCACGAAGAAGCAACCTTGTCTATCCCACCATGGCCATCGCCCACAAAGGAGTTGCCTCACTTGGGTAGATCTTCACGTAGTAGGCGATCTCCTTGCCCTTACAAACTCCTTGGTTCAACTCCACAATCTTGACGGAGGCTCCCAAGTGACACCTAACCAACCTAGGAGACACCACTCTCCAAAAGGTAATAGATGGTGTGTTGATGATGAACTCCTTGCTCTTGTGCTTCAAATGATAGTCTCCCCAACACTCAACTCTCTCTCATAGATTTGGATATGGTGGAAAGATGATTTGAGTGGAAAGCAACTTGGGGAAGGCTAGAGATCAAGATTCTTGTGGTAGGATTGGAATATCTTGGTCCCAACACATGAGTAGGTGGTTCTCTCTCAGAAAATGAGTAGTGGAAGTGTAGGCACGTTCTGATGGCTCTCTCTCTGATGGATAATGGGGTGGAGGGGGTATTTATAGCCCCCACACAAAATCTAACTGTTACACACAATTTACCAAACTCGGTGGGACCGAAAAGTGAAACTCGGTGAGACCGACCTGGTTCAAAATGTGAACGTTGGGCTTTTCGGTGTGACCGACATGATCAACTTGATGGAACCAACGCGCTAGAGTTAGGGCGAACCTCATCTCAGTGAGACAGATCACATGAACTCGGTGAGACCGATTTCAGTAATAAGAAAACAGAGACTTGGGTAGGCAAACTCGGTGGGACCAATCGCTCATTTCGGTGGGACCAAAACATTACTAAAAGGAAACAGAGAGTTTGCATTGCCAACTCGGTGGGACCGATCGCTCATTTCGGTTAGACCGAAATGTTACGAAGGGAAACAGAGAGTTTGCAATCCCATCTCGGTGCGACCAAGATCCCTATCGTGAAACCGAACTGATTAGGGTTTCTGGCATTGGCTATGTACTCAGTGGCGCCGATAGATCAAATCGGTGAGGCTGAGTTTGACTTTAGGTTTAGGACATATGTGGAAATGTGAAAGTGGTTGAGGGTTTTGGAGCATATCACTAAGCATTTTGAGCGAGTAAGCCATTTAGCAACACCTCATCCCCTTTTAATAGTATTGGCTTTTCCTATGGACTCAATGTGATCTTGGATCACTAAAATGAAAAAGTAGAGTCTTGAGCTTTTGCCAATATGTGTCCTTAGCATTTTGAGGGGTCCACATCTTTAGTCCATGCCATACGAACCGTTGAAATTTCTGAAACATTAATCTTGATGGATATTAGCTCCATGAGCTATATGTTGTTATGAATTACAAAAACCACCCGGGGATTAGTTGCACTTTCAATTTCCCCCTTTTTTGTAATTGATGACAACATATAGATCAATGCTTCGACAAATGATAATATGAATGAGGTACATACAGTACTGCAGGATGTTGCTAACGCGACACTACGATCAGAGACCCTTTGACGAAACTGTGTGTGATGCAATAATCACAAACGGTGGTGTAAAAACCCGTCAAAAGGTGCAAAACATTTGCGATGATGGATGCATCAAACACAGTTCGGATTTTAGTTGCGTGTGTGATGCAGGGCATACAGTTCAGTTCAATTAACTTTTTGCGATGATGCAACTCAACAGAAACGGGCAGCCAAATGAAGGCGTGTGCGATATACATCATACGGTTCATTCAGATGAACTATTTGTGATTAGGCAACACAAAAGAAACGGTCAGCTAGATCAAGGTGTGTGCGATACACGGCATGCAGTTCACTCAGCCTTGTCGTTAGTGTGTGACCTCTGTGGCAACCGTTCGCTCCCCACTAGCCTCTTCCTATACCATGGCAACCGTACACCACCTCTTTGCCTTTCCCTCTCGATTTGGAACTCCTGTCGCACGCTCTTCCTCCCTCCATTTGCCTCCACCCTTTCCGTCTTCCATTGTTCGATCGTCTTCTCCATGGAGGGAATAGGCCGGAAACGACCCTGTTATTCTTGACCCGATCTGAAAGATGATGTGGTGGAGGAACTCATTAATCGGTGTGACGTCATCACCTCGGCTAGCATGGCAGGTTCGTTCAAGACCATTCTCAACTCAACCAATAACATCATTACAAGCAACCCAAGGGTCCAGGAGCAGTTTGATCTCCCCTATCTTCTTTGCCGTGACCCTGAACACTGGCGCGGGGATGACGGAAGCCTCGCCTTGTGAAAGTTGATGCCGCTTGATAATGATACGTGTGATGTTAAGATGCCATCACTTGAGCGTAAGGCTTGGGCAGGCGCAAATGGAGATTGGGTTGTTTATATTGGGTACTACTGCGAGTCGGAACTTGTGAATGTGTACACTCGTCACCGGGTTCCACTTCCAAAAATCTCAGATTTCCCTGAAATTGAGCACACCGGTATTCTACATACATTCAAATACGATCATGGTGACTGTCGTCTATGGAAGATAGCAATTTCTCAAGTTCCCAACCGCTCTTGGAATTACACGAACTATGAAGTTGTTGCTATCTTCGACAAGCTTGTTGCCGTCCTTGCTTCCACGACTCAATGGATATTGCTCAAAAATCAATTTTTGTACACGGATGAGTACTGTGATGCAATTCAATATGAGGGTCTTGTGTTTGCTGCCACCACTTGTGGCACTATTTTTGCATGGAATCCTTATGGTTTCGGCACGTTTGTATTCCAACGTAATTATAATTGCTTCATCCACATGCATGCGGGTTAGCTAGCTAGTTTCCCTTTACTAATTAACCTTCTTGTGTTTCCAAGGTCCTGTGAACATTACACCACCTATACTAGAAAAAAATTATAACCAAGGGGGAGATGACGATGGTGATGATCACGAGCATGAGGACGAGGAGGACCCATATACTCAGTGGCGCCTGACAACTTATTCCGATGGATCACCTCTTCTTGTCTGTATACAGGGCACTGCTGATGTTAGTAAGGAAGCACGTGTTGTCTCACATGGTCGCACTCTCCGGACCTATTCCAACATCCGTTGCAGGGTATTCGTGATGGATACTAGTGTGCTAGCGCCAACACCTTCTCCCTGGTTCAGTATTGACAGTCTTGGAGAAAACTAACTCTTTCTTGAACAAAACTATCCAATGATGGTGAAAGGCGATCCTACTGCTGTTGACACAACGTTGCTACCACTTATGATAAGCAACTGTATCTATACCTCAGACATTGCTATGATTCCCTATCGTGGCTATCACAATATGGGTATTGAAATAGGCCGCTTCGGCCTGGATGATTAGTCCTGCGTTGGTCTCGAGATTGACAGTAGTTGGACCTTCCCAGAGAATCACTTCTGGTTCAAAGCAAGCGTTTCCAACGCTAACGAGTGGTTGAACTGAAGTTTATTTCAATACTTTCTTATTTGTTGTGTGAGAAAAACTTTACTTTACTAGAATGTTTTGTTGGAAATGATCTATAATCCAACATGTATCCTCGTTGTCGTTGTGTGTTGATGACTTGTTGTATGTAATCAATGGTACATTTGCATATGCGTCCATCAACTCACGCCTGCTAGTGGTGTCCATATGAACAGTGCTAGTGATTTTAGTTGCAAAAATTACATAGTGCTAGTGATTTTTAGCTACATATTTTGACAAATCACAGTGTTACAAGGTTGAAAAATGGCAATGTTACTAGATAAACAAATGTCAATCTTTCCAGTTTGACAAATGGCAACATACCCAATATGACAGATGCAAATCTTACCCAATTGTTTCTACGTGGTTGCACACGGGTCATACAAAACAACCGTTTGCATTGAAGGGATGCACAAATCCTGCACTGCAAATTTTCCCTTGACTTAAGGGGGGAGACCATAGCTCTCACTTTGCATACGGGTGTTCTATCTAAAACGTTTGCGATAAAGAGCTGCACAAATCCTGCTCGGCACATTTCCCCTTGGCTTCCTGGGGAAGCTGTCAGTTTGCATACGGGTGTTCTAACTAAAACATTTGCGATGAGTATTTTATATTTAAAAACCATTGACATTTTTTTCAAAAGAAAAACGTTTGATAAGTCTGTACATTAAGAGATAAAAATCCAAGTTCATTCAAACCATATCTTTCATCTAGTCACACTGCGAATTTATATTCATATGATCGAGAATTCGAGATACAATATTAAACCAAAAAAATCTATTTCCGGCAGCGGCAGAGGCGGTGTGCCGCGCCGTTGTTGTTGTTGTCGTCGTCCGAGACGTCATTGTTGAAGTCTTCAAGGCAGCATAAAATGCTCTTCACTTGTAAATCAAACATCATGTTGTCGCGCGATCGACGGGCGGGGCGCGAGAGGACGGCAACTGACGCCGCTGAGAGGTAGCAATCGACGGCAGCATCCCATGCCGCACAGCGGGGCGAGCGCACGGGTACAGGCATGGCGGGTGCAGCCAAATGCACGGGGACCGACGCCGCGGTGGGTGGAGGGGCACGCACGGGTAGGGGCACGGGCGCAGCGGGTGCAGCCAAACGCACGGGGGCCGGCGCCCCGATGGGTGGAGGGGCGCGCACGGGCACGGGCGCTGGCGCTCGCATGTACATGAGCTCGCGCGGGTCCGTGGAGACCTCGTTGATGCCCGCGGCTTCCAACTCTGCGATAGTGCTCGATGACCAGCCTGCCAATGCTATGGGGATGGTCGCTGGCGCAGGCACGGGGATGGGAGCTGGGAAGGGAGCGGGGGCAGCAACCGCCGCGGCCAGCTCGTTCTGGGCCATGTCCATGAGGCCCCATTCCTCCTTATTTTCTATCTCCTCCGGCTCGGATTCGACTGGACCAAACTTGAGGACTAGTGGCAGATGATCATTCTGCGCCATGGCATTGGTGGAGATCTGCGGGAGGGAGGGGAATGGGAGGCGAACAGTATGGCCGCCCGTATTAAACAACGGCTCGGGCGCCATTAATGGAGAGGAAGGCAGGTGGCCATGGAAGTTAAAGGGCTCGCTTTCCAGTGAGCCTGCGCAGCGTACAACTCACACGCTTCCCGGTGAGCCCATGCATTGGAGGACAGCTTGCAGGCCTCTCGGTCAGCCTACGCACCGGACTCCGCTCGCACGCCTCCCGTTTAGTCAAATTCAAGCAGCTGTCCGCATGGCACCTCCTATAGCCATTAAAATGAAGACACGTGGCGTCACATGAATGGTTAACAGAACACACACGATTTCAATTATACACATGTTTGAGATATTAAAGTGGCAGCTATTTTTTCAAAATGCCGTTGTTGTTGTTATTTGAGTGCGCCTTGTCTCAAAATGGACACGAAAAATACCACATCATGTCAGGTGCCATTCCATAATAGCATGCCAAGTTTCATGAATTTCAGACGAGTTTTGGACTTACTAGAATTTAAAAGCAAAGTATCTCAACGTTTTGCTGGCAATGAACGGTGCCCTGGTGTTTGAAATTCATTCTCATTTCTTGCATGGGACCTAAGCATGCACCCAAGGAGACATATTTGATTTTTCAGCCAATCTATATGCATTAGAGCATGTGCATGTAGTTCAAATTTGAATTATGCACATAAATGCATTGAAAACTCAATTAATGCATAAAAATGTCCAAACGAACCCCGAAAAATCCCAAAAATTGACACAACACTCATGTTGTTCTATGTTGACATGAGAATTTTTTTGAAAGCAATAAGAGGCAATGGATATCGTTTTGTTCCCAAAGGTGGGACGTTCCCTACCGAAACCATCAGGCTTGTTGGGAGAAGCTCTAGTTTGTGAGAAGCATATCCCCAAACCTGCCCCAAATGGGACAAAAAAATACCACGGCATGTTGATGCCGCTCCATGATAGCATGCCAAGTTTCATGATTTTTAGACGAGCTTTGGATTTACTAGAATTTAAAAACCAAGTATCTCAATGTTTGCGGCCGAGTGACCGTGGCAGGGTGTTCGAAATTCATTCCCATTTCTTGCATGGGACCTAAGCAGGCACCCAAGGACACAAATTTGATTTTTCAGCCAATCTATAAGCATTAGAGCATGTGCATGTAGTTCAAATTTGAATTATGCACATAAATGCATTGAAAACTCAATTAATGCATAAAAATGTCCAAACGAACCCCGAAAAATCCCAAAATTGACACAACACTCATGTTGTTCTCTGTTGACACGAGAAAAAATTTGAACGCAATAAGAGGAAATGGATATCATTTCGTACCCAAAGGTGGGACGTTCCCTCCCGAAACCATCAGGCTTGCTGTGAGAAGCATATCCCCAAACCTGCCCCAAATGGGACAAAAAATTTACCACGGCATGTTGATGCCGCTCCATGATAGCATGCCGGGTTCCATGAATTTCAGATGAGCTTTGGATTTACTAGAATTTAAAAACCATGTATCTCAATGTTTGCGGGCGAGTGACCGTGGCAGGGTGTTTGACATTCATTCCCATTTCTTGAATGGGACCTAAGCATGCAACCAAGGGCACAAATTTGAATTTTCAACCAATCTATATGCATTAGAGCATGTGCATGTAGTTCAAGTATGAATTATGCACATAAATGCATTGAAAACTCAATTAAGGCATAAAAATGTCCAAACTAACCACGAAAAATCCCAAAATTGACACAACACTCCTGTTGTCCTATGTTGACAAGAGATTTTTTTTTGAAAGCAATAAGAGGCAACGGATATCATTTTGACCCCAAAGGTTTGACTTTCCCTACCGAAACCATCCGGCTTGTTGTGAGAAGCTCTGGTTTGTGAAAAGCATATCCCCAATCCTGCCCCAAATGGGACAAAAAAATTACCACGGCATGTTGACGCCGCTCCATGATAGCATGCCAAGTTTCATGAATTCTGGACGAGCTTTGGATTTACTAGAATTTAAAAACCAAGTATCTCAATGTTTGCGGCCGAGTGATCGTGGCAGGGTGTTCGAAATTCATTCCCATTTCTTGCATGGGACCTAAGCACGCACCCAATGACACAAAATTGAGTTTTCAGCCAGTCTATATGCATTAGAGCATGTGTATGTAGTTCAAATTTGAATTATGCACATAAATGCATTGAAAACTCAAATAATGCATAAACATGTCCAAACGAACCCCGAAAAATCGCAAAATTGACACAACACTCCTGTTGTTCTATGTTGACACGAGAAAAAATTTGAAAGCAATAAGAGGCAATGGATATCGTTTCGTCCCCAAAGGTGGGATGTTCCGTACCGACCATCAGGCTTGTTGTGAGAAGCTCTGGTTTGTGAGAAGCATATCCCCAAACCTGCCCCAAATGGGACAAAAAAATTACCACGACATGTTGTTGCCGCTCCATGATAGCATGCCAAGTTTCATGAATTCCAGACGAGCATTGGATTTATTAGAATTTAAAAACCGGGTATCTCAATGTTTGCGGCCGAGTGACCGTGGCAGGGTGTTTGACATTCATTCCCATTTCTTGAATGGGACCTAAGCATGCAACCAAGGGCACAAATTTGAATTTTCAAATAATCTATATGCATTAGAGCATGTGCATGTAGTTCAAGTATGAATTATGCACATAAATGCATTGAAAACTCAATTAATGCATAAAAATGTCCAAACGAGCCCCGAAAAATGCCAAAAATTGACACAACACTCCTGTTGTTCTATGTTGACACGAGAAAAAAAATTGATAGCAATAAGAGGCAGTGGAAATCGTTTTGTCCCCAAAGGTGGGACGTTCCCTACCGAAACTATCAGGCTTGTTGTGAGAAGCTCTGGTTTGTGAGAAGCATATCCCCAAACCTGCCCGAAATGGGAAAAAAAAATTACCACGACATGTTGATGCCGCTCCATGATAGCATGCCAAGTTTCATTAATTTCAGACGAGCTTTGGATTTACTAGACTTTAAAAACCAGGTATCTCAATGTTTGCGACCGAGTGACCGTGGCAGGGTGTTTCACATTCATTACCATTTCTTGCATGGAACCTAAGCATGCAACCAAGGGCATAAATTTGAATTTTCAACCAATTTATATGCATCACAGCATGTGCTTGTAGTTCAAATTTGAATTATCCACATAAATGCATTGAAAACTCAACTAATGCATAAAAATGTCCAAACGAACCCCAAAAAATCCCAAAAATCGACACAACACTCCTGTTGTTCTATGTTGACACGAGATTTTTTTTGAAAGCAATAAGAGGCAATGGATATCATTTCGTCCCCAAAGGTGGAACGTTCCCTACCGAAACCATCATGCTTGTTGTGAGAAGCTCTCGTTTGTGAGAAGCATATCCCGAAACCTGTGCCAAATGGGGCAAAATTTTTACCAGGGCATGTTGATGCCGCTCCATGATAGCATGCCAAATTTCATGAATTTCAGACGAGCTTTGGATTCACTAGAATTTAAAAACCAGGTATCTCAATGTTTGCGACCGAGTGACCATGGCAGGGTGTTTGACATTCATTCCCATTTCTTGCATGGGACCTAAGCATGCAACCAAGGGCAGAATTTGAATTTTCAACCAATTTATATGCATTAGAGCATGTGCATGTAGTTCAAGTATGAATTATACACATAAATGCATTGAAAACTCAGTTAATGGATAAAAATGTCCAAACGAACCTTGAAAAATCCCAAAAATTGACACAACACTCGTGTTATTCTATGTTGACTTGAGAAATTTTTTGAAAGCAATAAGAGGCAACATATATCATTTCGTCCCCCAAGGTGGAACGTACCCTACCGGAACCATCGGGCTTGTTGTGAGAGAAGCTCTGGTTTGTGAGAAGATTATACCACAACCTGCCCCAAATGGTACAATATTTTTTACCCCACCAAGTTGATGCCATTCCATGATAGCAAGCCAAGGTTCATGAATTTCATATGGGTGTTGGATTTACTAGAATTACAAAAGCAAGTACATCCACATTTGTCGGAGATCCCACACAGTTTATCATCACCAACCGTGTGAGATGCAACACAAAATATCTTGGAGCACCGTCAGATTATAGTACGCATAAGGCTTACGCGAGAAGGTGCGGCGGCTACAGTCCAGAGCCCGCTCTGAATAAGGGACCGTGTCTGATGACACTTTGCGTGCCAATTTTTTCGCTGAAGCAATTCCAAATTTTTGGCTTCCGCGGAAATATTTACCTCCCCGCCCCTCCCCCTTACCAAAAGCCACATTCCCCTATTTACGCCTTCCTTTCCAAGTTGAAACCTTCACTCCTTGCTTGTAGCGTCGCCTCCTCACCGGCGACCCTCCTTCACGCTGCTCGGCCTCGCCTATCCAGGCAGGTAATCCACACCCGACCCTCATACTCCTCCTCCTTCCACATCCCACATGCCCCGAACGCCGGCGCGAGCGCGACACCTTCCACCCAAATCACCGACCCTCCACCAAATAAGCGCCGCCCTAAGCCATGGTGCATGTAGTATAGCTAGGTTCTCAAGGAGCATTTGGCAGCGGAGAAGCAAATCACAACCGCACGTGCGGATGAGGTGGCGATGTCTACCATTCGTGCCGACCCCCAGATATTGGAGGAGCACCTCGCCATCGAGGCCATCGTCGACACCTCGCGCGCCGACGCCACGGCGCGGTTGGTTGCTTTAAACAACAGTTCGTGGCATTTTCTCGAGGCCACCGTCGGTGCCTTCGGCGAAGACTACGAGATGTTTTTGTCAGCGTGCACTTGCTTACCTCATCTCGAGAGCCAGCAGGTTGGTGCCCAGAGCGGCTCAGGCAACTCACCACTATGATGAGGGCACCCACGAAGCGGATGCCTCGCCCTCTTCCATGTCCAAGGAGCCAATCATCGTCGGTATCTCTGACAATGAGGAGTGGCTTGTCTTATTAGCTCACTATAAGGACGCATGTTCAGTTTGCTAGCTACTGCCTTTCCTTAACAAATTTTAGTGAATTGTGCTATCTACTTTTATCATGCAATCTTTTGCTCTAGAGTATATGTTCTATATGTCGTGCAATGTGGTGTTCAGTTAATTGTTTGGTTCAATTCTTCAAATGTGATGCTCAATTCTTCAGGGTGCAATTTTCCAAGTTGTCAAGCATGCTTGGTTTGGTTAACTGTCTGATATTCTATTAGGAGTATGTTATATTATGCAATGTGGTGCTCAATTAACATTTGGTTCATTTGTTGTGGTGTTTACTTAACTACATGGTTCAATTCTGCAATGCGATGTTCAATTTTTGTGGCTGCATTTTGTTATTGTATACCATGTGAGAAATAAATTGAATATGGCTGTAATAAATACATGAGAAACAAATACAATTGCTATATTTCCAAGTTGTTAAGCATGCTTGGTTTGGTTAATTGTCTGATCTTCTATTAGGAGTATGTTATATTGTGCAATGTGGTGCTCAGTTAACGTTTGGTTCATTTGTTGTGGTGTATAGTTAACTGCACGTGCATGGTTCCTTGTATAATAGCACATTATTGTGCAATTGCAGGAACCATTCTAATATTTAGGTTTTTAACAATTTGGTCTTGCACATGTGGGTCCTGCTGTCAAAGGTTTTGACCCACTGTTCGACCCTTTTTGCATATGGGGAATGAGTTGTCCATGAATATCAATCAAGTCAAGAAACTCACAAAGATTGTTAGGATAAAGAAATAAGCGACAAAAAACAACAAGATCTTTCTCTGCACAAAGAAGAAGACATCAGTTCACTACAAGATGGTACTAACTATTATACCTTGCTTATTTATTCCTTTGCCCCATTTCCAATATAGAGAAGATATTTATGCACATCCTTGTTTTCAGGCCTTTCCAAAGCAGTTCACTAATGATTACCTCTCAAATCACCTCTGTCGGTGTACAAAAGTAGGGGTCCTTTTGCGCCCCTTTACTTGTGCACGGGAGGTTGGAACCGCGCCTACGACCACGCTTGGTGCAACAGGAGAAGGAAGGCACGGAGCCGCCAAGGCAATTCTTAAGCCAGGGACATGAAGGATAGAGGGGCAAGGTGGGATCCTCCCCCGGCAACACCCTTGCCGGCAGTAATCTTGTCGGGGGCCGCTCGCCCAGGCACCATCGACAACGTCAAGGCCAAGATTCAAGGGGCACCTGTGTAGTGGCTTGCAAACCCTTGTAGGGCCAAGGAACTAGAAGGCGAAGACCCCTGGCAAGAGCCTTGCCGGGGGCGGCCAAAGACCCCCTGCAAGAGCCTTGCCGAAGACGACCATAAGACCCTGGCAAGCCCCTTTTTGCCGGGGGCATCTGCGGGGCCATATCCAAGCCCACGCCTGCCAAGATTTCGCTGCCCCGCGGCCACTCCTACGCGACGACCGGCTCGCCAACTGGACGACCACATACGTGGCGGCATGCGGCCCCTACGCCAACTACAAGCACCTGTGTGGTGGCATGCAGATCTTCATGAAGACCCTGCCACCATAGCAGCTAGCAGCCGGCATGGCACCGCGCCTCGTCAGCCTGGACGCGTGTCGGAGTGGGGGTGAGGCGGCAATGGGCGGGACAAGCTTTCTTGCCGTCCCCAATAAAGCTAGGGGACACATAGGTGGCACATTAAATGTGTTTGTCCTAGGATGTCAGGGGATAACCTTGCACACTGTAATTGCTTTACACCTCCTGTGTGTCGCTGTGGAAACCCCTTGGACGTATAAAAGGAGCCCCAAGGCATATTGAGAGAGGATTCAGACTTTTGGAACTGCCACGCGTAGAGGCCAGTTCAAGAGCTCAAGAACTCCTAATATACACAGACAAGCAGGACTAGGGCTTTACGCATCATCTTGCGGCCCGAACCTGGGTAAAAATTCCCACGCGTTGATCACCTAGGATCCCAACTCTACGCTCCGCAACCGCAGCAGAAAGGGATCCCCAGGATCCCATAGGTGTAGTTTTCCCCGACATCTTTGGCGCGCCAGGTAGGGGGCGCAAGGTTGTGAAAATCTGGTCTGGGAGTGAACGCGCCACCTCCTCCATTGCGGTGGCCGCAAGGAAGAAGGTGATGGGGGAGGTCGGCATCGTCCCCATTGTTTTGGTGCCGTCGGCCAGGAAAGCGGCATCGTCTGCAGCGGCAGTCACCATCTACATGGCAACGAAAAAAGCTAAGTCTCACAGAAACTTAAGAATTTTCGTTTTTTATATAGGGTTGTTTTCCTTGAAAGATCCCGCTCCTTGTATGGAGAACTTGCTCGCAAAGGAGACCTGTCGCTATTGGAAATGCCCTTGTCCTGTTTCGAGTCCACTCAACAGCTCAAGCGGCTGCGCCGGGAATGGCAAGGGGCTTGCCAGGCAGCAAGCGCCCCCGGCAGGCTGCTAAGGATCCGTCCTCAAAACGCCGCGTCACGGGTTTACGCGCCGGCAAGCCTATCCAACAAAGCGTAGGGTGCGTACATACAAGGGAAGATCAAACAGGGAGACAACATGCATTGCTTCAAAGTACGACACAGTTATATTACATTATTGGTCGCCACGGTTCTAACTTAAGATAAATCTGTCTTGGGCATGAACTTGCAGCGGCACTAAGAGCAGGGTGGCTAGTCACGGCGCTGGCCTTCCACCTTCTTGACTCCGTCGACGCAACTGATGATGGGCTTGGTACGCTCCTCGAGCGCCGTGAGGTCCGCATCCTCTGGCAAGCTATCGAGCGTGTTGGAGAAGTCGACGTCAGGGTTCTAGAATGCCACCTTGGTAAGCACCTTGGTCAGGGCGCCCCGGCAGAGCCTCCGTGCCTCCCTGGCGAAATAGGTTGCTTGATTGGAGTGGAGCTGCTCTAGGGCCTCGAGGACGCGCCCGAAGAACAAGGTCAGCCTGGCGCTAGGGGTCACGCTCGCCTCCTGAGAGTACCTAAAGTTCGGCATACCCATCACGAATAGCTGGCTGCTGAGCCTCTCCGCAATGTCGACGAGGCTGTCGGTCCAGAGGTTTACCCTATCCACAAAGTTATTGTGGGCGGCGGCATCACCCTGCCGTTGCTGCTTCTCGTCCTCAAGGGCCTTGGTTAGGGTCTCCTCACGGGCCCCAGCCTCCGAGAGCGACCCTTCCGAGGCATCCAACTTCAGCTTCAAGTCGTTGATGGAGACGTTGGCTTCAGAGAGCAGCTTGGTCTTGTCGGAGATGGTGACCTGCAGATCCGCCAGCATGCGATTGCTTGTGTCCCTCTCCTCCGCCAGCTTCGAGACCTCCTCCTTCAGCCCCTCCCGCGCCCATGATGACCCACAAGTGTAGGGGATCTATCATAGTCCTTTCGATAAAAAAGAGTGTCGAACCCAACGAGGAGCAGAAGGAAATGATAGGCATTTTTCAGTAAGGTATTCTCTGCAAGCACTGAAATTATCGGTAACAGATAGTTTTGTGATAGGGTAATTGGTAACAAGTAACAAATGGTAAAAGTAAATAAGGTGCAGTGTAACGCCCCAGACACACCCGCCGGTGGTTGTTACTCCTGGCGGGATCTAGACTGGCCCCACATATCAATACTAGTCTTTTCTGCGCACTTTGTCCTCACTCGTGCGCACCCGGGAGCAACTTCCCGGTCGGTCACCCATCCTGAAACTACTCCAAGCTGAGCACGCTTAACTTTGGAGTTCTGTCCGAATGGGCTCCCGGAAAAGAAGGAATTCCTTATTGATATGAGTAGTCTATCATCCCTAATAAGCCAGGCCATCACATACACCCTCACTCAGAGGAACCGACGTCCTCGTCGGGCCACATGAACGTTCCCTCTTGGCACAATCGTCTGTGCTTCCAGGACAGCACATGTGCCATGCCGTGTGCCACGACGGGTCACAAACGTCATGCACAACATGACTGCAAACTATCCGCAAACATCCGTGTAACCGCGAGGGTCGGCTCTGATACCAACTTGTAATGCCCAGGATGGAACTATACCTCCTACGTGTCGAGGCATGACTTAAAGGCATAAGTCCATCCTAGAATGATCTCAAGTTTGGTAATCTTTGCACATCTCATGTAAAAGAGGGGAATTGTAAACATAAAATAGTTGGCTTACACTCGCCACGTCACACAAATACAATACATGTCTCAAACATCATACATTAAAACATCACAACCCTCTAAGGGCAAAATACCAAATGTCAAGATACCAAACTTAAATAAAACCACAGGTCGGATCGAATCCTAGTAGAAGTCTCCACTACTGATCATCCGGATAACGAACATAGTATCGACTACGCTCCTCGTCGTACTCCCAATCTAGCTCGGTGCCATCACCTGGATAGCTCACAGCTGGACCTGCATCTGGTGTGGTGAAGTAACTGTGAGCCACAGAGGACTCAGCAATCCCGTTCCCGGGTAACAAGACTATTTAAGCCTTGGGAGAGGATAAGGCTGAAGAAAAGAATAAGTGTCTGCGGCAGCAACTAGCAACTAGCTTACGTGAAAGAGTGCGAGAAGAGAAGGCCTCGGTCGAGAGATGATCACGAAGTGATCCTAGCTACAACACCTCAAACATAACCCCACCGTGTTCAACTCCCGAATCCCTATTCGGAAATTGACAGTCACGGAACACACGTTGGTAGTGTATTGTAACATTGTGTCAAGTTATCTACAACCGGATATTAACAAGCTCCCATCTGCCACATAACCGCGGGCACGGCTTTCGAAAGTTCATAACCCTGCAGGGGTGTTCCAACTTGACCCATTACAAGCCCACGATCCGCGGAGTCGCAACTCCAAAGTGGGAAGACCCGAGTATTCTCGGAATCCCGTGCTCAAGATACTCCGAACTAAGGTAAGGCTAATCCAGCAAATCCTCCCGGCGTGCCGACACCCTGATAGTAGCCGCGCGTATCTCGTCTCAGGCCACGACCGAATGGGTGATCCCACAGGTTTTTACCAGACCTTGAGTTCCCTCGAGGTGGCCCCGCGTAACCCCCAGTTTGGACCAACACTCATGTGGAGCACTGGCCCGGGTTGTAGAATTAAGGAAAATGGTTTATAACTCCCTATGCAAGTTTAATTAGTTATTAGGCAAATAGTACAAATGTTGGGACTTGCTGGAAAAGACTTAGCACTTAGCGGTTTATCGAGGGGGTCCCATACACCCCAACCGTGTTAGGAACGCATAATCAAGGAACATAACACCGGTTTATACGGTTCCTAACGGCATGAGTGGAACAAATCACCAAGCAAAAGGCTTAGCCTTCCACCCTTGCCAATATATAGATGATTTCATTTAGCAATTATATAGTGTGATATAACCCAACCAAACTTCAACATGAAGTAAGCATCTTCGATCTTCACCTGCAACTAGCAATGCTATAAGAAGGGCCGAGCGAAGCGTACTTAGCCAAGCAACGGTTTGCATAGGTAGGGTGGTTAAACATAGCAATGGTTACAAGTAGGAGGCTGACAGGAAGAACATGGGCATCGAGGCAAAACTATAGAGCGGAACTACTAGCAATAGGCAAAGATAGTAATGTTATCGGGGTTCGGTCATCTTGCCTGAAGTGTAGTCGTTCGGATCGTAAGAAGGGTCCTTGTGCTCAACCTCGTTGGTAACCTCATGCTCGTACTCGTACTCGGTCTCAGCTTCCGGCTCTAAACAATACAATCACACAAGGCACAAATCAACAAGATGCAATGCGCACTCGAAAAATGATGGATGCATGAAGGATGCACTAAGGATGCACACGGAGCACGGAAAATAGCACTCAAGCAAAACACCTCAAAACATGATAACAATCTGATATTATGAATCTACACAGAAAATCAATCAAGTTTCATATAAGACTCGCTGAAATCGGAGCTACGGGCTAAAAGTTATGCCCGAAACAAGAAATGAGCGAAAGCTGAAAATTACAGCAACATAGCAACTTCGGAGCACAAAATAATTAAGCTACAGCACTCAAACATCATGGCAAAGGACATGAACATAAACTAGACATATCCTACAGCAAATAAGTCCAAAGGTGCACCCCCAAAGGAGCCACGGATCAATAGCAATAAGCTTGGACATATTGAACTTGACAATAAAATTCTGGCAGCAGAATTTTATTGAAACTTTGGAGCATAAGTTAAACATGCTACAGCCACTTAAATAAGCATGTGAGAACATGAATGGAAATCCAACAATATATACTACAAGGAACAATCAAGATCCACTCCAAAACTATCATGGTTTGTCCTAGAGCAGTAAGCAAACATGGCATCGGAACGTTACAGATTTCAGACTTAGTGAAAATCCACTAAGTGTTAAAACAGCAGTTTCATCATGGCATCTAAAAGAGCAAGTTTAAGTCACCTCGAAACTAAACATGGCAAGTGGTAAGCACCTCATCAAAGTACACATGATGGTGATTCCGAAACACACAAGCATGCATCATGGAGATAAACACAACGATAGCAACGAGCTCAACAAGATGGCATTTCATAACAAGTGAAACAACATCACAGCCACATGGCACTTTGCAACGAAGATATACATGGCAAGAATAAATCTATCTTGCAACCTAACACAAGCAACATGTAGAGCATGGCAAGACGAACACGTGGACATGTCATTTGCATCAATCGGACAAACGAGCTAAAAGATATCACTATGCAAAGATGACATAAAAACATCACATAGCAACAATTATATCACGATGCACTATTGCAACAGAAAAACAAGCACCTAGATGATCTCTAACATGCATGACACAAAGAGATGAAACGTAGTGCTAATCACCACGAACGTCTGGACATGCTATTTGCGCGAAACGGACATCCACATAAAAAGTTAGAGCAGTTGCAAGATAGCATCAGACAGATAAAAATGGGACTTAGTGGTATAGAAATAACCTCAGATCTCAGATCTAAAAAAAACACGGGCCCTCGGTCTGGATCCGGTCGGCCCGGGTGGAGGAAGCGGAACGGGCCGGCGGGGAGGCTTCGGCCCAGGCGGTGGAGCGGCTCGCGACGGGCCAAGGCGGAGGCGCGGCTGGCGGCCTGGAAGCGGCCCGGTGGAGCGGCGCGCTGGAAGCGGCCCGGTGCTGGTGGCTGCGGGCCGGCCGGTGCGGGAAGGCGGCTGGAGCGAAGGACGGAGGCGCGGCTGGCGCCCGCGGCGGCTGACGCGGCCCAGGCGGGGCGGCCCACGGGTGGAAGGCGGCGCCCGCGGTGATGGGGAGGCGCGGTGGCCCGCGACGGCGAAGGAGGCGATGGAGCCAGGCGGGATGGGCCTGGCGAGGCGAAGCCCGGGAGGCTGGAGGCCCCGGCGCTCGATCTGGCGAAAGGGGGGTCGAGGCGCCCTGGGCCTCGATCGACCGGATCCCCCAGGCGTGCGGGCGATGCGGGACGGCCGGTGCGGGAGCGCTCGGCCCCGGGGAAGTGGTCCAGCGGCTGGATCGTTGACCAGATCGGGAATCCGATCGGGATCAGATCGGTGGCGATGCGCTGGCTGCTGCCTCGAGCAAAAACGATGGCAGGGTTCTCGAGGGGATCTGCCAAGTGGCTGTGAGGGGGAGGCCAGATCCAAAAAAATTAGGGGGAAGGAGGAGGAAGAAGCTAGAGATGCCTAAAAATAGACCTAGGGGTCTATAAATAGCAGATTTTTAGGGTTGAGGGATTTGGGGGTGCTTAGGAGCCCTCCGATCGCGATCCGACGGATCCGATCGCGGGGAAAGTTTAGATGGGCCTATGAGAGGGTAGTGGGCTGCTGGAGGGATGTTTCTAGGCCACAAAGTGGAGGCACTTTGGACCCACACGAATAGCTGATGGGATAGCAAACGGAGTCCAAACGCGACGAGATTTGACAGGCGGGTTGCACGCAACAAAACAACAACACACGACAAGTCTCGCGCCACACCGGTAACGTTACACGGCCAAACGCCAAAGTAGGCCTACGGGACGTCACGGACACGTGAGGGAGCTCCGAACGCGAAACGGACAACGGGAAGGAACGCGTGGAACCGGAGGCAACCGACAACACAATTACAATGCAATGCACATGTCTATATGATATGAATGAATGCCACACACTCACACAACAAAACGACGAAAACCCGAAAGACAAAGAACCCGGAAAGGAAATAGATGAAGCCGGAGATATATTATATACCCAAAAGGGAAAGTATTACATCCGGGGCATTACATGCAGCAAGATGGCCCAATACTTTTTGTAGCAAAGGACAAGCCTGGACAAACTCTTATATAAAGGAAAGCGCTCCCGAGGACACATGGGAATTATCGTGAAGCTAGTTTTCATCACGTTCATATGATTCACATTCGTTACTTTGATAATTTGGTATGTGGGTGGACCGGTGCTTGGGTGCTGCCCTTACTTGGTCAAGCATCCCACTTATGATTAACCTCTATTGCAAGCATCCGCAACTACAAACGAAGTATTAAGGTAAACCTAACCACAACACGAAACATATGGATCCAAATCAGCCCCTTACGAAGCAACGCATAAACTATGGTTTAAGCTTCTGTCACTCTAGCAACCCATCATCTACTTATTACTTCCCAATGCCTTCCTCTAGGCCCAAACAATGGTGAAGTGTCATGTAGTCGACGTTCACATGACACCACTAGAGGAAAGACAACATACATCTCATCAAAATATCGAACGAATACCAAATTCACATGACTACTTATAGCAAGACTTCTCTCATGTCCTTAGGAACAAATGTAACTACTCACAAAGCATATTCATGTTCATAATCAGAGGTGTATTAATATGCATAATGGAATTAACTATACTAAAGCGGGAAGCATTCCCCTTTTTTTTTCCCTTTTTTTGCCCTTTTTTAACTTCTACTATTCAATTACAAAATTAACTATGCTAAAGCGGGAAGCATTCACCTTTTCTCCTTTTTTCTCCTTTTTTAAGTTCTACTATTTAATTACATAGCAGCAGTGAATAGTGATGTTAAACAACTTCTACTATTTAAATACATAGCATTAATGATCGGTTGGATTATACAGTAATCACGTATGAACTATACCTCGTACGCAAACAGTGTCTAGCAATAATGGTACCCTCGTGTGAACAATGTTTAAAAAAAATACACCCATGGTTAAAAAAAGAAAGGTTCTTTTTACACATCATTTTTCTCCTCCTCCATCCTCGCGTCCTTATATAGTGGCTTAAGATTTAAGAAAATTCTACCCATAATTTCTTCTAAAAAATACACCCATGGTTTAAAAAAAGATAGGTTCTTTTTACACATCATTTTTCTCCTTCTCCATCCTCGCGTCCTTATATAGTGGGTTAAGATTTAAGAAAATTCTATCCATCATTTCTCTTCACCAGCGTACTGATTCAGATCCGCCTCAACTGTCCCCGATCCTTTTTGGTGATGATGTTGCCAAGGCACAAAATAGTAGACCGAACTGTATATTTACATGAATAGTAAACCATGAAAAAATAAGTCCTTGACCGATTACTATTATTTTACACCACGACATCAGTGAACAGTGCACCACCAATTACCCGAACAAAAACTAGAACGGCAACTGAATAAACCCAGAACTGCTAACCAAAACAATAGCCCAAATAAACCAAAATATTAAACCTGAATAACCTAGAACAATATTATTTTTTGCACCACGACATCAGTGAACAGTGCACCACCAATTACGCGAACAAAAACTAGAACAATAACTGAATAAACCCAGAACTGCTATCCGAAACAATAGCCCGAATAAACCAAAACATTAAACCTGAATAACCTAGAACAATAAAACTAGTGAAACAGAACAACACCTGAATAAACAAAAAAACATTAACCCACCCAAACCATAAACCGAATTAGTAACCGAATTGTAACCCAGAGCAGTACACCCAAATAAACAGAAAAAACTATAAATCAACACTATGCCGATCTTCCACCAAATAAACCAACTAGCATCAACTACAAGGAGTAATCAACACTACTAGCAACCCACAGGTACTAATCTGAGGTTTTGATACAGAGATTGGATACAAGAGATGAACTAGGGTTTGAGAGGAGATGGTGCTGGTGAAGATGTTGATGAAGATAACCCTCCACAAGATGGGAGAGTTGTTGGTGATGAAGGCGGTGACGATTTACCCCTCCCGGAGGGAAGTATCCCCGGCAGAACAGCTCTGCCGAAGCCCTAGAATGGTTCCGCCTCGAGACGGCGGCGCTTCGTCTCGAAGCCTCCTTTTCCAGCCCAGAATTCCAGCTGCCGGCATTCTCCCTCTTCATGTAAACCTTGTAAAATAAGAGAGAAAAGGCATAAGTATTGTGACATAATGTGTAATAACAGACCATAATGCAATAAACATCAATATAAAAGCATGAAGCAAAATGGATGTATCAACTCCCCCAAGCTTAGACCTCGCTTGTCCTCAAGCGGAAGCCGATATTGAAAAATATGTCCATATGTTTAGAGATAGAGGTGTCGATAAAATAAAATACGGACATGAGAGCATCATGATCATTCTTATAACAACAACATATATATATTGTCATATGATTTCTTAAGCTAAAGTAACAATTTATTCACAATGTCGAGTATGAATCAGAAACTTCATTGAAAACTAACAAACTATGATCTCAGTCATTGAGGCAATTGCAATTTATCATAACATTGGAAAGAGTCAATATAAGAGCTTTTCAACAAGTCCACATACTCAACTATCATTTAGTCTTTCACAATTGCTAACACTCACGCAATACTTATGGGTATGGAGTTTGAATTGGACACAGAGAAAGATAGGGGCTTATAATGTTGCCTCCCAACCTTTTACCTCAAGGGTAATGTCAACAGTAATAGATCATGATAACTTACATCCAAGTGGGTATATATGTCAAGATCTTTTCAACACAATGCACTTGCCAAAGGATAAAATGTAAAAAGGAAAGGTGAAGATCACCATGACTCTTATAAGGTAAGAATAATAGATATGCCCTTCGCAGAGGGAAGCAGAGGTTGTCGTGTGATTTTATGGTTGGATGTACAAAATCATAGCGCAAAAGAACGTCACTTTATATTGCCACTTGTGATATGGACATTTATTATGCAGTCCGTCGCTTTTATTTCTTCCATATCACAAGATCGTATAAAGCTTATTGTCTCCACACTAATTGATCATACATATTTAGAGAGTTGCAACAATGACAACTTACTCGAAGGATCTTACTCAATCCATAGGTAGATATGGTGGACTCTCATTGCAAAACTGGGTTTAAGGATGTATGGAAGCACAAGTAGTATCTCTACTTGGTGCAAGGAGGTTGGCTAGCATGAGGGGGAAAGGCAAGCTCAACATGTTGGATGATCCATGAAAATATACTTTATTTCGGATATAAGAAGACATAACCCATTACGTTGTCTTCCTTGTCCAACATCAACTCTTTAGCATGTCATATTTTAATGAGTGCTCACAATCATAAAAGATGTCCAAGATAGTATATTTGTATGCGAAACCTCTCTTTCCTCATCCTATTAATTGCAACGATGACCAAAACTATGTTTGCCAACTCTCAACAACTTTTATTCATCATACTCTTTATATGTGAAGTAATTACTTTCCATAAGATCAATATGATCTCTTTGATACTTATTATATTATCTTTTATTCTCTCATGATCATGGTGAGATAATCAAGCCCTTGACTCAAAACTAATCTTTATTATATAGCTCACGGACTCGATTACATAGATAAGGATCGTAAAACAAAGCTCACAACTAGATCATACTAAACTTTATTCCACTAGATCAAGATATTACCAAAAGTATCGAACTAAGAAAAACTGTAAAGATGGGAGCGTGATGGTGATACGATACCGGGGCACCTCCCCCAAGCTTGGTAGTTGCCAAGGGGAGTGCCCATACCCATGTGATTATGTCTTTGTCGAAGGTGGTGATGATGGAGTTGGTGGCAGTGATGATGGAGTATCATACATCAAGCGTAGGAGATCCTCCAACTTGCGGATAATACCCTTGAGTGCGGCGATATGCTCCTTCAGCAAAATATTTTCACTTGTGAGATACTTGTTTTGTATTTGAGCTAATTCAATCATCTTGAAAGCTTCAATCCCAGTTGGAGTAAAAAGGTTTGGAAGGGGTTGAAGGATGTCTTCTTCTGCTGCCGAAGCCTGATCCTTCATAGCCTTCTTGATCCTATCCTCCTTGTTGATCTCACCATGTTCTTCTCTCTTCAGCTCTATCTTCATTAGCCAAGCATCGTTGCCCTCATTGTTGGAGGAGGAGGAAGACATGATGCCTGGCCTTGTCAGCTCTGGCAAAAAATTGCTCAAAACAAAAGCAGAAGATTTTCGCGTGGTGCGGTGGTCAAAACCTTCGGGAGATTATATAATGAATTTTTACTTACCAAAAGAAGTAACGTACAAGAAAACGGAGTCCGGAGGCACACGAGGTGCCCACAAGGTAGGGGGTGTTCCCTCCACCCTCGTGGACGCCCTGTGTCCTTTCCGGACTGCTTCTTATTTTTCTATTTTTCTAAATATTCCAAAATGGTGAAAACTTCCCACTAGAACTATTTTGGAGTCGGTTTACTTACCGTACCCCATACCTCTTCGTTTTCGGAGTCTGAATCGTTATGGAAAGTGTCCCTTATGTATTCCTCTGGGGTTACGATTTCAATAACATTGGTTTCAACATTTATGGGATTACCTGAGATATAATGTTTGATTCTTTGACCGTTCACCACCTTTGGATTTGTGCCATCGAAGTTATTGATTTTTATGGCACCGGAACGATAGACCTCCTCGATAACGTAAGGAACTTCCCATTTAGAGAGAAGTTTTCCTGCAAAAATCTTAAACGAGAGTTGTACGAAGACATAATGACCTATGTTAAACTCACGCTTTTGTATCCTTTTGTCATGCCATCTTTTAACTTTTTCTTTAAACAATTTGGCATTTTCATAGGCCTGGGTTCTCCATTCATCAAGCGAGCTAATGTCAAATAACCTCTTCTCATCGGCAAGTTTGAAATCATAATTGAGTTCTTTAATGGCCCAATATGCCTTATGTTCTAGTTCAAGAGGTAAATGACATGCTTTTCCATAAACCATTTTATACGGAGACATTCCCATAGGATTTTTATATGCAGTTCTATAGGCCCATAATGCATCATCAAGTTTCTTGGATCAATTCTTTCTAGATCTATTAACAGTCTTTTGCAAAATTAATTTAAGCTCTCTATTACTCAGTTCTACTTGACCACTTGACTGTGGGTGATATGGGGATGCTATTCTATGATTAACATCATACTTAGCAAGCATTTTGTGGAAAGCACCATGAATAAAATGTTAACCACCATCAGTCATTAAGTATCTAGGTACTCCAAACCTTGGAAAAATAACTTCTTTAAGAATCTTAATAGAGGTGTTATGATCATCACTACTAGTTGGAATAGCTTCTACCCACTTAGTAACGTAATCAACAACAACTAAAATATGTGTATACCCATTGGAGGAAGGAAACGGTACCATATAATCGAAGCCCCAAACATCAAATGGTTCAATAACGAGTGAATAGTTCATAGACATTTCTTGACGTATACTAATATTACCAATTCTTTGACATTCATCACAAGACAAGACAAACTTACAGGCATCCTTGAAGAGAGTAGGCCAATAAAAACCAGATTGCAATACCTTATGTGAAGTTCAATCTCCAGCACGGTGTCCTCCATAAGCCTCGGAGTGACACTTGCATAGGATATGTTCCTGCTCATGCTCAGGTACACAACGTCTAATAATACCATCTACTCCTTCTTTATAAAGGTGTGGGTCATCCCAGAAGTAATGTCTTAAATCATAGAAAAACTTTTTCTTTTGCTGGTATGTGAAACTAGGTGGTATAAATTTAGCAACAATGTAATTAGCATAATCAGCATACCATGGAGCAGTACGAGAAGCATTTATGGCAGCTAATTGTTCATCAGGGAAGCTATCATCAATAAGTAGTGGGTCATCAAGAATACTCTCTAACCTAGACAAGTTGTCTGCAACGGGGTTCTCAGCTCCCTTTCTATCAGTAATATGCAAATCAAATTCTTGCAGCAAGAGAACCCATCTAATAAGTCTAGGTTTAGCATCTTTCTTTTCCATTAGATATTTAATAGCAGCATGATAAGTGTGAAGAGTTACTTTAGAATCAACAATATAAGGCCTAAACTTATCACAAGCAAATACAACTGCTAGAAATTCTTATCAGTAGCAGCATAATTTCTGTGGGCACTGTCTAGGGTTTTACTAGCATACTGGAAGACATTCAATTTCTTATCAACTCTTTGTCCTAGAACAACACCTACAACATAATCACTAGCATCGCACATAATTTCAAAGTGTAAATTCCAGTCAGGTGGCTGGACAATGGGTGCAGAGATCAAAACTTTCTTAAGTATTTCAAATGCTTCTACACAATCATCATCAAAGACGAAAGGAACATCTTTTTGTAAGAGATTAGTCAGAGGCCTAGAGATTTTTGAGAAGTCTTTAATGAACCTCCTATAAAACCCGGCATGACCAAGGAAACTTCTTATACCTTTGACGTTGGGACACGACATCTTTTCAGTAGCATCAACCTTAGCTTTATCAACTTCAATACCTCTTTCGAAAATTTTATGCCCCAAGATAATACCTTCATTAACCATAAAGTGGCACTTTTCCCAATTTAAGACAATATTAGTTTCTTCACATCTCTGCAAAACTCGGTAAAGGTTGCTTAAGCAATCATTAAAAGAAGTTCCATAAACAAAAAAATCATCCATGAAAACCTCAACAATCTTTTCACAAAAGTCAGAGAATATAGCCATCATGCATCTTTAAAAGGTAGCAGGTGCATTACATAAACCAAAGGGCATACGTCGATAAGCAAAGGTACCGAAAGGGCAAGTAAAAGTGGTCTTTTCCTGATCCTCTTTTGACACATGTATTTGAGAGAAACCAGAATAGCCATATAGAAAGCAAAAATGAGTATGTTTGGATAACCTTTCTAGCATTTGATCAATAAAAGATAGAGGGTAATGATCCTTCTTAGTAGCTTTATTTAATTGGCGGAAATCAATTACCATCCCATAACCTGTAAAAATTCTTTGCGGGATCAATTCATCTTTATCATTAGGAACAACAATAATGCCTCCCTTCTTAGGGACACAATGGACATGACTTACCCACTGACTATCAGCAACTGGATAAATTATACCTGCTTCTAGAAGTTTTAGTATTTCTTTCCTTACCACTTCTTTTATCTTAGGATTTAATCGTCGTTGGTGATCAACAACCAGTTTAGCGTCTTTCTCCAATTTTATTTTATGTTGGAAAAGAGTGGGACTAATGGCCTTAAGATCATCAGGAGTATATCCAATAGCAGCACGGTGCTTCTTTAGAGTTTTCAATAATTTCTCTTCTTCCTGCTTTGAAAGGTTAGCACTAATAATAACAAGATATATCTTCTTTTCATGAAGATAAGCATACTTAAGACTATCAGGTAATGGTTTGAGTTGAAACACAGGATCACCCTTGGGTGGAGGAGGATCCCCTATAATTTCAACAGGCAAGTTGTGTTTCAATAGAGGTCCCTGTTTAAAGAATATTTCATCTATTTCCCTTCTCTCATTGATATACGTATCATTTTCATGGTCTAGCAGATATTGCTCTAAAGGATCGTTAGGAGGCATGGCAATAGAAGCAAGACCAATAATTTCATCCTTACTAGGCAATGCTTTATCATGGGGTTGTCTACGAAATTTAGCAAATTTAAATCATGAGACATATCCCCTAAACTAACAGTAACAATGTCCTTTTCGCAATCTATCTTAGCATTAACAGTATTCAAGATGGGTCGACCGAATATTCACCTTCGCGATCAGATCGTAGAAACTTTATTTTCTTGTTACGATGATTGTCTACTTCACTCTGAAATTCTTTGAACTTTTCAAATGTTTCAGACTTATGTTTCATCAAGTAGATATACCCATATCTGCTCAAATCATCTATGAAGGTCAGAAAATAATGATACCCGTCACGAGCCTCAACACTCAATGGACCGCATACATCAGTATGTATGATTTCCAATAAGTCATCTGCTCTCTCCATTGTTCTAGAGAATGGAGTTTTAGCCATCTTGTCCATGAGGCATGGTTCGCAAGCACCAAGTGATTCATAATCAAGTGATTCCAAAAGCCCATTAGCATGGAGTTTCTTCATGTGCTTTACACCAATATGACCTAAACGACAGTGCCACAAGTAAGTTGTACTATCATTACTAACTTTGCATCTTTTGGCTTCAATATTATGAATATGTGTATCACTACGATCAAGATCCACCAAAAATAGACCACTCTTCAAGGGTGCATGACCTTAAAAGACATTACTCCTAAAAATAGAACAACCATTATTCTCCGATTTAAATGAATAATCGTCTCGCAACATATAATATCCAGATATAATGTTCATACTCAACGTTGGCACTAAATAACAATTATTTAGGTCTAAAACTAATCCCGAAGGTAGATGTAGAGGTAGCGTGCCAACGGCGATTACATTGACTTTGGAACCATTTCCCATGCGCATCGTCACCTCGTCCTTTGCTAATCTTCGTTTAATCCGTAGCCCCTGTTTCGAGTTACAAATATTAGCCACCGAACCAGTATCAAATACCCAGGTGCTACTACGAGCATTACTAAGGTACACATCAATAACATGTATATCAAATATACCTTTGTTCACTTTGCCATCCTTCTTATCCGCCAAATACTTGGGGCAGATCCGCTTCCAGTGTCCAGTCCCTTTGCAGTAGAAGCACTCAGTTTTAGGCTTGGCTCCAGACTTGGGTTTCTTCGCGGGAGTAGCAACTTTCTTGCTATTCTTCTTGAAGTTCCCCTTCTTTCCCTTGCCATTTTTTCTTGAAACTAGTGGTCTTGTTAACCATCAACACTTGATGCTCCTTTTTGATTTCTACCTCCGCAGCTTTGAGCATAGTGAAGAGCTCGGGAATTGTCTTTTGCATCCCTTGCATATTATAGTTCATCGCAAAGCCTTTATAGCTTGCTGGCAGTGATTGAAGAACTCTATAAATAACACTATCTTCATCAACTTTGCATCCAAGTTGAGTCATGTGATTGTAGTATCCAGACATTTTGAGTATGTGTTCACTGATAGAACTGTTCTCCTCCATCTTGCAGCTATAAAACTTATTGGAGACTTCATATCTCTCAATTCGGGCGTTAGCTTGAAATATTAACTTCAACTCTTGGAACATCTCATATGCTCCATGACGTTCAAAACGTCTTTGAAGTCCTGATTCTAAGCCGTAAAGCTTGGCACACTGAACTATCGAGTAGTCATCAGAACGAGCTTGCCAGATGTTCATAACGTCTGGAGTTGCTCCTGCAGCAGGCTTGTCACCTAGCGGTGCTTCCAGGACATAATTCTTCTGTGGAGCAACGAGGATAATCCTCAAGTTACGGACCCAGTCCGTGTAGTTTCTACCATCATCTTTCAACTTAGCTTTCTCTAGGAATGCATTAAAATTTAAGGGAACGGTAGCACGGGCCATTGATCTATGCATAGACCTGGCTCATGATGCCACTGTTGGGGAACGTAGTATTTCAACCAAAATTCCTACGGTCATGCAAGATCTATCTAGGAGAAGCATAGCAACGAGCGGGGAGAGTGTGTCCACGTACCCTCATAGACCGAAAGCGGAAGCGTTTAGTAACGCGGTTGATGTAGTCGAACGCCTTCGTGATCCAACCGATCCAAGCACCGAACGTACGGCACCTCCGCATTCAGCATACGTTCAGCTCGATGACGTCCCACGAACTTTTGATCTAGTTGAGGTTGCGGGAGAGTTTCATCAGCACGACGGCGTGGTGACGGTGATGATGAAGTTTCCGGCGTAGGGCTTCGCCTAAGCACTGCAACGATATGACCGAGGTGTGTAACTGTGGAGGGGGGCATCGCACACGGCTAGGAACAATTGATGTGTGTCCAAGGGGTGCCCTCCTCATGTATATAAAGGAGGGAGAGGGAGGAGGCGACCGACCTAGGGGAGGAGGCGCGCCAAGGGGGAGTCCTACTTCCACTAGGAGTAGGACTCCCCTTTCCTAGTGGGAGTTGGAGAAGAGGGAAGGGAGAGAGAGAGGAGAAGGAAGGAGGGGGCGCCGCCCATCCCCCTAGTCCAATTCGGACTAGGCTTGGGGGGTATGCGACCCAGCCCTGGGCAGCCCCTCTTCCTCTCCCCTAAAGCCCAATGAGGCCCATTTACTCCCCAGGGGGTTCCGGTAACCTCCCGGCACTCCGGTATTTATCCATTGACCCTCGGAACACTTCCGGTGTCCGAATATAACCTTCCAATATATCAATTTTATGTCTCGACCATTTCGAGACTCCTCGTCATATCCGTGATCACATCCGGGACTCCTAACTACCTTCGGTACATCAGAACACATAAACTCATAATACCGATCGTCATTGAACGTTAAGCGTGCGGACCCTACGGGTTCGAGAACTATGTAGACATGACCGAGACTCACCTCCGGTCAATAAACAATAGCGGAACCTGGATGCTCATATTGGTTCCTACATATTCTAAGGAGATCTTTATTGGTCAAACCGCATAACAACATATGTTGTTCCCTTTGTCATCGGTATGTTACTTCCCGAGATTCGATCGTTGGTATCATCATACCTAGTTCAATCTCATCACCGACAAGTCTCTGTACTCGCTCCGTAGTACATCATATAGTTACTAACTCATTGGTCGTTTGCTTGCAAGGCTTATTACGATGTGTATTACCGAGAGGGCCCAGAGATACCTCTCCGACACTCGGAGTGACAAATCCTATTCTCGATCTATGCCAACACCACAAACACCTTCAGAGACACCTGTTGAGCATCTCTATAATCACCCAGTTACATTGTGATGTTTGATAGCACACAAGGTGTTCCTCCGGTATTCGGGATTTGCATAATATCATAGTCATAGGAACATGTATAAGTCATGAAGAAAGCAATAGCAGAAAAATTAAACGATCATAGTGCTAAGCTAACGGATGGGTCTTGTACATCACATCATTCTCATAAGGATGTGATCCCGTTGATCAAATGACAACACATGTCTATGGTCAGGAAACATAACCATCTTTGATTAACGAGCTAGTCTAGTAAAGGCATACTAGGGACACTCTATTTTTTCTATGTATTCACACATATATCAAGTTTCCGGTTAATACAATTATAGCATGAATAAAAGATATTTATCATGATATATAAGGAAATATAAATAACAACTTTATTATTGCCTCTAGGGCATATTTCCTTCAGAAACCTGACATGCCCATTCGTTGGAATTCAACGTATACTATGCTTGGCTCCTGTTTGTTATTTAAAGAAGTGCTGCAGTGGTATTCTGAGAGGGATAACATCTTCAAGGTGCATTTTGGCCATGTGAGGAAGAATGGTTCAAGGTATTGAAGGAAATATGCCCTAGAGGCAATAATAAAGATGTTATTTGTATTTCCTTATATCATGATTAATGTCTTTTATTCATGCTACAATTGTATTAACCGGAAACTTAGTACATGTGTGAATACATAGACAAAACAGTATGTCCCTAGTATGCCTCTACTAGACTAGCTCATTGATCAAAGATGGTTATGTTTCCTAGCCATAGACATGAGTTGTCATTTGATCAAAGAGATCACATCATTAGGAGAATGATGTGATGGACAAGACCCATCCGCTAGCTTAGCACTATGATCGTTTAGTTTTACTGCTATTGCTTTCTTCATGACTTATACATGTTCCTATGACTATGAGATTGTGCAACTCCCGAATACCGGAGGAACACCTTGTGTTCTATCAAACGTCACAACGTAAGTGGGTGATTATAAAGATGCTCTACAGGTGTCTCCGAAAGTGTTCGTGGTGTTGGCATAGATCAATAATGAGATTATAAAGATGCTCTACAGTTTTGAAGAAGTTCAAAATGGACCAGTCAAAGAAAGGGTTCTTGCCTGTGTTATAAGGTGGGAAGTTGAGTAAGACTCAATGCCCGACTACTGTATAAGATAGAGAGAAAGTGAAAGTCATTCCCTATGCCTCAGCTATAGGATCTATCATGTATGCAATGCTATGTACCAGACCTGATGTGTGCCTTGCCATAAGTTTAGCAGGGAGGTACCAAAGTAATCCAGGAGTGGATCACTGGATAGCGGTCAAGAACATCCCAAAGTACCTTAAAAGGACAAAGGATATGTTTCTCGTGTATGGAGGTGACAAAGAGCTTATCGTAAACGGTTACGTCGATTCTAGCTTTGACACTGATCCGGATGACTCTAAGTCACAAACCGGATATGTATTTTTACTAAACGGTGGAGCTGTCAGTTGGTGCAGTTCCAAGCAGAGCGTCGTGGCGGGATCTACGTGTGAAGCAGAATACATAGCTTCTTCGGAAGCAGCAAATGAAGGAGTCTGGATGAAGGAGTTCATAACCGATCTAGGTGTAATACCTAGTGCATCAGGACCAATGAAAATCTTTTGTGACAACACTGGGGCAATAGCCTTGGCAAAGGAATCCAGGTTTCGCAAGAGAACAAAGCACATCAAAAGACACTTCAATTCCATCTACGATCAAGTCAAGGAGGGAGAGATAGAAATTTTCAAGATACATAAGGATCTGAATGTCGCAGACCCGTTAACTAAGCCTCTTCCATGGGAAAAACATGATCAACACCAAGACTCCATGGTTGTTAGAATCATTACTTTGTAATCTAGATTATTTACTCTAGTTCAAGTGGTAGACTGAAGGAAATATGCCCTAGAGGCAATAATAAAGATGTTATTTGTATGTCCTTATAATATGATTAATGTCTTTTATTCATGCTGGAATTGTATTAACCGGAAACTTAGTACATGTGTGAATACATAGACAAAATAGTATGTCCCTAGTATGCCTCTACTAGACTAGCTCATTGATCAAAGATGGTTATGTTTCCTAGCCATAGATATGAGTTGTTATTTGATCAAAGAGATCACATCATTAGGAAAATGATGTGATGTACAAGACCCATCCGTTAGCTTAGCACTATGATCGTTTAGTTTTACTGCTATTGCTTTCTTAGTGACTTATACATGTTCCTATGACTATGAGATTATGCAACTCTCGAATACTGGAGGAACACCTTTTATGCTATCAAACGTCACAATGTTACTGGGTGATTATAAAGATGATCTACAGGTGTCTCTGAAAGTGTTCGTGGTGTTGGCATAGATCAAGAATAGGATTTGTCACTCCGAGTGTCAGAGAGGTATCTCTGGGCCCTCTTGATAATGCACATCATATTAAGCCTTGCGAGCAAATGACTAATGAGTTAGTCACGAGATGATGTATTACAGAACGAGTAAAGAGACTTTCCGGTAACGAGATTGAACTAGGTATTGAGATACCGACGATCGAATCTCGGGCAAGTAACATACCGATGACAAAGGGAACAACATATGTTGTTATGCCATTTGACCGATAAAAATCTTCATAGAATATGTAGGAGCCAATATGAGCATCCAGGTTCCGCTATTGGTTATTAACTGGAGATGATTCTAGGTCATGTCTACATAGTTCTCGAACCCGTAGGGTCCGCACGCTTAACGTTTGATGACGATCGGTATTATGAGTTTATGAGTTTTGATGTACCGAAAGTAGTTCGGAGTCCTGTATGAGATCACGGACATGACGAGGAGTCTCGGAATGTCCGAAACGTAAAGATTTATATATTGGACAGCTATATTCGGACACCGGAAGTGTTCCGGAAAAGTTTCGGATTAAACCGGAGTGCCGGGGGGGG